>CM031380.1:16751766-17298471 GCA_018290095.1 Polypedilum vanderplanki | reverse complement strand
TATTTCCACTTACTGAATTTCCACGCTTAAGTTCTTCGATCGTTGTTCGCATACTTGTGATCGTAATATGAAGATTGTTATTCTATAAGTTTCAAATTTCACATGAGAGTGATGGCCGTAAAATTCATCATCTTTTTTTTTATTATCGTCTTACCTCTCCCTCTAATGCTATATTACGCTTCTTTATTTCATCATATGAATCTTGGTGATTAGTAAGCTAAGTGGATAGATAGATAGAAATGCATTTTAAAAATAGAACTTCAGTCTCGTAAAGAAAAAAATTATGTTGTTGCATGAAAAAAGGAACAAATGCAATTCAATATGCAACAACAACAGCTGCATTGTATAACAAATCACATGATATGTGTTTACTAAATGTTGTCACGTAATTTAATGCGTATGAATGCTACTCAAAGCAACTTTGAACTGCATCCGATTCATTTTAATTTTACTTTTTTTGCAAAGCTAATGGAAATTTTATGCGCCACTTTTTAAACAAAATGTGAAATAATAGGAAAATTACTCTCATCAACTATCAATCAATCAGTAAGTTTTTGCTTATTCAAACAAACAATTTTTACAAAAAAAATTACAGCTTTCAATATTCAACTTAATTAAAATGAACTGAGCTAAACGAGAATGCTATGAAAATTTTATTTTTCTAATTTACTTACTTTTCCTTTCGTCATATCCATTTCTTCTTTGAGCTCTGCATTTTGTCGTTTCAAATATTGAA
This sequence comes from Polypedilum vanderplanki, assembly GCA_018290095.1. Classification (NCBI taxonomy): domain Eukaryota; kingdom Metazoa; phylum Arthropoda; class Insecta; order Diptera; family Chironomidae; genus Polypedilum; species Polypedilum vanderplanki. Next base: position 17,297,735 of record CM031380.1, on the reverse strand, counting down.
TCGAGTCATTATGAAATTGTATTGCTTGTTTGAGTTGAGCGACCTATGTTAAATATTAAAGAAAAACAGTCGCAATGAGAATCACATGTTGAGAAATGAAATTTGCACAATAAAAATTATAAAAATAGCAGTCGAGTATGTGTTAGGTCGCGAAATAATGATTCATACATCATTAAACTACTATAATATGACACTAACCATTTGACAGTATTTATCTCGTTCGATTTGAATTGATTTAAAATCATTTTGTGCTTCGCAAATTTTCTCTTCTTTCTCTTGCAGGCGCTCTTGTAAATCATTGATTGTGGCATTCTTATGTCTCAATTCACATTTCTTTTCTTCGAGCTCTTGTTTCCATTCATTAATAACATCACTAAGAGATGAATGTCCATTACTTAAACTACTATTTCCACTACTAATTTCAGGACTACTCGATGTTGGCGGTTCTTCACTAACTTTACCAAACTGTAATAAAACCATTATTAATTAACATACACTCTATTATTTAACACTTGATAATCTTTTAATTTATAGTTTTTTTTTTGTTCTCTCATGCACCGGATTAATCTTCTTCGCGACAAGAAATTGTTTCTAAATCGACGTGTGTAGCAACACTGATCTTCATAGATGAAAATAAAAACATTTTACGCATCGTATAAACTTAAAAAGAAAATTCTTCTCTCATTTTCTCATTTAAGTTGCATCTTCACGCTTTTTTATTATTCATTTAAGAAGAGAGAAGAGAGATCTTTCATTGCTCTCATATAACAAACTAAAAGGAAGAAAAAGAAAGCGGCTTTTGAGCCTTGAATATATAATTTTCTTCTCTTTGCTATGTTTTTCATCTCTAATTGAACCGGCTACGTTGCAAAGTTTATTTTCTTTACTTTTAATTTTAAAATGGTAATTAGTAATGGAAAAAATCCGACATTTGATCCTCCTACATGCGTGAAATTTTTGTTAAAATAAAATGAAAAAAAGTGGAAATTTGCATACATAAATTTATTCTAATGAAAGCGCTTGAGAGCTGTTGCTTTAACGTAAATTGACAGCTATAGTTGTAATCAAATAATAAATTAAAACGAGTATCAATAATGAAAAAAAGATATCTATCAAATAATTGACGTCGTTATCACACCTCATTCAATACATTTTGCGCATTCATTCAAAATTTTCTATTGCAATAGAGGAAAAATAATTGCAAGCAATGCATTTCAATCTTTCATTATAATTAGTTTGATCTCTATACTATATTTGATTAAATATTTTTGCTTATTTACATTTTCATTCAATAACGACGCCTTGTAGCTGGCATTTTAGCATTATGTGGGGAATTTGTTTATACTAGAAAAATCTAATGAAGATAAAGTGTATACTTGTTGCCCTGGTAGTTTCACTCGATGATTTTGACGGTTGAAATTTTAAAATCAAACGTTTTAACACCCCTTTTCGAAAAATTTCTGAATTTTCGAATGTTTCGAAATAAATTTTCGAAAAAAATGTTTGCAAAAATATCAAAATTATTAATTATTAATAGCTTTTGCTCTAAAGTAATGTTTGATTCAGTCAAATTACATTACCTTTTGCATTCAGAGCTATTAATAATTAGCTAAGTGTTGATATTTAAAATTTTCATCAACAATATTTTTTCAATTCAAACGATTTCGAAAGAAAACATTTTACACCCCTGGGCTTGTTTTTTTAAAAAAAGCCTCTAACGGTCGTGTGAAACTACCAGGCTTGTTGCAATGTATATATAAGTTAATCAGAAATAGAAGTGAGAAAAAATAGCTGTGAGAACGAAAATTTTACTTTGCAAATAGTTTAATTTTAGCATAAATGGAAGTTTAATCAAATAAATTGTTTGCATGCTTTGTATCACGAACTCACCGGTGTAATGTTCTTTTTATTATTCAAACTGTCGTTTGTATTTCGAGTAATTATACATTCAATCGCTCGCTTATCATTATTACAGCAATTATTCTTCTTATTAATTTGATCATCTGACAGTTGTGCACTACTTAATCGCATAATTTCAGTTGTGAGAATTTGATTGTTCTGGCTTGATTCTGAATATTAATTGCAATAAATTAATAATCGATTTTCATTGTATGTTTTTGTATTACCTAGCAATTTAGCTTTAAGTGCGTCAATCATATGATTATTTTCATTAGAGATCTGTTCTAGATTGGTTCTCGTTGTATTCACTAGTTTTACTACGCTATTAAGCACATCGATTTCTGGCTTCAGTTCATCTTCAATTAATGCTAAGTCGTTATTATGCAATTTGAGTTCTTTCACATTCTCGCTATTGCTGTTTTTACCCAGTAATTTTGTTGCAACCACATGAATTTTGTGCTTTAAAACGTTCAGCTTATCAGTTTTTAAATTTCTATCTTGTTTCTGTGAATGAGGCGAATAAAGAATGAGTGTAGTAAGTGAAATAATGATGTTGTGTATGCGTGCTTCGCCTTATCTTAATAGTAATTTATTATATACTATTTTTACACTTACATTTCTCGCTTCACATTTTCGAATCATCACAAGTTCGTCTTCTAGTTTTGTTATCAGCAGACGGTTGCAGCTGTTTTCACTTTCAATTTCATATACATTTTGATGTAATCTTTCGATCTCTTCTTTATTTACGTCATCATAGCAATCGAAATTCACTTCTGACATTGATTTACCAACTGTCGAATCCTATTTTATAAAACACATTTCATAAGTTAAACATATATGCAAAGAAATAAAGGAAAAATCAATTTTAAGTGACATGCATGAGCTTGCAAATACTTTTCTTTGCTGGCATAATTGTTATTGCAAAAAATATTATAGGTCGATCTATTACAAATTATGACAGCAAACAACAGGGTAAGCAAAAAAATAATAAAACATTAAGCAAAATCGAACCTGATCAATATCGGAAAGGGAGTAGAGTGAGTCGCCATGTTTTGGAATGTTCAAGTTCAAATTATTTGGCACTGTCAAATAATTGTTATTTCTATACATCAAGTTATTCTCTATAAGATCTGCGCTACTACGACTTGTTTTTAATTCAGGAGTTCGTGGTGGCGTCATCAAAAGTGGTGAATGATTCTAAACAAAAATTCTTATTTATTATTCCTCAATACTTTATTCAAATTTAAAAATAGAGCGTGCAAAAATGATGAATTGATGCCATTTACTGATGGAAAAATAATCATTCGAATAAGTTAAAGACATTTAAAAATATTCTGACGTCAATCATCATCACCATTTAAGTGGATCTTACACGCTATAAAATTTTTCATGCATGGCCGTTACACCCGCTTTAAAAAATAGCAATAAAATTTTATCTGTCAAAAACTAGTTTTTGCGGAAATAAATAGAACCAACACCAAATATAAATTTAGAATGATCAATACGAGATGTGTGAATAAAAGATATGCAATTGTTAAGAAAGAAGCATTTAAATGGTATTTTATTCATTTAATTATTTGAAATTTTTATTTTAATCACTCTGTAATTTCAGCAATTGTTCGATCAATTTCAGTTCTAAAATATTCTACATGTTCTTGATATTCTTGCCATAACTTTTGATTTTTCTTCTTATGGACAGTTATTTCAGTTTCTTTAGTTGAAATTAATATTGAATAATCATCATTTCCATTATTTTCTCTATGCGTCGATGTTTTCCAGTCATTTTTCTGTTCTTTCTTAACTAAAGATGATGTCTTAAATTCATCCAAATAGACAAAATATGAACGTATGATCTAATCGAAAATGATTTTATCTTTAGTAAATCATTATTATTTTAAAAAAAAAATAATGATGATCGCGTGAAATGTTGTTAGTTCAATGCTATATGACAATCAAAAAGCAAATAAATGTACAAACACACACATATGTAAGCCCTTAACCCAAAAAAAAATAACTAGCTAATGCCTTTCTATTACAATTCTCTAAATAAGCAAGCAACTTAACTTAAACATTTACTTATATCAAATGTATAAATCTACTCTACCTGTTGATTCTTTGTACTACGTCGCAATTCTCGAATAATTTTCTCACGAAATTGCACTTTCCTCTCTAGTTGCTCCACTTTTTCCTCAAGTTTATTCATTTTTGAACGTAAATTTGCTATATGATCATGTTTATCGGCAATTTCAAAAATCAGTGCTTTTGTATCATCATTGATATTACACTATAGATTTTTAATAATATATTGTAAAAATTAGATATACACATTTAGGTATTTAAATAATAAAATGTTATAAAAACTTCTTTAATTAATAAATTCTTCTTTTCTTTTACAAGTCAACACACGCGATCAATATTCTTGTGATAGTTTAAAAAAGAAACTGGCTTTTTTAAAATCTTTAATGACTCAGAGACACTGACCTTTTTAATATGTTCAATATTTTCTTTTGATTTACGACATTTCAATTCTAATTTTTTATTCCTTGCCTCAAGCTTTACCTGTGTGTTATAATAATAAAGGAAGGAGAATTAAAAGCAATGTAGGATAAGCAAATTTAAAATCTACAAAACTTACACAATTTTCACATTTGTCATTATCTTGATCGATTGCCTCTATTAAGTTTCCGCCTTCCTCCTTCTGTGAATTCGTATGCTTCTCCTTAACAATTGATTCATTCATAATCTTTAGGTCTTGTTGTTTTGTATTTGCCTCTAATTGCGGCGGCGATTGCTTTTGACACGTGCTTTGAAGGTCATTGTATGTTTTATACTTTTGATGTTGCTGTTGCTGCTGATGACGCAAATCGTTCAAATCATTTGTCTTGTTTATTGTGTTATCAGACATTTTGATGTTCAATTTGCTAGAAATTCAAGTTTGTTAGGAATACTTCTTATAGAACGAAAATATTTTATTTACACACACATGCTTAACTACACGTTGAATGAAACTTACTCAATGATAGCGGTTTGTTCTTTCTTTTCTTTGCACTTTCCTTCCACAACTACTTTAAGGTCAGTCGTTGCACTTAAATTATTATTTTCTTCCGATCTGTCGTCGTTTTGCAGTAAAGATGCAATTTTTCGATCTTTACAATCCAAGTGAATAATTAATTTTGTAATGATATCAGAAAGGTCTCGCACAAATACTTCGTAGATTAATATCTAGATAGGTAATGATAATATTAGATTTTAATTCTATTTAAATAATTATGGTGGAATGTCAATAGAAGATTTTTATGACTTTACAAACACACAACGCATACACAAGTTTCTTCTGATCGCGCTCGCGGTCTTTCAAATACACACACCACCTTTCTATTTTTTTTATTTTGCGCAAAAACATTTAAAAATCTGACATTGGTAATTGTTTTCTGTTCCACAATTTAATTTAATTTTTTTTACCGCCGCCACTCTATACTCTCAGTTAGGGAATTTAATTGAAATTGCACGCTTTTGTTCACATCACACAACTCAATCTCTCTTTTTTCAGTATTTTGTTTTCTTCGCAATTCAATTTTAAATTCACCATGAACATGTACAAAAAAAATATTCATAAACAACAAACTAACTGTGTGTGTATGTTTTATAATATATCAATTTGCACATTCTCTAATCGATTTTACAGAAAAAAAAATTAAGACTTAATAAAAAGACAAAAAACCACAATCAAACTTCATCATCATCAGAATTCTTTTTTTGTCTTCATTTGGGTGGTTAAACATTTCTGAATTTGCGTCACAAGAGCACACACAATATTTATTCCAAAAAAATACTAAATTTTTTTTCATTTTGTGTTTTTATAAAGATTAACAACTTCTCAATATATGTATATTTGAGCGCGCGCGATCAGAGTTGGAGACAGCCTTCATAATGAACTACTATTTTATTTTTGTTGTATTTTTTAAATAAATAAAAATAATCAGACAATCGTAATTAATGGAACTTTCTCATTATTAAAATGAATTGAGTCATGTTTTATGACCAACAAAAATTCGCTTAATAATATTTAAAATTCTATTCCTCACACATGTAATGTTTATAAAGAATCACATTTTAATATAAAATTGGGAAAACCGTAATAAACTCGACGAAGCAAAGAATCTACTTTGTTGCCTATGACATGTGAGCAAATTTCCAAAAAAAATTTTTAAAATTTCAATAAAACGTGAAATGGACTTGATTCATTTACATTCAAAATTTTTCACACATGTTAATGTGGCAAACTATAAATTTTACCTCTTCATAATCACTTGATGCATTTTCTAATAATTTATCATACTGCTGATGCAACCTGTTGATGCCTCTTAAAATGTGAGAGGAAGGGAGAGAGAAAAAAAACGGTCAATGTCAAGGATAGGGAAGTTATCAAAAGTTTATAGACGAATCAATATAGTTTTCTCTCTCTTTATACTTTATGTATTAATCTAACTCTATCAACTACTAATCATTGAGGACATTTGAAAAAAGAGCTAATTAATTTCTTTTCACTATCAGAAAATTATTATTTACTCATAGAGTTTTCTATTTTCTTCGTTTAAAATTTCCAATTGTTTCTTTTTTGCTTTTCTACGACTGTCGTCGTCGTCGTCGTTGCTGTCTTGACCTTCTTTCACTGACTTAAACACTGGAGGAATTTCACTTTGTGAATTTGAACCGAGCAACAATCGATGCACGAACGCGATCATTTTTTTTCGATCTGACTAATAATCTTGAAAATATGCGTAATAAAATTTTTAATATAAACTAATACTGATCACAGAGAGTGATAAAATTGTCCAAAAAAAATTTTTTTATGCTTACTAGGATTGAATTTTTTAATCCCTTGTTCTTTTTTAATTTTCACAAATTGTCACGCACTTTTCATCATTCTCTTATCATTACTCTATCAGTCTTTATGTATTAAGTAAATTTGTATAATTTTGAACACTTTTAAGCAGATAAGATTCGAGAAATTAAATTTTAATATGTGGTATGACTTCTTCCTAGTTCACAATTTTTTAAACTGACTGACTCTCTCTTTTTCTCTTTGAAAATTGCTTAGTTCTTTCATGTAAGTTTTTTTTGATCACTTTTTATTATCATTTGTCACTCAATAAGAGTTTTTATTTTAAGTTGATTAGATTTTTTCATATAAATTAGAATAAGATCATGATACTTTAATTGATTTTAGAAAATAAAATATAAATTGTGTAAAATCGTCTCTCTGATCTGTAATTTTTCTCTCTCTCAGGCTGTGCTGAAATTTCAAACAAATTTTTTCTCTCGATCATCAAAACCGTTAAAAAAATGCAATTGTTTTTGGCTCAATGTTAATTTTCTTCTTTATTTTATATTATATACACAATATCATCAATTATGACTCTAATTATCTTTTTTATACCAAATTTAAACTAAATTAATTCTTAATTAAGAATTTTATAGAATAGGTTTTTTTAAACTGATTTATACGTCGAAACTAACAGAAATAAGAACAAAAACCTTTTTTCATTCAATGAAATCATCATGATGTATAAAAATCTATTCGCTGAATAACTCATTTTCAATCTCCTCTTTATTTTAATATAATTCAATATATATATTCTTTTCATCATCATCATTTTTTTTTCATATCCACAGTATATCTTATAAGATAAGATGTGAGAACTCAAATGTAAAGAGTGTTGCAACTAAATGCAAGGAGTGCTCAAAACTTGCATTATAAAGAAAATCATAAAGAATTTGAAAGTTTTTAATTCTTTATTATTTCCTTTAATATTTTAATTTAATCAATAAATCAAAGACACAAGAGCATGGAAGAAGAAGAGAAGGGATATCAATTAAAAACGAAAATGAGATTCTCCGTGATTCTGTTTCATTGTTTTCAAATTGTTTTTAAGAAAAATAAATGTAAATGTTAATAGAAATTTAAGCTAGATAGATGTAAACTTTACGGTCTTCTGGTGTACGAGCAAGATATTCACGCTCAATCAATCCTTCGATACGTTTTTTAATTATAACTGGTGAAGGCAGGAAGCGACTACGCAATTGAGTTGTGACATCAGACACCAATAAATTGTGCTAAAATATTTCACAATGTTATTGTAAAATAAGAAAAACTAGAAATGTCCATAACTTACCGCCATCTTTTTGCGTGATTTCATAATTCTAACAATTGCAGCTTCAATTTCATGTTTACGGTCCTCATCAACTTTGTTTCGAGTTTCGCGACGTTCTGGTTCTGTTTCTCCCTTTGCAGCAACAGTTTGAATTTTAACTCTACAATTAATATTAAAATTTAATGTTATTCTAAATTTTTAGAAATGTAAAAATTACTTGTGAAATTTAGAGACAAATCCATCATTAACGTAAAATTCATTTGAAGGCTCAATTTCTTTTGTTTTCGGTGTTCGCATAAGTAAACGCTGTTGCAATTTACCCATCGATAATGATTGCAAAGCACGAATCAAATCTTTCTCAGGAATATCAGTTTCTTGTTGAATTTCCTCATATGTCAAACGTTCACGATTATTGAACAGCATCAAAACACACATCTAAAAAAATATTTAAACACACCTGTTATTGAAAAATAAAAATAATAAATTTGATTGTGTATTTACCTGATAGGTTGAAACTTGAAGCACATGTTTCCGAGTATGTAACTGTGCTGACGAAGTTGAGCAAACGGTTCCTGACTCACTTTCTGCTTCTTGTTTACTTCCATAAAATACAGCATTGATGAATGCAGTGCCTAAGTTATAAAAAAATGAAATAGTATGTTTATGAAAATTAGAATTATTTACCAAGTTGTGGTTGAAGAGTGAGCTGTCGGCCTGAGTGTTTTGCTAGATAGAATTTTTTGAATGCATCAAAGGCCTCTCTCGGAGCAATTGGAATATTACAATTCGGTGTTGATGATTGTGTGGGCCAAAATCCAGTTGTCAATATACGAACACTTAAATCTACACCGCTCAAATTCATTCCCTGAGAATGCACGTGATTCTTAAATTCTTCCATAATTGTGTTTGAAACTTGCATATCTTTGAACATTCCCTCAAGTTTTGATGTAAATTGACATCCACATTCAGTCTAAAACAATATAGTGATAACATTAAAATCTTTATGTTGTGTTTAAATAAGTTAGACACACCTTTAACTTTGATATCATATTCTTTTCTGAATCATCACTGACTGATTTGTTAAGGAGCAATCTTTTCGCCAAGTGTGCTTTATAATAGCGTTCAAATACATCCTTTTCAAGTAAATAGCGGAACAGAACCATTGTTTTATCCAAAATCGTTTCAATTTCTTGTTCAGACATCTATTAAACAGAAACAATTTTATTAAAAATGATTTAATGAAGAGTTAGATCATCATTAATTTAGGTTTCAAATAAATTATACCAAAGTTCTTGAACATTTAGTTTGAATTTCTTGACGATCTTCATTTTCAGTTAACTTAATATGATGATTTAAGTTATTTTGAGATTTATTTATGAAAATAAATATAAAACTTACCCCTTTGCATCCTTTTTTGAGCTTATCATCAATAAAAAGTGAAAGATATTCTGGTGATTTACTATTCAAATTGAGGAAATATTCAAAATCTGATGAAATCATGTGTTTAAATGTCTTCTCAGTACTGAATGAATGTTTCAAGAAATGATCAAAGCGATCTTTCAAATCAAGCAGATTTTGCACAAATGTAATTGGATTTGTACCACCTTCTTCCTCTTTCACTAAAGATGTGCCTTGTTCACGAAGATATTTGCTAACACATTCAGAAATCGTTTTGATACCTTCACTGACACGTGAAAATAGTTTATACATGCATGCCAAATCATCGGTCTTTGTATTACGAAGCATATAAACTACTCCAGAGTTCTCCATTTCAACAATTGTTCGCATATGTTTCTTAATTAATTCATCTTGAACTACATCGACAATTCGCTGCTCAGTGCTTTCATCCAGGTAAAGTTTCGCTCGTTCTGCCTCTTCTGTGATTCTTGCTTCAACCTTTTTAATATATACACTTGCACTGTTCTCGGATAAAAACTTTTGTGATTCCATAGCATAGAAAGCAGCAGATTGTGTCAAAAACGGACGTTCAAAATCTTTCTCATATACCCATCGATTATTGATACCGAGAATCATTAGCATTTGACATGCATTTTTTATTAAGATATGATCTATTGCCTCTCCTTTTCGTTCATTCATGATCATTGCTAATAGTGTCTCGCGTAAGTGATTTCTGATCCTTTCGTGACTTATGATTTCATCACGAAATATTATGAGTCCTAAGTTATAAACATTATCAACATCATTTTGTTGTACGTAAACACGATCCATGTACATAAGAATGTCTCTAATCATGACCATTGATGTTTGATGATCTGTCCAAGCTTGATTTAATGTCTGCAGAAAGTTGTTGTTTAATGATCGAAGAACATCTTCACGAACTTTTTGTTGCAAATGTTGTGTGACAACTTCCTTTAATCCATTATAAAGTCGTTCACCATGTTTATGAAGAACCATTGTGTAAGCATTACGATACAACTCTTCAAAAGATAGCCCAGAATTGTTTTTCTTTTGAATCTCTTGAATTGCATTTTTTAGTAAAGACCATATTGATTCTACAAATTTTTCATCCATCGTCATCTGTAAAATGCACAAAAAAATAATGAGACGTTAATCGAGCATGTAATGTTTCTTTTCTCTTGTATTGTTTAGCATTTTCTCTTAAAAAATTTACTAAATGCAAATTCCTTTCGACATGTTTATCTTCTGACCTTAAAATTGAATTCTGGTGTGAGATAGATATCAAACCAAAGTGGAAAAATCTTGTTGAATTTCTTAAGACACTCAACAAATGAAGACGATTTTGAAATGATCATTTTGAAATTTTATAAAGAATAAAATAAATAGAAACTGCGAATTTATAAAACATCAATTTAGAAATGGCCGGAAAGAAATATTAAAAGAAATACTTCATTGTTTGCTAGAATCAAAAATGTTTTGTAATCAATAGTGATGATTTTTGTGCAAACTCATTCAATTATTGTTTGATAAGATACCTTTTTTCTTCTATTTGCTTATATCATACCATCAACAAATTTTAATGACATTAGGATTAATAGATAGATACTAAATACTTACGGGAAATGCACGAATCCGCATTTTTCCTTCTTTCTTTGGAGGAGGCTGTCGATTCATTTTGTATTTGTTTCACTTTTCTTTTTTTATTGATAAATATGAAAGACGGCAAAATTTAGAAATACTAAACTTAAACTGTATATATGGCCAACGCGAATAGACAAGTTTTGGCCTAAATTTTATTTGACGGTGAAAATGAAAAATCAATCGAAAACTACGATAAAGAAACAAATGATAAACAAAATATAAGTCACTTAAATCGGGAATTTTACATTTCACATCAGCCCTTCTTTATCTCTTATTCCCTTTAGAGTACAATTACACTTTTTTGCCGTAAAATTTTACTTTCACTTGCTTTTATTTCGAATTCTATTGTTTCTTAAAATTTATTAATGTCAATTTTTACTTTTTCGTAAAATTTACTTTTTCTGTATACTATAGATTATTTTTTATGTAATTTATGCTTTTTGATAAATTAATTACAGATTTGAATATTATAATTGCACTAAACACTGATTAAAATACGTAAATTATAAAATTTTATTTTTTATTCAAGACAAATTTTCTAAAAATGAGGGGTACTAAACTATGATGAAAACACACCACTTTTTTTTAAAGCGCTGTTATATCTTTTCATTTGCTTTAAATTTAAACTTTTTCAATAAGTATTCAATAAATTAAAACTTCATGACTTAGTGCAACACAAAATATTTGGATTTTTGAAAAAAAAAATTTATTTCTTATAATTAATTTTGTTGAACACTTTTATTTGCAATATTTATCTCTTATTTTCTCAATTGCCTCACACCATTTAAGTGCATCTCCTTCATGACTTTCAAGAAAATATATGCGATTGGGCTAGAAAGAAGGAAAAATTAAGCATCTGCGATTTATTAAAGTTGAGAAAACTTACTGTATGAATGAAAAAAGTTTTAAAATTTTTGGGTTCACATACTGTTGTTGAGTCTAAAGGTATCTCTCCTTTCTTAATATTTGCATTAGCATCAATGTAACTCAAACGAGGAGTGTTTGTTGAAAGCGCTAGTGATAAAAGTAACATTCTTTTCCTCGGTATCAAACCTTTTCTTTTGTATATAAAACCGTATTTAATTAAATATTCATTTTCATCTAAGAACTCTGACCACTGTATTTTAGTTTGCTCTTTAAATAATTTTTCTAGTGCTTCTGGAGTTAAGTTTGATGAAGTCAAATTCAGTTCTGATTGTAAAATACGTTTTAATTGTTTTTCTCCTAATCCCGGTTCTAAAATGACATTAGGTTGCACTACGTTATTTTGCTGCAACATTTCAGCAAAATTATTGAGAAAAATTAAAGGTGAAGTTTGTGAATAAATAGTATCAAAGTTAATGGTTGAAAAAAACTCATGATCTCGAATTGACTTATAAATTGATTCTTTTGGATCTTTTGCACCTAATCTCTCTTCCGGATCAATTTTTAAAAGTTTTTGAACTAAATCTTTTACTTCTGAATCAAAATTTTCAGGAAATTTATAATCCATATTTTGGATTTTTTGAAAAACCACATATTCATTTTCACCAGAACTTCCAAACACTGGACGTCCATGTGCACACATTTCTAAAATGACATCATAGATATTAAAAATCCGATTAGACATACACAATTTTTTGGAAACTTACCATAAACGATGCAACCATATGCAAATAAGTCAGTTGAAAAATGAGACTTGCTTCCTTTGAGAACTTCTGGACTTACCTTAATTATTAAAATTAATAATCAAAAGAATTAATTAAAATTAATAGTACAATACTTACATAAAGTGCTGTTCCAACAAAACTAGCTCTTCGATCTATACGCCTTTTGCTTTCACCTATAGCACTAATGTTTCTCTCTTCTTGGTTTTTATTATTGTTATTAATATTGAGCTGTTCTTCTTTAGAGTCAGTTTGATCTGATAATATTTTACTTGAACCAAAATCTCCAACTATTAACTTCATAGATGAATCTAATAGCAAATTTTGGGGCTTAAGGTCCCTGTGAATTATATTTTTTCTATGTATGCCTTCAATTGCTATTAAAAGTTGAGCTGAATAGTATTTTACACATTCTAAATTAAATATTTTTAGCTTCAAATAGTGATGTAGTTCTGAATTTTTTGCATATGTTAGAACGAAAAAGAGATACTTGTCAGATTGAAAAGTTGAAAGTAGTTGTATTACGCCTATAGTGTTATTTAATTTCAGAAGGGCATCCTTTTCTCTTTTGATATATTCTTGTTTTTTCTCACGAAGAATCAATTTTTTATCGCAAGCTTTTACTGGAACAAGAATAATACATCAAAGGTGAATCAAATTCATTATATGAGAACAATTTAAAATATTTACTTACTTGCATATTCCTTTGCAGTTTCTACATCTCGACACAGATAAACAGTTGAAAATGAGCCCTATTTAATTAATAGAAAAGAGCAAAAGAAAAATTAAAATTTTAGCAATACAGTTAAAATTTTGGATGTTAATATTCTTGCCTCCCCAATAATTTTTAAAAATATAAAATCGTTATCGCTCTTTTTTGTGCTCCTTGAAGTCATTTTAATACATAACACAAGCTTAAATTGAACTATAATCAGTTTTTTCTTAAATTAATTTTTTTTTCTCTAAAATTTGTTTTTTCGTAAATTTGTTTTTCTATTTTTTTTCGTAAATGAGATATTACAAGTAAAAATGAGTTAGGTCCACTTTCATTTAAAACTCATTTTACTTATAAAGTCTTAAATGCAATATGTGTTAAACTTATTACAATGCATTGTTAAAATGTTCATATCATAATTCATACACATTTATTAGATCTTAAGAAAATATTTTCGAACTCTGCATGGACATATCTCATTTTTACATGCAATACAATTTAAATGTCAGTTACTCATTTAAAAAAACTCTATAACTTCGAAAAAAAAAATTCAAATAAAAGCAGATATAACGTTAATGTAACATGTGATTCATTTTATGGACATAAAAATTTATTAATTTTATTTTAAGTCAATCAAAGGCTTTTTTTTTTAATTCGAATCTTCATAATTCTGTATTGTTTTTAATAAAATAATTTTATCATAGTATTAAAGAATCGTATTTAGAATTTCATATTTTAAATAAAATTCATGTCATCTCTTTCTTTATTCAAATTCCTGCAACTGACTCAACATTATTTATTAGTAATTGATAATTTCTGATAGATAATTTTTTATTATTGCAACACATTGTCTATAAAGGAACAAACCACTTCAAATGAAGTCAATATAAAGTTCTTGTTTCTTTCGATTCAGTTCAGTTTTAATTAGAAAATGAAAGTTATTCTTATATTTTATTTTTTTGCAAAATTAACATTTGCTGAAAAAGATTGGTGGAAGACAGCAAACATCTATCAAATTTATCCACGTAGTTTTAAAGATTCAGATGATGATGGAATTGGTGATATTCAGGGAATAATTCAAAAATTAAATTATATAAAAGAACTTAATGTTACTGCAATATGGTTAAATTCATTTTTTAAATCTCCACAAGTCGATCTTGGTTATGATGTTGAAGATTTTTATAATGTCGATCCAATTTTCGGAACAATGGCAGATCTTGAAGAATTATTTGAGAAAGTTCATGAATTGGAATTAAAAATAATTTTAGATTTGATACCGAATCATACTTCAGACTTTCATAAATGGTTCATTAAATCAGTAATAAGAGAAGGAAAATATACAGATTATTATGTGTGGCATGATGGTAAACCTAATCGTGAAGGCGGTCAAAATATTGAGCCAAATAATTGGGTAAAAATAAAAAAAACTTATTAAATGATGCCTCTACTATAAATGAGTTTTTAGCAAGCAGTTTTCTCAACTCGTGCATGGTCATGGAACGAACATCGACAGCAATATTATTTGCATCAATTTACAAGTAGTCAACCAGATTTAAATTATCGAAATCCCGCTGTAGTACAAGAAATGAAGGACATTTTGACATTTTGGCTTGAAAAGGGTGTAGACGGTTTTCGTGTTGTTGCAGTGAGTACCATTGATATAAATTAATTATCATTGAACTGAATAAAATAATTATAATTTGTGAACTATAGACAAATCATTTATTTGAAGTCGAAGATTTAAGAGACGAAATTCAAACTGGTTGGACTAATGACCCTAATAATTATGGTTTTACACATCACCATTACACTAAAGATTTGGTATGATAAAAAAGACTTTCAAAAAGAATTTTAATAATTTTTTCTTTATTTAGGATGAAACTTATGGTCAGAGAATGGAGAAAATTAATTGATGATTTTAATTATGCACATCCAGGAAATACAAGAGTTATTTTTACAGACGCTTATGCAAATTTAACTTTCACGATGCGGTATTATGGTTCTGAAATCGAACCAAACGCACATTTTCCTTTCAACTATCTTCTTATTGATAAACTAAATGAAAATTCGAATGCACATGATTTTAAAAGAGAAATTGATGAATGGTTCATAAACTTGCCAAATGCTGATGCAACATCAAACTGGATTCTCGGAAATCACGATAAACCAAGATTAGCTTCACGCTATGGCATTAAGAGAGTCGATGGGATGCTGATGCTTTTACTACTTCTTCCCGGAGTATCTATTACTTGGAATGGCGATGAAATCGGAATGGTTGATTTTCGTGAAGGAATATCTTGGGAAGATACTGTTGATCCTCAAGTATAATTTTAATATGTCAACTTTTTAAGGATATTTATTAAATTTTATTTTTTTAAAGGCTTGCAATATAAATGATCCCATAAATTACAAATGGGTATCCAGAGATCCACAAAGAACACCATTTCAATGGGATTCAACACATGCAGCTGGCTTTTGTACAACATGTAAGTCATGGTTGCCAGTTAATGACAATTATCGAATTTTAAATTTAGAAAATCAAAGAACTGCTGATAAAAGTTTCTTCAAACTATTCAAAAAACTTTCATCACTACGAAAGAATGAAATTTTCGTAAATGGTAATTTTGAATCATATTCTCTTGGAAGTGAAATTTTTGCATTCAAACGAACATACAATCTTGGAGTTTATATTATTATAATTAATCTTAGCAATAATCAGCACACAATCAACATCCACGAAATTAGTGAATTTAACTATTTTTTGCAAGTGATTATAGCAGGATCACGTTCAAATTATAATGATGGCGAAATAGTGCATGCTAAAGAATTACTTTTGAATGGATATGATGCACTTGTATTAAAGAAAAAAAATGAAGAAGAATGTTCAAATAATTTTAACAAAATCTGCCGCTATTACATTGATCATAATAATCGCTATACTTGCATTATCGAAGATGTCGATAAAATTTTAACTTCAATTTCTGGTTCTCATATTTCACCACTTTTTACAGATACGAATGTTACTCAAGTTTATTTAAAAAACTCAGTTTTAACTCAAATTCCATCAATTATCTTTAGTAAATTTCTAAATCTTGAATTTTTATCAATTACCAATTGTTCTTTGGGCGGTATCTTTGATACAATTCCATCATGCAACAAGTTGACTCACCTAGATGCAAGCTTTAATAACATTTATCATCTTTCAAATACTGCATTCAAGAATTGTAAAAATTTAAAGACTATCGATATAACCGGAAATTCACTTAAAGTTATAAGCAGAGAAATTTTTGATTTAAATCAAAATTTGAACAAAATCATTCTCAATGGTGAAATATGAATTATAAAATGTAAAAAAAGGCTAAAATTTATTCTGAAAAAGAAATAAAACTTATACTGATAAGTTTGTTGAAAATAAAATTTACTTATGAATATCAAATATACAATACATATCTCTTATCTAAGTACTAACACATAATTCCATTTATAAAGCATCATATGCTTCATCAACATCAAAGTATTGCTTTGCTCTCTCTCTCTCAATTATCATGTCAAAGTGTGATTATTTAGGCATGTAAATTTTACTTTTGATTTAAGTAATGCAACATGCATGCTTGTCATTAAAATTTTCTCTTAGTCTCTTTCGCTCTTTCTGTAAATGTTTATGTAATTCATCTCACTATGATCACATGAATAAAAGTCATTTAATTGAGAGATATTTGAAGCATCTCTAGTTGAGTTTCATTGACATTTTTCAAGTATAGAAACAAAGCTAGCTAGTGACTTTTAAGGACTTTAAAAATGATCATAAATTTACGCAAATTTGCACTTTTCTTTGAAGTTTCAAGACTAATAAAAGTCATCATTATAGCGGACTCTCTTCATATTTTTCACTTCTTGCATGATTTTTTTATAAAAGGATATTTGAGGGTCGATCGAAGAATAAAAGACATCGCGTTCGTATCAAGTGTCATTAAACTCAACGAATGTCAAATTCAGTGATTCGATTCTCATTTTTATTCATTCTCTTCACCCTCTACTCTCTTTCATAATTTTACATTCACACAGGTGACAAAAATCACTCGCATTATCACAACACACAATTGCTTCCATTCAAATGAGATTTATATTTTCGCCATAGAATATTTTTCCAAGAACATTTTTCATCATTATTCATGATTCGGGAAAATTCTCATTTTTTGAATTGTTGCATAGCAACTGAACGCAACATGATACATACATTAATAAATTCTTTTTCAAAAATTCATTATGGTTCAACACTTAAGTATAATTGCCTAAAAAGTTCGCATATGTGAATAATTTTCATTAGCTAAATTAACTCAAAATCTTTTCCTATCAATTTCACATGTCCTTCCTACAAAAACAAAAATTTTTTTCGTTCTCACAATACTTTACATTTTAGGTTTCTTTCGTGCATAAAAATACACAAAATTGTCATCGAGATCATTTGAGTAAATTGGTGGGCAGATAATCTGTTTATTGAAAAACATCTCAATTGTACTCGAGTTCATCTTTCTTTTAGACTTGCTTAATCCTCTTAACAAAATTATGGTCTACTGATGTTCTTCGAGCATTATCTGAGATGGACATATGTGATTTTATGTGATCATACCGAAAATAACATACAACAAACACACTTTTTTAATCTTTTTGAAAATCCCGATCTTCTTTTTCGGTATTTCAAGCTTACCTTATTTCATCTTGAGAAATTGTAACAAGTATTGAGAGAGATGAAGGTAATTAGGATCCAAATATTTTACAAAATTAGCATGAGAAAGGATTTTCAACACGAAAAAAGTGTGAAAGGAATAATTACAATAATATTTTCAAAATAATTAGATGGATCATCTCAAAAAAGTTATTCAAAAGAGAATTTTCTTAACAGAACTTCTATTTTACCACAATTTCCGCTTCAAAAAATTTATTCTTTTTTGCAAAAACAAATTTTATCATAATTATGGCACTCGAAATCCTTTATTATTTATCTTCTTTATCGGATAATTTTGTTTTTCTACAAAAATATAAAATAATTTTACAGGTTCAATGAAGCTAAAGAATAAATAATATTGAAAATAACCACTTGAGAAATAAAGGTAGAAAAAATGAGGATGAAAAAAATTCATAACTCTTCGATGCGTGAAATTTGCTTGTAAAATATCACTTGATTTACTTTCTATCGTTTGAAAAAGAAATATTTTGAGAGGAAAGGGAAGAAAATATTTTGTAATAAATATTGAACGACTTGAAATAAAAAAATTTTGTTTCTATAGGACACAAGAATTGATGTTAACTGAGCTCTTTATAAAGTAAAATTCGCGAGAGGCACATTTATGACGTCAAATAAAATTCTCTTTTTCTCTCATGTATAAAAATCATTTTACAGGGTTCAACATTAAATGGGCGGAGCTTGACAAGTATATAACGAATATGTATTTGCGACCCTCGCATTTCGCTATGAAATATTCATTTAGGACGCGCATGTGTTTAAGATTATTTAGCACTGAGAATAAAATTTATCAACAATTTTCTTAGTCAACTACATGAGTTTCAGTGCGATTTTCTCGCAGTGTACGACGATTTACATAAATATATGAGCAGCGTGAACAAAAATGGCTGTTGACGAGTATAAGGGAAGCATATCAAGGACTATACACAACAAGTCTGTAATATCAACAAACTTGAATAGTTCGCCCTTTCATTCAATGAAATATAAAAATACTCGGCACATTGCATGAGTGTGTATTGAGGATTCGAGGGAAATAAAAAAGAGCGAAAGTAAATAGAATTTTTTTTCCTTCAATTGTGCTTTTGAATCTGTGGAAAAAAGGCTGCGGAACATCAAATAAGCATTCAGTTTGAATTTGTTTACTCGCTAGTGATGTTATACAATGGCATTTTAATTGAATTTGCTTGCGTTTCTCTACCAAGTGAAACTAAGTGAAGAAAAATCAAATTAATTGTGTGTGATTTATAAATAATAAGTTGACAAAAAATTCTGAAAAGTGAAAAGAAATAAACTGGAGTATAAATAAAATATTTTGAATAATTAGAAGCATTATGATTGTGAAATTATTATTGTGCAAATAAATATATTTAGTCAAATGTAAGTATTAAATTATTTCTTTGATAAATAAAAAATTCGTGATGAAATATAAAAACCAATTAAAAATATTTCTAAAAAGGAATTCATAGAACAATAAACAATTTCATCTTTTCATTCTAATTAACGGTGTGTTCTTATAAAGAAAAGAAAGACAAATAACATAAAAGCCTCAATTGACTGCTTTGTACGTGATTTTTCTGCTAAACAATTCGTAAAGACTTGAAAAGACATTTGAGTGAATATGTGCCTTTATTTTCTTCATTTGCATTCACATTTGATGTAATTGAAACTACGTTTATACATGCATACATGTGCAGCTACCTATCTAGTAGATTGAGTGACAGTAAGAAGAACCCTCATGAAAATAATTTGCACACTACCTACCGACATTTAGTGAGCAATGAATTAATTTTTGGAAACATTCGTTGTCTTATGGCTTCCAAGCGAGCACAGATTAGTACTGAGGAGTTGATTGATTGTTTAGTTGCTACTAAAAAATAAATTCACCCCTGATTATTGAAAAATTTTTTTTCCAGTTTTGAGTACCATTTTTTTAACAACATGAGCCATGTTGCAATCATACTTCGTTGCTCACCATCTAAATGTACATTTTATTATGCGTTTTATGAAAAAAATGAACAAAAGCAACAGCAGTGCTTTCTCTCTTTTTCGTTTACTATAAACTTCCCTACATTCGCTTTTTTTCCTCTCGTCTCTCCACGTTTACAATTTTAATGATGGTAAAAGGAACTGAAGAGAGCAGCAGCTGTGATTCATCAGTTACAATTACTAGAGGCATATAAAAGTACACAACATATGAGCATATAAGGCACACACTATAATGCTTTCTGTATACATACAGTGTTGTGCAATTAGAGCAGCAAACTCAAAGGCACATAATTAGAATTCGCTCTCCCTTTGCAGTTTCTTTCCTTCTCGACAATGACTATAAATTATGAAAACAAGTCTCTCAAAGAGAGGAAACGAAAAAAATCCTTTGAAAAGTGAAAAATTATTTTTTTATTGAGGGCAGTTTGATGTCTCAATAATTTAACATTTTAAGAATTGAAATTTGAAACTTTTGCCAGTGTACGCCCATTGCCTCCGGCATAAAATTGTTTTCATTGTTCTCTTTTGTTAACCATAAAATATGCATTTAAACACCTATATCGCTCAGCAGTCAATCAAATTTTCATTTAGAAATTGGCCGTTGCCAATCAATTTCATATATATGAAAGAAATAAATGGTCAAAAATTGATTCGTTAAAATGATATTAGACCAATTTTCATCATTCTTATGCTTGTGACATGTTGTAAAATAAAAAAAAAGTTTAAGTTCATTCTTTAAAATCATTCATGTGAGAGCTCATAAATATTTTATGCAAATATTAGTGTTCATGTGATAGACAAACAAAAATCAGATGCTGAAATGAAAAAGTAATTTTTACCAAAATGCTTCATCGTAATCCAATAATTTTTCAATATCAAAATCTCAAATTACTGCGGAATTGGTTTTTAGATAGATTTATTTTCATATAAATCAGTGAGTGTCTGTAATTAGTAGTAAATAACAAGTTGCTTTTGTGATTTTTCTCCACCCTCTTTCATCCTTCATCATCATCATTTTCATTCTTTTATTTACTTTTCATAAACATAAATTCAAAATGATGACATTTAATATCAAATATTCATGTATAATC
The DNA here is from genome assembly GCA_018290095.1 of Polypedilum vanderplanki. NCBI lineage: Eukaryota > Metazoa > Arthropoda > Insecta > Diptera > Chironomidae > Polypedilum > Polypedilum vanderplanki. Next base: position 17,276,439 of record CM031380.1, on the reverse strand, counting down.
GCATTGCACTGTAAATATTTAACAATTCTTGAGTGAATATTCACATTAGAATTGATTGAAAGCAAGTAAGAAATTGAACAATGCAATGAGAAACAAGAAACGGAAATTGGTGGCTGAATGGTTTTGATGTTTCAATCAAATGCTCAACAAAAAAATTCTTCTTTCCTAAATAATCGGCTTTAAATTGCGTTTTCATTTAATTTTTAAACTGCTGCTCAACAAACAACAACGACGACGCGTGTGTCATACCGACGTTCAATTTTTATAACTTACAACTAAACATCCTTCATTCACCCGCTCTATTTAAAAATTATTACCATGAAATAAATAAAGGTTGACTACCTATTTTGACACTGCTAAGTAGTAAGTGGGAGTGTTGAAACATCTCATCTTTTTCCCTTCTTTCTTTCTTTCTCTATTGATAGTATGTGTCATTGACAAAAAAAGTAGAGAGGAGGAAGAAAAACCACACATATAACATTAAAGTGTGTGGAAATTGCATCATATTTTCCAACCCTCTTCTGCTTTTTCTTACTCTCATTTTTCCCATGTTGACACAAACCATAAAATTGGATTATGAACTTCTTGAGATGATGATTATGTGACATCATATGCGGCTAATTATCGACAAATCATTTCCTGATATCATCTCTGAATTAATCTTTTTGCTTCGTCATCTATGATAAAAATAATTGGTGTCGAAAGTGAATCATTTCATTTTTTTTTGGTAAATTGGCTTGATGAATTATTAAAAGCATCCTGATGATGGCGGTTAATGATAAACTGTCTCAAGAGATAAATGAGATTTTTTTCAGCGTGAAATTGAAAGGATTTAGTCATTAAACTCTACTCAAACAAACGAGAATGGGTCTTTAAATGTTGCTTTCTTGCTCCTTTGGGATTGGAAAAATGAAAATATGAAAAAGAGAATAAACATGGAAATTTTTCGTTAATCGCTTGTGATGTACACACAAAATGTTGTGTTTATCTCTCTCAATTTTTTTGGGGTTTAATATTTAATCGCTTAAGGGTGTTGAGAAAGAAGATATTTCTTGTTTATCGAGACCAATTATATTTAGCAAATATTTGTCCAATTTTTGTGAGCACACATAAGGCAACAAATATGTTGCCATATTTTTCATGATAGAATGAAAAATTGAGATTTCTTCAAAGAGGGTAATAATTTCAAACCAACTTTCTTTTCTTCAAATAAATCAAGCTGTTAACAGTTTATTTTAATCGCTGCATAAATGTGCATTTAAGTGCAAAGTTGGAGAATGAAAAAAAACTAATTTTTAATTTGTTTGCTTTTTTTCGTTCCACTTCAAGCAATTTCTTATCTGATTTCCTTTTCTTTTTTTATTCATTCTAAATTTATATTGTTAGCTGCGAAAAATGCAAGTAGAGAATGCAAACTATGTAGGGTTGTTGTTATGTTGTTGATATTCAAGAAAAGCGGCGGTATTGTAGAGAATAATTACTAACAAGGGAAGCAATAAAAAATTCTTCACGGCGTTCAAGTGGCTTTTTTATATTCTGTTTTTGCCGCTTTAAATCGATTTCTTGCCGTGTTTTATCTTCAATATCGTACAACTTCATTACTTAAAAGATTTTAACATATAAAATATTTTTTTGAACAACTTAATATGATTCTATGAAGATTAATTCGTGTGATAAGCGACGTTCTTTTAGTCAGCATATTGCACACTTTTTATTCAACCATAGATAGGTAAATGATTCGAGTTAAGGAGACGGTAAAGAGAACGGTTTAAATTTTTGTGTGCACTTGAAGTTTCTTTTTTACAGCCTTTTGTGTATGACGAACAAATAACCTGAAACTTCAATGAACTTCTCTTTTAAATTTTCATAGAAATTCGTTACAAAATTTTCAAATTTCAAATTCTTAGATATCGTTAAAGTAAGAATGTTTCATAAAATAATGCCATTTGCCTTTTTAAAAAAATTCCTCGACGTCTAATTTACAATCTGCACCAAATTCATATCATTTATAAAATCTCAGTTTGTACATTCATTACCGAACGGAAACAGATTTTTGCTGCTGCTACTGCCTTCAACTTCACATAATAATCATCACATCAAATTTCATTGCATTTCAAGTCGTTCATGGCAATTGAATGAAATTTTTTTTCTCTCTCTTTCTCTAATGTTAAGGGGTGGAATAATAAAAAGACGAACGCGTGTGTTTTACTTCCTGTTAATTATTCTTTCTTGCAAATTGCTATACTGATTTCTTTTCTATAGGGCTCGTGCCGATGCATGGTTTTTTCCATCGTCCACAAAAAAACTTGATCTAAGAACATATGCAAGACATTTCCTTTTATTGTATAATAAAAAAAAATTTTTAAATGAAATTTGAGATTGTTCAACGGTAAATCTGTGACGACTTTAACTAACTTAGCCTCCTCCTGCTTTTTCCAATCATTTTAAATAACAATGCAAATTAAGATCTTAATAAAGCGATGAATTATGAATAGATTGAGGCAGTTTAGTTCATGAAATTTTTTTACGTGTTTGTGGAGCATAAAGGTAAGGTATTAGCAAATAGAAGAAAGTAAGGAGAAGTAACCAAAAAGAAATCATAGAGATAATGCCAATAATAGTTGTGAGAACTAATGTTGTAAAACGTATGAAGAATGGAGCGTAAAATTAGATAATAGAATCTAGTAGAAAACATTTGTAATTCTCGTTGCTTCTACACATGTATGTCGGTATAATCTTTTAATCTTTAACTCGAGTGAAATTGTGTTTTGGAAATATTTTTTCAAAAGACTTCTTCTGAAGCTTCATCGATCCTAATTTTTTTTCTATATAGAACATGAGAAATTCTCTTTGTCGAAGCGGAATACAGTGGCAAAATGAATGCCCAATAATCCGATAAACAGTGATTAAGCATTAAGTTATTGATTTTAATTTGTTTGCGAACTTTTTTTCTTTTCTTTTGACCATCATAACATAAATTGGAACATTAAAATTTTTGAGGATTACGAGTAATTTGCTCATCATAAAGGAACCACAACATTTGGTTCATTTTTCATTGGAAAATCAATGCTTTGTTCTTTATATGCAGCAGCCATTGAAAACATGCTTGAAAGGTTGAATTCAATTTGAATAAACAAAATGACCAAGTGAAAATGTTGAGCAAATAGAGAATGAAAGAATTTTCAATCAATTATTCAAAAGCTCTTCACAATTTATGTATTCTCCGAAAAAAAGAGAAGCAGATGTAATCTGCATTGAACGAGAAAGAGAAGTTCACTTTTTTGAGCAAATAAAAATGGAATTTTTGTGCTTTTCAAATCACATTCATGTCCTTACATTCTTCTTGGAACCTCTGATCTTCATTTCATTGTCGCCTTCGTCATCATTTGATGCTCTTATGTACCTACTACTTCCATTCATCTTCATGCCATCTATCTACCTTTCTATCTCCACTTATGTAATGTACATTTCGTTGCTATCCATCCATCATGATGAAGCAGCAATAGCAGCAACTGAAACGGACAACAGTGCTTTGCTATGTACACATTTTGAATCATAAATGAACGTCTGTGTGAGTTTTTTTTTTGTGTCTTCTGACCCGACCGCTTTTTTGCTGCTTGCTCTATAACGATTGCATGTATACAAGCAGTGGGCGTTGCCAATTTCCTCTGTTATATACAACGCATGTATATATGAAAAGGGAGAAAAGAAAGAAGACATGGAAGATGAAATTTTTTTTCTCTCTTTTATAAATTCAGACCTCATTTGGCTATGAAACTGAACAGTTGTGAAAAGTGAAAAGTAGTTGAGAAAATTTACTTAAGTGCTGGTTGTTGATAGTAATTTAAATTAAAGAACATCTTTTAAATTGAACTTGAGAGTTTTCAAAAAAGGAAACAGACAATCAGTGTTAAAAAGCAATCCAGTGTCATCATCATGGTTTATTTTGTACGTAAAATACTTGAAAAATAATTGAATCAAGACATGTCCACTTCACACTTATACACATGACCCATATTGTGATAAAGAGTGAAAATTTCAGTGCACTCGAATTTTTCTATTGTTTTAGCAATCAAAATATTTTTCCACTAGCACAACATGCATATACAAAAATCAATTGATAGTCGCGGTTTGATATAATCAAAAGGATGAATTTATTGTTTATTTTAAAGTGGGCAAAACCAATCTGTTTTTTATGCTCGAATTGCATTGCATTGTTTTCACAACAACAATCGATTATAATTGTGCTCGTTTGCTTACTGCTTGGTGAGGGTCGTTTCTAACAATGCAATGCATATTTATTCATATATGTTGTGTCTTTTAAGGAGTAAACACTTTTGAGTGTTTATTGATTTCTTTTTTTTTATTGTACTTAATCAAGAGATTTATCCGAGCGTGTTTAATTAATAGAGAAAAACTGGAGCACCTTTTCAAATCAATCTCAATTATTAATGCATGAGTGATCATCAAAGAAAAAATGTTGATTTGTTGATATATCTACTTATATTTTTATTTTTTTCTTTTATTTATTTATTAATAGAGCCCTCGTGGAATGCAAATGATGTGTAGTATAACGCCCGATTTACCAAATTTAAATTCAAAGACTCCCAACAGTCCAATAATGGAGTCAGCAAATAGTGATCATTACAAGGCCGAATTGAATTCTGAAGATTCTGAGGATTTGAATATTACAACAATGTCAACATCATCATCATCTGCATCACCTGCATCCTCGCCATCATCGATTATTGATCATGAAACAAATGATTCGGAAGTTAGTCAAACAACCAAAACACCAACATCAGGATGCATTTTAAAATTTTCAATTGAGAAAATTATGGAACCAGAAAAGACTCGTTCAAGGAAAAATGATGTGAAAATTGAACATACCGATAATGCCGTTTCATATGATTCAGCTTTTAAAAAGTATGTGCCGAATGCAAATTCTATGCATCAATTTGTGAATCGTCCACAGGACTTTCTATCGCAATATCCTTTACTTTATTATCCAAATCAGTTGATGTGCGCTGCCGCTCAGTATGCAGCACTCACACAGCATTCGACGTCAGTCAATTTGTTGACAAATGCCGTCGCTGCAAACAATTCTAGTCCCAATGGTGTTTCCACATCACTTACTCAATTATCAAATCTTGCTATTCAGTCATATCACAATCAAAATCATGCAATTAAACGTGTCAATAGTCCATCATCCTCGGGTCATGAGAAAATGACAGCGTCGTCACATTTATCGGGTGGGAAGTTAATGAGAAAGGCATTGTTTGAAAGTCCTGCTGATAAGAAATTAATTTCATCAAATAATCACGTACAAACGACAACAACAGTGGGAAATACATCATCAAATAACTCATCAAATGCTGTAGCAGCTGGTAAACCTAAAACATTCTCTTGTCTCGAGTGCGGAAAAATCTTTAATGCACATTACAATTTAACTCGGCATATGCCCGTGCATACTGGTGCTCGTCCATTTGTTTGCAAGGTTTGTAAAACATAAATGATCACGAAAATATTTTTTTAACTTTCCTATTTTTATTTACAAAAGGTTTGTGGAAAGGGCTTCAGGCAAGCATCGACATTGTGTAGGCATAAGATCATTCATACGAGTGAAAAGCCCCATAAATGCCAAACATGCGGCAAAGCGTTTAATCGCTCATCCACCCTCAACACTCATACAAGAATTCATCAAGGCTATAAGCCATACATTTGTGAATTTTGTGGAAAGGGGTTCCATCAAAAGGGAAATTATAAAAATCACAAACTCACACATAGTGGCGAGAAGCAGTATAAATGCCAGGCATGGGAAGAAATGATAATTGATATCTGAATGTGAGAGATTAACTTTTGTATATTTTTTCTTTCATACAGATTTGTCATAAGGCATTTCATCAAGTCTATAATTTAACTTTTCACATGCACACTCATAATGACAAAAAACCTTTTCAAGTAAGTTCAATTTATTATTTGAAATCATTTTATGAACTAATTAGTTCAACTACATGGAGAAAAATATTTTATAGCTGGCATAAAATTTTTGAGATTTGTCCCTATAAAGTCAAATTTATTAGCCTTCAAAAGAAAATTTATAAGTGTTATAAAATTTTATGACAGTTATATAAGTTTTATAACAGTAATGAATTATTTTACAACTGTCATAAAAAAATTTTATAACACTTATAAATTTTCTTTTTAAGGCTAATAAATTTGACTTTATAGGGACAAATCTCAAAAACTTCATGCCAGCTATAAAATATTTTTTCCGTATACGATTTAATTCTTTTACTAAATTTATCTAACTAATAAATTTAATATTTGTCTTCTTTAAAACAGTGTAAAATTTGTTCAAAAGGATTTTGCCGCAATTTTGATTTAAAGAAGCACATGAGAAAGCTTCACGATATTCATACATCTTCTTCAAGACGTAAAAATCAGAATAATAGCAGCAATAATAACAATAACAGCACTGCAAATAGCAACAGCAATGCCTTTACGCACAGCAGTCAATCTACTGCTATACAGTTGTCGCCTACAACTGCTTCCCATCATATTGTCAATTTAAATCATCATCAGCATCATAGTCATCATCCATTTGCTTCTTCGCTTCAACAGCGTGACTATGCGGCATCTTCATTTATGATGCCATCAACAGCAGCACGCCAACGTCTCGAATCAGCTCCTTTTATCGCAAAAGTATTTTGACAAAAGTACTATGTCAATATTCAGAGTCAGTTCAACTATCAAGCTGAATTGAATGTGATACACAGCGATAGCGATGCAAAAGAAGATCTTTTAATGATGTAGTAATGATGATGTGCAATAAATGATGATAGATATGAATTGTAGCTGAAAATTGAATTGAATTATTAAATAAAAATCATCCTTAGAGTAAGAACTCCCCCTCTTACATTTTACAACAAAATGATCCCAGTATATTGTGTCTATATTAAATTTAGGTCAGAGAATATGTTGCTAATAAAATTGAAAATTCAATTGAAATGATAATAAAAGAACAAAAATGATTTTGAGAAAAATATAAAAAAATGCTTTTTTTCTAGGGTTATTCATTCATGCGGCAGTTAAATAGAGAAAGAGCTGTTAAGCCTTTTCATGAGGGGTTGAATATGCTAATTTTATGATTGCTGTTTATGTTGTTAAATGGTAAATGTGTGTGAGAGTATTATATGAAAGGGTGTCAGATCCATAAGTTTTTATTTACGTAAAAAAATTCTTTTAAGCATCATAGATAAGGAAATAATGCTTGAAATCAAATTAATTTGTCAGTTTTCACTCTCACTCTTTTTTCTAACTCAGTTGGTATACACATTTAATTATGTTTTTCCGGGAAATTTTTTTTACTGGTGATTTATGATTTTGAGGGTGACTAACTGTTTGTATTTGGGACTTTTAATTGATGGTGTTTGGCAGCTTAGGTTAATTTGAATCGTTTAGGTTGACGTCATTTGATAAAGAACTAAATTCTTTTTATTATTTTTTCAAGAACCAATAAAGGAATTTATGTAAAGTGCAAACTAAATATTTGTCCAAAATCTCATTTTATTTAGATTTAAATGATACATCAATGTATTATTAAAAAATACCTATTGATAAACCTAAAGGGATCAAAAATTTTCTGACCGTTATAGGTCCTTATTTTGAACTGGTGCGCGTTCGTTGGTTCCTATTTTTAAAACCGCTACTTTATTTTTCAATAAAATCTTTGTGAATTCTCAGTAAATTTACTTTTGATCATTAGATTTACTTCATTTAAGGTTTAATACATTATTTTTATTCAAACTAAAGACAGTTTTAATGAAGAAAATAAAATTTTGGGATGCGTTCAAAAATTTTAATTTTTTTTATTTTTATTTAAATTTTTTTAAACATAAAGCAACGGTCATTTTGTCTTGTCACACCCCAGGTTAACAATAAATCAAATTTTTTAGGAAGTTTTCTTTCTCTTTTTATCGTAGAAAATTCGAAAATTTGTCAAAAAATCGGAAATCTTAACAAATTATAAATATCATAAATTTCTATCTTTATTGGTCTTTATTTGTTAGAATTCACTTTTAATAAATTCAAATCATTTTGAAAATTTAAGAAACTTCATTCAAAATAAAGCGTAGAATAAATTTCATGCTTCGGCACCTGCTATTCATTTTTAAATACACTATCACGATTAATATTCTAAAGTGCATGTTTCATTATCATTTCGTTATCTTTCTGTTTCATCACACTTTATCCTTTCTTTTTCTTTCTTTCCACAAATGGGTCTGAATAAAATATAAAATGAAAAGAGATTTTCCTTGCTTTTTCCACATTCACCACTCTGCCTGCGTCGACAAAAGAAAATAAAAGCGATGAGAGACGATTAATGCGTGAAGTATATACATTTTTCCATGCTTTTTTTGTCATTAACCCCACAACTGATCTCTCAAATGCGATAAAATTTTCATTAATTTACATAAAAGCATACTCTTGTTGTTGCTAACAAACAAAACCTTCCTTGTGAACTTTGCAAAACCTTTTTTCTACCATTTCAAGTAAAAGAGGGCAAAATGCTGAATGTGAAATCGCGAAAAAGAAACAGATTTGATGACATCGCATAAAAAAAAATGATAACGCTACTCCATTGTGAAAAATGTGAAATGGAAAAATTTTTATACCAGCCATTTTTCTTATTATAAAAGAGAAACATTTACAGAAATGACTTTTTATTATGGAATTCAATTTTTTAAAATTTGAAAAAATGCATTTATTCCTGTATTGCATATAAAAAAATCCTTTTCTAAGAATGTCTTCAATTGAAATGAATTTACTTTTGTAGGATGATCCAAATAATTATTTTTCATTCTTTCGCAATTTCTTCTTTCACACCTTTCACTTAATAGTGACGAAAATCCTCTTTAAGTATTTTCTTATGCTAATTTCGAACAACATACTTGTTATTTATATTTTCTTATGTGAAAACATACCAACTGACCATTGGAACAAATTCTTTCTTTCTTTTTTAGAGAATTAAAGGATTATCATTGTAATTTTCAAGATTATTACTGAAAGGATCAAAGAATATTTTTCCGTTTCTTTTTCTCATCATAAGAGTTGTATGTTTGTATTTAAAAGTAAACGATGGACATGATGATGTTTTTTCAATAAACAGATTATCTGCCCACCAATTCACTTTGATCTAAAAAATATATTTAAAGAGAAGAAATATGTTTTATGATTTCCAATAGGAAATGATGTCAAACAATGGCTCAATTCATTCAAACTTCCTTCACTCTCTCTACCTAGAGCAAATCTATCTCAGTTCTGCACAAACAATTTTTAATCCTTGGTAACTGAAACATCTGCAAGAAACAGAAACATAAAATTTTTTTTGATTCATGTTGGATTAATTGAGCGATTATTTATAACGAAAAATTACGGAAACTGAGAATTTTGTAGCAAAAATTACTGAACCATAAGGTGATATTAACATCATATCATATTAGATTACATTCTGAAAATAATGCAATTATACTAAAGTGTTGAACCATGATGAATTTTTAAAAAAGAATTTATTAATGTATGTATCATGTTGCGTTCAGTTGCCATGCAACAATTCAAAAATGAGAATTTTCCCGAATCATGAATAATGATGAAAAATGTTCTTGGAAAAATATTCTATGGCGAAAATATAAATCTCATTTGAATGGAAGCATTGTGTTTGTGATAATGCGAGTGATTTTTGTCACCTGTGTGAATGTAAAATTATGAAAGAGAGTAGAGGGTGAAGAGAATGAATAAAAATGAGAATCGAATCACTGAATTTGACATTCGTTGAGTTTTAATGACACTTGATACGAACGCGATGTCTTTTATTCTTCGATCGACCCTCAAATATCCTTTTATAAAAAAATCATGCAAGAAGTGAAAAATTATGAAGAGAGTCCGCTATAATGATGACTTTTATTAGTCTTGAAACTTCAAAGAAAAGTGCAAATTTGCGTAAATTTATGATCATTTTTAAAGTCCTCAAAAGTCACTAGCTAGCTTTGTTTCTATACTTGAAAAATGTCAATGAAACTCAACTAGAGATGCTTCAAATATCTCTCAATTTAATGACTTTTATTCATGTGATCATAGTGAGATGAATTACATAAACATTTACAGAAAGAGCGAAAGAGACTAAGAGAAAATTTTAATGACAAGCATGCATGTTGCATTACTTAAATCAAAAGTAAAATTTACATGCCTAAATAATCACACTTTAACATGATAATTGAGAGAGAGAGCAAAGTAATACTTTGATGTTGATGAGTAGTGTATGCCACTCGAAAGTTTTTTATTCCCTCGCTTGAAACACACTAAAGGAATTCTACATTATGATCTTCAATGTGAATGCAATTGAAATGTGATGAAAATTATTGTCAAGGATTAACTGCAATTTGCTATACTGCAAAATGAACCTTTTTTAAACGGATTAGAAATCTTTGGTAGTTATAAAGAAATATCAGAAGTAATGAATGTGAACAGTCAGCCATCAACTTCAATTCTTCTTCTTAACCTTTAGAAATCATTCAAGGATAAAAATTTCTCATAAGAATGAATCAGAAAATTGCTCACTACTTAAACATCTTAATTGAATTTTCGAGGGCGTGTTTGACATCAGTGAGATGTGAATATTGCTGTTGCTTTTTTGTTCTCTTTCAAGTGCCTAACACAGATGTTGTTTATAAATATGTATGTAGAAACTTATTGCAAACAAAAACTCTTTACTTGAGAAAATTTCAAGCCATTGAAAAACTCAACATGACTTTCCATCCTCCAAAAATAATTTCTCAAGCTTTAAAAATTTCATTTTCTTGTTTTTTATTTCACATGTGAAATTTTCCGCATCGAAAATTATGAATAAAGATTCACAGTGAGAGAATGAAGGCATGAATTCTATATTCTTTGTCTTTTGTTTAGGCTTGTAGGCGATAACCTTCTTAATTTTATTTAATGCTTCAATAATTCTGTGGTAAATATTGAAAAGAACAGAAAAGTCTATTGAAAAACAGCCAAGTAGAAAAGATTCAATGAGAAACTTGATTTTAACAAGAATATCTTCGCGTAAGCAGCCAAAAAAATCAATAATTTTAATATTTTTGTAACAAACCCTTGTTAGGCGCGTCTATCTTTATGATTTGTAAACAATTTAAAGTTTTATTAGCTCTTTACCGGCACGTGACCGCTTATGATCAGCTACAAAATTAACTTTCTTACTTCCGACTCATTTAAAAAGTCATAAATTCCTTTCTTTCGCTTCATTAAACACTAAATTGCATATTTCTTTTTCCTGATAAATTTTTAATGAAAAATAAAACCTGAACACAAGTCATTTTGAATAATTGAAAGTGAAAAAACGAAAAAAATCATCTCATTTGGGAATTTTAGTCGAAGCGTCAGTAAACATCAAAAAGATTTCAATCATCGAGTGTCGCAGATAACACGCAATTCAATCCATGCCTTCTATTCATCACATTGTGGGTTTTAATATGGAAAAAAGGGTTTTAGTTTTCTCTTCTTTTACAATTTCATTCAATAACATAAAAAAATGCTTTCATGTGCCGAATGGATGAGATATCTCTTTGAATCACACAAATAGCACCAAACACAAACCTAAATCAAACAGAAAAAAACTTGTAATAAGAAATGCAAACAAGTTATAACAATGACAACGATACAAATCGATTTTCTTTTCTCGAAAAAAGCAAATAATTATGCAATGTTTCGAGACGTCTATGACAACTTCTTTCTATTGTATTATGAAAGTAAATAAAGTTCTTCAATGTGCATGAGGGAAATTTAAAAAAAATATTTCACAGGGTGTTGGAAACTCAAAAAAACGGAAAAAACGGCAAAAAATGGCAAATTTTTTTTTGTCACATGAAATGTAAACAAAAATTGTTTTGAACAAAAAACTTACTTAAATTTTTATCAAAACTGTATTAAAAGTAGTAGAATCAATGAAAAACATCTCCTAGAAAGTTGTTTGATCATTTTAAATGTGAATTATTGTGTATTTTCTATTTTATTAGAAATTTTAAAAATTGATACAACGCAACATTTGTCACAAAACACATTTTGTTGTGTTGAAAACGGCATATTTGGCAAAAATGGCAAAATTTTTAAATTTCATTTGCCTGAGTTTCCAGCCCAAGTGAAATCGCTCAAGGAATAAAATTCGGGATGACATTTGAGAGAGAAAAATTGTTTATGGTTAATCTTATAACCTATTTTTTGTGTCAATTTGAAAAAAAGATATTCATGAAACTAACTATACAAAAAAGGGAAACTCAACCATAAATTGTCTTGTTGTACATAATAGAAAATTGGCAACGCCCACTTATGATTTTTATATATTTCATATTTTTGGTAACAGCAGCAAGCAGCAAAAAAGCGGTCGGGTCAGAAGAACACAAAAAAGAAACTCACACAGACGTTCATTTATGATTCAAAATGTGTACATAGCAAAGCACTGTTGTCCGTTTCAGTTGCTGCTATTGCTGCTTCATCATGATGGATGGATAGCAACGAAATGTACATTACATAAGTGGAGATAGAAGGGTAGATAGATGGCATGAAGATGAATGGAAGTAGTAGGTACATAAGAGCATCAAATGATGACGAAGGCGACAATGAAATGAAGATCAGAGGTTCCAAGAAGAATGTAAGGACATGAATGTGATTTAAAAAGCACAGAAATACCATTTTTATTTGCTCAAAAAAGTGAACTTCTCTTTCTCGTTCATGGCAGATTACATCTGCTTCTCTTTTTTTCGGAGAATACATAAATTGTGAAGAGCTTTTGAATAATTGATTGAAAACTCTTCTTTCTCATTTCTCGCTCATTTGTGGCAGTCGAGTTAGTATGACTTTACTTGAACAGTTCTCAATTCTCTATCATCTGAAAGATGGAAATTGCATCATATTTATTTTCCAACCCTCTTCTACTTTTTCTTACTCTCATTTTCCCATGTTGACACAAACCATAAAATGGATATGAACTTCTTGAGATGATGATTATGTGACATCATATGGGCTAATTATCGACAAATCATTTCTTGATCGTGTTAATATCTTGATTATTGACTTTGTAGAAAATTCTTTTTTATTCCAAATATTTGCGTATTAATTTTTTGAATTCAAGAATTCACTTTGAAACCCTTACATAGTTTTGAAATAAAAATCAATAAACGCTTTATCTTTCTTTCTAAATCATGTACAAAAAAGAAGTATGAGACAGAAAACAATAATGTCCTCAAAAGAGCTGATTTATTTGAAAAGATAAGACGATTTTCCACTAAAAAATTTCATTAATCACATAAGAAAGAAAGATAATGGCTTTCAAGCAGCATTTAAGTAAAAGATATAAAAAAGGAATAAAAGGAAAAGGTGTTTCGCGTGACTTATCAACATTTCACTTGATCAACTCAACCAATCTAGAAAAAAGTGGAACTTGAATGTAAATGAAGTTTTTAAGCATGCTTGCTCATCAACTGCTATCCATTATCGCGATAACAGACAAGACGTTCTTTTAGTCAGCATATTGCACATTTTTTATTCAACCATAGATAGGTAAATGATTCGAGTTAAGGAGACGATGAAGAGAACGGTTTAAATTTTTGTGTGCACTTGAAGTTTCTTTTTTACAGCCTTTTGTATGTGATGAGCAAATACCTGAAACTTCAATGAACTTCTTCTTTTAAATTTTCATAAAAATTCGTTACAAAATTTCAAATTTCAAATTCTTAAAAATCGTTAAAGTAAGAATTTTTCATAAAAATAATGTCATTTACCTTTTAAAAAAATTCCTCGACGTCTAATTTACAATCTGCACCAAATTTATATCATTTCTAAAATCTCAGTTTGTACATTCATTACCGACCGGAAACAGATTTTTTGCTGCTGCTACTGCCTTCAACTTCACATAATAATCATCACATCAAATTTCATTGCATTTCAAGTCGTTCATGGCAATTGAATGAATTTTTTCTCTCTCTCTTTCTCTAATGTTAAGGGTGGAATAATAAAAAGACGAACGCGTGTGTTTTACTTCCTGTTAATTATTCTTTCTCTTTTAATTTCACCTTTTCTAAACTCGTGTCTCGTATTATCTTTCAGATGATAGAGAATTGAGAACTGTTCAAGTAAAGTCATACTNAATAATCAAGATATTAACACGATCAAGAAATGATTTGTCGATAATTAGCCGCATATGATGTCACATAATCATCATCTCAAGAAGTTCATAATCCAATTTTATGGTTTGTGTCAACATGGGAAAAATGAGAGTAAGAAAAAGTAGAAGAGGGTTGGAAAATAAATATGATGCAATTTCCACACACTTTAATGTTATATGTGTGGTTTTTCTTCCTTCCTCTCTACTTTTTTTTGTCAATGACACACACTATCAATAGAGAAAGAAAGAAAGAAGGGAAAATGATGAGATGTTTCAACACTCCCACTTACTACTTAGCAGTGTCAAAATAGGTAGTCAACCTTTATTTATTTCATGGTAATAATTTTTAAATAGAGCGGGTGAATGAAGGATGTTTAGTTGTAAGTTATAAAAATTGAACGTCGGTATGACACACGCGTCGTCGTTGTTGTTTGTTGAGCAGCAGTTTAAAAATTNACATACTTGTTATTTATATTTTCTTATGTGAAAACATACCAACTGACCATTGGACAAATTCTTTCTTTCTTTTAGAGAATTAAAGATTATTATGAATTTTCAAATTATTACTGAAAAGGATCAAAGAATATTTTTCCGTTCTTTTTCTCATCATAAGAGTTGTATGTTTTGTATTAAAAGTAAACGATGGACATGATGATGTTTTTTCAATAAACAGATTATCTGCCCACCAATTCACTTGATCTAAAAAATATATTTAAGAGAAGAAATATGTTTTATGATTCAATAGGAAATGATGTCAAACAATGGCTCAATTCATTCAAACTTCCTTCACTCTCTTCTACCTAGAGCAAATCTATCTCAGTTCTGCACAAACAATTTTTTAATCCTTGGTAACTGAAACATCTGCAAGAAACAGAAACATAAATTTTTTTTGATTCATGTTTGATTAATTGAGCGATTATTTATAACGAAAAATTACGGAAACTGAGAATTTTGTAGCAAAAATACTGACCATAAGGTGATATTAACATCATATCATATAGATTACATTCTGAAAATAATGCAAATTATACTAAAGTGTTGAACCATGATGAATTTAAAAAAAGAGTTTATTAATGTATCATGTGCGTTCAGTTGCTATGCAACAATTCAAAAAATGAGAATTTTCCCGCCGAATCATGAATAATGATGAAAAATGTTCTTGGAAAAATATTCTATGGCGAAAATTAAATCTCATTTGAATGGAAGCAATTGTGGTTGTTGTGATAATGCGAGTGATTTTTGTCACCTGTGTGAATGTAAAATTATGAAAGGAGAGTATGAGAGGTGAAGAGTATGAATAAAAATGAGAATCGAATCACTGAATTTGACATTCGGTGTTTAATGACACTTGATACGAACGCGATGTCTTTATATCTTCGATACCCTCAAATATCCTTTTATAAAAAACATGCAAGAAGTGAAAATATGAAAAAAGTCCGCTATAATGATGACTTTTATTAGTCTTGAAACTTCAAAGAAAAGTGCAAATTGCGTAAATTATGATCATTTTTAAAGTCCTTAAAAGTCACTAGCTAGCTTTGTTTCTATACTTGAAAAATGTCAATGAAACTCAACTAGAGATGCTTCAAATATCTCTCAATAAAATGACTTTTATTCATGTGATCATAGTGAGATGAATTACATAACATTTACAGAAAGAGCGAAAGAGACTAAGAGAAAATTTATAATGACAAGCATGCATGTTGCATTACTTAAATCAAAAGTAAAATTTACATGCCTAAATAATCACACTTTGACATGATAATTGAGAGAGAGAGAGTTAAACAATACTTTGATGTTGATGAGTAGTGTATGCCACTCGAAAGTTTTTATCTCTCGCTTGAAACACACTAAAGGAATTCTACATTATGATCTTCAATGTGAATTCAATTGAAATGTGATGAAAATTATTGTCAAGGATTAACTGCAATTTGCTATACTGCAAAATGAACCTTTAACGGATTAGAAATCTAAAGTTAAAAAATAAAACAAGTAATGAATGTGAACAGTCAGCCATCAACTTCAATTCTTCTTCTTAACCTTTAGAAATCATTCAAGGATAAAAATTTCTCATAAGAATGAATCAGAAAACTCACTACTTAAACACTTAATTGAATTTTCGAGGGCGTGTTTGACATCAGTGAGATGTGAATATTGCTGTTGCTTTTTTGTTCTCTTTCAAGTGCCTAACACAGATGTTGTTTATAAATATGTAGTAGAAACTATTGCAAACAAAAACTCTTTACTTGAGAAAAATTTCAAGCCATTGAAAAACTCAACATGACTTCTCCATCCTCCAAAAATAATTTCTCAACTTTTAAAAATTTCATTTTCTTTTTTATTTCACATGTGAAATTTTCCAAACGAAAATTATGAATAAAAGATTTACAGTGAGAGAATGAAGGCATGAATTCTATATGTCTTTTGTTTAGGCTTGTAGGCGATAACCTTCTTAATTTATTTAATGCTTCAATAATTCTGTGGTAAATATTGAAAAGAACAGAAAATCTTTTGAAAAACAGCCAAGTAGAAAAGATTCAATGAGAAACTTCATTTTAACAAGAATATCTTCGGCGTAAGCAGCCAAAAAATCAATAATTTTAATATTTTTGTAACAAACCCTCGTTAGCGCCGTCTATTTTATGATTTGTAAACAATTTAAAGTTTTATTAGCTCTTTACCGGCACGTGACCGCTTATGATCAGCTACAAAATTAACTTTCTTACTTCCGACTCATTTAAAAAGTCATAAATTCCTTTCTTTCGCTTCATTAAACACTAAATTGCATATTTCTTTTTCCTGATAAATTTTTAATGAAAAATAAAACCTGAACACAAGTTCATTTTGAATAATTGAAAGTGAAAAAAACGAAAAAAAATCATCTCATTTGGGAATTTTAGTCGAAGCGTCAGTAAACATCAAAAAGATTTCAATCATCGAGTGTTCGCAGATAACACGCAATTCAACCATGCCTTCTATTCATCACATTGTGGGTTTTAATATGGAAAAAAGGGTTTTAGTTTCTCTTCTTTTACAATTTCATTCAATAACATAAAAAAATGCTTTCATGTGCCGAATGGATGAGATATCTCTTTGAATCACACAAATAACACCAAACACAAACCTAAATCAAACAGAAAAAAACTTGTAATAAGAAATGCAAACAAGTTTAATGACAACGATACAAATCGATTTTCTTTTCTTCCAAAAAAGCAAATAATTATGCAATGTTTCGAGACGTCTATGACAACTTCTTTCTATTGTATTATGAAAGTAAATAAAGTTCTTCAATGTGCATGAGGGAAATTTTAAAAAAAATATTTCACAGGGTGTTGGAAACTCAAAAAAACGGAAAAAACGGCAAAAAATGGCAAATTTTTTTTTGTCACAATGAAATGTAAACAAAAATTGTTTTGAACAAAAAACTTACTTAAATTTTTATCAAAACTGTATTAAAAGTAGTAGAATCAATGAAAAACATCTCCTAGAAAGTTGTTTGATCATTTTAAATGTGAATTATGTGTATTTTCTATTTTATTAGAAATTTTAAAAATTGATACAACGCAACATTTGTCACAAAACACATTTTGTTGTGTTGAAAACGGCATATTTGTGCAAAAATGGCAAAATTTTTAAATTTCATTTGCCTGAGTTTCCAGCCCAAGTGAAATCGCTCAAGGAATAAAATTCGGGGATGACATTTGAGAGAGAAAAATTGTTTATGGTTAATCTTATAACCTATTTTTTGTGTCAATTTGAAAAAAGATATTCATGAAACTAACTATACAAAAAAGGAAACTCAACCATAAATTGTCTTGTTGTTACATAATAGAAAATTGGCAACGCCCACTTATGTTTTTATATATTTCATATTTTTGGTAACAGCAGCAAGCAGCAAAAAAGCGGTCGGGTCAGAAGACACAAAAAAGAAACTCACACAGACGTTCATTTATGATTCAAAATGTGTACATAGCAAAGCACTGTTGTCCGTTTCAGTTGCTGCTATTGCTGCTTCATCATGATGATGGATAGCAACGAAATGTACATTACATAAGTGGAGATAGAAGGGTAGATAGATGGCATGAAGATGAATGGAAGTAGTAGGTACATAAGAGCATCAAATGATGACGAAGGCGACAATGAAAGAGATCAGAGGTTCCAAGAAGAATGTAAGGACATGAATGTGATTTGAAAAGCACAAAAATTCCATTTTCATTTGCTCAAAAAAGTGAACTTCTCTTTCTCGTTCATTGCAGATTACATCTGCTTCTCTTTTTTTCGGAGAACACATAAATTGTGAAGAGCTTTTGAATAATTGATTGAAAACTCTTCTTTCTCATTTCTCGCTCATTTGTGGCATTCGAGTGAGTATGACTTTACTTGAACAGTTCTCAATTCTCTATCATCTGAAAGATAATACGAGACACGAGTTTAGAAAAGGTGAAATTAAAAGAGAAAGAATAATTAACAGGAAGTAAAACACACGCGTTCGTCTTTTTATTATTCCACCCCTTAACATTAGAGAAAGAGAGAGAAAAAAATTCATTCAATTGCCATGAACGACTTGAAATGCAATGAAATTTGATGTGATGATTATTATGTGAAGTTGAAGGCAGTAGCAGCAGCAAAAAATCTGTTTCCGGTCGGTAATGACTGTACAAACTGAGATTTTAGAAATGATATGAATTTGGTGCAGATTGTAAATTAGACGTCGAGGAATTTTTTTAAAAAGGTTAATAACATTTTTTTATGAAACATTCTTACTTTAACGATTTTTAAGAATTTGAAATTTGAAAATTTTGTAACGAATTTCTATGAAAATCTAAAAGAAAAGTTCATTGAAGTTTCAGGTTATTTGTTCGTCACACACAAAAGGCTGTAAAAAAGAAACTTCAAATGCACACAAAAATTTAAACCGTTCTCTTCATAGTCTCCTTAACTCGAATCATTTACCTATCTATGGTTGAATAAAAAATGTGCAATATGCTGACTAAAAGAACGTCTTGTCTGTTATCGCGATAATGAATAGCAGTTGATGAGCAAGCATGCTTAAAAACTTCATTTACATTCAAGTTCCACTTTTTCTAGATTGGTTGAGTTGATCAAGTGAAATGTTGATAAGTCACGCGAACACCTTTTCCATTTTTATATTCTTTTACTTTAAACGCTGCTTGAAAGCCATTATCTTTCTTTCTTATGTGATTAATGAAATTTTTTAGTGGAAAATCGTCTTATCTTTTCAAATAAATCAGCTCTTTTGAGGACATTATTGTTTTCTGTCTCATACTTCTTTTTTGTACATGATTTAGAAAGAAAGATAAAGCGTTTATTGATTTTTATTTCAAACTATGTAAGGGTTTCAAAGTGAATTCTTGAATTCAAAAAATTATACGCAAATATTTTGGAATAAAAAAGAATTTTCTACAAGTCAATAATCAAGATATTAACACGATCAAGAAATGATTTGTCGATAATTAGCCGCATATGATGTCACATAATCATCATCTCAAGAAGTTCATAATCCAATTTTATGGTTTGTGTCAACATGGGAAAAATAAGAGTAAGAAAAAGTAGAAGAGGGTTGGAAAATAAATATGATGCAATTTCCACACACTTTAATGTTATATGTGTGGTTTTTCATCCTTCCTCTTTACTGTTTTTTGTCAATGACACACACTATCAATAGAGAAAGAAAGAAAGAAGGGAAAAAGATGAGATGTTTCAACACTCCCACTTACTACTTAGTAGTGTCAAAATAGGTAGTCAACCTTTATTTATTTCATGGTAATAATTTTTAAATAGAGCGGGTGAATGAAGGATGTTTAGTTGTAAGTTATAAAAATTGAACGTCGGTATGACACACGCGTCGTCGTCGTTGTTGGTTGAGCAGCAGTTTAAAAATTAAATGAAAACGCAATTTAAAGCCGATTATTTAGGAAAGAAGAACTTTTTTGTTGAGCATTTGATTGAAACATCAAAACCATTCAGCCACCAATTTCCGTTTCTTGTTTCTCACTGCATTGTTCAATTTCTTACTTGCTTTCAATCAATTCTAATGTGAATATTCACTCAAGAATTGTTAAATATTTACAGAGCAATGCGATTATACATGAATATTTGATATTAAATGTCATCATTTTGAATTTATGTTTATGAAAAGTAAATAAAAGAATGAAAATGATGATGAAGGATGAAAGAGGGTGGAGAAAAATCACAAAAGCAACTTGTTATTTACTACTAATTACAGATACTCAATGATTTATATGAAAATAAATCTATCTAAAAACCAATTCCGCAGTAATTTGAGATTTTGATATTGAAATATTATTGGATTACGATGAAGCATGCATAAAATATTTTATGAAATACAGTTTTTATTTTATTTGTCAGTTT
Source organism: Polypedilum vanderplanki (assembly GCA_018290095.1). NCBI lineage: Eukaryota > Metazoa > Arthropoda > Insecta > Diptera > Chironomidae > Polypedilum > Polypedilum vanderplanki. Next base: position 17,255,825 of record CM031380.1, on the reverse strand, counting down.
TGATAGTTTCATCATTTACTTAAAAATAGGTAAAGAGGTTTGCTTATGTCAGCCTCAAAAATATGTTGAGTTTTGGTTATTCTTTTTGTTTCAAGTACGACTAAAATATGAATTTAATTAAAGTAACAAAACAGATCATTAAAGTTGATAATTTCAAATAATTTGAATTATTTCCACCACAATACATGTTTTTACAATCGCCATCCAAAAAGTGACGATATCTATTTAGTACTTCTCGTAGATCACACAATCCAATGTTACACCATTCAAAATCAATTGGACGTTCATTTAAGAAAAATTGAACTTTATGTCTTTCTCTTTCCTCCGGACAGCTGAAATTAATTATTTATTTAAACAACTGCAATTTATAATCATATATTTCTTGAAACTTACTCGTATTTAACTACAGCTAAATTTGATGCGAATGGACTCAGTACACTGCTTCGAAATTGTCTGTTTTTCATTTGATTATAATTGTCTGCTCTTAATGCATCATTATCTTTTGCATAGCCGAGGGCAGTTAGAAATAGTTGAATAGCAGAAGCATGAGTAAAGTAGGCAACAGTTTTTGGCAAATGTTCACTTTGAAGTGTCCTCAACATATCTTGAACAGCAGCACACATAAGTTTCGAATTGATCTCATTACCATAGCCACCTTTTGAATAATATTTAAGATCTTCAAGATATTCGAGAATGTTTACATGCTCACGAGTGAAAGCCACACACCATGGTGATGGTTCTTGTAAATACCAAGCTTGATCATATCTACACATATCCCACATATTATCGATTTGCTTTGCATTCAATGTGTATTTATATCCAAGTCTAATTGAAACTTCTTCAAGCATCTTTTTAAACACATCAGTTTGCATAAATTTAGAGTATTCTGAATTTTGGTCTTTAATCATTTCTTCTTCCTTTAACCACTTCGAACATGATTCATATGGCCTCAATAATATACTGTTGTTTCCTTCAGCAGGAATATTTATTCTTGCTTCAGCATTTGGACCAAAAAGTCCTTCAACAAATGCCTTAAAACTTGCTTCACCACGTTGTGTGTCAGTATAACCAAATTTAAATTTCTCTCTTGAATATCTTGTTTCAATAACATTCTGAAATGTTCTTTGAAAATCTATTGCCATATATTTTAAATCATTCCATCCTTGAACAGTTAAGTGATTTTCATATTCAGCTGTTAAGTTTCTATCAAGACGCCAATTTTTTAAAATTTCAAGATCTTCACTACACAATTGATTTAAATGTCGATCTCTATCAAATCTCTTGAAATTTTCTAAAATTCCATCACGAACCTTAAAATAATAGATGATAATTCAAACAATTAGAACATAAAACATAATTTAGCTTACATCAAATAATTTCTTCATCTGTTCAATTCCTTTTGCTGATGGATTTCGTGTTCCATGCCTTGAAATTAACCAAAACTTTACTGCTTCACATTCTATAAGTATTTTTTAATTTAGTAAGAAACATTAAAATCATATAATAAAATGATGTACATACTTGGAACATTGAAATAACGTTTTTCATTCCCACGCTGCACCTCATATGGTGTTTTTGTGCCAAATTGCTTAGTTTGTTTCTTATCATTATCATTTGAATAACAATATTCATCTTGTGTGAGAACGCTATTGAATAAAGCATTCACGACAATCATTAGAATCACGCAGTAGCGTTTCATGATTATTCCCACTCACTTAAACGATTGAATTATTACTGAAACGCACTTCAATCTAGAAAAGCAATAAAAAATTCATTAGAAAAGACTTACTCAAGTAACTTTTAATAATTGAAACTATTTGTAACAGAGAAACACATGAAACTAATCGAGAAAATTGTTTGGAGTGAGATGACAGCCGTTCTTTTATTCCGTTGCTTAAAAACTGAGTGACTTTTGACATCTAATTAACATACCGATAAACCAACCAGCAAAGATGATGATTAAAAAATTTTTTAACTGTATAGATACAATGTTGTCGCGAATGTTAATGTCACAATTACATATGAAAAGCAAAACAGCAAAAAAGAGAGGATGATGAATGTAAATTACTCTAGTGTGACTGATCGCAAGCAATTTTCATCTCTCTAACTGCCTGAAAGTTCTTTCTTTATCATGCACAGTTTTCTCACAAAAAAAGTTATTTCCGTGACACAATTTCGTTTACTCGTGATTTCACATTTTTTTTTCAATAACATTCAATAGTTGATAGTAAAATATTTTATTATGGGAATGTGTGCAATCAATTTAGTCTCATACCACAAATATTTTTTTATGTCTATGCTCGTTGAATACACACATTTATTGATATGCTTGAAAAACAGGTTTTGGTCATTCAAGCGTTCTCATTGATGCTTTCAAGATTTTTTAAATATTACATCATTGTCTATTGATGCATCTATACATATTAATTGCTCCAATTGATTTTAATTAAAGTTAATCGCTTACCAACGCAACAAAGATTTAAAAATTTGATAAAAGTATTAACAAATAAAGAATTTTTATGCACTTTTCGCGGCTTTCGATGTTGTTTCTCAGAGAGTTGAAATAACAATGAAGAAAGAAATACATATATGAGAGAAGAGAGAATAACGAACACACCTGTTAAATGTTAATGGGATTTATCCACTTTTAATGACACAAAAAGTTTTTCTACTTAAATTAATTTTTTGACTTTCTTTAATTTAAGAATTTTGATAGCACACAATTATGGTCAAAATTTATTTTTCAATCTGTTTGTCAAATTTAGAAAAATTATATTAAATAAAAACTAAACTGTAAATATGACCACTTTAAAGTTGTATACATATTTTTTTACAAGTATACGTACGAGATGCTTGTGTGGTTACGAAACTGACCTACGACTTTCTATTAAAAGACATATGATGATGATCGTTGGTGTTTTGTATAAAAGAGAGAAAAAAAAAGAAGGGGAAATGGGAACAACATGTTTTGGTGTGTTTAAAACATATGAAAAATTTATTTTATCTTTTTTCGCTTTTTCAATTCATGTTTTTCTTTGTCAACTTTTGCTTTTCTAACTTTACTCTTTACAATTTTTTTCAGATGACTTCGTTTAGCGGCTAAAATTTCTGGTGCGATAAATTCAAACTTTTTGATAAATGCTAAAGCTTCTTTTAACCTCTCATCATTTTCCGAAAAGAAAAAGTTGTGACGAAAAACACCTGATTTGGAATATTTGCCGCTTTTTGATTTTTTCTCGGGTTGTTTCTTCTTTTTATTGGCTTTAACTTTTTCTGCCTCTTCATCTGTGTCTGATGAGTCATATTTAAATTGAACTTGACTCATTTGAAATGCTTTTAGCTTTGTAGGGATTTTAGGTTCTATTTTTGTCACTTCATCAATTTGCTCTTCCATTTCATAATCATCATTGTCATTATTAATTCCTAACATTCCTAGAATGCTAAAAGGTTTTGATTCAGTTTTGAATGCTTCTGTCAGATTGTCTGATACTTGATAGAATCTCTCGTCATTGACAATATTGCTTTCTTGTGTCGAGAGATTTTCATCTTCACTATTCATCTCACGATCGTCATCTTCATCAATTTGTTCATCTCCTTTGACAACATCCAAATATTTTTGGTGAGATTTTTTACTTGGATCAAATCTTAACATTCCTTTCTGTGCTGGTTTTTGATATTTTTGATCTGCGAAACCAGTTGATTGACCTGTGATGCTCTCTAGAATATTCAACTGATTATCATGTTCTTCTTTTAAATCATCTCGATCCCAATTTTGCATTTCTTTTCGCATTCGTTTTCTTTCTTTTAATTCTTCTCGCGTATAAGTTTTTCTTGTGTCTATAAACTCATCAGTTTCTTCTGCAAATTTCTCATCTATTTTGAAACGCTTGTCGCCTTTATATTGAGTTTGTAATTCAAATAGTCGTTCACCTTTCTTGCCTTCAAATTGCTTTTTGAGTTTAAATGAATTCGATGATATATCTTCTGTCTCATCTTCCTCATCATCAAACAATACAGGCTTTCTTTTTTGAACAACTTTTTCTTCTTCAACAGGTTCAGGCTTCTCAAAAATGATTTTATTATTTCGTGGTGTTGTTGAATCAATACAAGAAAGTGCATTTCTAATAGCATTTTTTTGTTCTTTATGCAAGTCTTTTAATTTCTGAAGACTTTGCTGTCTCTTCATATCATCAAGCTCAGCTTGACTTAATTTTTTCGGTTGTTCGTTTTGTTGGACATTTCTCTCTGCATAAGAATATGATGAACCAACAGTTTTCACAGGTATAACTTTAGGTTTCTGAACGATCTCTTCTTCTTCCTCTGAACTTGAGTCATCACTTGAAACTTCTTTGTTGATTGTAGGCAATTGCACTGCAACGTTTTTTTCATTTTCTAATTCAGAATTTGATTTCATTGACATTTCAAGCAATTTTGAGCCAACAACATTTTGCTGCTCTCGTTCTTTCCTCAATCTATCCAAAAAACTTTCTTTCGCTTTTGATACTGATAAGTAATTTCCTTTGAATTTCTGTTGACTAAATTCTCGTATGCCTTTTAATATTAAATATTATATTTTAAATTCACATTTAATTGATATCCCGAGTAACCAAAAATACGTTAAGACTTTCCGTTTACTTTCCGTGGCATGCAATAAGCATATAAACGGAAAGCGTAACGGTTTTTTGGTTACTCGGGTATATTCTCTCATTTACTTACATTTTGCTAACAATTTTTCCTCTATTTCAATATTGACAAATCCATAAATATTATCATCATTTTTCTTCTTTAATTCAACACTTTTAACTTTTCCATAATATCCAAATTCAGTTTGAAGCTCTTGCTCGGTTGTATTTGGAGGAATATTACCAATAAAAAGTCTACTTACTTCCATTTCGATTATTTTATTTTTATTAACATGCGGGATTTGTTTATGTTTTTTCTACTTATTTGAAACGTAAGAGAAAACGTGTAGATCGTAAGTTTTTACGTAGCTAAAAACAAAGTGACAAGTCCCATAAAAATTTTGCGAATCATCATTCAATTTGTATTCGATTTGTGCAAGAAATTCATAGAAATTAAACAAAATGACTACTGTAGCTGATCCAGTTCGCGAAAAGGCATTACAGGACTATCGAAAGAAATTATTGGAGCATAAGGAAGTCGAGTCTCGTTTGAAAGAAAGTAAGAAATTTATTTGTACCTTTTTTGTTGTGATGATCAATTTCAAATTTATTCTTATTCATAGTTCGCGAGTCACTTAAAGATAGCACAAAGCAATTTGATAAGTCTGAAAATGATTTGAAAGCACTACAAAGTGTTGGTCAAATTGTAGGTGAAGTTTTAAAGCAGCTTACCGAAGATAAATGTAAGTCTTAACTGGATCTTGATAATAATATTTCAAATAAAAATTCCAATTCTTTTAGTCATTGTTAAAGCTACAAATGGTCCACGTTATGTTGTTGGTTGTAGACGTCAATTGGACAAGTCAAAATTAAAATCAGGAACAAGAGTTGCTTTAGATATGACAACACTCACTATTATGCGTTATTTACCACGAGAAGTTGATCCTCTCGTGTACAATATGTCGCATGAAGATCCAGGCGATGTCACTTATTCTGCTATTGGTGGTCTCTCTGAACAAATTCGAGAATTAAGAGAAGTCATTGAACTTCCTTTATTAAATCCAGAGTTATTTTTAAGAGTTGGTATCACTCCACCAAAGGGATGTCTTCTTTATGGACCAGTAAGCATGAACAGTTAGATTTAATTGAAAATATTCTTACACTTTAATTTTAGCCTGGTACAGGAAAAACTTTATTAGCTCGTGCTGTAGCATCACAATTGGATGCAAATTTCTTAAAAGTCGTATCAAGTGCTATTGTCGACAAATATATTGGTGAATCAGCACGTTTGATTCGTGAAATGTTTAATTATGCAAGAGATCATCAACCATGTATTATTTTTATGGATGAAATTGATGCTATTGGTGGAAGACGTTTTTCAGAAGGCACATCAGCAGATCGTGAAATTCAACGTACTTTGATGGAATTATTGAATCAAATGGACGGTTTTGATTCACTTGGTCAAGTTAAAATGATTATGGCCACAAATCGACCTGATACATTAGATCCCGCTCTTTTACGTCCTGGAAGATTGGATCGTAAAATCGAAATTCCGCTGCCAAATGAGCAAGCACGTCTTGAAATTCTCAAAATTCATGCTGGTCCAATAGCTAAGCATGGTGATATCGATTATGAGGCAGTTGTGAAACTTTCAGATTCATTCAATGGAGCTGATTTGAGAAATGTTTGTACTGAAGCTGGTTTATTTGCTATTCGGTAAGTGATTACAAAATATGTTCATATATGTATCATTTATAAATAATTTCTATTTTAGTGCTGAAAGAGAGTACGTAATACAAGAAGACTTTATGAAAGCTGTAAGAAAAGTATCTGATAATAAGAAATTGGAGAGCAAATTAGACTATAAGCCAGTTTAAAAAATATTTTGCATTACTTTTATTATTACTCCTTATCACATTTGCATCAGATCATAATAAAAATCTATAAAAAATAAATTTAACAAAAATCTCTTTCAATATTCTTGTCACTTTGAATTTTCCCGCTGTTTACAAAAATGTCCGAGAGACGCGCAACTTAGAAAAAGTTTCATAAAAAAATATTTTGAGAAAAACAAATTGTCATCTGTGAAAAAATTAAATAAACTAGTTAAATAGTGTATATGAGTGTTTAAAAGTGATTTAAATCAAAATTAAGAACTTCCTCATTTTGAGGATAGTGAAGAAATAAGCTGGAAACATCAATTATTTGGATAATTTCTGAAAATTAATTTTTCTCTTTGAATGTTTTCTTCTTATTCATAAAAGTAAACAATCGGCAATGGAAACATACACACATCAAGTTTTAAGAGTGGTTGTAGCTCAAATATGTCAAACAATTGGATGGCAGAGTGTTACAGCAACTTCATTAGAAATTTTGATTGACATCCTCGACCGATATATTCGAGAAATTTGCAAAACTACTAAAGATTATGCAGAACACTGTATGTTGAAATTTACTTCTCTTATCTTCTAAATTATTTTTACTTTTTTTCTTTTTAGATAATCGAACAGAAGGAAATCTTGATGATTTAGAATTGGTATTTAGAGACATGGGCATTAATATGAATGAGATTATCGAGTATATAACTTATGTGGATCCAATTTTACCTGCTGTTAATATTCCAAAATATCCAATTCCTAAAGAATCACATTTCAATTTTCTAAAACCAGGAAGTAAAGAAATATTGACAAGACCAGTGCATATCCATGAACATTTGCCACCACTCAATCCTGTCGAAGAAGAACCAATAATTGTGAATGGTGAAAAAGAAATTGATGTAGTTGGTTTGCCTAATGATGATGTCTTCAAGAGACCAGCTGACACAAGTAGTGAAGGAAATGCTGTAAAAAAAATAAAATTAGAGGAAGAAGGACGAGCAACGAGAGAAATTTCATCTGTTATGATGACTACTTCAGGGTTTATTTCTCCTGCACGTGAAGGAAAAGCTCCAGAATCAAGGCCTCCAAAATTACCAGATGAATTTCCTAAAACAATCACGACAACGCCACATATTTCGCCTGTTCCAGGATTTAAGACTAAAGATTCACAAAATTCTATACCGGGTATAATTGATAAGAAACTTGAGAAAAAATTAAAGAAAAAGAGTCACGATAAAGAAAAGAAAAAGGATAAGCAACACAAAGAAAAATATACATTGCCAGATCCAATGGAATTGTCTCAATATGATCCACTTCCACCACCACAACAGCAACAATCTATGATATCTCATTTGCCTCCTGCACCAATGAGTGAAGAAATGCTAATGGCTGAACGCAAGAAAGAATTAAAGAAATTAAAAATGCAGAAAAAAGAGGAAGCAAAGAAGAAGAAAGAAAAAACTCAAAAGTTAACAATGAAAAGTCAATCAATCGATCCAGGATTTTTGGATACTAAACCACCTTTTGATCCATTTCATCATGTTATCACACCTTCTACTTTGCCACAACCTCTACCAACAAGCAGCAGTCAAGTTCAAGCTCACAGTTATTTGACTGGAGCAGCTCATTCAAACATTTTCTCGAGCTCTATACTTGATCAAGCATTTGGTTCACAAGCACCCTCATTGATGTCTGCTCAAAATCCTTTGATTGAAGGAAAATTAGTTTCTGAACCAGACAAACAAAAACTCAACATTTTCAAAAAGATTTCTAAACCGAAAGAAGATTCAATAAAACAACAACCACTTGATTTTATGACACCCTCAAAATTAGATCGATTTGATCCAAATCAACCATCTACTTCGGGAGAACCGCCATTTGATCCTCTTAAGAAAATTCATAAATTACCAAAAGAAACAACACTAACAAGAGTTGATGACAGTAATGTACCAATGAATCTTTCTGGTAATTTATCAAGAAGTAATGAATCATCATTTGAAGAGATTACAAATATTCCTAAAACACCCACTATTGCTCCTAAAACACCTGATTTCAAACTAACACAGAGCATAGAGAAAAAAGAAAAGAAGGAACGCAAGAAAAAAGAAAAGAAAATGGAACAAACAGATTGGAATGCACAACAACAATTTACTAATCCGTTTGATATTCAAAATAATCCATTTTTACAAAATTTTCAAAATACTGGTCTAATGGGTTTAATTCCAAACAGAAATATCTTTACGGCTGCTGCTGACCTTTTTTCTTCAGGTCCTGGACTTTTACCGAGACAACCGCCATTTGGTATGCCTCAACCAACATTGAATCCTTATGGATTTCCATTATCTGGTATGGATAATTTATTACAGCAACAACATCAACAGCAGCCACCTAAACCAAAGAAGGTAAAACCTCCTAAAACACAAATTCCCCCAAAGGCTGCAAATATAGACGATTTTCTACAAATGGGTAGCAAATTTTGCAATGTAGCACCTTTAGTTCCATCAACCTCAACTCTTTTAAAGGACCGTTTTGATCCTCAATCATTCATGAATGTCGATACTTTTCCATTACAGCAACAGAGTACTACTAGTAATAGTAGTCATATGAATACTACTTTTGATCAACTCTTGAAAGATCAACATTCATCACAGCAATTTCAAGCATCGACATCGACTCCTGTTAAGAAATTCAGTGAAGAGAAAATGGAAACTTTTGATCTTACGAAAGATTCATCTCCTGAGCCTGTAATGAATACGCCATCATCGATTTCTAGACAAGAGCCACCACAGCAGCAACATCAGCCTGAAATTTTACCAACAATTCCAGAAAATCAAGAACTTCAATTACAACAACAGGAACAACAGCCAGTTGTGATGAAAGAGAAATCTAAAGAAAAGAAAAAGAAGAAAGACAAGGATAAGGACAAAGATAAAGACAAAGAAAAAGACCGTGGTGATAAAGAAGAACGTAAAAAGGCAAGTTAAGATCAGAAATTTTAATTTCTTTTATGATAAATAATTTTTCTTTATTATAGAAGAAGAAAGAAAAGAAGAAAAAGAAGGAAAAACATAAGGATAAAGAGAAGCATCGTGCATCAATGTCGACTCTAGATAGTCAAAGTAATGACACAGAAGATACACTTGATAATAACTCTTCATCTTCAATTCCTAAATTGACATTAAAATTAAACTCGCCTCGACCGAATACACCTGACGCTCATAAAAAGACGTAACATAATTAAATTATTTTTAAAAATTTAGTTTTTCTATTCAACAATGTATTATTTTAGATTATTACATCGTGCTAGAAATGAAGACTTTGAATTTCCATCTCCACATCAAGATGTTGTTTTACATCGTGAAGAGACACATGGATTTATGCGAGATCCATCACCAGAACTTGTTCGAATTTCGCCATTAGTCACTCGTCCACCGAAACTAAAGCAGTCAAGTGAGTATTTTATTATTTTTGATTTTGATTTTAATTTTTTAAACATCAAAATGCGATGATCAGCTTCAATTTATTCGTCGAGTGGTGGTGATTTTACTTCTACTTCTTCTTATCAAAATAATCCTTCACACCATCAACAAGTTCAACATCAAACGAGTTATGTAAATCAATATGATTATAATAATCAATATATGGAATCACAATATCAGCAACCAAGCGGTACATATACTTCTCATCATTATCAACCTTCTCCGCCGCCAATTCAACAAAATCCTTATCACTATCATCAGTCACATATGCCTTCTTCTCAATATCAGAGTGGTCATCAATATCAAGACATGAATATTTATAATCAGTCTGAACCACAACAGCAATATCATCATCAACCTGTTTATCCTTCAGAAACACAGCATCATCATCAGCATCAGCAAACTGATTTTGGATACAGTAATATTTCAAATAATAATAATCAAACATGGAACATATCACAAAATAAGTCATCATATGTTGTGAGTATTGAAAACAATAAGACAAAAAATTTTTGCACGACAAAAAGAGAATGCGATGCAAATTTAGTGAAGGGATCAACACTGATTGAATGGCTGGTGTTTTGTCATTAATTTCCTTCTATCACATAAAATCATCTGAAATGTATTGTTTTTTTTGTGCATAATATATAAAATCATCATTTAGGCATGATTGAAATGAGAAGATGAAAAATTGAAGCTGAATCTACATAAATAATAAATAAACTAACATAATTTCATTCATATTTAATTTAATTCATTTGTGTGCTGTCCATTTTGACTAACTAAAACACTTATCATCCTCATTCCTTACCAAAATCAAAAAAGAAAGACGATGAAAAGAGCATTTGTGGTTTATCGAGTCCAGATGAAGGTTTAAGCACAAGCAAGGAAGTCAAAATCAAGCAAATACAAGAGACATCAAAGTTAGAATTAGCAACAACGCCTAAGGCAAGTCATAAGACAGAGAGTTTCAAAAGAAAAATTGAAACTGAAAAAATTGTGGTAAATATAGTTGAAAATTCACTTTTGTACATTAATTTACATGTTTTAAGCAATAGCTCATTTTTTTAAGTTGGTTCCTTTCACAAATGTTTGCATGTTATACGAAAAGTATTTTTTGGTTTAAATTATTTATTTTGTTTAATAAGCGCATTGCACAAACACAAAATTTATTTTTCGCATTTCTCTCTCCTCTCTATCTATAAAAAAAATCATCAAAAAAAAAAACAATCAAACATAGGATGCTGATGGTAGCACAGTTTGGATTTGTCCTGCTTGTGGAAGTATTGATGATGGTTCGCCTATGATTGGATGCGATAGTTGTGATGCTTGGTATCATTGGTAAGTTTTTAGAATATATTTCGTTTTGGGATTAATTTTTAACGTGACTAAAACAAATCGATGGAAATTTGTTTTTAAGAATGGATACTAACTTGATATTTTCATTTTATTAATTTTCCTCATTTCCAATTAACAATATAATTTACTACAAATTTCTTAATAAAAATTAATTAATGTTTTATTTCTAATAGGGCATGTGTTGGTATAAAAGTGGAGCCTAAAGAAAACGAAGACTGGTTCTGTAGAGCGTGTATTAGTCGTAAACAGAATGATCAGCTTGAAGGAAAGAAGAAGAAGCGCAAGAAGAAGGATAAGGAGAGTAAAAAAGATCTATAGCATTTGCACTTGAAGAAGACCCTTGGTCGGCCTCGAAAAATTACTCTCGCTGAGCCTAAATTAAATATAAATAATCTGGGTAATAGTAGTGCTATCAGCAGTAAATTACAAATATCTGAAGGAGTTAAATTTAATTAGATTTTATACACACATTAAAATGAACAAATAAAATGAATTACAATATTTCCGTTAAATATTTGAATTTTTCGTGTTAAATACACTGATTGAAAAACTTAAATTATGATTTAAAAATAAACGTATTAAAAGCATTTCTTGGTAAAAATTTTCCTGATCCGGGAGTAACACTCAATTTTCCATCACGGACACAAATTTTTCCGCCAACAATGACAATTTCAGGTACACCATGACAAACCATTCCTTCAAAAATATTAAAATCGCATGCATGATGATGTGTTTTAACTGAAATAGTTCTAGTATCTTTATAATTCCAGATGACAATATCAGCATCAGCTCCAACTGTCAAACTTCCTTTCTTTGGATATAGATTGAATATTTTCGCTGCACAAAAAATGTCAGTTCCCCCCCCTTGATTTAATATGAAAAATTAATAAGTGAACAAAAGAAGGACTTACGAAGTAATAGCAACAAATTTCTTTGGATCAAAAATTCCAGCATGCACACCTTTTTCCCAAATGACACTCATTCGATCTTCCACGCCATTTACACCATTAGGAATTTTTGAAAAATCATCAAGTCCAAGTTCCTTCTGCTTCTTGTTAAAAGTACAATTATCAGAACCAGTAGATTGAAGATCATCATTTGCTAGCATTTTCATTAAAACTTCACGTGTTTCTTTTCTCGGTCGCAATGGAGGTGATAAAACATGAGCAGCTGCATGATGCCAACATTTATCGTAATATTCTTCACCGCTTGCACCAAGAGCAGCTGCTAAAGTTTCTCCAAAAATAAAATTCTTTCCCCATCGTTCACGCGCTCTTGCGACTTCTTCTGCTGCTGAAATTGACATAACATGAACAACATAAAGTGGACAATTTGTTTGATGAGCAATGACACATGCTCGATTTGTAGCTTCAGCTTCAACGTCTTCTGTTCGTGAAAGTTGATGGCCTTCTGGTCCTTTAACACCATTTTCAAGTAATTTTTTCGTATTTTTCGCAATAATGTCTCCATTCTCAGCATGGACTTGCGCTAATGCTCCTATATCTCGACAACGTTCAAATGTTTCATAAAGTTCACTATCATCAAGCATAAATAATCCTTTATAAGCCATAAACATTTTAAATGAACTGATTCCTTTCTCTTTTGCCAAAATTTCCATATCTTTATTAACTTCCACACTCCACCATGTTATTGCACAATGCTAAAATTTACACAATTTTTTCAAAAAAGAAAAAAAACAGTTTTACAAAAAATAAATTTACCAATCCATAGTCACAGACAACTTTTGAATCAGCTCTTTTTCGCCAAATTTCATATGCTTCAAGAATCGATTGTCCTTTCTTAGGTATAACAAAATCAATGATTGTGGTTGTTCCACCTGCCACTGCAGCACACGTACCTTGATAAAAATCATCAACAGCAAATGTACCACCAAATTCTAACTCAAAATGAGTATGCGGATCAATTCCACCGGGTATTACATACTTTCCACTTGCATCAATCACTTCAATATTAGTCGGAATCGGAAAATCACATTCAGTACCAATAAATTTTATGACACCATTCTCAACATAAATTGACACATTTTCTTGTATCGTGTCGTGATTTACTACACATGCATTTTTAATGTAGATATTATTTGACATTCTGTGAATTAAAATTCATACACGATAATTGATATTCATTAAAAAAGTATGTAATTAATTGCAATTTTCATAGTTTGATTTTTTTCTACAAAATTTTAAAATTTCTGAGACTTCATAGTCTTGATTGAACATTTGACTTGACAGTAAAACATAAGAAATTATAAAAATATATCAAGAAAATCAGAGTATTGCGCTCGAATTTTTATGTTCATAAGATTTTTTCTAAAAATAGTAATTTTATTACAATTTAGTGTAATTAAAAAAATTTTTACTTGAATTTTCTGGGAATTTTTACTCTTTAAAAATTTTTCTTAACAATTTAAATTTTGTAAAAAATTTTAAATTTTAAAATTAACAAAAAACAGAAAAATTAAAAACTTACCTCAAGTATCTGATCTTCACACTCTTACGATCAAATAACAACTGAGACGTTTATTGAAGAAATAAAAACTGAACTTTACGACTCATGTCTTACGTCTATAATTATTTCTTTGCTTTTCCTTACTTTTCTTTTCATTTGAAAGACAGATAAGTTATTTAATGAGATAGTAGGAGTATAAACTAATAAACTCATATATTTTTGATAAAGTCAATCCAAATATGTCTTATCATGAGATTACTACTATTGCAAAAAAAAAAATGTTTTAAAGTTCATGCAAATATGCACAAGGCTAGAAATGTAAAGTGCATTGCAATATGATACAGTTGAATATATAAAATTTTTACATTTTCTTTTCTTTTCAGTTAGTTCAAGTTAATTTTCATAAGATGGAGCAAGTAATCAGTTAGTAATAATTTTTGCTTTTTGCTTATCAGCTTTATTTTTTCAAAAATGAATTTAAAAGAACAATTTTTTACGACATTTGGATGCAAAAATTACTGAAAAGAATCAGGTACTAAATTCATATTTCAGAAATTTTTGGTTCTTTCAATTCAAATTACTTTACATCTCGCCATAAAGTGTAATCAATAGCTGGAATTTCTGTGCATGGAATGACTTTGTTGCTGTAATATCAAGAAACAATAAAAAATTATACTTTCTTAATTTAAATTTTAAACTCACCTTTCAGATGGAACAACGAAGGCATTTGGTTGCATACTCAAAATATTATTACCATTGTCACAGAAAATTCTCGACATGCTTGATTTTCTTATTTCAGCCAATTGTGATGTGGTAAATGCAAATTCGGGATCACTTCTTTCAAACCAATAGCGATCACCAACACGAGTATTATAAAATTGTTTCATATAAATGCAATAATAAGTTGGATTAGTTAAAGTTGATTTATCAACACGTTTTTCAAGAATTCCACCAACTGACAAGTCAACGTCATCATAGCTTGGGTAAATTGATTTCAATTTATCAATATCCTAAAAGAAAGTTATGAAATAATTCCATAAATAAATGAATTTTTAAAATTTTCATTCTCACTTCTTGAGAAATCAAATCCAAATAATCTTCCCATTTTGTAGCTTTTGGAAGATCACAGAATTCTCTGAAACTGTTATAACTAGCAATGCCATGATCTCTGCCTCTTTGAATATCAATTGCTCTAATGTCATCACCATATTTGCGCAAATGCTTAAGAAGAAATTCTCTAACTTCAATGTCAAAGTATTTGTCAGGTTTTTGGAATCTTTGAGTTGCCATACCACGTGCAAAAGAATCGAAGTTATCATTTTGCTCCAAAATTTTTGGTCGTAAGAACACATCACTGATTTTCATTGATTTCTTGCATTCACGTGATTCTGAAATTAATCTTGAAAAAAAAGAAAGAAATTCATCAAATAATAAATTGATAAGAAATCATATAAAAATTTTCGTACTCTAAATTTCCTTCAATTTCAGAATGGAAATAACGGAAGGCAGAAGCAGCATGATCATTGAGTGCTGATGGATCAACATTTTCATCATAGTCATCAACATATTCACCACCATCTTTATAATAAATCAATTTAGCTTTAAACATATTTTGTTCTCCCAATAACAATGGCAACCATTCATAATAAACAACATATTGATATTGAGCAATATTAATGCGACGAGCTTCTTGGAAAAGTTTCTCATCTGACCAACTTGGATTCATTTCATGTAAGATTCCTGCAAGTCGATTATGCTCACGAATATAATAAATATGAAGAATTGATAAATCAGGACTTTGATTTAGACGTGGGTCGCCTCCGAAGTAGCAAGTCTCTCCAGATGTCTCAACAAAACAAATTTTATCACCATCAGGGTTATGTGGTGGCCATTCTTTTCCATTACGGATATCCATCTTTAAACGTCCTGCATTAAATTCTCTTACGGGCGCTAATTCTTTCTCGGAGTTTCCATACACGAGAGAAAGGTCAAGAAAGCCTGTCACAACTGTTATCTGCTGTGCAGGTTGATTTGCTCGGTTTTCATCAAGTTCGTTATCTCTGTCGGTTAATGTGCGTTGAAAATTCATACATTCGATGCCATCGGCTGAGCGAACTGGGTCGTCATTTGGAACAATAATTGGATAACATAATGGATCATGAGAGACAATTTTTCCATCTTGGCAGCATGATGGATGAATAGGTGCCCCACCAAAACTCATATCATGTGCAACAAATTGACCAAATTGCATAGTGACAATTGTATGATTGGGATCAGGTGAATCAATAGTATCAAAAATCGTAGTCGATACAAGTCTTGAGCTTGGCAAATCAGCACCCGTTTTTGACTTTGGTGGACTGAAAATTCCATCACCATAACGTGCTGGCAAAAGTCGAGCATATGGAGTTCCAGCTTTACCCCAATTAGGATGTTTTAAATTGTTGCATGAACCATCTAATGTTCGATAAGTGTGACTAACACAATCATCTGCATCCACACTTGCAGTTATTACTGCCGCCGCGATAAGAATTAAAATTTTCATTGTAATTCTTCTCTTGAGACTTTCACAAAAAGAACACACGAAAAAGACTAAACACGAGCGCACAAAATTAAGGTTTTTATATTTTGTGTGATTATGAAATATTGAAATTAACAAGGTCATTGCCAAGGTATGATGAATGAATAATAAACAGACATTCTTTATTACTATGAAATGAATTTGCTACTTATACATGCTTCATTATTTATTGTGACTTTAGTGGCTTTAAATCAGTGATTTATTTGAGAATGAAATCTTTCAGCAGAAAATGAGTTTTTTAAAGTTAAAAGAAATTTTTAAAAAAACTCTCTAGTTTGGTGATGAAAGTATGAAACGTATTTCTAAAAAGTTCTCTCATCTTGTATTTTGATTTTGCAGAGTAGAAATACGTGACTCATTATCAATATGAATGATTTTCTTCTCTTGCAAACTCTCTTTTTTATTCTCTTCTAAAATTTTAGAATAATGAGCTATCAATATATTGAAAGTTAATGAAACTTTAGTCAGAATTGTCAAACATTTTTAAAATCTCAAAAAATGTGTGTTCAAATTTCTAAATCTGACTTAACTTTACATGTAGTTTAGACTGTAAGACAAAAATTATGAAAAACTTATCAAATGAAAATGTGCACATTATACAAAATTATAATAATGTCTAAATGGGAGTAAATCGATAAAAAAAATATTTCAGTTTATTTTATAAAGTGCTCGCATACACAATGAAGATCTCTATTGGAATTTTTTTGCTTATTTTTTTAGCAAAAATAAAAATTTCAGGTACCTACATAAATGTGCTATTTTTTTAACATTAATAAAATGCTTATATTTCCTGTAATTTAGAACAATTAACATGTGATAGGCGAGAAAATGAAATAAATTTACAGAGAAAACTCAAGAATGATTTGTTCTGTAAATATGATAAAAACATTAGACCTGGAAATACCAAAGAAATAACTTCGATAAATGTTCGGTTGAATATAAAAGATTTAGATTATGAAGATCAGAAAAATACAATGACGATAGAATCATGGATGACTTTAACATGGAATGATTCAAAATTAAATTGGAATCCATCAGATTATGGTAATATTCAATCAATAAATATGAAGCAAGATTATTTGTGGACGCCTGATTTAAAATTGTACAATTCTCATATTCCTTCATCACTGGGAACTTGTCATTTGGTTGATTGTTTGATAAAATATACATCAGTTGTTGCTTGTGTAATGCCATGCTCTCATACTGCACATTGTAAAAATTTTGGCATTTCAAATTGGCCATATGATATTCAAAATTGCTCATTTACATTTGGTTCGTGGATGAAAACTGGTGAAGAATTAAATTACAATGAAGAAAGAATAAAAATTGTTACATCAAGATTAAAAAAAAATAATCAATGGAATTTAATTAGTGCATCATCTCGTTATAATAAAGGTGTCTATTCTATATTAAATGAAACTTTTCCATCTGTAACTTTTACTCTCGTTATTGAAAGACACAATGGATTGCATCAAGTAACTTCCATCTCTTCAGCTGTTGTCTTGATGATTGCTAATTTATTAGTTTTATGTGTGGCACCTGAAAAAATTGTTAGATTAATTTTTGTTATAATCAACCTTGCATCTATAAGTCTTTTCATAGATTTTCTCTACTGGATGTAAGTTATACTTTATCCTTTTAATTATGAAATTAATAAATCATTTTTCAACAGGTTGCCTTATCCTGGAGACATGTTGCCAAAAGTTTTCATATTTTTTGGTGATTTGCAGCTTTATACACTGCTTCTTCTTATTGAAACTTTATTCATAAAAGCTTATCTTGAAAATTTGGAAAAACCATCAGAATGGATAATAACCATAACGAAATTTACCAAGTCTAATTTTATTCTTGCTGCTGTTTTAAGTGAAAACACTAAAAAGCTTCCAGAAAATGCAGATGACCTTATTGAAAATGTTGAACATGAAAAAACAGCAAAAGAAGTTCGTAAAAGTTTTTGTCTTTTGATTGATCGCACGTTGACAATTATAACTGTCGTAATTTTTAGTTTTATGTTCTTTACTCTTTTCCCCAAAGGATATTTATCATCAAATTATAATCCAATTGAAAGTCTTTCATAAACAGAACATGTAATTTTTTATTATCTAAATGTATGACTATATATTGTGAATTAGTATGAATTTATCAAAAAAAAAAAAAATTACACCCACTATATTTAGAATGTCTGTATTATTTTTTTCAAATAATGAAACTCATTTCAGTCCATAACTCAACATCAATGATGAAGCTTCATTTAATTTTAGTTCTAGTTATATTAATTGAGTTTAGTGGTAAATATTTAATATAGACAATACACTTCTTTGGTTCATTTATTTTATCATATATGCTCAAGAAAATTTTAAAGATGTAGGGTAAATGTTCCTAATTCGGGACAAAATTTCTTTCGCTCAACTTTGAACGAAGTTTTCTCACTTATTACTAAACCAATTTTTATGATTATTTCACTAAACGATAGATAAATTCTCCTATTATTTTACTAAATCAACATTGGAGTCAGAATATTTGACACTTTTCCAGAATAAAATTTTTAATGTTTTTCCTAATTCGGGACACTTGACTTCCTAATTCGGGACACTTGATAACCTAATTCGGGACACTTGACTTTCTAATAAACAAAGGAAAATATTTATATCAAATCGTGTTAAAAGTTGTTTTAATACATTTATTTAATTTTACTGATTCTTTTTCTACTTATTTGTGTTAAATTTGGTTCTTGAATCAGTAGAAAATTGCATTTGAAAATATTTTGAATTCATTAAAATTTAAGCGCATTTTTTTGTTTACATTTTCACGAATATTTTCAAATGTAAACAAAGTGTCCCGAATTAGGGTTTTTGAGTGTCCCGAATTAGGTTAGGCTAAACATAATTTTTTTGTGGCAAAACGATAAGAGTTACGTGAAAAGTGAATGTATGATAAAATTCTTCGAGGTTTTTACTTTATTTTTTATACCTTTCTCGTGAATGAAAAATGAATAAGTAAAGAGATATAAATATTTTTCGAGTGGGACATTTTTTGTATGGAGAATTTTAAAAATTTAATATCTCATTGTTAAGTGCTTTTGAAGCATAAAATAGCGATCAAAATGATGAATAGTGATAAAATCTATAACTTTGCATCATTATTTTAAGAATTGAATGGGTAAAAAGTGGGAAAATTAAGAAAAGAAAAGTGTCCCAAATTTTTTAGTGTCCCGAATTAGGAACATTTACCCTATATGAATCAAGTTTTTTTAGCAATAATTTCAAAAGAGATCATTTCATTGTTAAAATTAAGTTAAAGCAATTATAAAATGTCTTACATTATATAATTATTTTATTATTAATATAGAATCTCTAGATTGCTCAGATAGGGAATCAACTCAAACACCATTGAAATTAAGAAAGAGAATTTTGTGTGATTATGATAAAGCAATTGCACCAGTTAGAAATGGACCCATTGCAATTACCTTTGATTTCATCTTCAAAAAATTTAAATTTGTAAGTTTAACTTGATTTTTTATAATGAAAATTATCATGCATGACATTTCTAAGGTTCAAACGACAAGAACAATGGAAATAAAATCATACGTAATTTTAAGCTGGAAAGATGAACGTTTAGCATGGAATCCTAATGATTTTGATGGAATCGAACTTTCTTTTGCACCATTTGATTTATTATGGGTGCCAGATATTTCAATTTTTGAATCGTAAGTGATATTCTTATATGCATATGTAACTTCAGTTTTATAAAAAAAATTTCTTCCTAGGGATGTCATTGAAGATTTGAATTCCTGTATTGCGACATATTGCAAATTGTATTCAAATGGAAATGTATCATGCATAATGCCATGTGAGCAAAAAATTTATTGTTCTGAAGCAAATTATAAGAATTGGCCTTTTGATAATGCCAAATGTTCATTTACGTATGCTTCGGCAACAAAGAATATAAACAAAATAATTTTCGTCAGTCAATCATTGAGAATTGATTCTGAAGGCGGAGCACAAAGTAGATCTTGGGAACTCATTTCTTCTCAAATTTTTATTTCAAATGAAACAAACAGTTTAAAAATTTACGGACCAGACAATTCATTTTATTCAACTATAAATTTGTCATTCATTATAGAAAGACATAGCAAAGAGTTAATACATCAAGTTTTAATTCCTGCAATAATTATGATTGTTAGCAATCTTTTCATTCTTTTTCTTGATGCTGAAATGATTGAGAGATGGATTCTTTATGCAATAATGCTATTTTCTCATTACATGTACAATGTTCAACTCAATTGGTTATTACCAAGTAGTGACTCTGTTCCTAACATTTACACATTCTTTTGTGATTCTCAAATAATTACAACACTTTTGATGCTATACAGCATGATTTTTAAAATTTTGATTGAAGATGATGATGATGAACGAGTATGGCTTCGAAAAGTAATGGTTTTTTTAGATAAATCACTCATAGGCAAGTTCGTCATTAATCAAGAAAAAGATGTTATTTGCAATGAATCCCCAAAAAGTGTTGATGAAGCTTTTAGAAAACCTGCTGTAATGAGAAATTTTTGCCGTTTTATTGATCGCATATTAATAACTGTTCTTATAATGCTGTATGTTTTCATGTTTTATATTTTAATGCCAAAAGATAGAGAAAATACAAACCCATATGGTTTAATTTTTGAATCTGATTATTAAAAAAATAACTTCATTTATTAAAATATGTATACTATACATAATGAAAAACTCATTTTATAATAAAAATCATAATATTTAGCTAACAAATTGCTTTTCTAAAAATATTCTTAGATGGGCATGTAATTAGGTTGTGTCTTTTATCTTTACAAATCCGACAAAATCCATTTGAATTTGAACGTTGATGTTTTTTCATAAATTTACAATATTTCTCTACATGTCCTTTCTCAAAACAATACCAGCACTCTTGATGAATTTGATAAGTTTTACATTCATGTTCTGTTTTTTGAACACATCTGTCACATTCTTCACAATGAACATAATTAGGCTTGACACATTTGATACATCTATTGCAATGATGATATGTAGCACCATTTTTTGATGGACATATTTTACAGATTCTGCAATGCAAGTTATTGAGCGCAACAAAACGATGACAAAATTTGCAAAAACGATAATTTGGTAGTGAGGGATATTTTATGTGTCTTTGATCAATATTTGTAAAAATTCTTATTGGTGAACCTTCTTTTCGTCCTTTGTAGTTTTCATTGAAAGCATAATGATTCATATAAGTCACTTGATATTCCAACATTTCCATCTCAGGCATGACTTTTTTCACATGATTTTCGTTAAAATAAGGATAAATCACAAAGATTGGTAGAATTTTTTTGTGTATTATAAAATATTTTCTTGCTACTTCCTTAATCGTGTTACATAATAATTCAGTTCTTGCAGCAAATGGAGGATCCATAATGAGACAGTGATGACTCAATGAGTCGAGTGAAGTATCTTCTTTTATGAAATCAAAAAGTCTTGCCTCATCTACATTGCCATTAATGAAATAATTGTTAAGCATGTTGTAACAAATAAATTCTTCTGGATAAAATGCTTGAAAGCGCTCGTCAATATCCAAAAGAATAGATTGTGCATTGCAATTTTGAGTTCGTATGAAGTCATGTAATCGGGGAGTACCCATACAAATTATTTTTTTAAGCTTCATATTATTGAAAATATGCTTAAAGAACTCTAATGTATTGTTATCAAAAAAGTATTGTGCATTTACTTTATCATTGTTAAGTTGAGGAAGAAATAACGATGGTTGTTGAAGAAATAAATCATTATCGATCAATTTATAGCTGTGAAATTCATGAGATTGAATTGATTTGATGAATTCCCCACATGTTGCACAAAATATCCTCTCACTTAAGTTTAGTTTTCTCAAATCTTCTATTGTTTCTTTTTTGAAATTGTGTTTTGATTGTAATCTTTCATTTTTATATCGCTCAAATTTTTCATATTCAAGATAAAAACAACTTTTGTCTCTAACAGCTGAGCAAGAGAAATATTTCTTTCCTTTTTTACTTAAAAATAGAATTGTCGGCCCATGAATACAATTTGGATTTTGTTCTAAATCATTTATTATCACTTCCACACTTTCTTTATCTTTCATTTCTTTTTATTTTACTAATTAATTTTATTAGAAATTTTATAAACAAAAACATGCTTATAATAACAGCAGCACACTACAAAATTTTTAAATATAATTTGACAGTTACAAGGTATGAAAAAACTTTTATATTGATATTGAAACGCATGACTGTTCTAAAAGTTATAAAGTCACTAGGATTGAAAGGTTCATCTTCAAGACGACAAGCTTCTACTTTTGAAATGTCTGGATATAAATAAGATAGCTCTTCAACATCATTGAGACGTTGATAAATGTTAATTATTTCGAGCTGTTTTGAATTAATTGGTTGTATATGAAGATGTATTTGCTCCAATTTCACTGTCAAAAAAGCGTAGAATGAATGTTCTATGTTTCGTACCTTCCAACTTTTGTTCAACCTTTTTCTTATCAATGAAACCTATTATTCTTCCTTCATAAAAAGAGTTTTTAAAATGTTCTCTTGTAACTTTCAATGCTGCATAAATCCACTCCCAAAATATAAACTCACGTGGTTCGAGTGGTTGTTTACAGAATGTTGTCCAATTTACAAAATATTCATTTTCAGGCATAGGGAAAGGTACACGATGACCAAAGAATTTCTCAGCTAAGAAATGAAGATTTTCTTGCGTCAAATCTCGACCAGTGCATGAAACACAATTTATTGCTCAATGCATTTGAAAAATCTTCCCATTTTACAGTTTCTGGGACAACAATTAATTGCATTATCCCAAAAAATTGTCGCATGTGCATTAATTTCTTGAGAACCATGTACTATAACGACAATAGAAGTTTTTCATCAGTTATCGTACATGATCACTCGATTTCTTTTGCACGCTTTTAAAAATTTTTAAGAGCATGCAAGTTTGCAGTAAATTCGGTCAACATTTGAGATGACCTTTGCATCAATTCAGCTACTAAATCAACTTTAAATTGCTCTGTGATTAACTCATATTCAGAGTTTGTAGGATCAATGCATAAGAGATTTCTATGTATAATTATTTATCAAGAACATGTAAAAATCATATTTGAGGCGCTTACGTAATTGTTTTTTCAAGCCACTCACAAAGATAATAACGAACTTCCATTGGTAAAAAGTTTTCAGATAATGTATTTAGCACATCAGATGGATTTAATTGAATTAATCTTTTCCAAATTGTTGTCTCCATGTCTTAAATGATATTTTAAAATTGCGTCACTGATATTTAAAGGAAATTTTATATGTAATTTTAAAATTATCTCTTAAATAAAAATAAACTTGACTTGTTATTTCGTTCAAATGAAATAAACTAATGCAAAATGAAATGAAAAGAGACTTATTTTTATAATTCTCTGATTAATAAAATTTTTATTTTTTATTCTCAGAATATTTCATCACATGATAATGTGAAAAAGAGAGCATGAGAGAGTCGTTTATAAGTCATTGTCTAAGAAATCATATGAAGCAATGCAAATATTAATGAAATTGTCCAATTCTGCTGAACTAACACGATGAGAGCTGTTTGAACGTTGATTGATGAAAGCAGGAATGATAATAGGTGAATAATAATCCAATTTTGGATGATCAGTTTTTCTCATTGCATATCCGTAATATGTGGAAACAACATTATTTTTATAATCGAATTTAGCTAAAAAAAAAAATTAAAAATAATCGGAGGAATTTTATATAAATGTATATATTATTACCATAATAACGAAAGAAACTTCGAACGTAACTATAGTAATAGTGTAATTTCTTAATTCCATAATCAGAAATTGTTTTTCCAGAATCAAAACTTGTAGCACAATCTTCAATAAACTCTAATTGTATATTCTTTTGTGCGCGATAAGCACTAGGCATAAAGTTGCTAGTTTGAAGATAATGAATAACAAGCAATGCTACATTGAATGTTTTAAATTTAACACCATTGATTTTAAGCCATAATCGAATGAAATGATAAAACTTGATCGCTTCCGGTTGTATAGTGAAAAAGTGTCCTATCATACACGAAAGCTGAACAGAAAGCCCATTTGTGACACTAATTTCGCAAACGTCATTTGAACTGCGTAAGCAAACATTTAACGATGGTAAATGAGGATTGATTCTAAGAACTTTGAAATTTGGATCTTTAGAAAGCCATTTTTGAATCGTCTTTATATCATTGAAGTTTTTTTTGTAATCACGCGGTGCATAATAATTATTTCTTCCTAAAATTAGTGCATGATTAATAAAAATAATGATTGTGAAAACATTCTTTGACTTACCTACATCCAGAAAAACCTGCATTTTGGTCGATTCATTGCTAATTCCCATTGCTATTTCACCAAGTATGTATGCATCACATTCCTAACATTCATTTAAAATAAAACTAAAGCTTTATTTAGAGTATAGTCGGAATGATTTACCTGATTTGTTAGAGCACTTATTGTTCTTGTTAGTTGTTCGCATATTTCAAATGCATACCCACTTGTATTTAACATACAATCAAGTGATTTTCCTGCTAGTTCTTCCACTTCATTATCTGCTCTTTTCAAAAAGATCTTACTTTCATTGTAATTTAACATTTTTATAGACAAATTCTGAAATTTTATTCAAAATGAATTTTAGGGAAAAATTTGAGTTGCTCATTTTTGAAAAAATCAGCGCAGCAACCAATAATTTTCAAATTTAGTTTTGAATTCGTTAGGAATGTAAAAAGTGAAAAGATAAATATGGCGTCAATAAATTATGAAAAAAAGAAGGAAAAACTCAATAGGATGATGAAAATTAGTGATAGAGAAGTGTATTACAATGCATTTTATTCAAAGACTTGGCAACATCTTTACCATTATATGGACATAAGAGAAGACATCAAAAATATAATTCGGAATTATTTTAAACAGGAATGTGAAATCTATTATCTCGGCTCGAGAATTATTGGTATTGCTGATAATGAAGAAAGCGATCTTGATTTCTTCATTGATGTTGGTAAGAGAATAAAATATTATCAAATAATTTTATCTAATAAAGAAATTTAATAATCTTCAAGGGAAAAATACTTATTTTCGTGATAGAAATTATCAATATGATCTTGACAATATAAACTACCTTTCTCGAGTTCTTATGAGATCAGAAGACTGGAAGTTTAAGAGATTCAATGCAAGCATTCCATCTATTAAATTTGTACATATACAGACAAAAATCAAATGCGATATCTCTATGACCAATGGAATGAGTGTTCATAATTCCTATCTTCTTGCACATCTCTTCGACATACAACCAGAAATGGCACCCTTCTATCATTATATCAAAAACTGGCTAAAATTATTTAATGTGAAATTCAAAGGCTTTACATTGACGCTTCTTGTTATCTTTTATTTTCAAACGAAAAAATATCTTCCAAGTATTAGAAAAGTTCAGCGATTGGTTGAGCCAATTGAATTTATCGATGGTAAATTTCAAACAGTCTTGTAATTTATAACTTTTGCAACTTATTCTATCATTCATCATAGGATTCGAAGTACAATTTGACGATACAAGGACGCGTGATGATTATGGACTAAAAGAATTAAAATATTACAAGGATCATTTGAAGGATTTTTTCAAATTCTATTCAAAGTTCAGTTACGAAACTAAAGTGATTTGTCCATATTCGGGAAATGAGGTGGATAAATGTGATTACAAATATAGGATTGAAAATACTTGTGCAGTGACATTAGCAGCACCTTTACTTCGTCGTCATAATTGTGCAAAATATTTATCAAATCTAGATCTTGTTAACTTTATTAACGCATGCGATTTCTCTGCTAAATATTTGGATGAGTATAAGATTCCCAAGTCGATGATGAATGATTATAAATATTTTGAGAATGAATCCTAAATGTGACAATAATTTAACTGTTTTTGCAGCAACATAACAATCATATCTTTTGTATGTATTTAAATGCAATTTGTAATGAAAGTATGTATTAAAATAAATTTTTTATAATATTTACAACTTTATATGTTAAAAAATAACACGTGATTTATCATTTTTATTCGTTAGTAAAAAAGTGTGAATTTTATTAGGTTATTTTAGGTAATAAATAAATTTAAGATGATTACACAGAGAGTAAGAGAGTTTTTAGACAATTGCGACCAAATAGTTAATCAAGCTGTATTTAAATCTCGAGAAAATCAAGATTGGAGAAAATTTGAAATGGAAATGCTAAGTATTGAATTAATTGTTATGGAAAAAATGAAGAAAAATTGTCGTGCGCATTTAATTGGATTACATCGTATTGGTTTAAGCACTGATTCAGAAAATGTGCATTTATTACTTGATATTGGTGATACATATTACGACAAAGCAGATTTAGAAAAATATGCCGGACAAATTTTGTTATTAAATGAATTTATGAAAGTAGATGAAAATTGGAAAGTACTAAAAGTTTATCTCGGTTCGCCTGCAATAAAATGTGTGTATAAGGAAACAAATCAAGTCTTTTTGATTATTATCAGCAATGGTTACAAAGCGCAATTAAGCAAAACAATTGGACATCTTTTCAAAATTCAAAGTCCTGAAATTTTGAATTTTTATCATTTCCTTCGCATATACATTATTGATTTAGGAGAAATTCGACTCAAGCACTTTCAAATAATTATTATGATCATTTTCTATCTTCAAAAACACGATTTTCTACCTTCAATCTTAGATATTCAATCTGGTGTTCGAGAGGTTTTAATTGATGGTAATAGAAGATATTATTTGATGTTATATTTAGTTTTAACTTTTAATTCATTAATAAATAGGAACACCAGTTCAATGTGACTCAAATCGATTATTGAAGCATTATCATGGAACTCGAAAAATGAATAATTATAAAGACCATATTTATCCATTTTTCAAATTTTACAAAAAATTTAATTTTCCTCAACGTATTATCGATTTACATCGTGCAATCGATATAAAGTTGGAAGATTACTCTTGTCGAAGCTTTTGGAGATTTAATGTCATGAACTCGGTCGTTCTCGATTTTGAGCAAAACGCAAGTAATACAGTGAGAGAAGAAGACATCGAAGATTTTGTTGAATTATGTATCGCATCATGTGATTTATTTCGCGACTATTAAATGAATTAATATAGAAATATTTGACATGAATTAAAAGAATATTTTTGATTTGAATTTGAAATTTAATAAAAGTTCTTTATGTAAAACGATCAGAGAATTTTGTTGGGATTAAAACATTTAATTCCAGCCATGAGCAGGTGCTTGCCAACCGTGTGATACAACTGGAGCAGTGATGACTTTTTGAATTGTTGCTGGCTGAATAACTTTCTGGATTGTGGCTGGTTGAATGACTTTGGTGACGACTGGTGCATGTGCAACTAATTTATGATCTACTGGTTCACGTTGAACATTAGCTTGGAATCCATGATGATCATCAGCAGTATAAGTAACCTTAATTATTATTTTAAAATATTAATTTAATAATAGAAATTATATTTTTAAGATTTACTTACAACACGTCTATAACCATCTGGATCTACAAGACTGTATTGTCCACTAATATGACCATTTTCAGCTTTCTCATGTTGTCTTTTAATGTCGCCAGTGTGTGTGTCATGAACTTCATAATTGAATTCGTAGTTAGCAGGTGCCTCATGAACAACTTGTTTAACAATAGTAGGCTGCACTGATTTGATGATAGTTGCTGGTTGCACTTGCTTAATGACTGTTGTTGGTTGTTGCCATCCATGCGTTGGTGCTTGCCATCCTGCTTGTGGTTGCCATCCTGCTTCAATAACTCCAGCTGATGCAACAGACATAACAGCAAGTAAAATCACAAATTTGAATGCCATTTTTAAATTTTATTATTTTATTTTTCTTTCGACTTGAACTATTCTAGTTGACTCTTTAAACTGAATGCATTTCTTAATGCAACACATCATTTATATACAAAAATAAACGTTCTTGAATTTTTCTTATTTCATCGTTCACTTTTCTGCGTTCTTTTTTAAAAGAGAAATACTTTTTTGATTTTTTCTTCTCACATTTGCTCTACAATGCGTAAATTATTCTTGTATGTGTAATATCATTTTTATGTATTCACAAATAATTTTATTTACAAACCAATAAAAATTCGTAGTTTTACAGTCAATAAAATCAATTTCCTATTGATAGGAACATTAATTTTACTGTGTTATGAAATCAGTCCAAAAGTATTTTTTGTTTTATATAAACCATAAAGACATACATGAAAAAAATGCACTATATTCATGCAACACTACAACAAAAGGAAAAGTGACAGTAGAAGAAAATAATTTTACCGAAAAAAATCAAGTTTATGGGTGTATAAAAAGGGCTTTATGAATAAAGTTTGTGTCATTCACATTTAACCAACTGTGAAAGCAAGTAAAGTCTTAAAACTTTTATTCTAAAATGGCAGTTAAATTTGTTGCTTTGTTCGCTTTAATTTCTGTGTGTTCAGCTGGTGTTATTAGTGAGCCAGGACTAGGAGCTTATTATCATCAGCCAGTCCCAACTGTAATCAAATCAGTTGAACCAACTTTAGTTAAGAAAGTTGTTTATGATCAACATGAGGCACCAGCTAATTACCAGTTCAATTATGAAGTTCACGACACACACACTGGTGACATCAAAAGACAAAATGAAGTTGCTAAAGACGGAAACATCTCTGGTGAATATTCATTGATCGATGCTGATGGATTCAGACGTGTTGTAAGTAAATTTTAAAAAATATAATTACTATTGTTAAATTAATATTTTACCTAAATAATTATTTAGGTATCATATACTGCTGATGATCATCATGGATTCCAAGCTAATGTTCAACGTGAACCAGTTGATCATAAATTGGTTGCACATACACCAGTCGTCACCAAAGTCATTCAACCAGCCACAATCCAGAAAGTTATTCAGCCAGCAACAATTCAAAAAGTTATTAGTGCTCCAGTAGCGCCAATCTATGAGCATCAACAGCAATATCATTCAGGATACTACAATCACTAGAATCAAAGATAAATCGATATTTGTTTTGTAAATATACTTCATCATAAGTGACTGCATTCATGACTGCATTCATGTAAATTAAATTCTGAATAAAAAATATTTAAAAAAGGAACATCATAAATATTTTTTCCATTCTTTAGCAATTCACATAATTGTTGCAATTAATATTCAATTTACTCCTTTCCTCTTTTTTTCTCATCAACGCGCTTCACACTGTGTCGTGTAATCAATGATACACATTTTAATGAGTCATCAACTCAGTTGCGTTAACTTTAAAAGATGGCTATTAAACAATTTACATGTAGTTAACACACGCAAGACTATGCCTATTCACAATTCTCTCTTCTTTAATTCACAATGAAATCTTCTTAAGACTGATTAAATAAATAATTAAAAAAAGCATTTATTTGAATTTTTATTAATTAAATTACTTAAAACTTTGTAATAAAAGTGTCTAATAAAATATTAAGGTAGTTATTTGATCTTATCAAAAATCCAATCACAATTGACCTTACATAAATGCCCTGGTAATCCAAACCGAAAAAATGACGGTTTAATTTCGAAAATTTCAAACAGATTTTTTTTTCAAATTTTCACACCCCTTTCGAAAACAAATTTTAAACATAGAAAATATTTCTTTCTTCATCTTCATTTCTGACTCTTAATTAACATCGTACAACATCTAGTAGTACATTAATATCAGTTTGTTACACTTAATGTGGTCACTTTAATTAAAACTTTTTTAATAAAAATGTTATTTTCGAAAGCGTAGTTGCACACCATCTAGAATTCCGAAATTTTTCGGAATTCTTATATGACCGTTATTTTTTTTGCGTTGGATTACCAGGATAAATGCACGCAATATTATTATTCATTTTACTGTCAGTGTTAATTAAAATTTTACTTTTCATTCCTTATTTGTCGCTCTCATTGGTTTTTGAGAAGATTTAAATGACATGTTAAGACACATGCCTGACTATTCTTTCATGTGTAAAAGAATTCACATTTCTCATTATGAAATTTTTACTCAAACTCTTTTATACCAATTATGATTTTGTTAAATGAAATGATTCTTTACTATAAATATCATTGAATATCGAGCTTTAACGAGAAATTTAAGATTCATGTCATACAGTATCGTGCTGTTTACTGTGTCGATATGAGCGTTCAATAAGGAGTGAAACAAGTGAGAGGAGGAAAATGATAAACGATATCGCTCGAAATCACAATGAATTTAATACATGCGGGCGTCTGACCTGCGAACAGGTTCCGAAAGAAACTTTTGAGATAATTAATGCAGTTTAAGGTCACTGTAAAGAAAGAGGGAATGAGCGAGAACAACAATAAAAAAGTTGTCTTGTTTTGCGCTAAAATAAAACCAAAAGAGAGTGAAAGTTGAGAAAATGAGAAAAAAACAATGTTTAACGCGTTTTTTGCTCAAAATGTTCCTTTCGAAGGTGCTTCTTAACACTTTTTAATTGTTGCAATAAGAATTTTACTACTATCATCATTTTAATGAGCTTTAATGTAATTATTATGAAATTTATAAAATGATTTCAATTAAATTATTAAATAAGATATTAAGTTAAGATGAACGGACTTAAAAGACATAAAAGATAATTGAGAATTAATTTTACTATATGATAAAGTATGTAATCACCTAATTATCATATTAAAATCGAAATAATTTTTTACAAAATATAAAATTTTTAATCTTTATGAGTAAAATTAATTTTTAATAAAAGTTTTCCTTTGATTCTTCTATAAAAGCTTTGAATAAAAATACGTTAACAATCTAGAATAAATTGGATAAAGTGAATAATTGTATGCTTGTTATAGATCTTTAAAAAAGAAACGTGAGTAAATGAGTGCATGTGTTTACTTCTTTCATCAACATTTTATGAGTGAAGAAAAAATAAGGAAGAGGGAAAATGCAATGCATTGAATGCAAAGGTAGACTAAATGACTTTGTATTGAATTTCATATGCACACGAGAAGAAAATTTTTCAAAAGTTGTTTTTAGTATAAAAGGAATCATTTTATTCAGTATCAACATCATTCGTCAGTTCTCAATAAAGTAGTGAACATCATCGACTAGAAAATAAAATAGTAAAACTTAAAAATGGCATTCAAATTTGTGATTTTACTTGCTGTTATCTCTGTTGCATCAGCTGGAGTTATTGAAGCAGGATGGCAACAACAAGCAGGATGGCAAGCACCAACGCATGGATGGCAACAACCAACAACAGTTATTAAGCAAGTGCAACCAGCAACTATCATCAAATCAGTGCAGCCTGCTATTGTTAAACAAGTTGTTCATGAGGCACCTGCTAACTACGAATTCAATTATGAAGTTCATGACACACACACTGGCGACATTAAAAGACAACATGAGAAAGCTGAAAATGGTCATGTTAGTGGACAATACAGTCTTGTAGATCCAGATGGTTATAGACGTGTTGTAAGTGAATCTTAAAAAATATAATTTCTATTATTAAAATAATATTTTAAAATAATAATTAAGGTTACTTATACTGCTGATGATCATCATGGATTCCAAGCTAATGTTCAACGTGAACCAGTAGATCATAAAATAGTTGCACATGCACCAGTTGTCACCAAAGTCATTCAACCAGCCACAATCCAGAAAGTTATTCAGCCAGCAACAATTCAAAAGGTCATCACTGCTCCAGTTGTATCACACGGTTGGAAAGCAGCACCACAGCCATGGCAATCATCACAATATATCCAACCAAATCCACATGCCGCTAATCCATGGGGTTAAATTCATCTAAGCTCACAACATACTTCACATCACTCCTCAGCCATTCTGCTTGATCTGTCAATCCATTCTGCACCGAAATGTTCATAAACACGCACATCATTCTATAAAGCACATTCATAAATATACATACATTAGCAATACAGGGTTAAATACATAGTAATCAAATGTACATTTTGTTACTTAAAAAAATAAAACAGAAATTTTAAAAATGTGACACCATTGATGTCAAAAAATGAATAAAAAATATGTAAAAAGCAATTTATTGTATAAAAATTAATATTTTGAGTTTTTATTTTGCTATACAAGCTGAATCATCAGAATAATAGTACATTATCAAAATATACAAGTTTCATCGATAAAAAATTAACAACTTGTCAACATTTACAATAAAATGTTCTAGAAATTTTCTATAAATTTCACTAAAAAACTTTTATTTCATGTCATTTAATCAGTAAGATTTGGTTAAAATTAATACTTGATAAAAATGAAATTTTCTTATATTTTTGCTGCTTTATTTTTCATCATTTTAAGTTCTCTTCAACTTGTGACTGGATTTGAAAGACAAAGAATTCGTAAGATTATGAATCTTATTTCTATAAAAGATTTTAATCATATTATATGATATAATTCTATAGGTCGAAATGTAAATTCAGAGCTTGTTCAATTGGAACAACTTTTTCCAAGTGGCAGAAATTTTCAACCTAAAAGAGATGTTGAAAATTTTTAAAATTTTATAATAAAATCATTTGATGAATTTTCATCATAATCAAATGCAATCGAATTTAATAAAAAATGATTTTTTAAAAATTTAAAAACTTAAAGCTTTTGTATTGTGAGTAACTTACAATTTATTGTAAAAAATTCAAAATGCAGAATAGGTCTGTAATGAGCAAGTCAATAAATTCTGAATTTTATTATCGATAAGCAATTTAGTCCGTAATTTTATTATCGCTACTTTTGAGTGTTTTGAAATTATTTTATTTGCTCCGGATGGCTATTCAATTAAGATTAAATTATTTATAAGTTCAATCTGAAATTAAGTTGAAGGAGGACTTGATTGTTCTCTTAATGAAAAAGAAGCAAAAATCTTTTAGTATAAAAAGATCTTCAATTTTTATCTCGATATCAGTTGCTCATCATCTTTTCAGTGAAAATAACTAAAATGTCATTAAAGCTAGTGATTCTCTTGTGTATGATTTCATATGCACTTGCTGGATTTTATCCTTATTATCATTCACCACCGACGACGATAATCAAGAAGATTATTCAAGAAGTTCCTGCATCACAGCCAGCTGAGGCACCAGCAAATTATCAATTTCAATATGAGGTTCATGAAGAAAGTACTGGTGATATAAAGAGACAGCACGAAGAAGCAAAAGATGGCAAAATACAAGGTGAATATTCACTTGTTGAGCCAGATGGTCAATTTAGGAGAATAGTGACATACACAGCTGATGATGTACATGGTTTTCAAGCTGATGTTCGCAAAGAACCATGGAATCATGGCAAAATTCAACCACAAACGACAATTATCAAAAAAATCATTGCACCTGCTCCTTGGGCTTATCAAACTTGGTAAAATTTACCTAAACATAAAATTTCAATTTGAACAATGCTGAACCAGATTAATTCTCAAGTTTATATTATGAAAAAGTGCAAATAAAAGAAATTTTTAAAAATTTAAATTCCTAATTTTATTTAATAGCCTTCAAAGATTTTTTCTTTATCACAAGTTTTTGATATGATTTAGTAATGATTGTTGTAGTATTGTGTTGGATATTTGACTTCTGTGACTTTTTGAACGACTGGAGCTGGTGAGTAGTATTGAGGAGCAGCAACAGCAACTTTTTGCACAACTGGGGCTACAACTTTGGCAACGACTGGTTGAGCAATTTTTTGTTGTCCTTGAATTGGTTCGCGTTCTACTTTAGCGATGAATCCTTGTTCATGATTAGCAGTGTAGTGAACAACACGACGATATCCATCAGCATCGATCAATGTGTAGTATCCTTCAACGGCACCATTCTTTGCTGATTCATGATGTTCTTTGACATCACCAGTGTGGCCATCATGGACTGAATATTCAAAATCGTAATTTGCTGGTTCTTCATGTTCATGATGATCGTAGGCGATTTTCTTAACAACAGCTGGTTGATATGATTTGATGAGTGCAGGTTGTTCATAATAATGTTGTGGAAGTGCAGATGCAGCAGCAACAAGAGCGAAAAGTACAATGATTTTTGATGCCATTTTGAGTGCTAAATGAAAAGTTTTACAAGTTACTATTTGAATTAATGGTAAATGAATGATATTGAAACTTGGAATTGTGGTCTAATTTATACTAAAAAAATTCAAATCACAACTAGATTGATATATTTGTTGCCTCAGACTTTCGAACGGCCCACAATTCATTTTCTTTTTTGAATCTCATTCGCTCACATCAGCTGATTGAATTTCGGGGTCTCCAATGACTTAATAAATAACATACATTTTATGGAATTTAATGTTTGCAAAATGATTTATACTTGAAAGATTATCTATTCTTAAACAAAACATTACATTATTAAATATTCAATAAAAGAATTTATTAAGGAAATTCATAAAAATTTATTAAATTATCAACTCTAAATAACTGAAGAAATTTTCTCATTTTATTGAAATTGTCTATAATTAGGTAAACATACATTACAAATTATTACTATTATTAGTATAACAAACAGTAGCTCAATATTTGATCCCAATTATTTGCCGCAATTTCAATGTCAATCAAAATTTTTGCCATATTTACTTTTCTTCACCTCACGAAACGTGTTTCATTAATTTATGTCATTCATGGTACAAATATTTTGTAGAAGAAACATGATTAAACGTAACACGAATAGCGCCACCCTCTAAACAGCAAGAGCCTTCATATAAGCGTAATCTCAAAAATCAAATATTTAATTTTTTATAATGATAAATTTTGCAATAGGTCCATTGATCATACTAGCGGACTAAATTAGGTGTTCAAACACATGGAAAATACATTAATGAGCCGGTTGGAAGCTTTTTAGAAAAATAATAAGCAGTGACATGGAGAGTAAAAGTAATTTTTACTAAAATATCAAATTTGTATAAATATCGTGAGATTTTAATTTTAAAACATCATTAACTAATCAAACATTCAAGTATCAACATTTAAATATAAACAAATTTATTAAACCCAATTTAAAAATGGCATCAAAATTCATTGTACTTTTCGCTCTTGTTGCTGCTGCATCTGCACTTCCACAACATTATTATGAACAACCTGCACTTATCAAATCATATCAACCAGCTGTTGTTAAGAAAATTGCCTACGATCATCATGAACATGAAGAACCAGCAAATTACGATTTCAAATATTCAGTACATGATGACCACACTGGTGATGTCAAAGAACATCATGAAACTGCTCAAAATGGTGCCGTAGAAGGATACTACACATTGATCGATGCTGATGGATATCGTCGTGTTGTTCACTACACTGCTAATCATGAACAAGGATTCATCGCTAAAGTAGAACGCGAACCAATTCAAGGACAACAAAAAATTGCTCAACCAGTCGTTGCCAAAGTTGTAGCCCCAGTTGTGCAGAAAGTTGCTGTTGCTGCTCCTCAATACTACTCACCAGCCCCAGTAGTCCAAAAATATGTCGCTCCCGTTCAAAAATATGTGGTTCCAGTTGAAAAATACGTAGCTGCACCAGCTCATAAATATGACGCCCATGATTTCTCATCAAGTGTTTCATTCCATGGACCATCAGCTGACTACTCATACTAAAAAGACACATAAATGAAGCTACCCAGAGGAATTCAATAATTTAATTTGTTTTAATTGAAAACCATTGGGTTTCCTTGTATTACTATAAAAATGAAGCTATTACTTATTATTACCTCTTAAGTAAGAATAAAATTCACATAACTGAAAAAGAAATGAAATTTTTACTGACTTTTTATTTTACAAACATTTTATCACTTTTCGAACATTGATAACAAAATAAAAGTGAATCATTTAATATCTCATAAAGCTGATAAGTTAATTGTGATAAAACACAGTAGTGTATAATTTCTTATGATACATTTAATATCTCAAAGAAAGAAATTTAAGACAGTCAAAGTAAGTAAATTGAGTGAAAAAGCCATGGGTGATTTAGAAATTTTAAGACTAAATCAACAAATAAAGCAATTAAAGTGGCGAGTAGAGCAAAGTGAAAAATTAAACTAAAAATATACTTTTATGTCATTTATAAGTTGTAAATTGACGTGTTGCCATTTTAGATATGTCACGCAGCAGTCGTCTAGAGTCTGAGAACAAGCGTCTCAGTATGGAAGTGGAAACTATGAAGGAAGCTTGTTCTCGAGCATCTTCCCAAAGTGTAAAATATAAAATGCAATTGGAAGAAGAAAAAAATTTCAAAGAAGAGTTAATGGAAGGAAATGCAAAATTGAAGAAAAAAGTTAATGATTTAGCAGCCATATGTCATCAACAAAATGAGAAAATTAAAATTTTAGAGAATAATTTGATACGAAGCACATCGGCACGTGCTTCACGAGTAAAAGTTATCGGCAGCATAACAGACATCATTGAGACAGCAGATCCAACTAAATCACAACAATACATTGACCTTCAGACTAAATATGATGAACTTCAAATCGAGCATCGTGAGGCACTTGATATAATTGACGAGTTGGAATTCGAGCTGGGTGACGTAAGACACATTATTAAAACATAATTTCATGTCAGCTTTGTCTACATCATTCCACTTTTTTTCCTTCTCCCTCTTTTAACTTTATGTATTTTGCCCATGAATTCAATTTTTTCCTTCTTCTTCTTCTTCTATAGATTGATCACCTCGAAATTGAAATACAACGATTACAACAGGAGAATGTAGAACTAAGAGAAGTATTACAAGCAAACGGTTACTCGTTGAGTATCAAACCGAACATTACTGGTCTTAAATTAAATTCATGAAATTCATTAAAATTCCTTTTTTCTTTTGTATGTAAATAGTGAAAATTTAGAGTCAGTGGGACAAATGAGTTATGGAGTTGATGACTCTGGCAGTGGTATGAAGGTAAGCCCTTTCTTTATTACCTTCCTAAGGCAGCTCAAGGAAAATTTAAAAATGAGTAGTAATAAACCAAAACTCATAAAAAGTTTCGTGTTAAAAATGCAAAAAAATATACGGATGCATGTGAAAGCGTGTAGAATATAAAATTCTTTTAAATTTGCAAGAATTTTTACTCTTTTTAATCGATCCAATTTACAAACTACAATAATTTAACTAAAGAATTTTTTATGAAATTAACACCACAAAAAAATTTAATTTTAACGGAAAATTTTCAATTTTGTTTGAAAATAACGATTTTTTCGCTATTCTGAAAACGATCTTATGATTGCATTAAACAACCAAGTTCTTTTCTTAATTGAAATTTATCGAGGTAGATATATTAAATACAAAGAAATCAATGTTGATTCCTTCACGAGCGAGATGCAGAGTTCAATTAAACTGGGTCAGACATTGAAACATTTTTTTCGTTGTCTTACATTGCTCTCCTGACTACATTAATGATGTGAGTGTACTCATTTATTTCGGCAAACTATTGGATGTCGAATGTTAAACCGCAAAAATCGGTCACTTTTACTTTTCTTACTCGTTTCTCAAGTTTATTGCTCTCTTTTTCTTCTCTGAGTATTGCTGTTTTTGTTGCTGATCTTATCTTGATCACTTGTGTATATTGAATTTTTATGTTTGTATTAAGATACTTTTGTATTGTTATGCAAAAGAAAGAATGAAGGTCAAGAAGAAAAGTAAAAATTTCTAAATGATTTTTTGTTTTACAAACTATAAATAAGTAAAACAAAATGATAATTAACTTAACCAAATTTGATTGAATTGTTTTTTGCATAAAAAAAATTAAAAAGTTACCTTCACATGAGATAACATCAATCACATGTAAATGATTCAATTCGATCATATATGGAATTCCTTAAACCTTAAAAAAATAATTCGCATAATCGACAGTTAAATATTTCATAAAATATGTGATAGTCAAACTATTAGGAAAATTATGCAATTAAATTTCATATTTTGCTTACCTTCATGTCAAAGACAAACGTCTAATAAAAACTAAACCTGTTAATCAAAAGAAATTACACGCTTGCCAAAAACAGAAATAAATTTTTTAATGAAATTCGCGACAGAATGAATCAAGATGTATTACAATAAATCAAGATCTCTCTCAATCCACTACCAGTAGCCCGGAGCATGTCATAAAAAATTTCAATAACACAACTCACTTGCGCTGTCTCTTTCCATAACAACGTACCGGTGATTTCATAATAAAATTGTTCAATATAAAAAAGAAGAAGCTGTAAACCGCTATAACATAGTATTAAAGGCATCCCCGACCGTGATATTTAAAAATGGAGGAAGAGAAAAGATGAAAATAAATCGCATCTTCTTCCTTTACTATATTAAATTTCTTGCAGGCTTTTACGGCAATGAAAATTGCAGACGATGATGAGGAAGAACAACAACAAGAGGAAGAAACTGATGGTTTTATAAATGAGCTGAAGACAATTCATAATCGTAAGATAATGATGCAACAACGCTTGGAGAATTTTCATTCGCGACAGAGTATTAATTTAGGACGTGAGAAAGAATGATTTGTAGTTTATTAATAAAAATGTATAAGCAAATAAAAGACCTAAATGGATTTTTACAATTTAATTACATATGTTATTAAAAAATGTAATCAATCATAAAAAATGTCTCATTGCTCATGAGTGTAATCTAATTCAATTATGCGATGGCATGTTAAGTTGATTTCACACCACATATGTGGCATAATTATGCTCAATGATAAATTGCTTTCATTGTCACACTAGCAACCTGCAGCGTTAGTTGTTAATGAAAGAGTTCATAGACATTAGTGTCATTGCTAGAGCATCAAAAACCAGATTGCCTGTCAGCTCTTTTATGCGGCTTATCACTTGTTTGAAAAGAAATACTGAAAATATTTGTTTACAATATGTTGACATTGAAGTTTTTACCTTTTATTGATCATTTTAGATGCCAGACAAAAAGGTAAGGAAAAGAAAATATGAAAGGGCTGTTTGCAATGATCACGAGAAAGAGAGCATAAAATAAAGATATGATTTTATTTTCACTATGCATGAGAATGGCAATGAATTTGAACTGCACCTTACTTAATTGGATTAAATTCATTATGTGGATTATCTGTGTTTAACAAAATTGCCTTCGCTGCAGTGTACTTGAGACTGCTGAATTATTCATTGATCGGAAATGTCCATTTCTTGAAACTCTATCAATGTTGTATGCTTTTATTCTCTCTGAAATGCTTTTATTTATGTGCACCCTCCCTCACTTGATTCAAGGTTAAAAGGAACAAGGTAAAGCAATTAAGCCTACTATATGTCTTTCTTTCTCTTACTCTCGTTATACAGCTTTTCAATTCATTTTTTATTCATTTGCCACGGGTGTTAATGTGTTATCGACATGCCAGAATATCAACGCAATCTTTCCTTCTCTACTATCGATTATTTATTTGCATGAGGAATGAAATCAACATTCGATTGACCTTGCATACGAAGAAAGAGATCAACAGAAAGAAAGACTATAACTACTACTTGCTCTCTTTTTTTCTGCGGCACTGACCATGTCACATTTTTTTCTTTTTCAACTTAAAATTGCTCCAATTTTATTTTACATATTATACAATTTCGCATGGACCATATGATTGCTCATATGACATGTGTCTTAAATGAATTGCGATTTCAATTTTATGATATTAAAAAAATTCCAGCAGTCTGGTATTTGTCACTATGAACAGTTAAATTTGGATACTGAGTAAAATTTGTAAACTGCTGCTGGTTTATGCAGACTTCATTGCAAAATACTTTTTTTATCTCACGATTAATAGTGACCAAACGAGACCAATGTGATGCTGTGCAGTGACGAATTTAATGCAAATTTATGTCTTGTCTTGTTGACTTTCATGACTGCAAAACATGCAATATTGAATTATATTCGTAAAACTACATAGATACATGCCGTAAACAGCATAAAGGTGATTATTATTGTTGTATCATAATTTGACCATTTTTGTACATGAATTGAATGTTAAAAGTAGCAGCTATTTTTTGCATTTTATATTTACATCATTTAATCTTACAAATAGGTAGCCTGTAAAAGCAGCACAAAAGAAAAGCTCAATTTAATTTAAAAGAACTGCTTGATTCTCTCGTTAATTGCCTTGTCAATCCATCACCAGTTATAATTTATTATGTGTAAGCTGAGTAATTTCATGATATTTATGGCAATTGATTGATCTCTTTTATTTAATCTTTACAATATAATTTTTCAGAGAATAAGAAATTTATCTCGATCAGATGTATGAAGAAATTCTTGAAAAGTGAGATTTAAAAATTGAGATTATGTCACATTAAAAATAAAATCGACGCCCTCTCAAAAAGATCCATAAATTGTAATTTAATTTTATCCAACAATCAATTCAATTTACTTTAAAATTATAGTAGGATAAAAGTGTCAAAATATTTACAACATAAAACAAAAAGCTATAAAAGAGATTATTTAAAGAGATCACGCACGATTGACCTTGCCAGAGAAAATAACTTGCACTCGTACAGAAAATAATACCAAAAAAGCCTTAGGATAAATTATTCGTAGAGATTTTGCAAGCAAGTATTTCATAGAGATAGCCATAAATGATGAAAAATGCGTGCTCATTAAAATTTAATGATGATCATTTCTAGACGTAGAATTTTTTCTGCAAACAGAATTTAACTAAATAAGGGAAGAAAAAATTATCGCTAACATTATCATCTTACGAAATTTTATATTTAGGGTAAAGGAACCTAATTTTCGACAGTACCTAATTTTCGACAATTTTTGTTTACAAAAATACAAGGAAAATAAAAAAGAAATTGTGCGAAAATCGCGTGAGACTTTTTTTACCAATTTCAAGAAAACGCGTTCAAATATTGTAAATATTTATTTTATCTTTATTTAAGTTGTTTTGTTCGATTAAAATATGTTTAAACTTCTTTTGCTGTGTAGAATTAATAATTAAAAGGATTGTGAAGTGTGAGTAAGTATTTTAAAGTGTAAAAATCAGAATCAAAACAAAAACTGTCGAAAATTAGGTTTGTTTATGTCGAAATTTAGGTTCCCATTGTCGAAAATTAGGTTCCGTATTTGAATCGATATTGTGATTTAAATATTTAACTTCGGCTTCTAAGTAGTAGTTTAAATGAAAGATGCCGAAAAACTACATATAAAACTTTCGCAAGAAATGAAATTAATTGAGTAATAAGTGAGATATTTGTGTTTGAATTACAAAATCCTGAAAACTGTCGAAAATTAGGTTCCTTTACCCTAATATGTTTCATAATGAAATTTAATGATAAAATCTAAGTATTTATTTAAAGATAAAATTGATATCTTTCATCAGATGTTGATATATTTAAAGGAAGAAAATCATTATCTTTTCGTGAGATGATGCATGATTGCAGTAAATGAAAATTTATTGAGCATCATATTTCTTGCAATCAACAGTCAAGCTAGTTTTACTTTTCAGATATTAATAATAACTTACAAAAGTAATGATTCAAATCCATTACTGACGCCTTTTTAATTTTATTGGCATCAATAAATGTTCTTGCTGTCAACATATATCTCAATGAAATTTCATGTCTCATAAATTGACTAAATAATTATTTTGTCGCTTTTTTCACTTTGCTCTCATTTTAATCACCTCTGGTCGTTCGGATTGCCGAAAAAATGTTTTTTTTGCTCAGTCAAAAAAGAGAGAAAAGTGTAGAGGACAAAAGGCGTGGTAGAAAAACACATTGAACTACTAATTTGGTGAGAAATTATTTAATGTTTCCATTGAAAGAGAGACTTTATTGACCGGTTAAACGATGTATGTGATATAGAAAAAATTGAGTATTGTTTTGGCGAGAGAATTTTTTGGCTGGACCATTGTAGAGAAATTTACCTCTCAATTTTACCTATATATAGCGATAAATCTCAAGTCAAAGGTATAGTTTAAATCTTACAATCGTTATAATAACAACTAAAAATTATTCAATCAAAAATGGCATCAAAAGTAAGTTAAACATGCAGAATTTAAAATTTTTTCAACTAAAATTTTTCTTTTCGTTGCAGTTTATTGCATTGTTTGCTTTAGTCGCAGTTGCATCTGCTCAACATTACCATAATGACTATTACCAAAACTACGATAACCATCATTATGCTGCACCAGCTGCTGTCATCAAACAAGTGCAACCAGCTATTATCAAGCAAGTTCAGCCAGCTTTGATCAAAAAAGTTGCCTATGAACATGAGGCACCAGCTAACTACGAATTCAACTATGATGTTCATGACACACACACTGGTGATATCAAACAACAACATGAAATTGCCAAAGAAGGTGCCGTCTCAGGAGAATATTCATTGATTGATGCTGATGGATATCGTCGTATTGTTTCATACACAGCTGATGATCATCATGGATTCATTGCTAATGTTCGTCGTGAACCAGTTGATGGTCATCACAAAATTGTTGCTCAACCAGTCGTTGCCAAAGTTGTAGCCCCAGTTGTGCAAAAAGTTGCTGTTGCTGCTCCTCAATATTACTCACCAGCCCCAGTAGTCCAAAAATATGTCGCTCCCGTTCAAAAATATGTTGCTCCCGTTCAAAAATATGTTGCTCCAGTTCAAAAATACGTAGCTGCACCAACAGTTCACTATTCACAACCAGCTGTTCAATATGTTCAACAACCAACCGTTCACAAATATGTCGCACCTGCACCAGTTGTTGAAAAATATGTTGCCCCAGTCGTCCAAAAATACGTCGCTACTCCAGTCGTTCAAAAGTACGTTCAACCAGCTCAAGTTGTAAAACACATTTCAGGAGAAAATTCAGCTCATGTTTCAGTCTCAGCACCTGGTGTGAACTATCACTACTAAAAAGATTTCTTCAAAAAAAATCTTAGAAAAGAGGCGATAAAAATCTCATTCTTATGAGTACCATTTGACGATTTTGTAAATAATTTATATACTGAGAAAAGATTTATTTATTAAGTTTTGTAAATAAAATCGAACGAATATGATTCAATGATAATTTTTTTTTCGATTTATTGCTTTGATCAGTATTTCTATTCTCCTCTCTATTAACATCCAGAATCTTTCAGCTATTCACTGTTAAGCCAAGATTTAAAAATAAACTTTTGTTAATATTTCGAATCTTCTTTCATAAATACTGAAATATTATTTATTCACTTTAAATACAAAATCACAAATGCTAAATTAATTTTAATGATTTTACTTAAATGTAAATTCAAGGTAAAATTTAAATTTTTATAAAACTTTCATAATTAAATTTTTTCTTCATCAAAACGGAATTTTTTAAAAATAGAGAGCCTGATGGAAAGTTAATTTCCATTAATTTATTTAGTCCTAAATTACTGCACAGTAATCGGAATTTTTCCTCTCTATTTTCATCACATAATAATTATGAAAAAATAATATGATATAATATAGCATTATCATTGACTTTGCGGTAA
Source organism: Polypedilum vanderplanki (assembly GCA_018290095.1). Lineage (NCBI taxonomy): Eukaryota > Metazoa > Arthropoda > Insecta > Diptera > Chironomidae > Polypedilum > Polypedilum vanderplanki. Next base: position 17,211,924 of record CM031380.1, on the reverse strand, counting down.
TTAATCCATTCAAAAAAAATTCACAACCCTATCACGTATGTCATTTATTCCTTTCAATTTTCATGCTGATTGTTGATTGTGTTCGCTGAAATAATTAATTTATCGCGATCATATTATCGTGTTACACCATGCTCCACTTTAAATGATTCTGCATAATAAAAAATTCCACTTTTTTTAAAAGTACGAGAAGAAAAATGAAAAAGAGAGTAAAAAAATTAAATCGCTTTCGCTCTCAAGTGAATTTCTTTGCGAAGGTCAGGTAATGCTTTTTTTGTTCAATTCCTTCATCATTATACGTTCGTTCCTTCGCGTACGCCAAATGAAATTATTTTTTCATTCGTTAATGTGTAAGCACTTACTGACTTATATTACTTGTTTTTCTCTCTCTTTCTTTTTTTCTGCAAAGTGATATGATTGTTTCTTTTTTAATATAGATCGACCTTGTCACTTCTTACTTACTTACTCTTATGGAATTCATGAAAAACTTTATGAGGTCAAAATAAATTCAATTATTTATAATATTGCCGGAGATCATTAGGTGGTTAAAAGTGCATGCAAATTGAACATAATGAACGTAAACTTTACTATTTTTGATGAATGCTCCCTATTTATCTTTAATCTTTTATTTCCAGTAATTTTCTATAATTATACCAATTAAATAATTGAAAGAACACCGGATGTGTAAAAATATTATATTGAGCAAGTAACTTAAAATATTTTAATCAGCTTTAATCACTGATTTGGTATTGTGACAGTATGTGGAAAAAAATATTCTTTCTATCTTTTTTATTATCAAGGGTCATTTTTGGATGCGTAACAAATTCATTCGATTGCTAAATTTTATTTTAACATAAAACCATTATTTAGGATAATTTTGATATCAGCATATCCTCTGTTCGTAATTGTAAAACTAATGTCGAGAATCAAATAGTGAAATTATGTGAAAATTCTTCAATACAAATAAATGATGATTGTGAAATAATTTCTAATACTTGTGCTATTGTTAAGTCTTATTCTCGTGCTTTCGTAAGTAAATGAATTATTTTTAAAATTAATAAATTTATTTTATTTTGTAACTTAAAAGGCCACTTTAATTGTTCGTAATAATTATTTAGTTCTTATGAACATATCAAAAGAATTTTGTGAAAAAAACAACAAACAAACAGACACTATAAAAATTGGGATGGCTTCTACTGGAATAAAATGTGATGGAGGAAAAGTGGTATGTGTTTAATCTCAAATTCTTTCAATTGATCACAATACGTTAGAATAAATTTTTAGAACTTTATTAATGATCATCAACGAAAAGTTTTAAAGTTATCTTCAGCAGCTCGAAAAATATTTGGTTTGCTTAATGGTGATGAAACGCATGTGCAAATTTCAATAGATCATGATACAGGAAAATCATGTATTGAAGCAGAATTATTATTTAAACAACGTAAATTTTCTTGAGAAAAAATTTATTATAATTATGAAAGATATGATTTGTTACAAATTATTTGATAGTTCATAATAAAAATTAGACAAATTGGTTTTTAAAACGGATAATTGTAAAGTTCTTTTGAAGAGTTTATTATACTTACAAATCTTCATTTCCGATAGTTGATTGATTAAATGGAAAAATATCACTGTCAAGGTTCTGTAAATGAACTTAAAGAATATCACTTATTATAATAAAGTAGTTTATCTTACCGACGCAATATCGGTTTCGATTTCACCACGTATTTCAAAATTAGGAACATCAAACTGTGATAAATTTGACATGTATGCAGGGCGGATTATATTATAATTGAAATCGAAATCCGGGCGAGGAGTTCCCGGTCGAGCAACAGTGGTAGAATTATCGCTACTAACTTGTGCTGTATTTTCTTGTGAAGAATTTTTATTCCGTTTGTCAACTGAATTGCGAAGAGTCTTTCGTTTAAATTCTTCTGTTTGTGAATTCTTTTTTTCTTCAGCTTCATCTAATGATTTTTTTAAATCAAGAAATTTCTTGATAGCATTTTCAACATTTACACGAGTTGAAGTTTTAATTTCCAAAGTTGTCTTCAAAGATGCAACTTTCTCATTATTCTCTCTTTCAAACGTCTCAAGCTGTTTTTTCAGCTCCTTAAACATCTCCGTTTTTTGCTTCTCATCATCTTCTGCTTGTTTCAAATCGGTTTCAAGTTGTAAAAGTGTTGACTTAAGATTTTCCAATGAACTTTTAACATTTTCCAAAGCGGTAGCTTCTGCTGTATATTTTCCATGAATATTGTTAATGTCATTGATAATATGTTCACCTTCTTCAATTAATTTTGAAATGTTTTGCTTGTGTTCTTGATACATTTCAGAATCGATTACATCTTTGAAATTAGGATCAGTCTCAAGATCCTTTAATTTGGTTTTATTACCGGTCTTACTCTTGAAAAATTTCACCTAAAATCATAATTATCAAAAGATATTTTACTTTATTATAAACATTTACAATTTACCTTCTTTTCTAAACCTGTAATTTTGTTTTTCCAAATTTCTTCTTCACGGCACATTTGCTCAAAAGTATTTTCAAGAAATGTAACTTTTTCAGTTAATTTCAAGTTAATTTTTGATTGATCTTCTTGTTTCAATTGATACTCTTTTGTTGATTGATTACATTTCTCTAGTTCGATATTCAAATTTTCTATATCATTTTGAAGTTCTTGATATTTTTGCTTCTTTTCATTCATATCAGCAATTGATTTTCTTACTTCTTCAATTTTTCTTGTGTCATTTTCAAAAGCAGCTTCTAGTGAATTGATTTCATCATGTATTTTCTTTTCTAAATCATCTAAATCTTGAAATTTTTGTTCCAGTAAGTTAACTTCATTCTCATTTTCCTTGATTTCATTTAATGCTTCATTTTTCATTTCAGCAATTTTCATTGGATATACTTCCTTGATACAATGAATGAGGTTTTGCATAGTAGAAATTGTTGTATCAATACGAGTTCTCAAACTTTTTGTAGCTTTCATAGTATATTGTGCAAGAGTTTTCTCCAATGGTTTTTCAATAAAGTTTAAATAACGTATGAATTCTTTTATTCCATAGGCTTGATTTTCTTGAAATTCTGTCAATTCTGATCGATTAAACTACGAAATAATAGAAAATAAATTGAAAACTTTTTAAAAATAAGTTAAGTTTTACAAACCTTATAATTATCCAATTTCTTAGTTCCTTGTTTTCGTAAATTGTTCATTTCATTTTGTTCTATTTCAGCTTTAGCCTTCATCATATATACTTTAAGGATTGCATTTTTCCTTTCTTCAAAATGAGCACGAGACGGAAATTTTGATTCAAATTGTGAAGCTAAGCTTTCAATTTTCACTCGTATTATTTTCTCAAAACTCTCAAGCTCTTCTTTGTTATGATCTTTCTCCTATAAATGGTATTATTTCTTTTAAAATTAATTATTCGCTATTAAATTTGAAATACTCACCATTTTTCAAAAATTTTCCTCTAAAAATGTTTCTCTAAAAGAAAAACTTGCGAACATGAAAAAAAATATGTGGTTCAAAGCAGCCCGGTAAATTTAAAATGCTTCTTAGAAATAAATTTAAATTTAAAAGATATGCACTATAAATTGGTAATTCACTAAAACTTATTTGAAATATTTCTATCCTGATTCCTATAATCTTTTCAATTTTAGTAAATTAATGCACAAATTGTTTAAGGAAAATCTTTTTGAAATGAAGTGTGGAAGAAAAAAGACAAATTGGGGGATGGAAAAAAAATTTTTTCGTGAAAAAGTTGCATGACACATGCAACATAAACAATGTTTTTCAACAAAATTCTCTTAAATTTTTGTACTTTAGCTCCTGAAATCAATAGAAATCATACTTGAATGATTTAACAAAGAAGTTTTAGTAGTTAAAAAAGTTTAAAATGAGGTCATTAAATTATTTGAAAATTTTACTTTTTGTCATTGCAATAAAATGTTTGTAAATATTTACTACGCAACATAAACAAAATTTTAAAGTCCTTTTCTAGAGAGAATTACTAATTATGAACGGTTGTTAATATTCCAGTTTAGTTTATCAAAACATTAGAATAAATTTCTATGATGATTAAAAGTGGTAAAATAAAAACATGAAAATTTTGTCTTTGTCGCATGTGAAATTTGAAGTAAAAAGAAGCGTATAAAAGCGAAGAAAAAGTGGTCATAAACCTGGAGACACAAAAATTAAAAAAAATTTAAAACAGTCAATTTTTAAGTTTGAATCACCTAGAAAAAAATGTGAATTTTTTTAAAAATAAAGAGTTCAATAAAAAGTTATTGAAATTGTGAATGATAAAAAATGTATTAATAAAAACGTTCTTTAACACAAAATCGATTTCCCGCAAAAATTTGAAATATTTTTTTAGTTCATTTTAGGTTCAAAATTTTTTTAGAAATTTGTATTGTCGTCTTCTTGGGTGAAAGATAAAGTTAAATTGAATCAATTATTTTATAATTAAGGAAATTTTAGGGTAAGATATTCAGTAATTATTAAAAGATAATGTCGATATATAAATTATATCATTAAGTAAGCAAAGAACTTGTACATTTAGAATCGGAAACACTTTATTTTTGACTTTGCAAAATTTTCTCTCACACATTTTGTTGTTAAAAGAAATTTTTTTTCTCATTATTTTAGATTTATTAAAAGAATGATTGATATAAGAAATTTACCTCCTGAATTGATAGAGCAAATCTTTATTCATCTTACAAATCCAAAAGACATATTAAGTGTTTCAGAAACATGCAAAAAATTTAATTATATTGTGAATAATTGTGAAAACATCACTAAGAAATTGACTCTTTATCTAAAACATCCAACACAATTTAATGAGTTCATTGCTGCAATAAAAAATACAAAACGACGATATAGGAATCTTGTAATTACTAGAACTCGTGAAAGATCTAAAGAATATGTAATTAATCGAATACCAGAAGCGTTCAGTCGTATTAGCTCAAATGTGAGATTTTTGAAATTGAAATGGCATCCACATAGATCAATTGAAGTTTCAATTATTGATATGAATAGAATGAATAGACCAAGACGAGAGGCTTTACTTCAATATTTCCATAATCGTCAGGATTGGTTTAATCAACATCTTGCTCAACCTCTTCTTCAACCACCATTACAACGTTTGCTCCCTAATATAATAATTGAGGAAGAAGATGATCCAGTAGATTTGAATATCATTCAACAAATTCACAATTTAAACAACAACAACAATAATATCATGGAAAACAATTTTCAAAATATACAAGAACAACAACTACAGAATGCAGATGAAATTCGTGATGAATTACACCAGGAATTTATAGGAATCATAAAACAGTTTAAGAATTTAGAACGCATGGAATGGAGTCATGTTCATCTTGAAAAGAGAACAATGTCTAACACTATTGAATCTTTGGATTACACTCGTCTTAAAGAATTGAAATTGAAATTCTGTGATTCTTTTTGCTTTGAACTACTAACTTCATGTCAAAACAGTTTAACTACACTTCAAATTTGTGAGCCATTTTTAGGAAATTTGCAAAATCCCGGTATAGAAAGTTTCGAGACTTTCCTTGTTGGACAGAAATCATTAAAGGATTTAAAAATATTTAACATTCAATATCCACGATTATTTCAAAATGATTCCACAGCAGAAATTCAATTTAAACTCAATCATTTAGTGCTGCACAATGTATTCTTTAAGAATAAGACAATAGCAGAAAATTTTTTTAGAACTCAAAATGAATTAATATCAATAGATTTTCAAATCAAGAACGAAAAGTTACGGAATTTAGATGAGATGCTGTGGTATAACAATATAATTCGAATACGTAAGTATCATTGTTATTATATTTTTTGTCCTATCTTAATTTTATAAATTTTATTCTTTTAGTTTTCTCACAAAATTCAATGCTTCGAATAATAAATCTTGAAAAATCAAAGTACAAGATTGATAATTGTGATTTTCTAACTTCGGTTAAAAATACAAGCGTTCAGGAACTTAAATTCAATGTCACCGCCGAGGACAGAAATGCGGAATTTTTCAAACAGTTAATTCGTATTTTTCCCAATTTAAAAGCAATTCAATATAAATCTGAAGAAAGTGACATTGATAGTGAGGGAGATGTATGCTTTGAAAATGGAACCATTCTTGATAAAGTAGAGAATTTATCAATAATCAATTGCTCTGTAAATTCTCTTATAAATTTGAATGCCATGAACTTGATCTCTTTCGAGTATTCTCCGAAATTGAATGGTAAATTCATTGATGATTACATTGGTGGATTTTTTCATAAGCACCGTGGTATAAAGCATCTTGTGATTGGAAATGAAACAAGTCGTTCATACTTTTTCGTTTCTTATAAATTATGTGAAAATATTGTTGATTTTCTTACTCAATTGGAGTCGGTCACCATCTATAACTTTGCTGAAGTCAATAAGAGTGTTAAAAAGCTGTGCACATTAAGAAATTTAAAAACATTGACACTATCAGCATTACAATATCAACAGTTTACAGCAAAAACAAAAGTTGAATGTGAACGTATGAAACTCAAATTGATTCCGGTTAAAGTAGGATTTTCGCATGAGACTGTTGGAGAACTTTCTTCCTCATCACCAGCAGCTTTGGAATATGGTGGACTTTAAAAAAGCATGTTATAAATTTTCTTAAAATTATCAGGATTATTAATTATTATTTACACTAGAACAAACAAAATGAATTTGTATAAAAACTATTTCTTCCTCTTTGAGATAAATAAATAAAACTAAGACTTAAGTCACGATGGAATAATGAAAAAAGTTATATAAACTATGAAACTTTAATTTTATTAAATATACTATATCTAAAATTTCTTTCATTGTTTATTGATTAAGTAGAAGCTTTTCATTGTTAGATTGATTTTCCTCTGATTTATTCTTTTCTTTTTCACTATTGATTGTTATGTGATACATTTTTTTCTCTTCTTCAGAAATTTCTACAGGAGCTTTCGATAAAGGATCTTTACCTTCCACACCTTTCGGAAATGCAATTACGTCACGAATTGAATTTGTATTGCAAATTATTGATATCAATCTATCAATACCTAGAGCGATTCCTCCATGAGGAGGAGCACCACTTTGAAGTGCTTCAATCATATGACTTAAATGTTGTCTTTCTAACTTGAGAATTTCATCTAAGACATATTTTTGTAATTTTGCCTCATGAATACGAATCGATCCGCCACCAATTTCTTGTCCATTTAAAACTAAATCATAAGCAAGTGAGCGAGCTAAAGGTCGTGTTGATGCATCTGCTAATAAATTTCTATCGTCAGGATGTGGGGCAGTAAATGGATGATGTGTGCTTTCTAGAATACCAGTTTCATCATTTTCAGTAAAGAGAGGAAAGTCAATTACCCATAAAAATTTATTTTCTTCTTTAGCTCTTTCAGCAACTAAACCTCGCTCTTCTAGATCATCATAGAGTCGTAATCTAACTTTACCCATTAATGTTTGGCAGTCAATTTTTTTGCCATATGCAATAATTAGCATATCATTTGGTTCTAAATGCAAATTTGCTGCTAATGCTTTTAGAACAACTGTAGTAAAAAGATTTTTAAGTGGTCCATCACACCAATCAATGATAGAATTTGCAGCAATTTTACTAATTACAAGATGTGCTTTTAAATTCATTTCTAACTCTTTTAGTTCTCTTTTAAGATTATTTTTAACATTCGATTGAGGATGCTTTAGAACTAAAGCATAAGAAGCAAAATTAGAAAAAGATTTTGCCATATCTTCGTTGAGAGATAATAAATTTGTGACATTTTGCAATTGCATATCAAAACGTAAATCTGGCTTATCTGATCCATACTTTTCCATGACTTCATCAAAAGTCATTTTTTGGAATGGTGTAGAAAGAGTTCCATTACTTTCTGGCCAACAATTTACTAAAATTCCCTCGACTAATGACATGATGCTTTCACGATCAGTAAACGAAAGTTCAATATCAAGTTGTGTAAACTCAGGCTGTCGATCTGGTCTAGTCGCTTCATCTCGATAGCATCGTGCAATTTGAAAATAACGATCAATTGCGCCAACCATTAACATTTGTTTAAATTGTTGTGGACTTTGAACGAGTGAATAAAATTTTCCTGGACGACGAGTTGGTACAACAAATTCTTGAGCACCACCAGGAGTTCGTCTAAAAAGCGTAGGCGTTTCGACTTCAACAAAACCACAGTAATTAATAAGATATTCACGCATCTTCATTAAAACTTTTGAACGAGTACGTAAATTTCTTTGCATATCACTATATCTCAAATCTAAATAGCGATATTCCATACGTAAATTTTCCTTAGGTCTATTAAAGTTTCTTATTTCAATTGGAAGATTTTTTTTCGCTTCATTGAGAACTGTAAAATTTTTCATTACTACTTCAATATTTCCTGTACTCATTGTCTCATTTCGCATGCCAATCGGACGAGCAAGAACAAGACCATTTACTTTTAAAATGCTTTCATAAGATACCTGCTCAATATTATAAGCATTACATAGTTCATCAGGTATAATTACTTGAGTACATCCGTAACCATCACGCAGTGTAAAAAATTTTGACATTCGTTGAAATTCAAGCCAACCACAAAGTGTAACTTCTTGACCAATATTGGCTTCAGTTAATTCTCCACAGTTATGAGTACGATATGTGAACATATTAATTTTAGGCTTATCAATTTTTTGAGATATACCAGATGGAAAAGACGAGGAAGTTCTTGGTTCATTCGTTTCAACTTGCATATCATCATCGTTCTTCGAGGTGTCATCATTTTCATTAATATATGGTTCATTTGGATCGAGAATTTTAAAATCTGTTACTAAAACCTCAATTTCACCTGTCTCAACGTTCATTCGAACCATTCCAGGTGGTCGAGAAATAACACGACCTTTAATTTGAACAATATCATTTTCTTGAACATTTGCTGCTAGTTGTTTCATATTTAAATCATCTGTATCAATTATTACTTGTGTTATTCCATATCCATCTTTCAAATGAAGAAACTTTCCATGTTTCTTTGAATCTAACCAACCAACTAGAGTAACTGTGCGACCAACATCTTCTCTCCTCAATTCACCACATGTTAATTGACGATTCACGAAATATTGTACAATATTTTCCGAAGCTGATTTCTTATATTCTATACTAGTTATACCTCTTGATTTTGTTGATGTATTTGTTGAATAAGAGCGAGATTGACTGTCAAATTGGTTTGTATCATTGCTTCTTCCAATATTGCTCGTAATAGGAAGTATAACTCTATCAAATTCTTCAACAGCCACTTCAATAGCACCTGTAGATATAGACTAAACAATAACTTTTTAGGCTTTTTATGTACTAATATAATAAGATATAAATAATATTTACGTTATTAATGAAATTATTTGGTCTCAATTGCACAGTTCCTATAATACAAATATAGGTATCAGAAGGTATAGCTTGAAATTTCACGAGAATTTCTGGTTTATCGTCTTTCGCAACAAGTTGAGTGCACCCTTTTAAATCTTTAATTTCAAGAAAACGTCCTGCACGAGGTCTTTTAACAACTTTCCCGGAAATTTTTATTCTCATTCCCTCATCTTTTGCTCGTAATTCACCACAATTAACAGTGTAAATTGTTTGTGGTATCTGTGTGTTTCGAAATGTATTTCTCATCTGATGTAAACTTTCTGTCATTAATGAAAACGATTCTTCCCAGCTTGAACGTTGAGGTGCTGCTGAGGTGAATCCATATCTATTGAAGATTTCATCTCTTGTCACTTCTCTATTTCGATCTAATTTTAAAGGAAAATTTATAATATTGATGTATAATATATATTTTTATTTAAAGAAACTCACATGACATCGCTGGATAGATTCCTCTATTTCCTAATTTTTCTATTAATCGTGAGATTGTCTGTAATGCCAATTGAAATTTTGAATTATTCTCTTAAATTATTTTTTATCAGTCAAAATAATAAATTACAAAAATACGCCGAAAGCCTAAAGCGCATTGCTTTGCTTGAATTGAATTCAATAACATTAGAAGTAATTAAACCGACGACTTGTAATGTTTAAATATACCTTAAAATCTTATTTTTCTTTTTTTTATAAAATTCTCAATTTTTATAATTCTTTGTTGTTGTTTTTATTGAACCCAGATAAGTTCAATTTTTTCAAAAATTTTGATCCTAAAGTTTTCGCGGGAATTTAATATTTTTGTAATTATTTAAAATTAAGCTTCAAAGTATAATAAGTTATAATGGATTGTTCATATGATGATAATAGTTATGGAGTTCAGGAATGGCATGAAAAGTTTTTAAAAACATATAGAGAAATGGAAGAAAACGACGTTAAACTAGTGTTACAAACAATTTACGAATCAAACAAAAGTATCTTAAACTTTGATAAATATTATTTTCAAACCTTAATCTCTACATTTGAACAATTGACTACTTTAAAACTTAACAATAAAAATGTGCATGGTATGTTGAAAGCTTTAAATAATTATATAATTTTTAATCAGTGTTTTTTTAGTTGTGAACCTTATTTCGAGTTTGATTCTGCAGGAAAAATTACAATCGATTCATTTCGCTAAAATAAACTTGAAGATTTTCCGAAACAATCATGATCTTCTCAAATCAAGCAAATATTTGGAGTTTTTTGTCAATTGTATCTGTTTACTAATTTTAAGAAGTATGGAAAATGGAAGCGATGTCAAACACTCCAATTTAATAAAATGTCAACTGATTATAATAGTTGCTCTACAAAAGCTTTTTCCTGGAGAGGAATTTTCTGGAAATAGATATTTAATGAGATTGTTCATCAACTGTCATGAAACTCGAAAAACCGACGAATATAAAGATCATTTACAAAACATTTTCATTCAGCAATTGCAAACAACGTCTTTATTTTTACAAGACTTGTTTTCTATACAAGAATCTGAGAAAGATGAAAAATTTCTGAGATATTGTATTTTAATATTTTATAAAATCATCGAGAATCAAAGTCTTTTATATTCGGCACTCACGTGTTCTGAACAAACAAATTTTGCATGCAATTTAATCAAACTCACTGCTAATCACCTTTATCTATTAGACACTGATTCAGAGTTATATGATAATCTAACAAAATCAACAGTTCAACTTATTATCGCATCATCAAATATTAGCAATTTGCATTTTGAAGTTTTGGAAAAATTTCTAATAAGAAGTATACTATCTAATGATTATGCATTAAGTGTAGTTTGCTTCAATATAATGTGTCAATTTCTATCGAGTATTGATTCTATTTCTACTATTAAATCATACTTTAAACTTTTTCAAGACATTTTACTACTTACATGGAAAGGTGAAGAATATATGGAACGAAAGCAAACTTTTATCGCATGCATTTTAAAATTAATGTACCATATATATGGTGATCATCTGAAAGTTTACATCGTTTCAGATATGAGAGATTTTTTCATAAAACAACATTACAAATCTGCATATAATTTTTCAACTACGTTGAGTGCATTAAAACAAAATTCTACAGTTATAAATTACAATACATTTATTGATAGTTTAGATGTAACAACAAACGGCATGTCACAAAAAGAAATGAAAGATTATTGTAATTTTGTTGAAATCGTTGGAAAATCAAATTGGCACGTTCATTGGCCAATGATAATCAAGATAATTGTTAGCATAATTGCAATTAATGATCTTCAAAAGAAAATGGTTCTTCTTCTGAAATTAAATCCAAAAGAGAAAAACTTACAAGATGTTCCAGTAATCATTAAGCACAAGATTATCAAATTAGCTGCTTCATTCACTTCGAAAGAAAATTGTGAAAATTTAAGGAGCTATCTTGACTCAATTTTAAAAGTTCTGATCAAAGATGACTTTTCATCAAGAAAATTTTATCAGTCTATAATGAAACAACAGGCGAACGATATTTGCCTAAAAGAAGCAGAGGAATTGTTGCGATCTTCAAAAAATTTATTCTTGATGCATAAATGCTTTAATAAAAAATATGACGCGTAAAGTTTAGTATCTACAAATTTTATATTGTGAGCTACAGATAAATCAAACTAAACAAAAACTTGATCAATTTTTATTCTTAATTGAATTTTTATTTCTTGATTACAAACATCAACCATTTCGCATATCATGATTTTAACTTTTGTTTTTTTTGGAATGAAATTTTATATCTTTAATATAATCATACGGGTGTGTACCAAGTTAAAAATTCCATATGTATCATTTAAATGTATTTTCTTTTGAATACTCGTTCGCCTAATTTTCTTTTTATTTCATAAGCAAAATAATATAAAATGAAAGCATTTAAAGCATAAAATTGTGTATGATAATAGTACGGAAGAAATAAAATGCATGTTGATTACACAGAACAATATAGGTATTGTATTTTTTTAATTCCACAAATTTTTTTAAACACTTTTATAGCTTTCAATATCGTTCTTTTATGTCCATGTTGAAAAGCATCAATTTGGGTGACCAAAAACATTGCAACTACAAAAAGGTTCTAATTTTTTATTCCATAAGTATGATTCAACTTTAATTCTTTTCTTTTTTGCTTAAAAAGAATTTATATTCTTTGCTGTAGCAGCAGCGGCGAGAGCGCTTAAAAGCCATTTTAAATGGTTATATTTAATTCCCTCATAATATTTCGACTTGCAATATGAAGAGTTGGGAAAATATTAAAAGAATATAGAATAATATGCATATATGTATAAATCACGCACACCTCAACCTAAATATAGTGATTCATTAAAAAGTATGTAATTATAATAATATAATGCAATAAATCTAGACACATAATTTAACACAGGATAAATGAATAAACAAAGTTTTCAGTCAGATATTATATCATGCGGAGAAATAAAGATTAACTTTTTTAGAGAAAATGCCATGTAATTTTACTACTTTAAAAAAAGAACTTTAAATTTGTAGTAAATACAATTCATTCATTTATCTCAGTTTGAAAAAAGGAATTAGAGTGTCTGATTGTTAAAAAAAGAAGAGCTGAATGAATGGAAATTGTAAAACGAGAAAAGAGATATTAAAAATCAATTTACTGCTCTTCGTCACCCAACTCTTGCTTAATTTTTGAAAAGTCGAAATCTTCGCCAGTTCCACGTTTGAAAATATCCAATACATCCAAACACGTTGTTTCAAAGTGTGTTGTAGCATCGTACGATTGCGATATAAAAATTTGCGATTCTAAGCCATTGTCAGTTGGCTCATAATAGTCCGAAACTGAGACGAACTTTTGTGCAATTGGACCAAGTAAATCCAAACCAGGTTTGATTTCATTCTCAGGATTATCTGTTTCTACAGTGGTTGATACCATACCAATAAACCTGCAAAAAATTTAAAATAAAATCTCAATAATTTATTTACAAAAAGAAAATCATACCATCCTTTGGCAGAAACCTGATGTGTATAGCTAATTAATGATACGTAAATGTCGGAACGACGACCAACTTGCTTTTGTGGAATGATTATCTGAGTTGATAGTGCATCCTTGGTGTTTTGAATTGGATGATCCAAAATACAAATGCAACGAATTACTTGTCCAGTTTTGCGAACCTAAATAAAAATTCCATTATAATATTTGTTTAATGAATGAGAAAATATTTTTCACTCACCTTATCAGGAACATATGAAGGATCGCAATAAACTTGCTTGCACTTAGCAATTTCAGATCCAGAGCGAACGCCAACAACGCGTCCATTTTCAACAACAATTTCATCAATTGGTTTATCGAGCATATAAGTTCCTCCATAAATAGCAGACAAGCGAGCAAATCCTTGAGGTAATTCGCCCAAACCATACATTGGGTATAAGTATGGTGATTTTCCATAACGTGCAAGAGAATCAGAGTATAATTTGATTCGACGAATGGTGTTTACAGCTGGTTCCGCCAAATAATCATCATCACGATGCAATGCTAATGCGTGACCAGTAAAATCTTGAGTGTTTGTGTCCAAACCGAATTTCTCATAAAGAGCTCGCATATTCTGTTTCAGAGGATCAAAATCTTTCCATGTTTTCGGATCATCTTCTTTAAAATCTTGAACATAAATCAAAAAGTTTCGGAAGCGACGTTTTTCAAACATTCCTGCGAAAAAGAAGAAATACAAATTAAGCATTTAAAAATTGAATAAGAAACAGCTGATAAAGCTTTAACTTGTAAACGGACAACAGAAAAAAATGATAACGATGAGTCACGACTAAAAAAATACAACTCTTTATATATGTGTATTTGAAAGCAGCTGTACTTTCGTTACATGTGTATGTCATGAGATATGGATATTGTTTTTTCGCACAATTTTCAATAAGCTAAAACACTAAAATAGAGTTCATTTTGAATAGATCGAAAAAACTTTCTACTTCGATGATTTTCAACACTTTATAATAATTTTTAGTGCGAATAAAATTTTTTTAAAACATATATGTTACTACTTCTATTTTCACTCAACTGATAAGTCAAATAAATTGAATTAAAGAAAATAAAAAACAATAATTGCGCACAATGTCAAGAACGAAAAGAAAAACAGCAAGTGTCTATATAATCATTTGATAGTTTTGTTCTTTCATATTTTACACTTTTCCTTTACCGTCAATTCACATACACATTTATAAAAAGAATGTATGTAAGAAGAATTTCCGACCTTTTCTTAGTATCTCCATCATTTTACACGTTTTCAATTTCTTCAGATAGTTACTTACCCATCAAATCCGAAGCAAGAGCCTCTTTTTGGTCGACAGGAACTTTTGCAATTTTTCCTTGCTTGTAGACATAAGAGCCTTCAATTGATTTAAACTCCAAATATCTTGTCACGCCCGTATGAATCAATAATTTAACGAGCAATCCATTAGCCATCAAGAATTTTGGAATTAAATCAACATTCCAATCACGAGTTCTTCCATATTTTTCACCTGGTGCATCTTGTTTAAACTTTGCAAACAATTCCTCCAATGGAGTAATGGAAGCTATAGAGATAATAAACCAAAAATGAGAGAGAAAAAATAAAGATGACGAATGAAATTTGTAAAAGAATTTTTTTCCTAAACAAACGCTTTTTAACTGTTATGAAGTGATTTTAATATATAAATCCATCATAACTAAAGCATTTAGAAGTAATAATATTTGTTAAACAAAGAAATAAAGTAATTTTACCTGTTTCGCCTCCATAGTAGGTATTTTTGTCAATGTGCAAGACTTTCTTGCCCGAAACAGACAGCATTCCACTCAAAATGCACTCTTTCAATCCAGTTCCGAGAACAATGCAATCGTATTCTTCATCCATGATGTACTTTAATTAGCTTTTATCACTTTTTAAAAAGAAAAATGAATTTGAAAAACTTTTTGATTATTTCTTTTTCGTAATTGCTCGAAAAATTAGGGAGCTAAAAACTTTTATGAAATTTTTTTCTTGTTGCTTATTTTTAAAAATCCGTTATTTTTCTTAGTCAGAAAAATTTACATTACAGTTTCGATATCAAATAAAAATAGCTTAAAAATATCACTAAATATTAAAAATATGTTAAAAATATTACACTTAAAGATGTTCTTTTAAAGTAATTTTGAAAAAGACAAATAGGTGAGTGACATTGTAATGAATTTGAGCAAAAAATTTCGGCACAAACTGACAATCAAGTATTTTTTGATCAATTTAGTTGTTTTTAATCATATATGATATGACAAACTAATATAGGTGATGAAATAAGTCCATATTAATGCAAACATTTAAACAGAAACAAACTTGAAAGAAAATTTTTGCAAAATAATAAAAATTACCTCTCATTGATCTAAAACACTGAGCAATTTGTTTCATTTTCAATTTCATTTTAAAATGTATCTCTCATGTGTTTTTTTCAGTATAAAAACGAGTACCGTGCGAGAAAGATGTATTTTGAATGTTCTTAAAAAACAATATTTGAAAGGAAAATTTATTAAAAAAATAAAAGAAAATTCTCAAAATACGAGTATATCAGACAAAAATCGTGTGAAAGAAGTATCAAATGCGAATACAATATTGTAGAATATAGTTTAAAAAGCACAGAAAAAGTGTAAAAAATATTTTATCTTTTTTGTTTTCATAAGAAAAGCATCTGATAATTTTTGTAGTGTAATTTTTAATTCAGAAAAAAATATTGCATTAAGTGTATTGAAGAAATAGGATTATTCAGAAACTTACTTGCTTGAGGTAAAATTTAACATGACATATAGATAAAAATTTTATAATCTTCATACAAATATCAACTTCCTAAATTGAGAATCATATTACATGAGTTAGAAGAAGAACAGCATCTTCCTACCTGCTTCATTTCCTTTTCAATTAAACAATGCCGCAGCTACATTCACAACAAATAACACGATGATGGTCAGTTACGATGATGATGTGTAATGAAAAAACCAGTTTTACAATAAAAAAATTCTTGGAAAAATATTTCTCTTCAATAAACACTATCTAGAAATATTATAACTTCTACATGCTGATTACTTTTTAATTTAAGAAATGTAAACAAAATCTTTATTTAACGACTAAAAGTTCTTTTTCTCTCTCTCTAAATTATTTTGCTAATTTCTAAAAATACTAAAGAATCATGAAGTGTTATCTTGCTTTAGCATTGTGTTCTTCAAAGAATTTTGATAAAAGTAAACAGCGGAACCTCTTTCAAAAACTCTTTTTCTCTTTTCTTTTCATATTAACACTGTGGGAAAATGATAAGATAACAAAAAAGTAATAACTTAAGTTTACTCTCATTTCTTTGATCAACGAGATGTAGAAATTTTTCTAAATGTCAGTGTGCAAAAGTATTGATCCAGTTACAATGCAATGCTTTATTGTTAAAAACTACCATTAAAGAAAATAAAAACGAATAAGTTGCATGTTTAAACCATTCAATCACCATCAAGATCTGTACACATACTTTTACTGTTACAGAGTGAACAATAAGCCACATATTGCAGTAAAAAAAATATGCGTCTACAACGAAGTATTATTCGTGTATAAATGAAACTCGTTCTATGAAATGTGAATGCAAGAGTAAGTGAGTGGGCATTGAAATCGATCACAGAGACAGCTGATTCAAAATCACACATGCAAAAATACATGCTGCATGAAGTTTTTACTCTATGTCGTCGTTGCTTTTACCTTTAAACTCTTTTTCCTTGAGAGTTATATCATATTTCTTTTCTGAGCTACAACTGTACATAAGTTAAGTAAAGAGCGCGCGAGACTTAAAGTCAATGTCAAATTAAAAGCTTTTTAATACTCTACTCTTTTCATTAAATAAATATGTACACGATGACAAATAGTGTGATTCTGTAAAACATTTCAAGGTTTATTAAGAAAATAATAACAATTTGTGGAGATATAAAGAAAATTTTAACGAAAGCAAAAAAGGTTCACAGTTATAAGTTTGAGAATTGAGAGAGAAAAAAAAGTATGTATCTGAAGTAAACACATTTTGACTCTGTCTAGAAGTTCAAAACTCAAATTAAAAAAGTATATTTGCTGGCATAGTTATATAAATTTATAAAGTTTATTTAATATAAGTAGAATTAAGACACCCTAAGTGACACTATCGACTATTATTAATTAATTTTAATTTTCAAAATAGCAATTTAGTGATTCTCATTCACGTAATTGAAGATTTTTCATTCGAGAAATAAGAAAAAATTAACATTTATGAATCTTAAGAAAATATCGTAGACAATAACGCATTGGTATTTCATTGAAGATTTTATTAAATCATATCAGTTCATTGTACTATAGTACATATATGTAAATGTTCTGTGAAGCTCATTAACCTGCAATTCACATATAATACGAATTTGTTACTAGATAGCTTTGCGGTGATTCTTGTTTAATTTATTTATTATTCAGCGTATAATGCACTTTTCATATTTCTTTTATTTCTCGCACGTTTGACATGGAATACAAACCATAGGTATGTGAATAGCTTTAATATATGAGATCTGAAAAAAAATACGTTCATTCTAGTAAATCGCATCCATAATTTTTCCATAAATTAGTTAGGAGTGAATTAATTATTTTTGCTCATAAATGATTCATTGTTTTTATTGCGTACAAATAGAACCGTTACTTTAGTTCAAATAGTATATTATCATTTATTTCCTAATTTAATTGTTTGTTGATAACGCATAAACATTTGAAATGTAAAATGTATTTCATCATATTGGAAAATTTTTTATTGAACAATGATTTTGTTATGATTACTATTATAGTTTTGCATAAAATATGCAAATTTCGAAAACATCAACAATGTGTAGTGTCTTATATTCTCTGCTCTTTTTATTCAAATTTCAAACTCATTTTGCAATACTCATGTTCTTTGCTCTTATGACATAGCTAGCGACTTCCGGTTTGTTGTGTTAGATTTGTGCTAAAAAGTTAGTGCGGCGACGCCTATTTATATTTCTGTCACTAGTTATATAACTTAGGAAATTGCGAATTTAAATTTCCAAATTAAAAATTTGTAAACAAAATTTTTTGTTGCGCAACATTTTGTCACGCAACACAATTTGAAACGATTGTCACGCAACACATGTAGTTTGAATTCGACTCGACCGTTATTTTCGAATCAATCAAACATAATATTTTACAATGAAATCGGAAAGTCAAACGATTAAGAATCGCTCGTAACAGTTACATAACTCGAGTTTTCATGAATTATATTTCCATATAAATGATTGATATTTACTATAATTTAAATTTATTATATCATTTACAACTAAAAGTGTTTTACAAAAATTAAAATTGACTCGCAATGGTCCTATATACCGAGACTTTACGGACTAATTTCTCATACAATGAAAAATTAACTCGATCCATATATTTTAAATTGGGACTATTTTTAATTAAATACTGACAAACTGTTCTAATGCTTTCTACATATGAATATTTGATGATTTAAGCTTGTTGACTCAACTGTTCAATTTGCTTTCTTGTGCTTGCATTTCAATGTTTTTTTGTTCTCTTAAACTCGAAAGAAAAAGTCTTTAAGTTCTTTTCTTCCTTTTAATGTCTAATGCTCATGAAAGATAGTGAGTGAATATTAATTACTCATGCAAAAATAAATTATATGTAAAATTCAAGAACAATGTACTTTTATTTATTTCTGTATAATATACAGTAGGATGCATATCGAATTTTTAACTTTCACGAAGATTTACTCTCACTTAAAAGGAACTCTTTCAACTCTTTTTTTAAACCGCTATGACACAAATTAGTCATACCTACTTGTTCTTTTTTTTTGTACTTTCCATTTTCAATTCATCGCTTGTAGGAGGAGATGTTTGTATGCGATTATAAAAATAAGTAAAAGCAAAATTTTAATCGGAAACTCGTTTAAACATGTCATAATACAAATAAACAGAATTTCCGGATTAGATAGGAAATTTGTAATATAATACTAATCTTTTCATTATCTTTTATATATCTTTCATTGATTATCGATTTAGATGGTACAAAAATTTCATAATCGTAGATTCTATATAAAATAGATGGGATATCAAAATAATAAAAAGTTTAATGTTGAATAACATCAAATCAAGTGATGGAGGAAACTCGAAGAAAAACTTCTTTAACAATCCCATCTAATCTTCAATTGCCCTCCTCCAATCATCCACAATTACAGCGACATTTAAGCTTGTCTGAAGCTGAACGAACTTATATTTTTTCAACAAATACTACTGATAACCAAGCTCCTGGTATTCGAGTTGGCTCTGGTCACTCAAGATCAGTGAGCCATGGAGGAGGTGCAATTAATGCTCAAGCTGGGAATCTTCGTCCGGCTCTTAAGTCGGCTATGAAAGGCGGTCATCAAAGAGCACTATCACAAGGACAAATTCAAGATGCAACTCCTCGATCAGGACATAGTCGTGTTGGATCAAAAACTGATTTTATTTTACCTCCAACACATAAAGAGGCTGATGATTCAAGTCGAGAACCATCTACAGCAGTTGTAATTGCACGTGGTCACACACGACAAGCATCACGTTCAGAATCTGTTTATACACTAAGAAGACAAGACTTACCACCCTGGTGGAAGCGATTTTTATTCTGTCGCTCTAGTAAATTTGAGGAGTATGGTTTTAGAAATGTTGTACCGAATCACATTGTGCCAGCGAAAACACAAAAACGAGATCACCCCAATGGAAAATATATGGGAAATAAAATCAGAACTACGAAATACACAATGCTTACGTTTTTGCCTAAGAATCTTCTAGAGCAATTTCATCGAGTTGCCAATATTTATTTTGTCTTTATTCAAATACTTAATTGGGTTCCAGAATTGACTGTTTTTGGGAAAGAGATCGCGATGATTCCTCTTTTAATAGTACTTGCTGCTACAGCACTCAAAGATTTATTTGAAGATCGAAGAAGATATGCGTCGGACAAACGCATCAACAATTCAACATGCCGTGTTTATCATGGGTGAGTAAATGCCTGCCTTTTAAAACATTTTCATAAAACAAAAATTTGTAATAGAATGGAAAATTCCACCTTACTCAAATACGATTATCTTATAAGTTTTAACGCATGCGAATGTTTGTATTTTGATGTTTTAAAAATTCTTTTCCTAAAATTTGTTTTGAGAATAAGAAACTCTTCACTATTTTTTCTTTATATTTTTAAATATATTTGTTTTCTGATGACTCACATAGCATTAAGCATTACATTGCGGTCATCGTCATTTTTTGCTCTGGCTTATTCAAGGATTATTAATACTTGTGGCATACCTCAGGCAATTTTACTGAGTCGTAAAGTTCATAAGTACAAACTGATAATGTTCATTGAATTTTTTTTTATCTTAAAAAGCACGGAGGATGAAAATGTAAAAAGTACTTTGTTATAATTACATGTCACTCCTCACTGTTAATATTTATCTAATGAGATAGTCAAACTTTATCTATTTTGTTTCTATTCCTTGTAAAATGAACGATTGTGTACATGTTTTATTTTTATTTTTCATGGCCATTTTTCTTCTTTCTCTGTAAATGAGTTTATATTTTTAAATTAAGCGACCCGCATGAACTTTTAGAAATTACGGTAGTTGTGCTATTAAAGATGATGAAATTTAAAGAAAATCATCAAGAATATATACTATTCTGTTTCTCAATAGATTAAATAAAAATTTTGAAAAAAAAAAACAAATTTTTACATGCTTCAAAAGTAATACAATTTTGTATTATTTGATTATTTTTACTTTCATGCATTTGATTAAGTAAAAGGCACGAGAATAAAAAGTTTTAAATGATAAGAGAAATTTACCGAAAAACACAAGTTAATAAGAATTGATGTAATAAATCACATTTATGTGAACGTCAATGAGTTCAAAAACATGCAAATTTAATCGATTACAGTGCACGTGTCACAAACATATGAATTCAATAACGTCACCATAAAAATATTTCCTACAAATATAGTGCAAAAATTTCTTTAAAAATTTTTCACATGAAAATTTTTCTTACATATCAAAAGAAAATTTTGTATGAATGCAAACAGTTGAATAAACACCAAAAATTTCTATTGGTGGCATTGTTGCCAAATTTTTCTTTATACTATACGCTGCACAGACAAAAAATTATTTCATTTTAATTCTTTTTAGAAACGTGATGATGCATCGAATTCACGTAATTCGCGAGTTAAAATTTTACTCGTTTTCTTATTTGATACTTTCTGAACTTGACATTGTGCAATTGTTTTCATTAACTAGCAAGTATATTTGGTGACTATGGCATACAATTGAATTCCCTTTCGTTGACTTTTCCTCTATCTTTCTCTTTCATTTTTGTATATATACTTTCCGACTCATTCGTAATGAGTGCATGTATTTACTTACTCTAGAAATGAAGTCGATACGACATTGTGATAATGACATTATACTTACCTAGTGAAACGAACACAATGAGGCGTTGGAGTGTCCACGTGCTATTTATTAATAATGATTTACCATCACGCCACATTATTAAAAAGACATTTGGAAAGATTCAATGTCGATTTTTATGTGAGAAAAGATTCTTTGCTACAGTAACCATAATTCTGTTATTGTTAGAAAGAGAGATATACCGTTTATTCATTCACACCTGCTCAACATTGCGTGCTCTCCGACAATATTTAATTTGTTGTTGTTGAAACCTTTTCTGTTCTCCCACTTTTATACTTAGTTTTATTTGTTCTCAAATTGCAGTCTTGAAGAAGAAATAAATAACTGTACGACTGAGGAAGATGAGCAGACAAACATGAGTACAGTAAACGCATAGCTGCTGTCTGCTGATGCATGTAAATTCTACTTACTTACCTATTGAGATTTAAGAAAAAAAAATGTGAAAATCTTTTTACATTGAAAACTTCTAATGCTTACATTGTGAAAAGTATTTTAAGAAATTAGTTAAAAAGATTTATAGCACAATATCATGATGATATTATGCAATATGTAATGCTGTTCACATTAATGTGAAAAAATCTCGCTTTTAAAAGATTCATTCATGGCTCTAGACATTAACGTTGTCGGAAATTTGTTATAAACAAACTTGTCTCTCTCTGAGAAATTTGCTCGATTCGCTCAGAGCATATAAAAGAAGAATTAATATCTTGTGCATGTGTATTTTTTAGAGTAAAAATAGAATTTCACAAGTAGTCTTTAATGTGATGAAAATTCAACTCATTCATTCATAATATTTTTCTTTTAAATTTCTTTTGTATGAGTTTGAGAGATGTGTGATGAAAATATTTTCAGAGAAAGGACATTTATTAGAAGATGGTCTAGTAACATATTAAAATAAATATTTTCTATGAAAAAAATTATCTTGACATTCAGCTCACACATCATGTTTCTATATTATTTCGGATTTCATCATAATTCATTCAATATAAAAATAATTACTAGACTTCTATTGCATTTTTTATTGTAAATTATTTATATTTATTATTGACAATAAAGTTACAATTTATTGCGATTTTATGAACTGCCATTTTGTTAAAAATTTCTAATAAAAATTCAGAGAATTCTACTAACTAAAAAAAAACTTATATTTACAATAACACAAGAATGCAAAAGTATATTAAAATTATCTCTTATCAGCATTTAGTTGACTGACTTCAATATCCTCTATTTTTTCACGTATAGATTGTAGGCTGCTATTAGGTCATAGTTTCTAGCATATGCTTCACAATTCACACTAAGTTTACTCTCACTCAGCCTTTAATCAAAGCAACTGCCGTTTATTTATTTTTACTATGATTTTTCTAGAAAATGCTAGTCACATAAGCTCTAGTTTTTGAATCTTTTTACAAGCTGTTGTACGACTAAATGACAAAGGATAAGCCATTTATGAACAAAATTGAATCAGCTTGTTACATAAATCGCAAAAGGCTCTTTTTGAAATAAAGCTTTGTAAATGTCTATTGATTTTTTTCTCTCTCAGTGAAAGAAAAAGATAAAAAAATCGAAGAAGAGGAAGAGGGACAGAAGGAGATTGCAGGAATTAGTAAAAAAAAGTAATTTTTTGTGAAGGAAAAAAATCAATATAATTTTACGTTACACTATCATCATAAAAATGTTGACAGAAAAAAAGAACGAACTGAAATAAGAAAACTGTGTAGAACTAGATTTGTTCTCGAAAATTTCTATTACTTCATTGAAATTGGCATTTCATCGACAATTATAATAGTTTTTCTCACAAATCAAATTCAATATACTAAAAAGTTAAAATTAAATAGAAATACTAATAGCAAATATAAACTACCTAATAGCACAAGCATGAGTAGTAATATAAAAACTTTTATGAGAAAATATAGCAATTTTTTTTACAAAATTAGATCGTTTCGTTCTAAAATTCAATAAATTTATGAAACATTGTGCATTCATTTGTGATAAACTAAAACCTGTAGTGAAAAATTTATCAGTTATTAAAGCAATAATATTCCATACTCAATAAATTGAAGAATTTTGTCCTCTTATAAGATATTTTTGATCACTAAAATTACTCACCCATCTAAAGACGTAAGAGCGAATACAGTGAAAATATAAACTGATGATGACAATGATGATGATGTCAACAAATCTTTTGATTCCGCTTTAGTTAAAGTTGTCAGCAAATAAGAATGTTATGAAGTGATGCAATATCTACCTCATAGGGGAATTTCAGATGTTACTGACATAATTTATGATTAAGCGATTAAACTGCTCATATATTTGCGCATATTTTAACACGAGTTGTCTATAGTAATGTTTTAAAATGTGAATAATTATAAAAGTTTTCATAGATGATAATTCGATTCATTAGTAGAATATCAATCTTTTTGAAATAAAAAAATTTAAGTTTACTTTAAACTAAAAATCACTAAAGAAGTCGTTGTCATTAAAAACTCAAATACTTAATTTTTCTTCTTTATTTATGAATAAGTAAGACACTTGTTCAAATAATCATTAACGTACTATTGTGTGTATTAATAAGTATTTGATATAGTAATGAAGTACATACATCTAATTTTTGTGTAAAAAATTTTTTATTATATTCTATGCATGATTTTTAAGAGCTTTATCATTTTAAAAATTAAGTTGTTTCTACATAGTTTAAATGTAATTTTATTGAAATTTTTTTTCATACAGAGTATAGTGCAATTTTATCTTACTCCCTTATTTATTTTCCGTGGCTTGAACAGTGTATTGTAAGTTTATCTTTTCGTTTATATTTATGATCGTATCGTGTTTCATATAACCCAATTTCTAGCTTATCATTCGATAAGGCTGAGTCTTTGTCATACAACAAGAAAGTAAACATCATTGTGTATGCTTCAGAAGCGCACTTATCAAGTTTTATAAAAATTAAAAACTTAACCAAGGGCCCACTTATGTGTACTTACTTACTATAAAGTAATGTCTCAAGTATCTTCCTCTCTACATGTCTTTAATGAGAGATGATTTATAATTGATGTTTATATAGATTGGATTAGCTGCACGTGCACATTTATTACACAAATATTAATGATAGAAATTAAGTCAAGAAATTGTAATATATAAAAAGTCATCTTTAGACAACACGAAAAACACAATTTTGTTGGTTAATATATATCGTGCATACACTGATTTCTTATAAATAATTCCATTATTATCACAATCAACCTTCTCCGTCTTCTTCTTACTTATATTTCGTGTCATTCATAATTTATTTGGACACTCTTTTCGGTAATGACTTTTCTACCATTATAGCATAAAAAATATTGTACTGTAAATATTGATATTTTAACAATTAATAACTAGCCGACAGCCACCTTCAGAAACATTTTCTTTATTTTATTGTCGAAAGCTCATTTGCTCATTTTCACTCGATGTCCAAGTATTGATTTTTTGTTGCTTGTGTATGTGCATGGCATTTTGTTGAATGCCAACTTATTCTTGATCTCTACTGTGACTTTTCAACATTTTTCAATGATTCATTCAATTATTGTGATGACTGAAAATGAAAAGCGTAAAAAAGAAACTAATTTATCTTTTGATCCCTTTAAAGAAAAAAATTTATTTATGATACCATATACAATCACTTTTAGTTAAATTACTTTCTTATATATCATTTACCTTTTTGTCAAATTATTTATGATTTCTGTCTTAATTTTGTTGCAATATGAATCAAAAGATAGATAGTGCATTCAACTTGGCGAATTTTTGCATACTTTGATCTCACGAGAGTTTATAAATAATAGAAGAAAAGATTTGAATATTTTCAATAAACAGTCTATTATTACCTAGTATTAATATTGGCAAAAATATTCAATTGGTTATATGAATAAAAGAGTAAAAATTATCTATATGGATTGCATTCATTTTCATTCTTTATATGAGCATTGAATCAAAATTAAGTAATAGAAAAGAAAAATTTTATTTAATCTCTTACTCTTTTTGAATGCAAATATTAATAAATAAGCACATTAATGTATGATAGTTTAATTGTTTTGTGGATCAGTTTAAATAATAGTAATAATTACGTTCAACTATAATTATTGTTTATATCTCGATTCTTTTTCTTGTTATCCATCGCTACCGCTCACTTTTTTGTCGAGACTTCACACATGAGTTTCAATAATTAATGACCATAAAAGGGAAAATTAAATTGAGAAATGAGTAGTGAACGTGATTTTATAATTAAATATTCTTAACATGTTTATTACACAAACTGGATTTTTTCTATGATACTCATACATTAGTGAATTTGTGAATAAATTGAATTTTAGCAAAATGACTATTAGCTCAAAGTATTACATTTTAAAATTAATGTAGTATATATGATGCATCATTCTCATCAACATCATCATCACATTCAATGATACATACATGTATAGTTAAAAGATTATCAAAATTAACAACTAATGTGTCAATTTCATGTTTGATTTAATTGAAATTAAAAAAGTCTACCCTTATTATCCTAATGAAATATTTATCGAAACAATCTCAATATAGAAAGATAATTTAATTGTCTTTATTTTCCATGAAATCAAAAAAGAAAAAGTTGATGACACTTTTTTCTCATGAGAAACAGCTCGTATGTTCTTAAACTCTATAAATCGAAATCATCAAAATTTTAAAGGGTAAAAATCAAACTAATGAGTTTGACGGTTCAATGTTTATAACACGTATTGCTTCTTGAATTGCTTAATAATTGGTTCATTTTTAAAGATGTTGATACGATGTCATAACCTTGTCGTTGCAATTATGATGCTCCATTACTCATCGATTTCTAGCTGAAAAAAAAGATCAATTCAAAGATTTTTTGAGGTCAAATGAGAGAGAAGAAAAATTTATTCTATAAAATGAAGACTATTAAGAGAAAAAAATCATGATTGTGACTCCATATCAAGTTGCTTTAGATGATGAAAAAAGTATACATTTTACAGTGGAATTTGATCTCATTTAAATCAAAGATTTATGATTTTTCTCTTTATCGTTCAATAAAGTTTCTTTCATCGTCAAACGTACATCAATTTTATACATAAACAGCAAACTCATTCAGTGCAAATGATCCTGAACAGACTTCATTAATGATTACAACGATGAGATGCTGATGTTTTCGTAATTTACTAATTTTAATATAATGATTTATAGATTTATTGCCTGTCTTGTGAACTATAAAATAATCGATATCGTTCGCATTTTGCTAAATTGTTTATATTCCTGATAAACAAATTCAGCAAAAAGTTTTGATTGTGGCAGGAAGTTCAATTTTGAGCTCATTGTTTTAATTATAATTATCGACACTCTTAAAAACTCATTTTAATTTATATATAAATTTTTGTATGCATTCTTTAAGCTCACACAAAAAAATGTGGTAATAGCTCACAAAACAATTCTCTAAGAGTTGCCTATATATTTCACAGCTACAAAAGAAGAAGCAGACAAATGAATGTAGAACAATGCGCCAGAAATGAAGAGAGAAAAAAAGAAGCGAGTGTTGAATCTTGATATAACAATTTGAAAGTACAGTCGGCAATGCTTAAAAAATTTCTTTTTTAAAAATTTTGTCATTTCCCGTTGTTTTAAAAATGATGAGATCTGTTTGTAGTTCTTGCCACAGTTTAACACTTTAACAGAATAATCTGGGAATGTTATTATTGCGAATTAGAAGTAGACTACTTCTGTTAAATTGAAATTATAAAAATTCTAGTTCTGTCTTAAATGCCTTTTCTAACACAAAAGCGAGCTCGAAAAGTAATTTTCAGGTCATTGAATTTTTCCTTCTCTGTTGGAATTTACCTAGGTATATAATTTTTATTTTGTAGTGGTCACTGCTATTTATTAAAGGAAATATAATGAAAAACGGCAATTGCAGCTACTTTATTTTATTATATTTTGCAAACTTGTTCACCCAAATACATCAAACTGCTGACTTTATTTTTGCTTTCCTTAAACTTTTTTCGATATTCGTAATGAATTTTTTTGCACATACATATATTTATTTGTCGCGGAATTTGCTTCCAATTTTCTTAAGTGGTATTTTGTTCTAACTAGATTTTTGTTCACGTCATATTTAACTCTGACATGCATGCTTTCTTTTTTTGCGTGTCTAAACTGATAAAACAATGACAACAACAGACAAAAGACCTTGAACATGGTGATGTGAGACCATAAAAGTTTATTGTGTCTAGATAGACTTTTTTTTGCGAGCTGATTGAATTGATAAAATAAACGTATAAATGAGGAAGACAAAAATAAAAGCAAAGAAATTTCAAATTTCTTTTTTTGAATCGCAAAAAAAGATTGACGACAAAGCTATAGAAAAAGTGGAAATGACATTTAGCATTTCATTAAATTAAAAGCTCTTTCATCGCACGATTCTCTTTTGTATGTGAATTTTTTTCAAATGTGAAATCCATTCAAATCTAAACTTTTGTGTATTGTGCGTAAAAGTTTTACTCAAAGGAATTTCATTGACTGAAGTGTATCCCTTGTGTTGAGAAGTGTTATTTCATTAAAAGAAGAATAATCGATTTGGGTTAAACGGAAATGAGAAGGTTTGGCTTTTCAAATGCAATAACAATGACTTACATTTCTTTTTATTTGAGTTAGAACAATTTTTTTTTATAAAAACTACGAAGTTTCTGTTGATGAGGGAAGAGTTATAAGTGAGGAAAATCTGTTGTTTTAACAAACATTTAATAATGAATTGATTTGTATAATAAACCACATCTAATTGATCTCAATATGTTACTCAAAAATCATTATTAAAAGTTTCTTTTTGAAGGTTAATGTTGCGATTCAATTCTCAAAGCTCTGAAAAAGTCATTCATGACAACAAGCTGTTATTTTGAATGTGACCAATCACTTGAAGTTGAATATTTTCGCAGTTGTTTCTTTTTCATAATGAAATGAGGAGTGCAGTAAATTACAATAAAGAAGTGATCAAAATCAAGGCAATGTTAAACGTTCCACATTTATTTTTATTCATACTGGTACAAAAGTGGAGTTGTTATAAACGTTTAGTTAGTTGATGCAGCATTAATTATAGCAAAACGTGTATTAAGCTATTAGCAAAGAACAAAAAAGCTTGCTTAAACTATTATAAAAGAACATTCTAAGCAAATAAGTTTTTACTGTTTCAATTTAGTTATTAAAACCGTGACTGTGCAGTTTCTGATCGTGATTGATTTTGATTGTCGTCAAGAGTTTTTTTTTATCATAATGCTTCCAATTTAAATTTATCGTTACTTTCGTACCAATTTGAGTTTTCTTTATGACAATTTTCATTAAGTAGTATGCCAATTGATTCGTTTTTTTTCTTCGATTTAATTAAAACATTTCTCATGGCCAATTATTGGCAAATAATATCGAATTCTCGTGCTGCTGTTTCCAATTTCATTTAATTTGTTCTCCTTCCAATAGATTTTATTATGATTGTTATTGCTTGCGACAGTCATTTTTGTGCTTCTAGAGAATTATAAAGAAGCGGGCAATGAAAAATGAAATATAGGATAATAATGATATGTAAATGTAAACACTATTTATCGGTTCAACCCTTTTCACATTTACTCATATTGAAATGCACTTCTTTAAAATAAATTATTAACCCTTCAGAAGTACAAAAACAAAATGAAATGAGCATAAAAAGTGAGGAGAATAAAAAATGGATATAGTAGTAAAATGGTTCATGGTCAAACAAATGAAGCATAATTTATTACTGTACAAATAAAATGCTTCAATGAATCAATTTTCCTTTTTTCATTTTTCCTCATAACATATGGTGATATATGCGATGTGTGATAGGAAACAATGTGACATTGCAATGTCATGTACATGTTTGCAGCGTAGTTATTAAAGGACATTTACTGATTTTTTTCTAAATAATTAATTATTAACTGCATACACATACAATGAATGATTTCCAGTGATTTCTATGTAAGCTAGAAGCTTTTTGATATTGACAATGTAATGCTGAGTCACGCGATAATCATTGATTCTTTTGCAACAGTAAAAACATTGATGACTATTAAAATTTGATAAAAATTTAATGTGATTTCTGAATAATCCAAAAACGTTCCCTCAATCGAAATACTTTTAAAAAGTGTCACTTTAATAACAATCATTAATGATAACTGAAAAAATTACAATGTATTGACAGCGTGAGCTAGCAAGTCATGGTTGTTGAATTCAATAATGTGATTTTGAAAATTGCTCAAGGTTACTCTTTCTGTGATTTTTTTATTATGAAATGAACAGACCATAAATCAATTTTTCTTTTCAACATTTTAATCTTAAAAAGTTTTAAATTCTTTAATGATGATGCCAAAAATTTGAAACAAGATTTTTGTGCTTGTCAATTATTTAGCCAAAAAGAGCAAGCAAAAAAGACACAACAACTGATATTTTAAATCGTGCTGTGAAATTTGAATTGCTATTTTTATTCACATTTTTGTGCAAAATTTACGATTTCGCATTGAAAAGTCTACATTTTATCTAAATAGCACAGCGAGCGAAAAAATTCCATAAATGTTTTTCATGTGTCATTGTAACGATTTTGCATAAATAATAATGAAAGTTAGCTTTAAATCTTGTGCACACATCATTAAAAAGTTGTGTCATTTTGTTGTGAGAATATTAAAGAGATTGATTGCAACGATGACTTTATGAGTTCGCTTAGCACGCATATTTTAGCACAAAAATATTAATTTCACAATTCTCAGCGCATAAAATGTTCTATTGTTTGTCTATTAATGTGAATTCTACGCTTTGTGTGAATTTTTGTTGTGACTGCGGGTGGAACAGCGAATTATGTCGAAAAGTAGGTTTCAGGCAAGATTTCTGTAAGAGTTGAGTGATTTCTGCACACATAACAAGTTTCGAGGTCGCAAAAAATGAATGAATGGAACAAAATCATATTATAAATTAAATTCTCATCAACTTTTTATGAACCATAAACTTCAAGCAGCTTGCATCCATTTTTACACATTTCCTTCCTCATATGTTTGCATTCTAAAAGGCGTTTCTGTTAATGGCTTATGATTTATTCAGTCATAAAGTTTTTTCTCGCCTTTAATTTACAGTTTAATACTCTTATTAAAATGGATCGATAGTAATAGTCATTAATTGACATACAAGTAAAATAAATGTTTAAATAAACATATACATATTCCTATGATTAAATGTCAATAAGAAAGTATTCTTTTTAAACAAGTCTCTTTATTTACACACAAAAATAATAATCATACACTGTAAGAAAGTAAATAAAGAGAAAGGTAGAAAAAGTTTTGCGAATTGAAAAAAAGTCTGTTTGCTTGCGGCAAAATATACAAAGCGATGGTATGAATGACAAAAAAACGGTAGTACAAAATAAAAAATTTAAAATATGATGAAGAGGTCAAGGTCATAAACAGCGGATATTCATACGGAACTAAAAAACTAATAGAATGAAAGTTTTCAGATATGTAGCATAAGAGGTATCGTTTTCGTGTATTTTTTTAATATCATACTTTTTCGTTAAACGGAAGAAAGAAAAAGAACAATCAGAAAAGCTCGATACTCATGAATGCATATTCACACGTGCAGGATGTAAGCAAGAGTGATCAATTTAAGCTCTTCGATGTTTATATTGTAAAAAGAGGAATAAAAAAGATGAACATTCAATTGAGCTGAAACGAGAAAGGAAATTGAAAGTTATTTATTTATTGGCAAACTTTTTCATTTGATTTTTATTCTTTTTCGCAAAAAAAAAAAATTGTGGTGTATCAAAATCAATTTTTCTTCACTTGTTTCTTTTTCTCCTTCAGTCGCCTTTGTTCTTCATATTTCCTCATTTGTTTGTTTTAAAGCATTAAATTGATCGTAATTTAATTTGAATTCTTGAAATTATTTATCATTATTTGTAAACGGTAGTGGCGAATTATGTGTTTTCCTTTATTTTTCTTGTGCGCGCTAGGCACGAACGTGATTTTCTTTATCTGATTAGAACAATAAAACACGCTTTAGTAAAATTAATGTACGTCATGCGGAAAACTTGTTGATTTTCCTCATCGATTCAGTGCTGTTCTGTTGTAAATATAATTCTTCCTATATATAATTTTGACATGTTCATCATGAGATTTTACTCATACAGATGTTTGAGTCATCATCACAAAAAAATGCTTGAATGAAAGAAGATGTTATTATTGGTTTCGTCTATTTTATATCACATTGTTGATTCATACTTTTACTACAACAGTGTAAATTTCTTTGTGACCTCAATTTCCATATTTTTTGCTCATTTAAAGATTTGTGAAAGCTACTTTTGATGTCCATATTTAAAATGACAAAATTTCACACAAAAAACGTGATTTTGATTATCGAAATTTGTTACTCCTTCTTACCTTCACATTTGTCATCATTTCACATATTTAATTTTTTTAATCTCATCAATAAACACTTTTAGCACATGTTACGCAAAATACTTGTATTGTTGATAAGTTTAAATGAAAACAATCGTAAGAATTGAAGTGCTTCTTGATGATATCATAGAAAAGAAAGAATATGTGATTTAAGAATAGCAAAATAAATGTTTAGTTTGAATGAAATAACACATGTTCTATTTTGTTGCGTAATCTACCTAACAACATTTAATCCGCTAAAGAAATTATTGTATCAAGTAAAGAAATAAATTTAACGATGGAAATTTTCTGAAATAAGAAAGATGAAGTAGTCAAATATTTGCCACACCACACCTATCAATAAAGCTGTTTGTTTTCTATTCAAAACATAAGTTGTCAACTTTATCAATTACATCAAAGAATTCTTCTTAGTATAATATTAACATACATGTGTCTTTCATTTTTCAATTAGCACATTCAAATTATTTTTAGTTCAATATTAATGAATTACTAAGCGATAAACAACCTTCATATTTACTTATTATCAAGAATATTCAAGAAAATTAATTTATCATAAGGTTTTTTTGAAACCACATAAGATAAAAAAAATCAATAAATTTTCTTTTTTTCTAAATCACATTAATGCATTGAAGTATATAAAAAGAAAATAAGAAGTTAATAAACATGAATGTCGTTTTTTGATTGAAATTATAAATCACATGAACTGCAGCTGTCACCATCAACACGCAGTACTGTCAGCCATATATTATTGTGTGAGAAAAGGATTACATTTACTACCACGTGTGAAAATGTTTCATTAAATGAATGTGTGCAAAGAAAAATGTCTCGAGTGAATTGCTAAATGTTTAGCTTGATAAAAACCAAAATCAGCAAAAAAAAAAATATACAAGGTTTTTCTATCCTTATTTTTTTCGACAAGTGCTACACAAAAAATGAGTGAGAAAGAAAGCTATGTAATGCTATTAAATTTGATGAAGAGCTTTCAAGGTGAGGAAGTTTTTTTATAAAAGCGCAAGAATAGAAAACTCAATAAAAATTTATGAAGCTATATAGGAATAGCATCCCATGAATTACGTTATGTTCAGCGAAGACTGCTGAAAATTCATTTAAAGCTATATTTAGAGAAAAAAACAAAAATTCATAGATGAAGGTGGACTGATAAATTGTCGTGACAAAGCTTGTCATTCTTCTTTAGTTTCTTTCACAAAATGTCAAATTTAAAATATTTACAAACGTCAGCATAAAAAGATACAATCTTAAAGAAATTGTCTATTTCTCTTTTCATGTCGTTCACACCAAAATTTGATTAAAATTGACAAGACAATCAATTAATTGATATAGGGATTCAATTAATGATGTTTTTCTATCGTTTATTTTTAGTGAAACGAAGCGCTATGTAAAAATTAGATGGCAGGATTTAAATGTTGGCGATATCGTTCATCTGTCAAACAACGAAACAGTTCCAGCTGATATACTTTTATTGAAGTCATCTGAACCGTTAGGTATTTGCTACATTGATACATGTGATCTTGATGGTGAAACAAATTTGAAGCGCCGACAAGTGGTGAGAGGTTTTAATGAACGTTCAAATTTTACACCAAGCGAATTTGTCAGCAAACTTGAAATTGATGCACCTACAACAAAAATTTATCGATTTCATGGTGCAATGATTCATCCTAGTGGAGAACGTATTCCAGTAAATTCAGACAATTTACTATTGCGTGAAAGTCGATTAAAGGTTTGTGACATTAAAATGTCAATTTATACATTTATTAAAAATATTTTTTCTTTCAATAATAGAACACATCATTTGTGGAAGGTGTAGTAGTTTATGCAGGACATGAAACAAAAGCAATGCTAAACAACAGTGGTCCACGTTATAAACGTTCATATTTAGAGCAAAAAATGAATATTGATGTTGTTTGGTGTGTGATTATACTTATATTGTTATGTGCTGTAGGCGCTATTGGATGCTATTTATGGCTTTCAAAATTCAGTGGTGAAATTCCCTTTTTAACATCATTTGACATGGCTGATCCGAAGAAGGAAAGTTTCTATATGTTCCTAAGACTTATTATTATACTTCAGGTGAGAAAATATTATTTTATTTATTCAATTATGAAAATTATTCTATTTTTATTTATTGCAGATTTTAATACCATTAGCATTATATGTAACAATAGAAGTGTGTAAACTCTTTCAAGTTCTCATCATTCATAATAGCATTGAGCTTTATGATCCACATACAGATAAGAAAACAGAATGTCGCGCAATGAATATAACAGAGAATCTCGGACAGATTCAATATGTTTTTAGTGATAAAACGGGTACGTTGACTGAAAATAGAATGGTTTTTCGTCGTTGCACAATTGCAGGCGTTGATTACAATCATCCACAAAGTGAGGAGGAAAAAATATGTCTGCCAAATGCACCATTACCACCTGTTATACCGAATACAAACCTGCAAATAGACTTAACACATTGTGATACTAATGGACGCTTATCATTACATGCGCAACGTTGTCGCGAGTTTTTTACAGTTCTGGCCTTGTGCAATACAGTCGTAGTCAGTGAATCGCCTCATCGGGATTGTATGAACGCTAGTGGTGTTATCGAAGGTAGCGAAGAGAATGGAGTAACATTAGTAAAAGCATCTGATCCACTTATTAACGATATTACTGATCATTATTTAAGACTATCAGAATCTCGATCCGTTTCGCCTTCTCCTACACCATCAAATAATAGTAAACTGCAACCACCAAATTCATTAAAAATGAATCATGTTCCTTCTCTATCGCCAATAAATAGTTCAGCAGAATCTTCACCTGAATCTGATTCACCACCGATGAGAATTAAAGCATTAACACCTACAGGACGTGTGAAATCAATCATCGATCAAGTTTCTAAATTACCAATAGTTCCTTCAATTCTTGCTAGTACAGGAAAATCTGTGAAAAAATTTCATATCAGCACAAAACATAAATTATTGCAAACGTCAAGTAAAAATAATGTGAAAGCAGTTACCACAAATCAATACGAAGCAGAATCACCTGATGAACTCGCACTTGTTAATTCTTCATTTGCTTATAACTTCATACTAGAAAATCGAAATCCAAATACCGTCCTCATAAATGAGCCTAATGATGGCTTAGTTGAATATGAAATTCTAAAAGTTTTACCATTTGATTCAAATAGAAAATGCATGTCAATTGTTGTAAGAAAAATCGGTGGACATGATGTAATGTTATATACAAAGGGAGCAGATAGTACAATTTTACCAGCTCTAGCAAAGTGCACAAATGATAGTGAAGAGTATAAATTACGTGAAAGAACTCAACATCAATTAGATCTTTATGCACGTCAAGGTTTGAGAGTTTTAGTTTTTGCAAAAAGAAATTTAAATCCTATAGAATTTAGTGAATGGTATTCACAGCATCAAGAATATGAAATGTCAACTGATAATCGTGAGAAAAAAATTAGAGAATCCTTTGGATTATTAGAGAGAAATTTAACACTAATTGGTGCAACTGGTATTGAAGATCGTTTGCAAGAAGATGTTCCAGAAACTATTGATAGTCTTTTGCAAGCTGGCATAGTTGTATGGGTGTTAACAGGCGATAAAACAGAGACTGCAATAAATATTGCATATTCTGCTAAACTTTTTCACTCACAAATGGAAATTCTAAAATTAACAGCACGTTCTAGAGACGCTGCTGAAAATTGTATAAAATTCTACATGGATGAAATTGAAAAACAACTCATTGAAGCTGGTGGAAATGATTTGAAGAATCGTGCATTAGTTGTTGATGGCAAAACTCTCACTTTTATTCTTGATCCAAAGTCAAATTTAACTGTTCCATTTTTGGAATTAACAAGATATTGTGCGAGCGTTTTGTGTTGTCGTTCGACACCTCTGCAAAAAGCTTATCTTGTAAAAGTCGTGAAAGAAGAGCAGAAAATGTCGACATTAGCTATAGGCGATGGAGCAAATGATGTAAGATAAAAAATTGAAAAAGTTAACTCATGCAAGAATTATTTATTATTATTCTAAATTTATATAAAAATAGGTTAGCATGTTGCAAATGGCTGACGTGGGAATCGGTATATGTGGCCAAGAGGGAATGCAAGCTGTTATGGCTTCTGATTTTGCAATTGCAAAGTTCAAAATTCTCGAAAAACTATTACTCATTCATGGTCATCTCAATTATGATCGTCTTGCTAAATTAATTATTTATTTCTTCTACAAAAATGCGGTAAGTTATGAAAATGGAACAGAAGGATGTTTAAATAATTAATTTACATCTTTTTTTACAGACATTTGTGTTTGTACTTTTCTGGTTCCAATTGTATAGCGGCTTTTCCGGTTCCGTAATGATGGAACAAATGTATGTAATGATTTACAATTTCCTTTTTACTGCTGTTCCTCCAATTGCGGTGGGAGCTTTTGAAAAACGCCTACATGAAGATATATTGATTAAAAATCCAAAATTATATCGTTGGGTTAGTATAGATATTTTATTTGATACTGATTGATTTAATTTTGAACCGTATGATTGTTTAACACACAGGGTCGTTTGGGAAAAGGATATAAGAATCAATTTTGGCTTGTTATGCTCGACAGCTTGTGGCAAAGTTTAGTAATTTTCTTTATCGCAGTAAAAGCATATGATGATTCGACCGTTGGCCTCTGGGAGTTTGGTGCGACGATTGTTTCATCATGTATCATTACAATGCTTTGTCATTTTGCTTTGGAAGTGAGGACTTGGGTAAGTTTTATTTAAAAATAATGAAAAATAATATTTTACTGGATTTTTTATCTTTTTTTAAAACAGACAATAATTCATGTTGGTGCTATAGCCTTCAGCTTATTATCATTTCTAACTTTTGCTTTTGTGTATAATACTTATTGTACAACATTCATGGGACTGCCTAATACAGCAAGAACAATTCAAGATACCATGTCAAATGTGGTGTTTTACGAAATAATTATTTTAACACCTGTCTTGGCTTTACTACCGCGTTACTTTATCAGATCATTGAAAAACTCAATTAAACCTAGTGATGATATCATAGTACAGCTTGAGTCAAAAAGAGAAATTAAAAGAGGTGAGAAACTACTTGCATCGTGGTCAGCACGATCGGACACAACAACAAGATCACCAATATTCAGGTGAATTTCATAAAAATTAAAAAAAGTTTAAGTGTGGTTTTTCTTTTTTTCTTCTCTATCATATTCTATTACAAATGTAGACACACCACTTTATTTTCATTTTTCTGTTTAATGCAAGCTTTTGTTTTTATGAAATATTTTGCACGTTTATTGGCTTGATTCACTTGTGTGTTAAAAATTAATTTATTTTAAAATGAAACTAATTTAGCTTCATTTTTCTTATACAGAATCACACACAATCAGGACCAGACTTTAAAAACGATTAGCTGAGTTGCTTGGATGGTTAAAACTTAAAAGTTATAGTTTTAGAAAAGAATATAATAACTGTTATGTAATGTTTAAGAACTTAGAGAATGAGAATGAAACGATGTCAAATTATGATTATCCTCAGGAGCGATAAAAGATTTTAAGGTTATCACCTTTATATGGAATACAGCATGAATTGTTTCTATTATTGATATGAATCTGTTAAAATGATAATGATGAGACAAATTTTTATAAATGAGAAAAAAATTTGACAAATAACTTTGTAAGTTATAACTTTAATATTTATTTAAGACTATCACAAATTTTGCCATATATATCAAATAACGAAGAAAATATCGACCCGTCTTCCCTCGAATAAAAGACCCGGTTCTTTTATTCAAATAGAAGACCCACTGGTTCTTTTATTCAAATAGAAGACCCGGTTCTTTTATTCGAGCGCAAGTGCTCGAAATCAGAAAATTTTGATTCTATTTTAAAAAAACCGTTTTAAAAAACATTTTAAAAATGGTTCTTCTATTAAAGAGTTTTAACAATTATTTTTCTTAAAATTTCCCTCCATCGGAATCAAATACTTCATCAAAAAGTTTCTTCATTTGCATTTATAAATTCAAGGAGATTAAGGAGTCCTTTGCAATTTGGATACGGAATTATTGTAAAGAAATCATAGAACGCATCAAATTTTTATGGATTATTGAAATTGATGAAGTAGATGCAAAAACATTATCAAATGGAAATTTATTGGGAAATAACTTAGATATACATGCAATAAGTGATATTGAAGACATTTTTATTGACATTACTGTCATAGATGAAGAGAGTATGATTTTAGAAAATTTGAAATTTGAGTCATCTGTTGTGCGTCAAAAGTTGGAATTGGTTTGCCTTCAAAATTATTATATTATGAAAAAAATATAAACTTAGTAATAATGAACATTTTAAATCATTAAAAAGTAAAGGTTATTAATGTGAAGGTTTTTAATGCAGATAAAAGAATTATGTACTATCATGCTTTTCCTTATACATTAAATAAGATTAGAAAATAAAGCAAAAAAAGATTAAAATTTATAACGTATTTTTTAAAAGTGGTTCTTCTATTCGAATGGTTCTTTTATTCAAGCGCATGTTTTTGAAAACAGGAAAATCAAAAAAAGTGGAACTCTTGAATACAAGAACCGGGTCTTTTATTCGAGGGAAGACGGTAGACTGCTCGAAAATTTGCTAAATAAATAAAGCTTAAAAATATCAATCCGAATCAGCAGCAAGATAGTAGTGGCCTTTTTATAAGTCAAAATAAATATATTTATAAATGATATGCAATCCTCTCCTCCTTATAGAAATAATCTATAAGAGTAAATACTTTTAAATCCTAAATAGTAAAAAAGAATTTTGAAAAATGACTGTGATAAATACCCTTACACACACACACATTTAAATGAATGAAATAACTCCAATTATTAATTTATGCTGACAATTAATAGTGTGTTGCATTAGTTGAATGTTAGTTGTTGCGTGATATATTCAATCTCTTCTATCTTATCAATTTATTTTAATCTCCCTTATCTTGCCAAAACAAGGAGAAGAGAAAATTTAATTGACAATTCATTCACACACTTAAAATTTATCTAAAACAGTGTTGTTATACAGGCTGCCTGTGGTTTAATTTACACAAAAATCCGCTATGGAAAATATAGATGACGCTTCAAAACGATCTTAGCGCCTCTAAATTTCTATAGCGGATTTTTTTGTAACTTCAAACCACAGGCAACACATGCAGCCTGTATAACAACACTGTCTAAAAATTAATCTTTTTATTAAAATATTAAATTAAATATGGAGTTTTTCAAAAAACGCTTTTAGATTTTATAGATTAAAAAGCTTAGAAACTTTCTCTATAATCTATCTATCTACCTACCGTCTTCCTTCGAATTAAGGACCGTTCCTGATATCCAAGGGAAGATGGTAAATTCACACGACTTTGTTGAAATGTTCTCTTTAATATATACATACTTATAGAAATTTAAGTAGCAGTCATAAATTATGTTTATAATTTTAATTTAAGAATAAAAACAATTTTTGATCATGAATTGAAATATCGATGTTTTTTATTGCATTTTTTATAGAGCAAAAAATTTTCCATGAAATTGATGCATTTTCTTATCAATAAATAATTAATTGATTGATTTCACGGTCAAGTAAACAACTACACATGGAAAAAATTACTTGACTTTCCTTAATCAGTCATTGATGAGATGTATTGATGATCATTATTAAAAATTCTATTAAACTAAACGGATCGATAAAAATGAGAGTTAAAATTTTTATTCTTTTTCATTTGCTTGCATCAGTTTCATGTGAAAATGGTGAAAAGTATTGTGTGACAATTAAAGACTGTGAACAAGATCCTTCATATCCAGAAGAGTTTTTAAATAAAATGGATTTATCGAAATATCATTTTAATGGTGATCAATATCATGATGAATTGAAAGCAATTAAGATAAAGAGATCTATTGATATAAATTCAGATACAAATCAATATCTTATAGAGACAAAATTGTGTAATTCTGTGATTTCATTCAAGCGACCACGTTTATTGAAAAACATAAAGAATGAATGGCGCACAATAGTAAATCATGATAATGTCACACAACTTATAAGACGTGAAGAATGTCTCTCTGTAAATTTTCCATGCACATATAATATCTATCCAAAAGCTGTTCGATCGTTTTGTCAACAAAGTAATTCAACACTAACACTATGGACTTTTGATGAACGAAGAAATTGTTTAGTAATGGACAAGTTCAATGTGCCAACTACTTGTGATTGTGTAATTGAAAAAGAAGATTTTTTCCGAGGTGTCAAGAATGACTTGCTTCAACGTCCTTGAGATTAATATTATTCAAACAAACATCAATGAAAAATGACGCAAAAATTTGTTTACTACAACTATATTCCGCAAATAGAAATGAAGAGAAGATAACGAGATTGAAAACGGAAGCGGTGTGATTCATCGTAAAAAAAAGTTTATCATGCACACATATATTGTCACATGTAAAAATAAAACTATGTATACACGTTTTCTCGTCAAGTTATACTTGCTTTGCTACTTTTATTTTATTTCATATATGTATGCCAATATACACATAGGCTTTTCATTGTGGTTCATTCATTTATTCAAAATAAAAAGAGAGTACACCTATACAACCCATGTTTTAGTTTGATTTCTTTTTTTTTCTCTGTCAACCACTTGTGAATTTCGATTTGTTAGTTGTCAGTCAGCACTTGGTCATGGAAGCACAATAAATATATCGTTTGTTAATGACTATCAATTTTTGTTTTTCTCACACATATCCATTCATCCGCGATAGTTAAAACAAAAAATTTTTAGTGTTGTAAAATTTTTTAAGTTATTAAAAAATATAATGTGTTTTTAAAAATGAAACAATTTTTGTCGTGCTGTTTTCTGTTATCGGCAGTTGTATTGTGTGTAAGATAATAGCTGTATTTTTTTTTAATTTATGCATAAATAAAATTTATTCTAAATAATATTACAGAAGGCAATTATATGTAATTTTACTTATGAAGAAGATGTTAAAAATTATCCCGAAAAACTTCTTAATACAATATTAAGTGAAAAGAAAAAAATTAATCTTAGATCAAAAACGCATAAATCTCATGAATTTGATTGTGAGGACGAGAATGATGATGGATTCGTTGATTTTGGTTCTTTCCGTGCGCCTGGACCTTTTATCAAAGTAAATAGTTTTCATCTCGATAGTCGTTTTGGAAATACTGCATCAAAAGAGGCAACACCTGTATCTGAATCTACTTCAACTTTGGATGATGATTCACATGAGCCATCCGAATCGTTATGTGATGCAGTAAAGTCAACTATTTATCCCAAAAGTTTACCTAATATTTTAAATAAAATGGTCATAGTTGTTAATCATGGCAAATTTAAACAAGAAGTCACAATAGAAAAATGCAGGTTAGTAGAAGTGAAACTTCAAATTGAAAAGAAATCGACGATAATTTTTTTCTTTTTTTTTTATTAAGCGATGCAAATCAAGCTTGCAAGTTTTCATCGAACTTTCCTCTCGGCTACGTCACAAAATGCAAACAAAAATACCAAACACACACGCTGAAAGTTTGGAATGAACATGATCAAGATATTGCCGATGATACAATTTATTTGCCTAGTGGTTGCGAGTGTCAATTTAAATACAAAGGAAATACTAAACAGAAATAACCAACAAAAAAATTCACTCTCTTTAAACAAATCACGTTTCGTCATAATTTTTTTCTCTCTCATTTGTCGTCATTGAAGTAAGAAGATTCTTTTCTTAAAAATGCAAAAATCCACATACAAATAATAAATATTTTACTATGGGATATCACATTGTATGACACATACATTAATATATAAACACAATCACAACGAAATGAATAACAGCATACATGAGATGAAATTTAATGGAAAAACCCTGAGAAAAATGGAGAGACTTTAAAAGTAATTTACTCTCCAGACAGCAAGCAACGCTCAGTTAGTCGAACAAAATAAGTCGAGACGATCACAACGCATTATAGCACTCAATTGATTAACAACGGCGGGAGCGAGAGAGAGTGTAAAGAACTTTTTTTGTATTTTTTAAAAATGTTTACCAGAGGATATTTACTTGTGATTTTAGTACTGACTGTAAGTCTAAAACTTTCTATTTTTCTATGGAATTTTCGAAATTGAATTTGTTATTCATTAGAAATATGCTGATTGTGGTGTAGTTGTGCCAGTTGATAGTAATGTTTTGAGTAGTACATCAGAAGAAAGTATTGTTGCTGAAAATTGTAATGATATTGCATTTAAACTAAATAAACCTTCAAGCAGTGATGATGATTATGAGAGTATACCATTATGTAAATCATCAATGATGAAAATAAATCCAAATGATTTAATTCGTAGTCGTGGACATGATATTGAGGATAATGATAAATTTTCACAAGTTATTGAAGTCAATGTTTGTGATAATGTTGGTGCATCATGCAGTATGTTCATGTTGGATTTATTCAGAAAGACTGTGTGTAGGCAAAAAACTATGAAAATTTCCCTCAAAGTCACATTAAAGAACAATAAAAGTTTCACCGAAGTTTTTGAAGTCCCAAGTCAATGTGAATGCGCTATTTATAATAAAATTTTATCTACCTAGATCTCTTTTTTTAAAAAAATTTATATGTAAATGACATTAATTAATATTTAATTTAAATTACTATTATTAGGCCACCACTGCTTAGTATTAAGGATTTGTTATAATAAAAAATTAAATTAAAATAAGAATCTACTGCGTTTTTATTTAAATTTCATTCATTTATTCAAGTCAAGATGAAGAGAATTTTATCAATATCTCTCACTTTCCTCCCAGTTTCTCTTTTTTTCTCTCAATCAAAAATGTCTTTTTCTTGTTTAAATAGGTGTTTTTTTGAATATTCAGATATCGATAGTAAATTCTGTCAGTTGAGAGTCGAAATTGATAGGAAAAAGTAGAAAAAACGTTTATTATCTTTATTTTATTATTGAAAATAACTACAACTTTCAAAGACAATAAATCGAATGTTACTACGTAACATGCCATTAATACAATTTTATTTTTTAAAAAATGATTTTTAAATTTTTAAATTCTTTAGTTTTTATTTCTTTACTGGTAAGTGATAATAACCTCAGTTGATAAGTTACAAAAAGTTTTTTAAATATAACAGAGCGACATAGCAAAAAGTATTCCATGCGATTTCACATATAAAGAAGCAGACCCAAATTTTATTAATGAGCTGGAACGTCTCGATTTAGATCTCGACTTAGAAAATAATGCTTCATCGCAATGGCTGTCAATGGAGAGTTTCAGCTGTGAAGAGAACGATCTCAATAATGTTACGCATCCTTCTCATCATAATCATCAACATCATAGACGCTTTAGTAGACCAATGGTAGAGGAGAGTCAAGAAAGTCATGAATATGAGGATATTGAATCTTCATGTCAAGTTCGACGAAGAACTATTCAACCAAAGGCTCTAAACAATATTTATAATCAACTTACAAAAGTTGTCAATACTGAAAGCTTTGTACAAAGCATCAACATTGAAGAATGCATGTAAGTGACGTTTTGATTGATTAATTATTGCAATCGTAAATTATTTCTCATTAAAATCATTGAATATAATTAGTAGTCAACTATGAATCATGTATGGGAAAAAATCTATGAAATTGAAAATCCCTAGCGTCATAAAATTATGTGCATATGGATGCATATAAAATTGCACATAATTTGAATTCCTTATCATACATACATTTTTATAAATAGGCATTCCTAATATTTTATAATACAATATATGATGCAAATAGGGGATGTTTTGTTTGATTCAAAGAATTGTCTTTTGGGAATTTCCAGTTTCCATTCATCCTAAATGCAGTCATTAAGTTAAGTTGTTAGCTAAAACTCAAGGTCAAAGAACTTTTGAGTGAGACATTGAGATTTGTATAGCTATTTTTCTTTCTAATTAGGGGAATTAACGCATAAATGCTTATCTACTACCGTGTTACCTTAGAATGTAAGGAGCGGTTTTTTAAATTGACCAAAATTAATATTTTACCGAATATTCGGTTTTTTCTTCGAATAGAAGGACCTTCAAGTATAAGGATCATTTTTTAAAAAAAGAAAATCATAAACTTCTTTGTAATTTTAAAAATTTACCAGATCTTTTTGAAAAATTTTAAGACGGTTTGAAAATTTTTAGATTTCTTAAAATTTCTTTTTTTAATTCAAATAAAAGAACCGGTCCTTATATTTGAGGAAACACGTTAGTAGCAAAAAAAAAAAATAATCAAAATAAAAAATACTTGATAAAATATCACCTCAGAATTAAATTTGAATTTTAAATTTTTTTGACACCATGATAGATTATTAAAGTGGAAAATTTCATTA
This sequence comes from Polypedilum vanderplanki, assembly GCA_018290095.1. Lineage (NCBI taxonomy): Eukaryota > Metazoa > Arthropoda > Insecta > Diptera > Chironomidae > Polypedilum > Polypedilum vanderplanki. The sequence goes on along the minus strand of CM031380.1, from coordinate 17,167,112 downwards.
TTCTCAATTAAAAAGTAATTACATGGTTTGAATCATTTTTCGAAAAAAAAGAATTTTGATTGCTTTCTCGCTTTATTTTTAAAATTTATTCATAAAAATATTAATTCTCATTTTTACACTTTACAGAAATACAAAGGAATCATGTAACAATTTTATTATTCCACCTCATGGTAAAAAATATATTTGTCGACAAAAGTTTGTGCGTATAACATTGAAAGCCTTAAGTGAACGGAATGTGGTATTTGATGACATGTTCTATTATCCAAGTCACTGCTTATGCGAATTAGTTACAGTTAAGAAAAAAACTAAAAAGCCAAAGAGAGGCAGAAGATGCTTTGTAATTAACACCTAAGTATTTTATAATAAAATATTTCATTTATTTAAAATATTCATTATAATCACAAACATTCTTCTTTTTTGAATTTAATATTTTTTTTGCAATGTTCATTCTCAAATATTGAATTTCTCATTCTAATACGCGTCTAATGTTTTCTCTCTCTCTCTTAAACTCTCAAAAAATGCAAATCTTATTTACTCATATGTGATGTTTTCTCAATATTCAATCTCAATCATCTCATATGTCAATACATGCTCATATTGTTACTTATAAGTTTCTTATCACTTTGCTCTGTCTCGGATTCTCTCGAATGTGTTTAAATATTCCAATAACATTCGTCATTTGTTGTGTGATTGAAGTAGATGTTGATTTAGAGTTTTGGAAAAAAATTGTGATCTTTCAATGTGATTTTGTGGCAATTTGAGGAAAAAAATGAAACTTTTAATTTCATCAGCATTTTTATGTTTTATTATTTCATCAGTAAGTAGAATACAATTAGGAAATAACTATAATTAAATTATATTAATAATTCCACATAGACGATAGCTATTCGTTGTAACTTTATATTTAGTGCATTTAATGGTAGCCACAACTCGCCGTTTGTATCCCAAAGTTCCAACGTGCGCAGATCAAGCAGATTGAGAAGAAACAATGATGCGATAAAAGGTGATGAACCTTTTGATTGTGAAAATGATATAGAAGCTAAGGGATTCGTGCCTTACGTAGAGTAAGTATAGAAATTATTTTTAAATTTATAGCTAGTTTTGAGAGGGTGTTTATCAGTTCAATTGATACAGTTGTAAAGAGTAAAAAAATACTTCCACTCGGAAATTCATTCGCTGGAATTTTTCGTAAACAAACAATAAGGTAACAGTATGCAGTATTCCATGCATGCTTAGATCTTTAAGCACCCTCTGCATTCAATTAAAATTCATATGATGATATTTGTTCATATTAACGGATATTATCAATAAACTAAAATATTTATCTTACTTTTGACAAAAAAATAGTGTTTTTAGTCGAGGTCCAATCAAAGATGAATATGAAGCGGAAGAAAATCCTTGTGAAGAAACTTCTTCTATTTATGCACCTAAAGAACTCAATAATATATATAATAAGTTGATACAAATTGATCATACTACTATACAGGAAATTGAAATAACACAATGCCAGTGAGTAGATTAAAATTTTATAAAAAAGTTGTATGACAATTTGCTCTATTTTATAGATATGCAGACTCAGATTGTTCACAAGATAGAACTTTTGAAGAAAATAGAAAGGTTTTTTGTACACAGAAGTTTACGAAAATAATTTTGAGAGCAATTGGAGATGATGGAAAATCATATAATGAAAGATTTTACTATCCTTCAACTTGTGTATGTCAACCATATAAGAAAAAAAATTAAATTTTCATTATGAAATATTAAAAGACCATAATCAAATGAAGAGATCGATGAACAATTAACTGAATATAGTAAGTTATATATAAGTACTCATTCACAATCTCTTTATTCATGATCAAACATGATATACGTTTCACAAAAAAAAACATTTATTTCCACTATTAAACGGTATATTTTCCCGAGAGACATCAACGTTAGCAGTACAAAAATTCATTATTATAGTGTGATCATATCGCAAAAAAAAATGTAATGCCAAGAAGAAAACATTGTGAGACAATTTATTATCACTAAATTTTAGAGAATAAACGTCTTTTATCAGTTGGTATTTATCATTTTTTAAATGCATCGATTTTTAGGATGAATATAAGTATGTTTATAATTATTTCTTCAATATTGTTGTGTGTGAACTCTCTATATAGTGAGTTGAAAATTTTAGGAAAAATTACTGCATTTTTTATCAAAAAAATTTAAATTTCATATGCAAAATTGTCTTTATCGTCTTTCTCATACAATTTTTATTACAATCAATTTTTCCTTAAATTCTCATCATCGCATATAGCGTCATAAAAATTCATTAAATATATGTAATTGTTTATTTCATTTTGCAAGCACCAAAGCGTTTTTTGTGTTCATATTTTTTGTGAGTGCGTGTTTAAATTTCTTTGATTTCAAATTGTGACTAATAAAATTCTCAATTTTTTTACCTATGAATTTTTATCCGAATAACATTTTTAATTCATTCGTTGGTTTTCTTTTATTAAAATTCTTAGATCAACGTCAATCTAAGAAAATTTTACAATATTTTTCGTGATTAAAATGACTCGTGAACAATATTATTAATATGTATCGTGTTTAATAAATAATTTTGAAAAATTTTTCCTAGTATAAAGTTCATTTCTTTTCCAAAATATTTGAGAGTTGGACACCAAACGTTTTACTTTACTTTGTGTGTATGTGAGTTATCAATTTGTATTTTTTAGCACATTATAATTTAAATTATTTTCATCTTATCGATTGTAAATATAAAAGTGTCTTTGTTTATCGGCCACATGAGCCATTCCAAAAAAAGAAATTTTCATTCTTTTGCATCACAATTATTAGTTTTTTCAATAATTCCCATCTTCTTTTCCGAAGAAGAACGAGAAACGCTTATGTCAATTATATACTCGTTTTACAAATATATTTTTAATATTTTATGGCAGTTTGTATTGAAAAAAAAAATCAATTTTGCAATATTTAATATGCGTTTATCTATTGAACTACAAATTAAACATGCTATGACATTTTTGTTATTATAAATTTGAGAAATTGATGCTAAACGAGTCTATAATCAATCAAAGAAAAAAATAAGTACGACAAAGCAAAAATGATTATAGCTTTTATAAGAATTTCTTGTTCAAAAGTTGACTCCTACATCTTCAGGCTCATCTCTACTACTTTTTCGTGATTTTAAGATCGAACGAATTTCTTCATTTTCAGACGAATGATTTTTCTTCAAAATTGGTTTAGGTTTAATTTCATGACTACCATGATGTTCATTATCAGTTTTTAAAATTGGCTTGATATATGGCTCATGAGAATCATCAATAAGCATATCTTTGTAAAGTTCAGCTGCTGCAAGAATTACTGCCTCACTTATTGAAACATGTTTTGTAGCGTGATCAGAATGATCAGACGGAGTAAGACTTGGTTTTTTGAGGATTCCTTGCACACCTGATGAAGAATTTGGTGTGTTGACACCAGAAGAATTGTATGTTCCTGAACTACTATAACCACCTGTACTTTCGTAACTTTTTTGTTTCAAAATACCATGATGATGCTGTTGATGAATTTCTTCACAACTATTCCTTCGACGATTATTATTCTTAATTAAACATCCTTTCTCACTCTCACTTGATGCGGACGATGGCGAATGACTTCGAAAGCGACGCGATTCATCTAATGATGAGCGCTTTTTTAATATTCCACCTTGACGATGCATTGAACGTGTTGGCTCAACATCTTTGACATTAGGTGAAAATGTGACTAGAGGACTGTCCTTTCCTGAACTATCTTTGCGTTTTAATATCGATACAATTTGATTGGAAGGCTGTATTGTTGTCATAGCTGTTGCTGTAGTAGATGAAGAAGTTGAAGGATAATGTTCTTCACTCTTATGCCTACTTATTGCAATGGCTGACGAACGACCCTGATTTTGAAAACTACGATTAAACATTGTATATTGATTGCTAATGCGTCGACGAGACTCTATTAACGATGAGTCCGATTCATAAATGACAATTTCATCATCCAATGATATATGTTTCTTACTCTGACGGTATCTTACTGTGGAGGGTTGTGTTTGTTGCTGCTGCTGATATTTATTTTGATGATGATGATGATGATGATTATGACTACTTTCAGATGAAAAAGAAAAATTTCGATGTTTCGAACGAAATTTCGTTACACCTTGTTTTGAAGTTGATGGCATTGATGAAAGGAATTTGTTACTGCTGCTTTTAATATTATTATCTCGTTCATTATCTTCATTTTCACACCTTTTATTAATTGCTAATTCTCCATTTTCATTATCACTCGATAAATTATTATTATTATTGTCGCTAATATCGTCGTGATCGCAACAATTTTTATCATTTAATAAATTCAGATTAGAAGGGGTGGGCGTAGTTGGTTTTGAGCTTGATGAACTTCCACATGAAATAAATCCCGAAGAAGTATTTGAAATGGGTGAAATTGCTGGGAAATTTATCGAAGACTCATCATGCTCACTCTCACTATAATTGTCTTCATCTTCTGGACCATTAATTGTTGTATAAATTGTTTTTGTTGTTGCTGTTGTCTTTTCATCATCAGATTCTTCTTTATCTTTTATTGATGTATCCATCGCACCACTTGTTTTCTTCTTTCACTTATCACTTGACGCTTTTTGATGTCACAAAATTATTGTAAATTATAAAATAGAAAATAAATTGAAATATATCTGCAAAGAGATGAGAGAAGATGTTGCTTTTATATTTTTTAATCTTCAAAATGATTTTTCTTTGTTTTACGACGATGAAACGAAAAGTGAAATTCTTTCTCTTTTGTGTTTTTTGATGAGTTTATTGCCTCGCAATAGAAAAGTTTCCAAAAGACTTTTTATTTTTGACAAATTTCTAGATTTCTTGACACTTTTCAATGATAATTTCATGTTAAACTACTTACATGATCAGATCGACAGTTTCATGTTGTATTTAAATAGTAAGAAATGTACACTAAATCATTGTAAAAAGTCAATTTTGTGAATTTTTCTCTTTTTTTTAATTTTGGATTTTTCTTTCTTCTTCTTTTTATTGTTGTTGTTTATGCTGCGCAACTTTAAATTGTGAGAATACATTTTGTATGGAGCTTAATTTTTAGTAAACAAGATTAGTGCGGCAAAAAATATTTTAATAATTATTACTGTTTTTAACTCAATATAAGCATTTAATTAAAGTGCAATGGGTGTAACTGGTCTTTGGAAATTAATTGAATCATCAGGAAAACCTGTGCCAGTCGAAACACTTGAAAATAAAGTACTTGCAATAGGTAAGTAAAATTTTCTTTTACTAATTTTGTGAAATAATTGCAAATATCATTCTTGTTTGCAGATATTTCGATTTGGCTGCATCAAGTTGTAAAAGGATATCAGGATAATAAAGGAGGTCATGTTCAAAATGCGCACATTATAGGTTTATTTAATCGAATTTGTAAATTACTGTATTATCGTATCAAACCAATATTTGTTTTCGACGGTGCTGCTTGCAGTCTCAAACATGATACTATTGTAAGCTCTTTAAATACTTTTATGCAAAGAAATTTCAATTATTAAGGTAAATATTTTTCCAGAGAAAACGTTCACAACAAAAATCTAAAATCCAGACCGAAGCTGAAAGAATTGAAAAACTTTTACTTGAATCATTAGCTAAAGAACATGTTTTGAAAGAAAAATTAGAAATCGCTAGTACATCTACATCACCAGTTAAAAATGTTAAACCACTCAACAAAAATGAAGAATTCAAAGATGAAATGTTTATGCTTCCTCCAACTAAAGCAATTAAAGTTGAAAGCATTAAGAAAGAACTCGAAGAAGATGATGAATGGAACTGTCCAAAAAAGTCATATAGCAGAAATATCACAAGTATCGATGTGAACAGTCAATATTTCAAAAGTTTACCAGCTGACAAAAGACATGAGATTCTTATGGATATAAAAGATACTCGTAAACAAAGTAGTTGGAATAAAATGAAAGAACTTCCTGTTGAATCAGATGATTTTTCAAAATATCAAATGGCAGGATTACTTAAACGTCGTCAAGTTCAAGTTTCATTAGAAGAGGCAGAAAAAGAGATGGGAGGTAAAAATTGGAGTTTGAGTGAATTGGAATCTTTATTATCAGAAGATGGTGTGATAGAGACAAGTTCAAAGAAAGCTCAAAAAATTGCAGCCAATGAAAATGTAAGATTTTTACTCGTTCGTGATATTGCAAAAGTCATAAGTGAAGCTAAAAAAGAAGAAGAAAATCGACCATCGACATCAAAACAAATGGAAATAAAGAAAGAAGAACTTCTTGATGAAGATTATGATTTAGAATTACAAAAAGCAATACAAATGTCGTTAGGACATGATGTCGATGATGAGCAAGCTGATGAAGAAGAGCCTAAAAAATGTGACGAACCTATTAAATTGAATACACAACAACGTAAAAAGTTTGGTAATACAGTTCAAACACATGGACTAGTTCGAGGTTTTATGATGGAATATGCGGAAATGAATGATGATGATATTCATGATATGATAAATGAAACACAGCAAGAACCAAATGAAGATGATTTAAATGATTCATGGAGTGAGAAATTTCCAAATACTGATCGTTATGTACTCTATGGAACACAAAAAGAAAATCAAACTCAAAGCAAAGAAGAAAGTCAAGAAAACTCAAAAGAACTCGTCATTTTAGTTGATTCAAAAATATCGAAGTTTGAAGAGAACGAAGACTTATTTGCAGATGTGTTTAATACAGAAGAACAAGTTGATTTATCACATGACAAAAAAGAAGACATTCCAGATGTAGAAGTAGCTTCGATAGCTTCATCTGATGATGACACTATTGAATATGAAGTTCCTGAAGAGATAACACAAAATGAAACAGAAAAACGTAGTGAAACTGAATTCGACTCAGGTTTTGTATCTGAAGAGAGCAACAAAAAATTATCTACTATCAATGAAAAAACAAATTTAAATCAACTTTCTGAAAACGATAAATTCTGGGATATTTTGAATGATGATGAAGATAAATCGAAGCCAGTTCTCGAAAAACAATCGCAACATAAGTTACCTGATATAGTTATGTCTACACACAAAGAGTTACATGAAACAAAGGAAATAGATGCACAAACTGAAAAAGAAATTTCTGTTATAATTGAAAATGCAGCAGACAAATCTGATAAAGAAACAAATATGAATCAAGTTTCCGAAAATGATAAATTTTGGAATCTTTTGAATGATGATGATGAAAAATCTTTGCCAATATTTAAAAAAGATGTCGATAAAAATTCACAAAAAGAAGAAGAAGAACTAAAGATAGCACAATTTCATGAGGATGAAAATATGCCCCAAAATATTGAAGAATCGGAAAAAATTGAAGACAAAATATCAATTGATATTCAAGAAACGATTACAGTTGAGAAAAAAATTGAAATTTCACAAGATGAAGTTGTTTCCTCACAAAAAGAAGTATCAATTTCACATGATATAAAAGAACCTCAGGAAAAAAGTACACAAGATGAACACAAGTTGTCATTAGAAGACCAAAAAGATATGGAAAATGCTCTAAAAGCATTAGAACAAGATTATACGAAAGAAGAGCTTGAACAATTGCAAACTGATGTAAAGAAACAAACGAAAGATTTTGAACATGAACGAAACAAATTAAATCGAATGGGAATGTCAATCACACAATCAATGACACGAGATTGCAAAGAATTGCTAAAACTTTTTGGTATTCCTTATATTAAATCACCAACAGAAGCTGAAGCTCAATGTGCATTTTTAAATCATATAGGTATGATTGATGGAATTATTACAGATGATTCAGATGTATGGCTTTTCGGTGCAAAGACAGTTTATAAGAATTTCTTCGTTCAAAAAAAGAGTGTTATGGAATTTAGAATGGATAATGTTCAAGAAATGTATCATCTTGATAGATATAAACTTATTCAACTTGCAATGCTTGTAGGTTCTGATTATACATTAGGCTTACATGGTGTTGGTGCAGTTACTGCTCTAGAAATTCTTGCAGCTTTTCCTCCTACACCTCAAGTTGAAGGGGAAACAGATCAATATCAATCATTGCTTTCAAGCTTGAGAAAATTTCGTGATTGGTTCATTGGTGGACGTGAAGCTGGAACGAATGGTAAATCAGCTCTGAAAAGCAAATTAAAAAATGTTGAGATAATTGAAGGATTTCCAAGCATTGCTGTTATGCAAGCATATTTAGAGCCGAGAATCAATACAAGTAAAAAACCTTTCTCTTGGGGAACGCCTGATTTTGAATCAATAGTTGAATATACACGACAAAAACTTGGTTGGACTCGATTAAAGACTGAAGAAATTTTGAATCCAGTAATAAAAAAATTAAATGAGAAAAAGCAAACAACGATTCGAGATTATTTCAAATCACAAATGTCGAAAAAGGTGTTTGATAATCAAAAGATGAGTAAAAGAGTACAAAAAGCAGTAGTAAAATTGGGCGGTGAAGAAGATCAGGTTGATGAAAAGATTGAGAAACAGAAACCAGCACCAAGAAAAAGAAAGACTACATCGAAAACATCAAAAAAGAAACAGACAATGGAAGAAGAAGAAAAAGAAAAGAAAGAAATTGAAGACCTTGTTTTATTATTAAGTGATGAGGATGAAAATGATATGAAACCACCACCTGTTAAAAAATCATCTCCTTCGCCCAATTCGAAAGTCAATGCATTTGACCTTCTTAAACAGCCTGAACCTTCAAAATCTAAATCACCAACAAAGTCCAAAAAACCAGGAGCAGCTCTAACAAGAAAACGAAAAGTCAAGAAAGATGAATCACAACCTAGTACAAGCAATGCAAATAATAATGATGATGATGATGATATTCTACCTCCTAAACGAGCACCAAGAATTCCTGATACAAAGCAAGTTATTCCACAAAAAGAGCGTGAAAAAGAAGAACAAGAGAAACTTAAGCAAAAAGCAATCGAAATATTTAAAAAGTCAAAGTCAGCGAGACGAAAGTAATTTTATTAATGTTTCAATAATATCGTTTTACAAAATAAATGAATGAGTATTAATTTTTATGTTCAATTTTCAAACAATAAAAATTATTGTCTCGGCATCCTACATAAATAAAGTTTTTATAAATTAATGGAGTGGAGAAAATTTCTCCTGGTAACTTTACAGAATTTTCATATGATCCAGTATTAAAATCTATCAAATTAACATAGCCATTTGTAGAACAAGATACAACAAATTCATTATTATTGATTGTTAACTTTTTTGGCGTTGTATAAATTTGTGATTGAATTTCAGTCTCCCATTCTAAAGAAATTTTCGATTCATAATTTATATCATAGCATAAGCATCTTAACTTTTTATCATGACTTCCAAATATGATTTTAATTTCACTTTCTATTTGCTTTAATAAAAATGAAGAAAATATATGACCATCAGCGGTCACTTGCCAATAAATATTTCCATCAAAATCCATGCAAGAAACCTTTCTCATAACTTCTGCTATCAAAATTTTGTCATGCTCTTTGATAATAATTGGACTTGAAAAAATTGGAAATTCTAGTTTTTTCATCCAAAGAGATTCTCCAGTAAAAATGTTTAATCTTTCACATGTTCCATCAAGGGTACAAATTAAAGCTGAAATATCATCAATTTGAAGTGGATTTGCTAAAATTCCTGATAATCCTAATAATTTACTCCATTTTACATTTAACTTATCATCCTCAACTTTTATGCACCTTAAATTTTGTTCATAATTATAGTTGCCGAAAATTAAGTAATCGTTAAAAATTAAAGCCTTTGATTTGATCATGCCACCAGAATCGAATTTATATTTAATTATTTTGCTTTGATCTTCATTAAGAAAGTCTAGAAAATATAGACCGCCATCATAACAACCAACAATCAAATAATTTTTATACTGTGTTATCTCACACTCGATTCTATCATTTAATACTATTTCCGTAATCAATTTGTTACTTTCTGCTTCAATAATAATAATTTTTCCTGAATGACTTCCAATTGCAATGTAGTCCTTTTGATTAACACTAACAAGTGCCGGTGAAGAATCGATACATTTTTGAAGATCAAATTTTTTTATGCTCCTAATATTAAATAATGATGTAACTGCTCTTTGTTTGTTGAGTTTTAAATTATTAATTTTTGGTTTAAGATTCAATTCTTTGAGATATGAGAAAATTTCTTTAATACTGTGTCGGTTATCAAGTAATTTTGGTAACAAAGATCCATTTGAACTGATTTCAACCTTATCTTCTATTTTCATAGCTACTCTTAATGCATCAAATGAGGTTCCACCAATTTGATTAAATGTCGAGTCAATGTCTGATTTAATTCTTTTTCCATCTGGCTCATCATCATTTTCCCGAGATGGCGGTGAAAGTTTTAAATTAAACATTTGATTTATAGCCTCTAAGAATATGTCTTCAGCAGCTTGCTTTCCATTTTCTTCTTCTTTTAATATATCGTGATAAAGTTCTTTGAGATTCTTTTTACTTAATTTTCCATTCTTACAAATTGGTAGAAAATCGATCCGTTTAATATCATCAGGAAATTCAGAATTTTTCAATTTCAAACGCAGATGATTCACAAGTAACTCCTCAATTTGATTATTTGCAGACTGATAAAATAAAGCAATTCTTTTTTTAGTCAAAATGCACGCCACTGGTGATATTATCTCTAAAGCAACAGTCTCAATTTTCGCTAAATCTACACGTTCTCCAAATCTCTTTACCATATCATCCAATCTTGCATACCAATAAAGCTTTCCATTAATCTTCTCAATTAAATCATTTGTAATATAAGCAAAAACTGCATTTGACTCAAGCTTATCATCCCAATCTTTATCATCTACGAAATTAACTCGAGTTGCTGATGTTAAAATTAGCTCTTCTATATTTTCCTTAAAATCTTTGTCACTATGTTGATAATATGCAACTGATGTGTCTGACAAAGATTCACCAAGTGGAATGCGACCAAAATTTAAATCATCTATAGTAACTTCATGAATTAAAGACCAACAACTCATTTCAGTCAATCCATAAATATTAAAAATTCTTTTTCTTTGAGGATTATTCCAATCTTGCCACTGTAGTACTTCATTAGTTGAAGGAAATTTTTCACCGCCTAACAATAAATATCTAAAATTAATAAGCAAACAAATTGATTAATGAAATTGCAAACACATATGATGCATATTAACGACTACTCACTTTAAACGTGAATGTGCATGCATGATTTTGTTTTTTATAATTTCATTGCCATATTGATGAAAGATTGTGGGTGTCATTTGAATAAATGTGACGCTTTTTGATTCATTAGAGTCAAAAACAAATGGATCAAATCTTAATTCATTTGGAATGATTTTTAAAGAAGCACCAGAATATAATGCAAGAAATAAGTCCATTAAGTATACATCGAAAGTTATAGGTGCAGATGAAAGAAGAACATCAGTAGAATTGAGTTTAAAAATGTTTTGTAAGCTTTCTATATTTGGTAGAATTGAGTTGTATGTCACACGAACTATTTTTCGCTTCCCAGTTGTTCCTGAGGTAGCTACACAATACACAATTTGATTCATTTTGTTTCCAGCATCTTTAAAGTTCTTAAATTGTTTAATGCTTGTAGTTTTGTAGAAATAATAATTTTCGTCACATACTTTGAGCTTCTTTATGAGCTTAATATTAGTCTGAGAATGAAGTTGTGAGTCACTAAAAAAATATTTGATATCAAACTCATCAAGACAACTGTTCTCAATGTTTTCTTTCGTAATATAACAAAATGCAAACGATTGTTCAATAATTGCAAGCGATAAAGCAATTGATGAATAACTTTTATCACTAAGGATGCCAATTATTGATTTGCTTGAAATTTCTTCTCCTTCTATAAAAAGTGATAATCTGAGTACTTGTTTCAATAGATCTTTATATTTAATCAATTCACAAATTCTTTCATTATTTTTTAAACTCCATATTATTAGCGCATTATTTTCGAGGTGATTTACAAGATTAATTCCAAGTCTTTCCATTTTTATATATGCACTTTAATGTAATTATTCAAGAAATAATAAAATTAATATTTTATACAGTCTAGAACTCATAAATTAATTGAAATTTATTCTGTGTTTACTTGCGCATCGAGCTAAGAACTAAAAACTTTTGTCTTCCCTCGAATGCAACTCTTCAAATTCAATTTTTTATTGTAACGATTTTTTTAAATTCATTTTTTTAATTAAATTTTTTTCACGATAATTTCCTGAATTTTAGAATTACTGAAATTGACGTTTATTCAATGTTTCTAAAATGCAAATTAAAAGTGAATTGTAAAAAAGTTATGAAAAAAATTTCTTTGAAATCAAAAATTTTCATAAAATTAGAAATCAACATGTTGCGACCGTTGAAAGATCATGCATAAAATATTCTGCATGACGTTCCCTCAAATTTATATAAAATTTTCAAAAACGTTTTGATGAAAAATATCACTCTAAAATTGCTTCCTGCTAAATTTTTTATATAAAAAGTTATTATTGCAATAAATTATGTTTTCCTTAAAAACATTTCGTCAAATTAAAAAATGTAGTTTTATCCCAATCTTGTAAAATTTTTTTAAATTTAAATTACATAGTGAAAAAATTGTCATGACTTCAATATATTCATTTAACTATTCTTACCTATATTTCCAAAAAAAAAGCTTAAAAAATTCAATAATTATAGAAGTAATTTTTGTCAAATCAAATTAAAAAGAGGGACATTAAAAAGTATTTGTTTAAAAATTTATTAATAAATAGAATCGTGTTTCAAATTGATAATAAATTGCTTAAGACATGAAGAGTGTTATTTAAACTACATGTAAAATTAATTTCCACCTTACGTCTTAGACCCTCTCTAAAAATACACACATAATACGCACCATCATCATCATCGGCAAAATAAAATTCTCCCTTGACAGTAAAAAGCCTTTAAATTGTGCTTGTAATATTTATTTGACTGTTACTTACTTACTTCACCACTCTTATACACATAATATATATAAATGTACGTGTGCGATACCATTTCAATTGTTGTTGATTCAAAAAAACATTATGGGAATTTTTGCATCTGACACAGTAATGTACACACAGGAGTTCTCGATCGAACGAATAAAACGTTGAAAACTTGTTTGTTTCATTGAAAATTTTCAGATGCGTTGCATCTGATATGAAGTAATGTGTGAGTGTGAGAGATGAGTATATGCATGCAACGATATATGTACAAAGTACGTTACATACATAAAGTTCGATATTCTCTCTTTCTCTTCTTTTACTTCCTCACTCTTTTTTCAATAATCAACCCTCATCATAATATCATTCAGCTTCCATATGCGTTTCAATTAATTTCATTGGTAAAAACCAAAATTTTCGATCCCTAAAAATAAAATAAATTTCAAAACAATAGAAAACTCTTTGGATTTTAATTTTTAAATGTCAAAATATGGACATGTGACTAAATTATGTTCTCAATATTTCATTTTTTTACAATAAAAAAATTAACATAAGACGATATTTGCATTAACCGGCAGAATAAATCAGTAGAGACAGACATGCATACAATGAGAAAAGAGAGATAGCGAATATTCATCCACTAGCGAGAAGCTCATATTTTTATGATACTTTTTTTTAATTCATTCATCAAGGCAACACAACACATCTGAGAATTTCCCACGCTGTTTTTTTCTCTCTTTTCTTTTTCTTCTCTATTAATTTTTTTCTTCCATGAGTTCAAAAAATGTATTTTTATTGTTATGTATGGTATGAATATGTATAGTATACCAACATACGGATTATTACTCTAGTTTACTGCAAGCGAACGAACGAACGAGTGAGAGAAAAAAGAGAGAAATACACACATAGTATCAAGAATTATTTAAATGCCATAAAATAAGTAGAGTATGTATATATATATAACGAAAGAGGAGCTGTTCATAAATGCAGTCATGAGCAATAAAGTTTTATTGTCTCTAAGCAAAAGAATAATTATTTCTATTTTCTTATATCATACAAGATTAAAGCATGTTACATATATAAAAGTGATGAACTGATTATATCAATTATCGTGAAGGAAATGGATGTGGTTTTACTTCTGTTTATTTTCAACTTATTTTACTGATAAAATACTGATTAAGAATTCAATGTGGTGTAATTGCAATTAGCAAATAATTCTCATGCTCATTTTGATTTCATTACAATGTAAATTAATCATTGCATGCAGTTAACACACTTACATACGTATCTCAGTTATTTTCTTTTTGAACAGGTATTAATGAGATAAGATAATGATCTATCAAGCAGGACGGTGAGAAAGAGAAGAAAGAAGGGAAGGAAACATAAGAAGACTGAAATTAATTTACAATTTTTATTTAGTTCCATTCTTATAAGAAATGGCGCATTGTTAACAGGAAGCCGGTCTTATTTTGTGTGAGATTTTTTAAATTCTTCTTTATTTCTTCTTCTTCTATATATCTTAGCATAATTATAATTATGTGTGTGTCTTATTCTTAAATATATGTAAGCAACCATGCAGTATAGAAAGAGGATTTTTTTTATAGAGAAAAATAGTCATTGGGGGTATTTAAAAAAAAAGAATTTTTAGAACTACAACAATAAATAAATTATAAAGGAAGGAATTAAAAATCATGATCAAGAATTGTAAAATGTTACGCGAATGAACGAATGAGATTTAATATTATGGGAAAAAATCACTCAAGAATAAAGAAAGAAAGAGAGAGAGAAAATGATGATGATGATAAGGAATCTTTCTGATGTTTTCTTTAGTTTATTTTTTGCACTTTAAATACTATGGTGAGAACTAAAAAACTTCTTCTTATTTCTTTACCTCACTTCTTCGCTCGATGGTGATGGTCATTAATTTCTACGGGAACTTTTTTTTCTTGCTATTCTTTTTCTCTTTTTCAATCTTTTTCTTCTTTGCTCTCCATCATCATCATCATCAAAAATTACAACAACGAGTGGAAATAAAAGAAACTATACTATAACTTTATGTGTAAGAATCCATTATGGACTGAAAGATTTCTTTATTTTAGTTAGAAAATAATCAATCGCAAAAACATTATAATAATGCGAATAGCATTGTTTAAGTACTAGGTTTTATGCGATAACTGGAAAAACATAAAATAATCAAACTATAGAATAATTAACTTTTAATTAATTGTAATGAAATGAAATTATTATGTATCGTATTTTTCAAATCAATTAATAAGAAAATGCGCGCCAAAAAATTTAAAATACGAGCACATTTTTATTTAAATTTTAATTCAACGATCTGTTTAGCCGCACTTAGAAAAATATTATTTTACTGTAAAATCAGTTCATAATGGTCATATATGTATATCGAAATCGCTTTTCAGTTCAATCAGTTGGTATTTTTTAGCACTTCATCAACTAACTTCGTTTTCTTTCTGTTCTTTTCTTCGTTTCTTGTTTGGCGATCGTATGGTAGAAGAAGAAGAGAAAAGAATATTGTAGCTACATATAAATTTGAAAGGATGAGTATATTTAACTAATACAAACATCATTTATTTTTTCCCACGCATCATTCGATGTTCTCGACGAGATTTATATTCACTTTTGCAATGAGAATGAAAAGAAAGTTCTTTCTTGTAAGAGAATCCTTATGAAAATCTGGGTGCGAAAATTATTTTTTTGAAATTCAAAAAGTTCGTTAAATTTTTAAATATTTAAACCTTTTTTAAAAAATTGATGTCTTTTTCAAATTAAATATTGCTTGTTTAGTTTATATTTTTATTATTTAGCAAGCATTAGCAAAAACAATCGGAATAAAATTATAGTCATTTCAATTTTTACAAAAAAAATTTGTTTTAGAAAGAAATTTTTTTTGAAATTTCCACATCATGAAAAAAGAATAAAATTCAAATGCAACGAGATAAAAGGAAACTGCAAGAGTCTTTTTTTTTCTTCGTTGAAAAGTTAAATTAAATATTCATGTAGAAAATCCTTTTTGCATTTTTTTATGCTCTTATCTATCTATCTATCTATCTATCTATCATATAAAATTGAAAAGTCTCATTGACTTGTTTTCGTCTAAATGACAAATAGAAGCAACATAGAGAAAGAAGGAGAGAGTTCACAGGTGGTTTACTATAGGAAATTTTCCCACGCCATAAAAAGCAGTTTTTTAACTAGATTTATAATACAGTATGAGAGCTATATAGCACTTAATGTAAAATCGATATGTCGACTATATATGCGGACAATCATACACAAACACATTGCTCAATTATTTAGTGAATTGAGTAATGTCATTTTTTATCCATCTCTAAATTTAATGTTTAATTAGATTTCTTTCGGCTCTCATTCACTCTTCATAAATGTGTATATATACACACACAAGTTTGAATGATTCTGTTGAACAATAAGCCAGTCAGATGAACAAACATAAGTTCACTCTCTCTCTCATTCATTCTCTTTTCTGTAAAACCATGAGAGTGAGCGAAATTGAAGGGACGAAGAGAGTGAATACTATGAAATTAAATATTTTTGATAGAAAATAAATTTTTATATAAAATTTAATTTTATGACCAATAAGTTTATGTCATTTTTATATCAAATGAAAGAATTCATCTTAACAAAGAAATTTTTTTCTAAGAATTGCTCAATTTCTCTATAACTTACAGACACCACTCACACAAAGACATGTATGTAATTTTTTCAGAGAGAAAGAGAGAGAGAACAAAAAAAATGAGAGAAAATAAAAACGAGAAAATATTTTCATTCTACGACTTCATTCATTTAACAACAGAAATTCATTCAAGCTAGTTCATTTTTCATTATTTGTTTCGAATCAGAAAACAAGAAATAATTCAGATTTAAATTTAATTTTGTGCAAAATTTTCTCATACAAGTGACTCAAGAATACCTAAGTTTCTATGAGTAAAATTTTAATAGTTTAAAAGTAAAAAGTACAAGTAGAAAATTGAATTCTAGCAAAATATTTAAAATAACAGACGCTGGACAAGAAATTTGTGTTTTTCTAACATAAACCACTCATCTGAACTAATTTAAAGTTGATAAATTAAATTCCCACAACTTTATGATTGTGGCTGATAGCATCGAATTATCCAAGTTAATGAAATTATTCATAAAATTGTGATAAAAACAATTGAGAGTGGAGTAAAAAAGTTAGGTTAATAAATTTCGTGTTTGTATTTGTGTGTTTGTTAAAAAAAAGAAGATAAATTTAACAACAACATAAAAACCTGAAAGAGGAGAGTAAAAGAGAGCTCAATTCTTAACTACTTCTTACATACATGACAAAATTAGACTTAAAAATGAACTTGTAAATTAAGAAATTTTACATATTGCATATTAGGCAATCTTTTATTTTGCATCTTTAAATAAATCAGTATTTGAACTCGAACAAACAAACAAAAAAAGGAAAAAAATCTTGAAAGTGAGTGATGTTGATCAAATTGTGAAAATAATAAGAGCCAGTAGTAGCAGAAGCATTATATGTACATAATTGTATAAGGATGCCTTATGGGATTTCGACTTATGGCCAATCGGCGCAAATAGACTCTCCCTTACAGCATACGGGTGCACTTATTCCACAACATATGGGAGGCACAACAATTTACGCTGGATCAGATAGTAATAATGGAAGTCCGAGTGCTGTCTCATCAACAGCATTACAGACGACATCACAAGCAGTCGCAACATCCTCTCTTTTTCGTAATGAAGATAAGCGACTCACACGTGAGGCTATGGAAAAATATCTTCGAAATCGCAATGACATGATCATTGTAATTTTACATGCTAAGGTAATTACTAATTTTTTTTTATTTTGTCATATACATGAATCTAAATACACAAAAATAATAATCATGTTATAATGTGCAGTCGATGGCAGTTGAATTGTTGAGAGTGGAAGTCATTTATTATTTTTCCGTACTTTATCTATATTTTCTGATTATAAACATACACACAACATCAGTAGCACAAGCGACAGCAACAGCAATTGTTCAATTTCCCATGCTTCTGATTTTTCAACTTATTTTTTCAATTATCACCGAGCTTGGGATTATCTTTTAGATCCACTTGAATAAAAATGACTGACTGAAATGAATTTGAATGAATGTTATAAAAAAGCTTTTTTTATCTCTCCTGCGCGCGGTACAACCATCATCATCGCTTCCGCATCAAGAATTCTTCAAAATACAGAAGATTTCACTTAAAAAGTTTTTTTTATTAATTTGCAAAATAAGGAAAGAAAACTTTTGGGATTTGTGCATGAATTTAAAATTGTCACAAAATATATGTGTACAATTGTAAAGTCTTCTTAAATATGATTTTTTTCCATATTAATCTCTCTCTTCATCACGAGAATTTTTAAAAGAAAAACTTTTCCTATTTTTTAAAAACCCAGGTCATCATGAAATCCGTTAAAAATTTTAATTTTCAAATTTGAAAATTCGTTGAAAACATGCGAAATCTATAAAACAATTGAATACTTTCAAATTTGATTTGAATTAAAAAATAAATAGACAAAAGTATAAAACACAATAAAATGTCTAAAATAATCATTCCTATTTGATTAAAATAATAGAATAATTTTTATATTTTTAATTTACACAAAATTTTAATTTTAACGATATTTTTAAATTCAAATTTTTAATAAAATAACGGAAATATTACCGCTCTAGTTTTAAATTTCATCAATAATGCAATCGGATTAAATGTTTGTATATAAATAAAAGTTGAGCAACTGCTGAAGCAACAAAATGTTTTGCTTGATCAAAGATGAGAGATCTATCCCAAAAATGGGAATTCTCACAAGATGAGATTTCAATCTTTCGCGAATTTTCATGACACAACAACGTTAGTCAGTTGCATTGACTGATTTTAACAATCTGATATGTTTGTATATTTTTCATAGGTAGCGCAAAAGTCTTATGGCAACGAGAAAAGATTTTTTTGTCCACCACCATGTATTTATCTTTTTGGTGATGGTTGGCGGCTTAGACAGGAGCAAATGTTACGAAAAGGCGAAAGTGAGCAAGGCTCACAATTATGTGCCTTTATTGGAATAGGCAATTCAGATCATGATATGCAACAACTGGACCTCAATAATGGAAAACAGTACTGTGCCGCGAAAACTCTTTTCATCTCAGATTCTGACAAGCGAAAACATTTTATGTTGAGTGTAAAAATGTTCTATGGCAATGGCCATGATATTGGACTATTTAATTCAAAACGAATCAAAGTCATTTCGAAACCATCGAAAAAGAAACAATCTCTAAAAAATGCTGATCTCTGTATAGCTAGTGGAACTAAAGTTGCTCTCTTCAATCGACTGCGATCACAAACTGTCTCAACACGTTATCTTCATGTCGAAAATGGACATTTTCATGCGAGTTCAACGCAATGGGGTGCATTTACAATTCATCTGCTAGATGACAATGAAAGTGAATCTGAAGAATTTGCGGTAAGTTCATAAATAATTTCTAATTTATTTTAATTATGATTTTATAAACTTTCATAGGTTCGTGATGGATATGTGCATTATGGTGCTACAGTAAAATTAGTATGTAGTGTGACAGGTATGGCATTACCAAGACTAATTATCAGGAAAGTAGACAAGCAAATGGCTCTGCTAGAGGCAGATGATCCAGTATCACAACTTCACAAGTGCGCATTTTACATGAAAGATACAGAACGAATGTATCTGTGTTTATCGCAAGAAAAAATTATTCAATTTCAAGCGACACCATGTCCAAAAGAGGCCAATAAAGAAATGATCAATGATGGCGCATGTTGGACAATCATTTCTACAGATAAAGCAGAATATCAATTTTTTGAAGGCATGGGTCCAGTTAGGTCACCTGTAACTCCCGTTCCTGTAGTTCATTCATTAAATCTCAATGGTGGAGGTGATGTTGCTATGTTGGAATTAACAGGCGATAATTTCACTCCTGCCCTTCAAGTATGGTTTGGTGATGTAGAAGCTGAAACAATGTATAGATGTGCAGAAGCGCTCTTATGTGTCGTTCCAGACATCTCACAATTTCGTGGAGAATGGCTCTGGGTGAGTAGCATCAGTAATTAATAATTTTGTTTTTATGACCTCCGACTGTACAATTAATTAACATCCGTTTGCATTTCAATACAATGCAATTACTTAATTGATGAAGTGATTTAATTAACTGAGTTCCAATAATAGCAGAGTTCGTGAGAATTTTCACATGCATACGCACTACATCATCATCTTCTTTTCATTCATATTTCTTTTTCTTGCTTTATTCTCACAGGTTCGACAGCCCACCCAAGTGCCTGTTACACTAGTTAGAAATGATGGAATTATCTATGCAACAGGCCTCACATTCACATACACACCCGAACCTGGACCACGACAGCATTATGGTCAAGCAGATGAAGTCATGAGAGCATCACAAAATCGTACGCGAACAGAAAATTCCGCAAATAATAACAATAATAGTCCAAGTAATACTGCAAATCATAATCCAAGTAGTAATAGTAGTAGCACACCATCAACAGCTACAATGTCACCAGTAAGTCTCAATCAAAGCTACTCATCACTACCATCAATCTCAGAAATGTCATCATGGAATATGCATAGTGGACTTCAATAGTGAATTATTTGAGTTGTTTTCATTAAATACATACGTAAAGTGCAATGCTCTCAAATATAATATAGTGATCAATCTTTAAAATATGAAATGAAACAAAAAATGATCAAATTAGAACAAAAAATAAGATAGAGAGAGAGAGAAAAAGATGATATAGTTATATTTTATGTTCAGGGAAAGTTTTCCAATGAAAATGCTTAAACATCGAATAGAAATATTAAATTTTCTATTGAACCAAAGAACACAATCAAATCAAATCAAATTTTTAATAAGAGAAGGAACATTGTCTGATAAAAAGAAATTTTGATAATTTTCCTTAAACTTAATCCTTGTTTGCTTATCGAGCACATATATACATAGGCAAATGCCTAATTGAAAAAAAAAGACATGAGAGAAAAAGCATAAAAGACAGTCATTAATTAAGTTCTTTTACTCTATGCTACTTTGTGTATAATTGTTGGAAATTATTTTGCCAATTTTATTTATTTTAATTTTTTTTGTCAATCTTACTGTATGCTTGTGAGATATTCATTTTCCAAACATATTATTTGTAATCTCTTAAATATCCCTACCTAATTGTTTCTCTCACTTTGACTTTTTTCTTTTATTTTTGAAAGATACCAAATTGTAATAATTACTTTATGTTATTGAATAATGTGAATGAATCATGAAAGTGAAAGAAAGATAAAAAAGAAATAGGTATGTAACTAGATGGTGAACTATATATTTTCAAAAAAAAGAGAAATGACAGATTTGAGAAAAAATCTTAAGAGATATTTTTGTACATAAAAACCGACAGATAGTATTTCATAAAAATGAAGAGAGACCCTTTAGTTTATGATACTTAAGGACTTTTTTTGGACGATTAATGTAATTTATATTGTAGATCATGAAATAAATGATGAAAAAATGAAGGAAAAATTTAAAAAATTATAAAATTGTCTTTTAATAGTTGTACTTCTGCCTATTTACTAATGACTTGACTATTGTTACTGTTTATGATGGTAAGAAAAATGACCTCACTATCTTCTGACGAATAAACCATTAGACAACAATTTTGCTAATTATAAAAATTCTATGTTTGCTGCTGTCAAGTTGACTTCCATATAAAAATCAGTATGAACGAATCATTTTCCAGAATTTTTCTCACGGTTTTCATTTAGTGTACATGTAAGTAAGAATTCAAATTCCGCTATAACATTGCGCTCTCTTTTCTTTTCTATTATTATTACATATTAAAGTTAATATCTCTTTTTTTGCTTACTTAAAAATGTGTGTGTATGAAGTCTTTTCATAATATCTGATTATTTTAATTTCAATCTTATTTTTTTCTTAATGGATATCAAGCATGGGAATTTATTTTTCAATTGCTATTTTAAAAATGTGTGGTCACTAATTTTGAATGAAAACCTCTGAAACAAAACATGATTACATGAAATTTTAAAAGATTTTTCAATATTTGAATGGAAAAGCTTAAAACTCGATAAAATCAATAGGAAAATGTTTAGAAAATAAAAATTTCAAAATATTTTTTTATCGATCTTTTGGTGATTTAACAGAAAATAATAAGAAATGAATGTATACATGTACAATGAACGACTTTAATATTCTTTTAAAACAAAAAAAGTTTAAACTAAAGTGCTGAAAAATTATTTCGTTCCCACATTTAAAATTCATGAATATTTGAAAATTTAATAATTCTTTTGCTGAGTGTCTTGAAAGCTTCTCGAAACACGAACGAACAAGTAAAAGAATGAGAATGGGAAATAGAAAGAGTCGAATTCGTAAATCAGAGTCTCTCTCTCTCACATTCCCTGTTTTCATTAATTTATCCATTAATTATGTTAATGCAGCAATACTACATACAATTTTTAATTAAAGACAAAGATTTTTTTATTTACTCCCTTCATTGTTCTTAAAAGAGAGTAGGAAAAGTCTAGAGTGAAATTGTATCATTCATTATATTGTAGTAATTTTATTATTTCTTTCTTTACACATATGATTTGATATGATTTTCTCACAATGATTATAAAGTTTAATTGTTATGAATTTTAAATAATTAAGCTTTACAGACATTTGAATTTCCTTAATAAGCACACATGCATGCATGTTACAAAAAATTATTTTTACCATCAAATTTATTTCCAAACTTTAAATAATAATAAACTTTTATAATAAATAAGAATGCGTTTAGGTAGTTTCTTAGTCAAAAGAAATAAAAATTTGTTAAGCTCCATTTTCTCAAAATTTTCCAAAAATTTCCGTTAAAAATTCAAATCATTTCATACTTTTATTTTAGTGTGAAAATATTCTTTCGTGTTTTATGTGTTAAAAATTAAATTCTGTGAATAATGGTACATTTAATTATTGATAATCTTTTGTCTACATCCAAGAACCGCCCCTTGATGGAGGCATTATGGTTTTTGTCGATTTCGAGAAATGGCAGGCCAGAAAAATCGTCGAATGTAAATTTTGATAATTGTTCAATTGCAGCAATTTGGTAAGATCAGCTTTTATTTATTCTCATTAAGATTTTAATGTTAATTCCCTTAGTAATGAGCTTAAAACTCAAATTAACAATGAGGAAACTGATGCGCGTAAATTTTTCTTTTCTACTCAATTGGTTTTCGGAATATTACAACTTTATAAAATTCAGATTGATAAGTTATATGGTAAGAAAAAATATTAACGTTATCGTATTTATTAGACATTTAAATTGTATAATATATTTTCAGATCAATCTAGATTAATAGTTCAAACATGGAACAGCAGCATTTTCAATCAAAATTGGCTCTTAGATATGTCACAAATAAATTCACAGCAAGAGAAAAGTGTCGTTAAACACAATAAAAAGAAAACTGTGACATCGGTTAAAAAATCTAAGAAGAGCAATAAAGAAAATGTTATACCAGATAATATTCTTGACGATTTAGAACTTATGGAAAATATATTTAAAATTCCTGCTGATAACGATGATTTTGAAGAAGAAATTCTTACTTATTTAACATCAACCAATAAGAAGGAAAATGTAAAGAAAAAGCAGGTACTAGCGGATCAAACTATAGTTGATCATGTCAAAAATATCACATTACATGAGTCAAATATTGCTGCTTCATCAGGATATCATACTTTCATTGTAAGTTATTTTAAATTTAAATTTTCACAATTATAAAATTTATTAAAACTTTATAGAATGATGAAGAAGACTTTGGTGAAAGTTCTGGTTATGCATTTAAAAATTTATTAAAAGACACTGAAGCACTAAAATGTAAACCAAAAAGCTTGAATGATGATAGTGGTGGAAGTTTTCCCAGTTTCGATGATAGTGAAACAAATTTATCGAAATTAAATGCTAGTTTAGAGATTGATGATATTCTGACTACTCTTCGTCATTCTAAACCTATTTTGTCCGATAATTGCAAGCCACGTCGTTTAACATATAGTGATTTAACAGCGGACGTACCTCGAAATACAAACAATGAGCAAGACAATCATTTGGATATCTATGACATGACAAATCAGAAAGAGTTTACAACATTCGATGACAATGCGAATGTTATGGAAATCTCAAAAATGACTGATATCCCAGGTGAAAACATTCATTTAGAAACGATGCCTGAAATTCTCATTGATGTCACGCAAAATCAAACTGTTCCAAATGTTTTACAAAAAACAATGCTACCTCAAACAGAAATTGAAAATGAATTAGTGCTTGATAAGTTGGATTTATTAAACACTAAACGAAAGAGAAGTAAGAAAACTAGAATGTTAGTGATTGATAAGCTAACAACTTTATCTGATAGTACAATCAAAAAGAATAATGAAACATACACTGAAAAGCACACAAAATGCTCACCTTTTCAGAGTTTTCAAATAGATATGTTTTATATTAAGAATTGTGCTGATACACTTTTTGCTTCGACAAGTTTAAGAATGAACAATTCAAATTTAAGTTTAGTGAAAATTTACAAGCGAAATATGGTTACGTTATCGGAAAATTTCTTAAAGAAGCGAAAAGCAACTGATAATAATGTTGAGAATGAAATTTCTAGTCAGATAAATGAACCATCGCCACCAAAGAAGGCTAAAATATTACATTCACGCAAACGTCTCTTCAGAGATGATACATCAAAGAAGTTTAAAGATATTACACCTGCTATTGAGGAGACTGCTATAGATAATTCTAAGATATCAACATCGTTAGTAAATCAACATATAGAAATGCAAGCTTTTTTTGATATGGAAATTGATTTACCACCTATCATTGACAATCAATTTCCAAATCAAGTTTCTCTGACTGAAAATGATTGTTCGTCACCGGAAAAGAAACGTAAGAAAACAAATGTAAAACAGCAACAACAACACAACAAGTCATCGTCAAAAGTGGCTAGAATTGAAGGGTAAAAAGTTCATATTTCTATTGTTTTCAAAATCCCATGAGAAAATATTTTTTTTCCACATAGATCTGAGCAAGACAAACAAGTGATTTTATCAAAATTAAAAAAATTATGGACGATGAAGCCAAAACAGCCAATCACGATGAGTAAACTTTGCATTGGTCAAAATCGCTTTGAAGCAGCAAAAACATTTTTCGAGTTGTTAGGTAAAATTTTTGCTAATTCTTTGATACATTTGTGTTAATAAATTTTTTTCAGTTCTTTCTAAAACAGGTGTAATTGAACTCATTCAAAATGAAACTTCTTTAGAAATCTGTAATATTCGTAGCAAAATTTCAAAATAATTAACTTTTATTTTTAATATTTTAAAGCCGTATTATATACGACTTAATATTCATCTTATACATTCTGAAAGAAAAAATTAACAAGAATTTTATCACAATATATTAATTAAAAATTTCACCACTTTTGTTTTTATTTTTTTGATTTTTAAACAATCGCTTTTACACCTTTAATCATTTTCTCCAGTTCAAAGGAGTCAATAGATGAAATTAATTTTAAGAAAAATTTTTATCTATCAAGTCCTTTAATAATAATTTTAAAATCTAGTGTTTGTATGCGTTTGATATTCATTTTTGACTCTTCATTGATGCATATATAAAATGTTTCATCATCTCGATAATAAAGCTTTTTCAGTACGATTTTAAAGAGAAATCGGAAATTATTCTGCATATGCGTGGAATTCAAATAGAGTCTTATTTGATTTTGAATTTAATTATATATGGGAGTAAAAAATAAGAAATTTATCGTTCTCATATATGTAACAGGATTGTATCCATTGTAATTAAATATCATTTCTAACTAATTCATGTCATTTGTCTATTAAGAGACACTTTTTTCTATATTTTCATCGATTTTTCAACTATTTTATTTAATTTGATTTTATTCAAGACAAAAAAGTTAAATATCGTTACCGTCGTCAAATCATACATTAGATTTTTTGTTGTATAAAAATGTGTGACTACGAGGAAAAAAATTGATGGAAAACTAAATGTTGTGACATTATCGCTCAACATTATTTCATTTCTTTCTTTAAGTTTAATGATCTTATATCACTTCCTCTTAAAGATGATTTTTTATTGCAGAAAAAAACTTTTAATTCCATTTATAAATTCTCTCTAATGTAGATTCCATAAGAACATTTTCCACTTGTTTTGTCAGTTTGTTCTACAAAAAGAAATTGCTGTGATTTCAATAACTAAATTCTATATCATATATTATATTAATAAAATTGTAAGTATAATATTATGGAGTATGGAAGGTTTCAAATAACAAAGTAATTTTGGGTACTTAATTGGTAAGTATTTTTTTAAAGACTCAAAGAAACCTTAAAAGTGCGTGTATGTAATTTAAATGAATGATTTTAAAACGAAAATTTATCAACCAACGAATTGTTACAGTAAATAAAAGTTTGAAGAAAAATTTCAACAGAATCTGTTTACAATGCACTGTTTTAAACAATATTAATATAAGAAAATTTTATATTCAAAAATTATTATTGCTCTTCTCTCTTTCCTTTTTATTCACTCACATGTTGCTTTACATGTGAGTTATCAAAAAGATAGAAGAAATAAAGAAACTTAAAGATGTGTGAAGTAAACAATTTCATGAAGTTTAAACTTCAGGCGGCTGCTGAGGCATTGGAAGCTACATGTTACTGCGCTTTAATATTGCGTCTTGCTTTAACTTGTTTTATTTATTATTTTTTTCACTTAGTAGTCATCAAAGTCAATATCTAAATCATCATAAAGTCCATCCTCTAATTGCATTGATTGGAAATCAACTTTGTAACGTAAAATTCCTGAAAAAGTGAAATGTAGAAAGAGACAATTAATATTAATTATTAATTCCATTGCAAACAATACTTGCTTAAAAATATAGGCAGTTAAAATTAGCAAATAAAAGAGAACCAAAAGTATCACAACGATATAAAGAAACACAAGAGAAAATAATTTACAAGCCATCATACCTTTGATCCATCGTCAAAAAATTTCTTTCGGTTTTTCTCTCTTAGTTAATCCTTAGAACAATAATTCGTTTAAAGTTTTCTCATGTTTTAAGTTTCATTAAAAGTGAAATTTTAGTAAAGCCCTCATTATTTTCGATTTTTTTGTGTAAATATGTATGAAAAAAGTGCGACATAATGTAGTGTAGAATGAATAAAATTATATTTTGAAAAAAAAAATACGAATTTTCTTAATGATCAAATGTACAGAAAAAAGCCAAAGAGAGATCCTTTTCTTCATATTAAACGAGTTCCATTTAGTAATCATCGAGGTCAACATCATCAAGTGGTTCATCTGACTGAAGTGATTGAAAATCGACTTTATAGCGCAAAATTCCTGTTTTTAACATGTTACGATTATTTAAAAGCGTGGGTGGCATCAAACAATCGCGTGTATGAGTGCATGTGAACAAGGATAAGAAAGAAATAGAGAAGAAAGAGAAAGAGAGACGAAAAAGGGAAATCGATTGTGACATAAATTAGAATGTCTTATTAGTTATAAAGTTGGATTATTAGATTTAATTTTACAACAAAGTATTTTGTTTAAAAAATTCATATTGGAGCGGGAAATAGTTGGTTTGCAACTGTTGGATATTTTACAAAAGTTGTCTTGTGCCTAAATTAGCTCACAAGTTTTGTTTTGCTAGCAAATAGCCAACTCTAATTCTCACAAATACAACCTTTCCAACAAACAACAATTATTAGTTTGTAAAAAATTCAAAAATAATTGTCTTATCAATGCTTATTTTGTATAGCGTAAATGTAACAAATATTTTTGTTCAATAAAAAGTTTTACTCACCGCCAATTCCACCAAATCCTCTCACAAACTGACTTCCTTCTTGAGACTTGTCTGTGATGATTTCTAATGTGGCACCAAAACTTTTATAATTATTTGCGAGCCATTCAAGAAGCGGCTGTGATTCTAACAATTCTAATTCAGCTCCACTCTGTAAAAATTGAAGACAACCAGTTTTAATTGATACTGTATACAATTGATATTAAAGTTATTACTTCTTTGTCCGTAAAGTGTGACTTATCCTTTTCTTGCTCTGGAGTTAGATGCAGGATTGTAGTTTGTGCAGCATTCGAAGTATTTTTTAGCACATAACGTTGAATGTCCAAGTTTTCCCAGCAGATTAAAATTTCAACAGATCCGAGCTCTAAGGCCTTTAGTGTATCTTCAACACCGAAACAATATTTGCCAGTGTCTTGAGAAATTTCATCAAAGTATCGTCCAATGAGTTTCTTCTCTTGAATGAATTTGACATTTTGTAATGATTCAGCTGCCAATTCAATTGCTTGGTTGAAACCATTTTCACCTCCATACGAAACGTCCACAAGTTTTATGACTTTTGATTGCAATCTTGGATCAAACATATCTGACTGACTCAATTCAGTTTTGAAATCAGCACTACCAGCAAGAATAAGTCCTGCTATATTAGGCTTGTCATTGCTAATGAATAATTGAGTGGCAACTTCAGCAACTTTTCTCACATAATTGTGACGTTTTTCCATACGAAGACGAGCAAAACGAAGAGCAGATTGACCACCACGACCGTGCTTTTTCGGAAGGTCGACAGTAAATTTGTGAAGAACTTCACGCGTATTACCCTGAAGTGTTCCGAAAAGTGCTCCATTACCATCCATGACAATAAACCCGAATTTGTTGTCATCAGCAAGAAGTGCAGTTAATGCTTCCGTATGAAATTTATTATCGCAAAGATATAGTGAGGTATTTATAGGTTTAAATGGTTCAAAATCAATGTTGACTTTCTTTTCTTTATTTTCTTCCGTCACAATAGTTCCACAGTAAATCACCAACCCATTCGGAGGCACTAAAATGAGAGGGAACACAATAATAAAGGAAAATACTATTTCGTAATGTTTCAAAATCTAGCGAAAACTAGTTTCAACTCGCACCTTTGGTATAGAGTTTTAATCTATGTTGAACTGAGGTGATGGCTCCTAAAACTGAAAGACGATTAACTCTTGATTTGATGTTAGATGCTGTTCCAAATTCATCAGCCAACATTTTGCTGATACGTGCAATCTGATCTTTGGGCGGAATAATCAATGAAATCATGCTCGTTCCATTTCTGATAAAGAAAATGTATTTTGTTAATATTAGTATAAACATAAATGTTAAGAATAAAGAAATCCAGTTGCTGCGTGAGGCACACATAAAGGTGAAAGAGAAAAAAGAAAATTGCATTGATGGCAAAATTGTGGTTCTTAATTTAGGTCAGATAGAATAAATTTGTGATTTCTCATTTTAAATACAGTATTTTTAAATGGAATCAAATAAATATGATTCATCTAAGTAATTTTGTTGAATTAAGGACGTACCCTCTCGCAAGTTCGAGACTTTTGATGAGTTTTTTGATTTTCCAAATCTCGACATTTCTATCTGCACTCGTATCGTCGAAACTCATTTTTATGTCTAGGTAGTTTATTCACAATATTAGCACTTATAACTTGTACGACTTGAAGATCGATTCACAAAATTCAGATACAAGCTGAATTTATCGATAATCGGGCAATTTCAAATCGTCTTTCTTAAAAAAAGTAAGAAATTCTTCCTCCACGTTGATTTAACGATGCAAAGGATCAATTTAAAGACAATGTAACTCCAAAATATTGATAAACACAAAAGATTTTTTTGATAAGTTGATAAACACTTTTAATTAATAACAAAATAACCTGCGAGAATACAAATTTTTTTATTTCGTAGTAAAACTTTAATTAACAACAAAATAATTAAATTTGTGACAAAACTTTAACTTGATTGCAAGATGAATTTTAAATTTCATTTGACCGTTGAACTTAATTTTCATAAAAGATGCAAAAAAACTTCATGCAAAAAATTCAAAATTTTAAATTTATGACAATAATGAATGAAATCTTTTATTAAAAAGATTATTTCTTTACAAATTGTTTACAATAATCCATAAAAGATAAAATATTGTGTAAAATTTTAATTGAAACATGATGATAACTAATACATTAGCGATCACGGATTAAATTTTCTAAGGATAAACAAAAATCTGTTTCATTATTTTTCGTCATTACTTTGACTTAAAAGTGTAATCTCCTAATCATTCTTTTGCTTTTGAGGCAATTATAGTTCTTATATTTGATAAGGTCGCTCAAAAAACATTGATTTATCGTACAAATTTTTTTTAAAAATTTCTTTGTGTGGCGTGAAAAAGTCTTATAAGGATCAAAAATGGATGATACGAGTGCAGATAGAAATGTTGAAATTTGGAAGATTAAAAAGCTTATTAAAAGCTTAGAATTAGCAAGAGGAAATGGAACGAGCATGATTTCATTAATTATTCCACCTAAAGATCAAATATCGAGAGTTAGCAAAATGTTGGCTGATGAATTTGGAACTGCGTCTAACATCAAATCAAGAGTTAATCGTCTTTCGGTTTTAGGTGCCATCACATCAGTACAACATAGATTAAAACTCTATACCAAAGGTATAAATCAATTTAAATGTATTCATTCAAGATGCATAAAAAATATGTTTTATTGAAGTTTATGAATTATTCATATGTAAATTTGAGAATTTTCAAACTTTTTTTATGTGATTTATAAATTTCTAATTGTTGTGTAATTTTAATTTTTCATGTTAAATTGCGATATTTTAGCATAATATGAAAATACATTTAAATTGATTATTTCATACTAAATTTTTCCTCTCATTTTAGTGCCTCCGAATGGGTTGGTGATTTACTGTGGAACAATTGTGACCGAAGAGGGAAAAGAAAAGAAAGTCAACATTGATTTTGAACCATTTAAACCTATAAATACCTCACTATATCTTTGCGATAATAAATTTCATACGGAAGCATTAACTGCACTTCTTGCTGATGACAACAAATTCGGGTTTATTGTCATGGATGGTAATGGAGCACTTTTCGGAACACTTCAGGGTAATACGCGTGAAGTTCTTCACAAATTTACTGTCGACCTTCCGAAAAAGCACGGTCGTGGTGGTCAATCTGCTCTTCGTTTTGCTCGTCTTCGTATGGAAAAACGTCACAATTATGTGAGAAAAGTTGCTGAAGTTGCCACTCAATTATTCATTAGCAATGACAAGCCTAATATAGCAGGACTTATTCTTGCTGGTAGTGCTGATTTCAAAACTGAATTGAGTCAATCAGATATGTTTGATCCAAGATTACAATCAAAAGTTATAAAACTTGTAGATATTTCTTACAGTGGTGAAAATGGTTTCAATCAAGCAATTGAATTGGCAGCTGAATCATTACAAAACGTCAAATTCATTCAAGAGAAGAAACTCATTGGACGATACTTTGATGAAATTTCTCAAGACACTGGCAAATATTGTTTCGGTGTTGAAGATACACTAAAGGCCTTAGAGCTCGGATCTGTTGAAATTTTAATCTGCTGGGAAAACTTGGACATTCAACGCTATGTACTAAAAAATACAACAACAAACACAACGACTGTTTTACATTTAACTCCAGAACAAGAAAAAGACAAAACACATTTTACGGACAAAGAAGTAAGTAAAGTGTTAAAATCAGAATTGGAAAAGTAGCTACCTACTTTTCATATAAAAATCTACTTTCTACTTTTATTTTATATGAAAAGTAGATCTACTTTTTCAACTCTGGTTAAAATTATATAAAATATGTACTTAAATATTTTTTAAAAATTAGAGTGGAGTTGAAATGGAATTAGTCGAATCACAGCAATTACTAGAATGGCTTGCAAATAATTACAAAAGTTTTGGAGCCACATTAGAAATCATCACAGACAAGTCTCAAGAAGGAAGTCAGTTTGTGAGAGGATTTGGTGGAATTGGCGGTGAGTAATTTTAAGGAATTTTTTCATATAAAGCTATTTTTCATTTTTCACATTTTCTGCTATTTCACTAAAGGTATTTTGCGCTATAAAGTTGATTTTCAATCTATGGCAGCGGAAGAAGAGCCGCTTGATGATGTCGATCTTGACGAATACTAATTTTTTTGACTCTCATATAACTTTTTTTTGAGGCTTTAAACTGCTGTCAAATAATTTTAGACTAATTTTGATTTAAAAACAATTGGGCATATATCGGAATTGTAAGCCATTTTTTCTCTCGATTATTTTTTTCTGAGTGGTTTTTGTGTTTTTTCGATATGCTTTTTTGTTTAGCTCTTCATTTTTTGCCATTTTTGTCGTATTCATTACTTTTTTGCTTTGAACCATTTTATTACATTATAATTTTGTCTAATTTCGTTTTTATTTTCTTTTAACAGGAATTTTGCGTTATAAAGTTGATTTCCAATCGATTCAGTTAGATGATGGATATTATGATGATGATGACATAGAATATGATTTAGATGAATACTAAGTCATTTAAAATGAATTGATCTCTCTTATTTATTATGAAACATTTGATCTCATTTCATCTTTTGCATTTTTAAAGATATACAAAACATTCCTATCAATATTCTTTGTCTGATTTAGTTGTAATTGTATTTAAGCACTTTGATGAACAAAAAAATTTCTATGTAGCATACATAGGGTAATGGATCTAATTTTCGGACAGATCTATTACATTTTCCATAATTTCAATTATTTCTTTTTATCCTCACTTATTCTCATACAAAATGTCTTAATTAGATAAAATGATGTTTATATTATTTATTCATAACATCTATAATAAACTAAATAAGACAAAAATAGAGAAAAATCAAACCTTCCGATTGTTTTGATGAATTGAAAATTTTTGAACAATTTTTTTCCACAAAAATATCAATCTTTGTCAAATTAAAAATTTATATTTTTCTTCATTAAAATCTATCACAATTACCAATTAGGATATATGAAACTAAAGCTTTTATTTCACTTTGAAACTGGAAACACAGAATGAAAGCTAGCAGTTCTAATAAAGAAGACAACCGAAAATAATATTCTATTTGCGGACACTTCAAAAAATAAAAAATTAAAGAAAAAATCATTAAAATGTGTATATAAAGATATATAAACGTATTAAAACGATTATATATGACTAATAGACACTGAAATAGAGTGGATACAATATGGAAAACCTATAATAAAGGCAAAATGAAAATCGGAAAAGATTTCCTAATGAAAATTTAAGAAATTGATTTAAATGTATATAAAGCATATTAAAAGTTTGGAAATGAAAGTTTATTGAACAAATAAACGATTGAGTTTCCACAAATAAACGATTGAGTTCATTTGCAATGATTTTAGGTCAAGAATTGGAGTAAATTTGTGAAATTATTGAATGGTTTTTAACGTATTTTTTAAAAACCTCAAGTGTCCGGAAAATAGATCTATTGTCCGAAAATTAGATCAATTTTTGTTTTAGTTGATTTCTCATTAAATAAGTATTGCTAGCTCTAAAAAAGCTATTTAGTTGATATTTATAATTATTAGCTTTAGTTACATCTATAAATCATTGTGTAAAAATGTTTCTTTAAAAAGATTTTTGAATTTTTGTGAATAAAAAATAGAAAAGTGTCCGAAAATTAGATCCTTTACCCTAAGTATTTATTCTCAAAAAATAACATGTTTTATTCATGTCAGAAAACTTAAATTTACAAGGAAATTCTTAATGCGTAAATAAAGTGAAGAGAGAAATTTGAAATTAAACGACAGTCTTTCTCATGCACTATGTGACTTTATACAATTTTTAGCTTTAAGTAAAAATTGGAAAATCGTAACTGCACATGAATGGTGTAGTTAATATACGACGGCGATTTTGTCTTGTTTCAAAATCTTCTTAGCTATAGAAGAAAACAACACGAGTATGTACTGCTCTAAATATCCCAAAGCCGAACTGATTTGAAGTACACGGAAAAAAAGAAATGAAAATGAAAAAGAATTAGAAAATGAAACTTTATGCTTTCATAACAAATCACATCACTCTCACTTGTTGTATTCGTATGCCGCAAGATCATCGTCCGTATAATCGTCTAATACTGCAGCTTCAAGGATGTTTATTAGAAATATGAGAAGAAATATGAATCGATTTATCGAAAATTTCATTTCAGGAATTTTTTAATTCTTTCGGAAATTTGCGAGCACTGTCTTTTGCAAACATTCGTTTGAGACTGAATTATTTTGAAGGTAAAGTATGAACAAACATTTAATTGGGCTTTTCCCCATAAACAATGATGTTAATAGGCGGAAATTGTTTTTTTATATTCATCTTTTTTTCGCCTTTTATTGACCGTGTATAATAAATTTTTTCGTGAAAAAGGTGATTTACAAATTTTTTCTTACGTCAATTTTAGTATCATATGGTATTAACTAAAGTGTGTGTTATATTGATGAAATCACTAGTTATAAAAATCTGGAATTAGTATAAATTTGATTTTATTTTAGTTTTATAATGATATAGAGCTCATGTCGTTGATCTTTAGTAAAAAAATTATTATTTTTTCTGAAAAAAATTAAAATTGAAATTTTTGAAAATTTTCATTCATAAGAAGATTTTTGCTCGATCACTTGAGCAATACTACTAATTGACATCGTATTCGCGTTTTACTTATAAACAAAAGGATATCTAAATGAAAAACATAAACATTGTGTTGCATTTGCGCACAAAAATAGAGAGAGTGTTGAATTTCTCACAATTTCACCAATAACATGCATGAAATTTCTCAAATCGATATTTTCTTTCAGTCGAGAAAAGCATCTTCACTCGTGATAACCTTATTCGTCCTGAATAGTGAAAAATATCATACATAGATATTTAGAAAAAGGAATTTTTTCTCTCTCCTCTTCCGGATTATGTGAATTTTTTGCAACAAGAATGTAAAGAGCACATTATATATTGCATAATTAAGAGTCTGAAAATAAGAAATTGTTTATGATAATCTAGAAAAAAGAAAGCGAAAGTGTAGAAAATAGTTTTTAAAAGCAATTATTTAAAGGCGTATAAAAAAGTGTTTAATAGAGTTCAAAAATTTCATTTTTTTTTTCAAATTGTGTGAAATAAAATTGAATAAAAATGGAACAACAAAAATTTGAAGATGATACCGGTGAACTAGAACTTGCAGAGGATTATATTGTACTTGATGATGTCGGTAGTGCTAGTACTGGCACTAACTTGGATTTGAGCAATTTGCGTAAAAGAAAAATAAAAATTATTTCGAGTGCCAAGGAGACGATTGAGAATGGTAAGCACTAAGACACTAAATTCTCGCGAAAAATTTCTCAAAAGCTCTCGCGTGTGTCATCAAGTGCAAAGTGCTATAAATTTTTGTTTCTCTACATCATATTTATTTAAAAGCGCCCTTCTCGGTACAATTTTTGTATGATAGGGAAAAAAGAAAGTAAAAACACATTGAATGAGAAAGAAAAGAAAATTCTTGTGATTACGTCATCGAGACTGTATGAGAGAGAATCGAAATGAAAAGGAAGAAAAATGTGAAACACAATGAAAAGAAAAACAGAACCGCTTATAATAATGCGATGCCTTCAATTGATTGGCTTTTCATTAAAACAGACAAAAGAGTTTTTGTTACAATATAATGAATGTACATGTACATACATGAAAAGGGCAAATGAAGAAAGATAGAGAGAAAGTGAGCGAGGAAAAATTAAACAAGAGAACGATTCCGCTATTAAATAGATCCACTGAAAGTTTTCCATTTATGCTGACGTAATTAAAATTATGTAGTCATTGAATTGCTCCTTTCGGAATAGAACAAATTTATTTTAATATTGTATATTACTTCTTCTTATTTGTGTAAGAAAAGTTGTATTATTGTAGTATTTTGGTTCATTATTGTTATTAAAGTCTTTATTATACCATGGAAAATTTTACTGTTGTCATTAATTGAGGTGTGTTGGAATTGCTTATTTATTAACTTGAATACTCTTAAATATTTCAGAAATTCTATTATTTTATGGTCATTTCATTTAGATTTCACCTTTATTAACTTAAAATTTTTATGTGAAGGTTAATTTCTGTTAAAATGTAATTGTGTAAAATTAATTAGACAGCAATAATCTTGTTTGCTTAAACGTCAGCAACAGCAACAGAACTCACTCGGCAACAAGTATTTTTGCTTGCCTATCAAGACTTTATTAAATATTAAATTTTTCCCTCAACAATAAAACATACCGGCAAAAAATGACATAGAGCTGTCTTTTTCAGTTTTACCCAATTATTCAAAAGTGCTGAACGATTCCATATGTCTATGTATGTAAAGGTTTAATTTAATGTTTTGTATAGAAGAAAATTTTCAATGTTACGAAAGAGTCAAACGTTTTCAATTTTCAATCAAAATAGAAGCAATACAAGAGAAAATTGCATTTCAAACCGGAATATTTTCTTCCTTTTATATATTTTTTCGTACGTAAATGTTTTTTTCGCTTTTAAGAGAAGCAGTAAAAAGAAAAATCAATGGGAATTCATAAACATCTATGTAGGTACATGCATGTGGAAAAATCGTCTTATATAATAATTTTTCTTTTTCCTTCTTATATTTTTCGACATCTTTTCCTTTCATTCTCAATTTCGTAACACAGCGATAAAATTTGCAAGCGATTTAATACATAAGTAAATATATAAAGTGAAATTTGTATGAAGTCTCAATTTGAGAAGTTCTTGAATAAATTCTTTATGTAATTTTAAGAAGAATGGACGAAGATGATTTTATAAAATTTAAATTTTACATCTTTATGAATTTTCTAAGTTTACATGAAAGAGATTCATTATCAAATAACATTAAAATGAATAATTTTACTTTGAATGACAATATATTTTATGTATATCAGAACCTCAAATGTAGTACATTTGAAAAATTCATGGAAAAAAATGTCAAAAATGCTTCGAGTCAAATCAAACATGACAATATTAAATTCATATCAAATTTCAGAATTTGGTTGAATACTTTAACTTTGAATTCTTTTGAAGCAAAATTAAGTTATTGACTTTTTCTTTTCACTCGTTTACAAAAAAAGTAATTTCAAAATGTAGAACAAAGTAAAATGAAAGAAAAATCGATAAACTTCCTTTCAAATGCACTCCATCAATTTACAAATAGAGGTAGAAAAAAAAGGAGGTGTGGGTAAAAGTACAAATTTAATTTCTTATTATAATCGTCTCAATATGACTTCATTGCGCGCTCGTGTCTTCCTCTCTTTCATTTTCAATTGATCTCTTCAATTCATTGTCATTGCTTACGACAATTGAGAGAGCGAAAGAGAGATAGAAAAAACATAATACAAATTCTAATGCCTTCACTATAATACAAATTGAAGAGAGGAAGGAAAAGAAAAACAAAACAGTCTATATTTATATATTCAATATTATCGAGTAAATGAAGAATGAATGAATAAAGAAAAGCTTTCAGCATTTCAGTGGGATATCGAAAAAATAAATTGATAAGGAAAGTGATAGTAGAGGAGAGGTGGTAGTGAAGAAGATGTATCGAAATCTGAGAGCCATTCTTTTCTTTTCATGCATCAATAGTAATTGAATTTCAATGTACATCATATTGTGAAAGAAAAGAAGTGAAAGCATAAAAAAGGATTTCAGTATTGATGATGAATGGATTCAACGATGGTAAAATTCTAAGAAGGAAAAAAATTGTCTCTTTATTAATAAAATGAAAAAGGTGTGAATATTTCGTGCCAAAATTAAACTTTTTGTGATGTTCATTTAATATATGATATGATATGAAAACTTCCATGAATAACTTTAGTGTGAACACGGAGAAAAATATTTTAAAATTTACATAAAGTTTTTGAGATTTGTCTCTATAGTCAAATTTATTAGCCTTAGAAAAAATTTATAAGTGTTATAAATGTTTTTTATGACAGTTATATAAGTTTTATAACAATAATAAATTATTTCACAAATGTCATAAAAATTTATAACACTTATAAATTTTCTTTTTAAGGCTAATAAATTTGACTTTATAGGAACCAATCTAAAAAACTTTATGCCAGTTATAAAATATTTTTCTCCGTGAAGAAAAATTAAAATAGTTTTGAATAATTTTTAAACAATAAAATGTCAGCTGACAAAAAGAAAATTCCTTATGTCTTCATACAAAAAATATAAGCTGATATAAACTATTTTACACATAACATATGAACTTTTTCCAATCATTCTTTCTCATACTGAAAAAAGCAGAAATAATATATAGAACGATGTGAAAGTTTTTCCTTCTTTTTTATAGTGTCAGAAAGCGATGTGACAAAGAAAGAAGAAACTTTAATATGAAAAATAAAATAATAGTAATGCAAAGAGAAGCGTGAATGGATGAATACAGAGAATGCAGACAGAATGTAATCTCTTGAGGTTCTAAGTTAAGCTGTTTGTAACATTTCTCATGATGAAAATTCGCTTTATTTCCATTCTGTGAACATACACACACATTTTGCCTCGAGGAATAAAGAAAAACACAAAAATTGGCTTTCTTGTGTATAGCATGTGGCAGATGAGAAAAAAGAACTTCTTAACGTTTCACTTCAGTCAAATGCAAACAAAACATTTGTGTGGGCGATGAGACAAAAAGTGAAATGCGAGAAAAATTGCTTGGTAATTCGATGTCCAAAACATGCTGTAATGTCAGATTGTCATGTGTTACACTGACAAAGTTGAGCTAAATTAAACGAGAAAATATCAAGTTGATACTAATGACAATTCTCTAAGGGGAAATAAAAGCGTTGAATCACAAAAGTTTCTGTTCAATTAAACTGTAATGAGCAAAATGGTGTGATTACGACTATTGACTTTTTTAGGATGAATATTTGACCGTAGTTCAATGTTAAATATATCATCATCATCAAATGAATAAATCGATATCTTATTTTAGATCACGTGAAGTAATCTTGCACATGATGATTTTAACGACATGTCATTTTAATAAAAGAGAGAGATTAAAGAAATTTTTCTTTCTATCTCATGAGTCATGACTTTATGTACATATCTAAATATAGTGACATAATTAAGCTCATTAAAATTCCTGGCGATCAAAATATTAGATTAGAGCTCAACTATGAGATAATTAAATTTTCTATGCTGTTGCACTTTTGGCTGTTGTGAAAAATTTTTATCAAACACAATTTTCTAATTTAGGAACTAAGTAAGAATATAAAATTTAATAGTTTATTTATCCAACTATGCTAACAGCTTTAACCTATAAAATCAATTTCAAGAAATAGATGAGAATCGTAAACTTTGACTAAGTTTCCTTAACATGCATAAATTAAGCTCTAGAACATGAATACATGCATGTATGATTTTTATTATCTGTAAAGAAGTTTTCATAAAGGAAGAGAGATAATTGAAATTTAAAATTAAATAAAATCTTTTTCGCAAACAATTTCCTAATAATGAGTTTCTAAAAGAGTTTTTATGAAGCTTTCATTAACAAACTTTGATATCTTTTAAGTAAATACAACATTCGACATGATGTTGAAAATTTCATCAGAAAAAGTATTAAAAACTCACAAGAAATTTCTTTTTTGAGTGCTTAAAACAAAAGTTTCATATATGAAATAACTTTTGAGTTGCTTACATTTTGAAATGTAAAAAAATAATAAAGAAATAAAACATTCTTTAGAATTTTATATTGCGCAACTTTTTAATTTTTATTTAAAGACATAAAAGAGACTACAACACAAAAGTATTTTATTTTTGTACCATTAATGTAATGAAAAGTTTTCCTCAAATTTAGATGAAAATATTTTTATCATTTCAAACATTACGTCTTTTTGAGCCAAAAGCTCTTAAACTAGGTCGTTTTTGTGCTGTTGTGACTTTAGTAATTGTTCCTCCCGGTGATTGAATGGTTTCTTTGATCACAGTTGTTTGTCTGTTGTTGTTATTAAATGGATGCCGATATGTTTGTTCAAATGTTTCACCAATCGTATTAGGATATGTATTTCCATAATTATTCAAACCAATTGTGCCATATTCATTGACACCAACATTTTCAAAGTCATTGTTGAACAATTGACAATTTTTAAAGTTGAAGGAGAGACACAAAAATAACAGAAAAATTAAACCTTTCTTCATTATGTTGGAAAAATAACTCAACTTATACTTGAAATGCAACTAATGCATCTTTTGAAATATTGTTTGTTTTATATATTAAAAGCCATTCTCAGATTGATGTTATCAGTGAAACTGGAAATTTTTTTCATGACTGAGTAGCGACAGCGATGACAAAATATCGTTGTTTTATTTTCCATGCGGTTTAAAATTGTAGATTTTTATCTTTATATCTTTTTGCATGAAAGTGCTCTAAGGTCACGGATTTTTTTGGTCTTTTTTTCAGAAAGAGCGATAAACAGTCCTCTGTCAAATAATTGCTTAACATTTTAATTGACATTTATTAAAATCTCGTAAATATTTTAATCTCTTTTCTTGATCACTCAATAGTAATTTGTGGTTAAATAATTACTTAATTCTCAGTTAAGTTCTATATTTTCTGGAATGAAATTACTATTACATAAACACGAAAAATATTCATTATCTGAGATTCATTTATTTTACTTTTGTTGTTACATAATTTTGCATGTGAAATTTGACACGTAATATGATAAAAACACGTCGTTCTATCTCTTTTCCGCATTGCTGCTTCGCATACAGAAAATTTCCCAATTTCATTATCTCACATCAAATGATTTTTCGATTTTTTTATATAAAAATTTTATAGAAAATTATTTTGTAAAGAATTGATTGAAAATTGCTAAAATTATAAAAAACACAATAAATTTTAATGATATAAAAATTGTCAACAAAATCATAATCTTTGGTCAAAACAAAATTACTATAACTGCGAGAATCCATAAAAATGGCATAGCAAAAAAATTTATATTGCTCATCGTCATATGCCAATATATATGTGCCTTGCTTTATTGATTTAAACAAAATGATAAACTTGTACAACTGAAATATTTGTCATTTTTGTCCGACCCATTTCGGTTTTTAAAAGTGATGGCATGCAACATGCTAAAAGATGTAAATTTCTCCTAACGAATATTTATAAACATGTCATTTCATACATGCATGAAATCAGTATAAATTCAATGGAAAATTATGATTGCAACATCAGTTTGATAAGACTGA
Organism: Polypedilum vanderplanki; assembly: GCA_018290095.1. Taxonomy (NCBI): domain Eukaryota; kingdom Metazoa; phylum Arthropoda; class Insecta; order Diptera; family Chironomidae; genus Polypedilum; species Polypedilum vanderplanki. The sequence goes on along the minus strand of CM031380.1, from coordinate 17,125,860 downwards.
ACCTAATAGAAGAATCATAAAAAATGAAATCAATCATTTTAGCTCTGCTCTTAACGAGCTGTATTATATTATTCGTCAATCAAGCTTCATGCAATATCATTTCAGATGAAATTGCTCAAATCGAAAAACGTGAAACAGCTGGTGGTGGATTTAGTATTCAAGTAGAGTCAGAAAAGAACAAGGATGAAAGTACAACTGCAAAAATAGAAGAGGAAACAAAAGCGCCAACTGATGAAAAATTAGCAAGAAAAAAGCGAGACATGTCAGAAATTAAGGAAAAAATTCAACAAGGTTTTAAGTCAGCTAGTGACAAAATAAAAGAAGGAGCAAAGAAAATTACAGAAATGTTTTCTAAAAAGAAAAAGGAAAAGCGTGAAACAGCAAAAGTTTTAGATGAAGTTCCAAAAAAACCAGATGAAGAGACTAAGGATGATAAAAAGGATGAAAATGAACCAGCAAAGAAGGAAAAACGTGAGGCTGAATCTGGTGATGTTGAGACTAAAAAGAAAGGCAAAGGAATGGGAAAAAAGGGTAAAGGCAAAGGAGGAAAGAAAGATGTTGAAGAGAATAAGGATGAAACTGAAAAGAAGGAAAGGAAGAAGCGTCAAGCTGATGAGAGTGAAGCAACCACAGAAGAGCCTGCTAAAGGAAAGCATAAAGGCAAAGGCAAAAACAGAGGCAAAGGAAAAGGAAAGAAAAATAAGAAACAAGATAAGGATAGCAAACCGGAAGATGTTGCAAGTCGCAAGAAACGTGCAATTCTCTTTGGACCAATGAGACCTTTCAACAGTTTCAACAATAATTTTCAAGATCCTCGTAAACGTCTTGTACATTATAATGTTCGTCAGACACAAGAAACTAGCTATTCTTTAGCTTAATTGTGACATACACACATATGACAACGATAGCAATTTTAGAAAATGACAAATGGAAAACCTAAAAAAGCTTTAACATAAAATTAATGAAAGAATTCTCTTCTCGTGTCTTCTGTTGGTTTTTTGATAATTTAATAAAAATTCTGTTTTGGAAAAGTTTCAAATCTTTGGCATTTATGTTCTCTTCCTAACAAAATCCCACTCATAAAATGATAGAAATGTCAGTTTTTTTAAACACAAGTAAGGAAAACTTGCTCATTTATCGAATATACTTCACATGCACTCAACAAAAATCGATTCGAAAAGCATGAAAGATTTTTGTGCTAACCATCGAATAAGTCAAAGATAAATCTTGTCTTTTATATTCATGAATTCTTATGAGTGGTTGATGTTGAAGCAGCAGAGAGTGAACATGTATGAATAGAATGATATTTTTGCTGACGACGTGCCATCACTGTGTATTTGCTCATATGTCACATACAATTTAAAAGCTATTGAAGATTAAAGGGAGAAGTTTTCATGGATTTTTATTTTTTATGGTACTAATTGAAATATTGATATAAAATAACTTTGTCTGTAAATCAATAAATACAGAGAAAGAAAAACGTAAAATAAAAGACTGAGTGATAAACTAAAAACAATTAAATAGCGTGAATATGAATAGAGAAATAAATGAATACCTTAAAATAACACGCGACGCTTAAAATGGGGAATCCGTAATTCATGCGTGTACAACCAATAAATAAATTTCTCTTTTGCTAAATATACATGCAATATTTAAGAATAAGTGAGAAAGGAGTGAAAAATAGGGTTAAAGGTAAACAACTCTTGACATATTGTTGTATAAGAGGCAAGCATTTGAAAAGTTTATGTAAAAGGGAAATAATCGAAAAAGGCATTAAAATAGGAAATACTAAAAAATTTAAATTTTCTAGGCAAGTTAGAAGAGGTCAATTTATTGCTTGTAAGGATAACAAAGAAGGAAACAAAATCAAATTGGTTGATAATGAATTTTGAATGAGTGCAACTTTGACAAATACCTGGTCAAGGGAAACAATCGGGTGACGGGCGACATTTTTTTTGTCGGGCAACAATGGGCAACGTTGCGCAACTCGGGGCAGCGAAAACCACATGTCACATGAGACAAAAATGTTGCGCGACATATGAATTTTATAAACTTTTCTTTTTTATTCCCATTTCGCTGATACCCAGTTAGATAAAGAATTAAATTCCAAGTATTTTTATATTAATATCAATAAATTTAATCAAGGATTTACCATTAAAAAAAGAAAATTTATTAAATTTTGTAAATGTTTTGTTTACATTTTATGTCACTGTTTATAAATTTTATGTAACATTTGTTGTGTGTCGGGGCAACGCGGGGCAACGCGGGGCAACAAGGGGCAACAAAAAGAAATTTTAGTCGCCCGAGTGATATTCCCCTTGCACCTGGTAGTTTCACTCGATGATTTTGACGGTTGAAAATTTAAAATCAAACGTGATTTTCACACCCTTTTTACAAAATGTTTCTGAATTTTCGAAAAAAATGTTTGCTAAAATATCAAAATTATTAATTATTAATAGATTTTGCTGTAAAGTAATGTTTGGTTAAGTTAAACTACATTACCTTTTGCATTCAGAGCTATTAACAACGAGCTAAGTGTTGATATTTAAAGTTTTTATCAACAATTTTTTTTTCAATTCAAACGATTTCGAAAAAAAAGTTTTACACCCCTGGGCTTTATTTTCAAAAAAAGCCCCTAACGGTCGTGTGAAACTACCAGGGACAAATATATTTTTAAATTAATGAAGACATCAAAGAGATCAAACTGTTATAAAATATTTATTCAAATGATATTCAAGAGCATTAAAAAGTCATAAATATTCAATTCAATTCAATTACATCCTCAAGTAAACATCAACTCTCAGTATGGTTTGTCAGATTTTATGATCTGTTTTTAACGTACTAGTTATCTAGTATTTGAAATTTTAAAAATTGTTCTAAATAATAAAATCCTGTCAGTTTAGACTTTTAAATCGAAAAAGAAAAAAGTGACAGTATTCTCCTAAGTTTCGTTCTATTCAGACACATTTGATAAAAACTCTCTGTCTATCTCACTATCTTTTCTTATCATTCAAAATTGATTTGTCGAATAAAAATTACTTTCATAAAAAGAATTGTGATTTGCATAATAGATTTAATTATATTTCAATTGTAAAATAAAAGATTGAATAAAAAGTGTAAAAATTGTTAAAAGTGAAAAAACGTGCGAGATTAAAAGTCAAATTTATTTTCGTGTCTTCAAATATTTAAAGATTAGATCGCTAATCTTACATGGTTGACTATAATCTCGATTCAATCAAGTTGAAAGACAAATAATAATAACACAAATGATCTCTGTATTTTATAGAAAAGCTCAAAGACGTAAAAGCAAAACTTTCATATCGAACAATATTAAGAGCTCAAAATAAAGCTTTTCATAAATGTCTGTTTTTTCAATATCTTCCTTTTATTTTCCATTTCAATACACTACTTGCTCTCTGTTCATTAGCCCTTATGGTACTGTGCAAAATCATAATAAAAAGTCATAAAATAAGCTTCAATGAACAAAAAACATATTTTTTCTTTTTCACTTTCACCACCGCTACCACCATCATAAACAAGCTAAAATATGGCAATGGAATGGTTAACACATGGATGATTGTAAATTGTTTTTCTTTCATTTTTTGTCTCTAAAAATTCATCAGTGAAAAATATGATTTTTCCCAAGTCTCGTTTGCTCGCTTAATGGAATTTGTTGTGACAGTTGTTGATAAAAAAGAATGACGGAAAACAATTACAGCCCCTAATTGTTTATTTTTTTGTTGTTTAAAATGGAAAGAGGATTTAATAAAAGCAAAAAGCGAACAGCTTGTCGATTATAATATGCAAAATTTCTTGTTTGAGTGCGAACATTTTCACATTTTTCCATTAAATTCTACAAAATTCCGGATATTATGTGATTTGTAGTAGATATATTTAATGAAAGAAACGAGTCGAAGGTGTTTCTTATTCTAAGCGTGTTCACATTGAAAATATATGATTTTCTCTTTCTTTTTGAAGGTCAGTAACTTTATATACAACCAAAAAGTTTTAAATGAAAAGTCATTTATAAGTTTTACCTTAATGACAATTTATTAAAGTTTCTAAAAGTGTTTAATCCTCTTTGGTTTTTAACAAAACCAATTTGTGACTCTATCGACCAACTTACATGGAAAAATGTGATTACAGCAACAACAACCTGCACAGCTGTGTTTACACTTGACTTCTTCTCATCGTCTACGTTCTAATTTAACACATGAGTCATCATGAAAAAGAAAAACTAAGTAATAGAGTCAGAGGGTAAGCAGAGAAACTTGCTCTTTCTAAAATTGAATTGATTTAGAAATTTTTCATGATCAGTTGGCAAGAGAATCACGCACAATGACATACACATAAACATATGAAGTGTTGAAGCGTGTATAGACCAAAAAACAACAATAACTCAAAAAGTGAGTGCTAAGACGAAAATTTAATGTGACATGAAGGCATGTAACACGAAGTGAAAGTCTTTCAAAGATTTATGCATTAATTATAAAGAGCGTGAGGTATTTTGTCGAGGGTATCTTCTGATTTATTTGCTCAAACTTTGTTATTGTGCTTACTCGCTGTTAATTATCTTAATTGTAATTAGCAAAAGAGAGAAGCGTTCTTATTTTACATTAATTAGCGATGATAAAGTTTCTTTCAATAATATTTTTACTCAGCGTGAGTTAAAAAATTTGCCTAAAATAACAAAAATAAAAAATTTCAACAAACTTTGTTCTTTTCTCAATCCATTCTTTATATTAGATTTATTTTTGATTGTAAGCATACACACAGCAAGAGCAATTTTCTTTTCATAATTTGGCAATTACACAAATTGAATTTTTCATAAAAAAGTTGTTTTTCTATCGCCCCAAGTTTTTCTTCTTTGAGCCTTTTCTATGATATAAAAAGGAACAAATGCAAACATTGCGGTAATGGTTAAAATTCGATTGTGATTCATTGTTTTGGTTGATTGAAAAATCAATAGCAGGCTCACTTATCAGGGTATATTTATATTTGAAACGCAAACCAACTTTATAAAGTTATTTTCGATAGAAAACTTCTTTTCCGTTAGTCTTGCATTCTTGCCGTGCTTTCATTAAACATTTTTTTACGATAACTATCCACATTATAAAATATTAGCCTTAGCTCTCATAACCATATTATTAATTAAATATTATTCTGCTTATTGTTCAGAATTTTGTGTCGAAAGGAAATGGTAAAAATAACGGCACGTAAACCACTCGCAAAAAAGGTATAGAATCTAAAAAAAATTCTTTTAATCAGAAAAAAAAACAAAACGCTATATCATAAGGAAAAAATTTCAAGTTGAATAAAAATTAAATAAATGGCACATGAAACTTTCAACACATTTGCCACGGTTATGGCAGAAACATGAGAGCAAGAAAAAGTTTTTCCCTCTTTTCTTTTTTTACTTCCTTCTCTGTCGCTTTTTTCATGATTCTTTTTCATCATCATGAAAGCTCTAAATTGAGAGAATGTGTGAAATGATGATTACAATTTATGTTTCTCCATAATCACAAATTATTTATGTACTAAAATAACAATGGATGAAAATGTTAGTTTGAATAAAAATTAACTTTTAACGGTTCTTTAAAATTTAAAAAAAGATATTTAAAAATTTTCTGTTATGATCTTAAAAATTAGTTTTAAATTACTCAGTTCATTTTAACACTTTAAATGATCTCTGAACTTACAATGACTTGTGATTTTTGACACTTTGAGTGACACAATGCTTTAGTGGTTACAAAAACATTTTTCTTCTTTTTATGTTGCGCTTCATAAAATGAAATGTGTTTTTCTTTCTCTTTTATTTACACATAATGCAGTGACAATAATGAAGAGGAAAAAGAACTTTTCTTATGTAATTATCATTCAAAGAAGACACAAGCACTCATGTACTTGAAAATGAATAAATTTACTAACTCAATAAATGAGAATGATAGTGTAAACTTCGTAATTAATTATTGCACTTTGCCATCATCATCATGTAATTTTAATGAAATGACAAAATTGAGCTGTGATGATGATGAAATTAAAGTACATTTTGCTAACATTCTCGCTATCATATCTTTATTTTTGTCAATAGCTTCCAGATTAATTAGACGAAGAGTGCCAGCTGCTGGACATTTAATGACACCTAAAAGATTATGGCTGAATAAAATTCCAACTCAATGTGATGTAGTTCTGGAATTTCCTGGTAAGATCGAATGACAGATATTTTAATGCAGTACTCGTCATGAATAATTGCATTGTTATGTAGAATAATGCATTTAAATCGTATACTTGCATGTAAAGTCATAAAAAACATGCAATTTGAACCAACAATAATAATAAGTAGTAAGAATAAAATTAATATAATGCTTGTTTTACAATTATTACTTTTTTACTAGAAAATGCACCCGATGAAGCATTACGATGGCTGTTAAATAAAATTAGGATAAGATCTGCCGAACATGATGGCCTAGGTTTACAATGTTTAGTAAGAACACATGAGAGTACAAAGCGCACAGCATTTTATATATCCGCCCCAACAAATGTCCTCTTTAAAGCGGCTGAAGTTTATAGACTTCCCAAAAGACTTCGAGCTGATTTGGGTGGTGCATTAAGAGAATTTACGACACGAGAAAGTCACTGTTTTGAGCAAATTAAAGATGAAGAAGGTCGTGTGTCATTATTCACATCACAAGAGCGACAATGGCTCGTATATCAGCTACTACAGGGAATAAGAGCAACGAAAAATGATACAACAATGTTTCAGGGAGCCGCAAAAGTCGAAGAGGGACAAAGTATTGTTGCTGCATGGCAAGAATCCGGCTTAATTGTTCAAGTTTTTCCATTACACGAAACAAATGCCTTAACACAATTAAAAAGCAGTTGGGTGAGAAAGTTTTTTGCGCCGCAGCCTCTTGGTAAGTTTGAATCAAATAAAGATTAATGTGACATTTTCATTTTCTTCTTCTTCAATTTTTTATATTACGCAGATGATATTGCATCATATTTTGGCGTCAAAGTAGCACTTTATTTTGCATGGCTAGGACATTATACATGTGCGCTATGCGTGCCTGCGTGCTTGGGAACACTTTTATGGGCTGGCTTATATGGCCGTGGTCAGGTGATTGTCTTTTTTTACATTTTATGATTTCATTGCCTTGATTTAAAAGCTTTTTTTTCATATTCTACAGACAGCACAAGATATCGGACACGTTCTGTTTTCATTGTTTAATGTAGTATGGGCATCACTTTATTTAGAAGCATGGAGACGTTACTCTGTTGAATTGGCATTTCGATGGGGTACATTGTCGACGCCGCCTGAATTGCTTGAACCACCAAGGGCTCTCTATAAGGTTATTGAGAAGAATTTCATAATTTAATTATCACGCAATCTCATAAAAAATCATTCACAGGGTCCACTCGAGGAAAGTGCTGTGACTGGTAACTTAGAGCCAACAGAGGCGCCCGCATGGAAACGACGTGCTTTTCGTTATCTAGTTAGTTTTCCTATAATTGGCCTCTGCTTGTTCTCCGTCTTCATCGTAATGTTCCTTATGTTGAGGCTGCAGGTAAAAACCATCATAATTTTTAATTAAATTTTACCACATACACATACGAACCACTATCAATTTCACACATAATTTAATCTTGGGAGTTTCTACATTATTATTTTTATGGTTGATGGAGCTTATAGATGTCATATAGTATTTTATTTGTTTAATTAATTTTTATTTTATGATTTAATGATTGAAAATTTTATTTTGCAAAATAAATTAAATTTATAAAGATGACAGAAAGTTTTCTTCATATTTTGATATGGTTTAAATCAAAATTATCATAATTTAAAATTTTATAAATAATAAGAACTAACAATGAGAACATTTTCATACCTTGATAATAAAAATCAATAAACTATAATGACGGCACTAATTTATTTCCATTTTCTTTTTCGTGCAATCGTAAAAAAGGACTGGACTGACTCAAAGCTACCTGAGCGTGGTGTATTTAGCTGGTTAACTTATATACCAACAATTTTATTAGCCGGTATAATAACATTGATGGATGAACTCTATTACAAATTGGCGGTGTGGCTGAATGATCAAGGTTTGTTGCTGTCGTGTCTCAAATTTGTTATTTATGCTAGGAAATTTTCTTTCATTAATATAAATTATTATCGCAATCATACCATCAATATCTCATGACTCAAATTGATGAGTAAATTTCCTACAGCCTCATATTATTTTCGTTCAAAATGCTGTTGCCATATTTTGCCAATTAATCTCTCTGTTTTTCTCCCTTTCTCACACTTTTTTGGTAATTAATACGATTCATATTTCATGTTGCAGAGAATTATAGGGAGCAATCGAAGTATGATAATCATCTTATAGGAAAAGTTGCACTCTTTCAATTTGTCAACTCCTTCCTTTCACTGTTCTACATCGCATTTTACTTGCGAGATCAGGAAAAATTAAAAGAGGTAATTAACGATGCAAATACGTGATGTGAATGATTCATTATGTTGTTGTGTTCTTTTTTCACTCATAGCAACTAGCTGGTTTGCTAATATCAAGACAAATTATAGGAAATTTGCGCGAGTCTGCGTGGCCATATATAATGGAACAATGGCGATTAGCGACACTAAGTTTTCAAATGTGGGGTGCTCTTAGTCCAACAAAAGAACTTCCGCCACCATTGAAATTGAAGGAAACCGATTCAAAAAAGAATGATGACGCACAAAGTGTGGAATCGATAATATCTTCAGAACAGCAGTCTCAGGATGAAAATCAACCATTGCTCACAACAAAAAGGTCAATAGGACAAGCGGAAATTGAGAGCGCATATTTTAAGGCAAATTTGAATGCAAATAACTACTGGAATACTTTTTAATTAACTTTTTCTATTTATGTATACAGTACGAGGGAACATTTTCTGATCATTTCGAAATGCTCGTTCAAATGGGTTACGTTATTCTCTTTTCTTCCGCTTTTCCACTCGCTGGTCTATGTGCGCTTGCTAATAATCTTATTGAGATACGATCGGATGCATTTAAATTGGCTCATGTACATCAACGTCCATTTGGTCAGCGTGTAGCAAACATTGGAACATGGCAGAATGCATTAAGCTTATTGGGATTAGTAGCAGTAATTGTTAATTGTGCACTAATTGGATTATCAGGACAGGTTTCAAGACTTTGGCCTGGACTGACACAAACTCAGACAGTCATATTGATTGTGGCACTTGAGGTAAATTAAACATTAAAAAAAGAACTAAAGGTTTTTTCAAGTGTTAAAAACTGAAAACATAAATTTTCAAATAATTTCAAAATTTTCATATACGTTAAAATTTCTTATGGCCCAAATCGAATGAAAACTAAAATTTCATGACTCACGTTATTCCTTGATTGTTTAATAAAATTTCATTCATTTACTTAAAGCATATAATGTTGGCATTACGTTCTGCATTGAATTACATGTTACCAGAGTTGCCAGAATGGTTGGCAGCTGAAATAGCACGAGCTGAACATTGTCGACGTGAAATGCAATGTAAAGGTACATCACCAAGAACAACACCTCCATCACCACATTCATCAACATCATTATCACATGAACAAAATACACCTGATATGTATGATAAAAATGAACACATCAGAAGGTAAATTTAGTTAACTTTAGAAAACTAAAGAGTAAAATAATAAAACATTTTCATTAATAGCTATGAAGCGGATGACGTTGTATTTGAAAGAACAACACCAATCAGCCCAAAGCGTTTTGAAGATTTGCATCGTGATCCATTTAGTACACATCAAATTCGACATCGATCTCATCGTGGAAGTGCCGATCAAAGTTCATATCATGCTACGGGCACAACACCTGATTCACCCATTTCTCAGGTAAGGATTTATTCGTCGACATGCTTCAGCAATTGACAACCATTGCAAAAGTGAGTTGACGTACTAAATCCTCTTTTCACTAGCTTAAAACTCAATTTTATTCAAATAAATTTTTTTATCCATTTTTTTCTCTCTTTTCTTTTTTTTCTATCACATAAAATTTTTTCTTTTCTCTCGTTTTTTTCCAATACCATCATCAAATAAATAACAAAATATAAATACACAAATATATCAATTCTTCACTTTCTATCTTCTTTCCTCTATTTATTTACTCACACTCTAACCATATTTGCATACCAAAACACAAACATACACATGGATTCAAAAAAAAAAACTTGACACAAAAAATAAATTATAGACAAGTACTGTTCTGTGTTTACGACCATTACACGATTCCTCCTCCGCTGGCCAATCTGAATCTGTGCAAAACATTTCTTTCGAAGCATCTGCTGAGCAAACCAGCTCGGGGTATGAAAAGAGTTCACATTTTATTTATACAGCAATTTTTTTTTCGTGTCTGTTTTTGCTATTTTTAAAAGTTTTACTCTTTCTTATTTTTAATTTCAATTTATTACACAACAAACCATTTCTAATTGGATATTTGAATGACATGAGAATTATTCCATCATAATGGTTTACAATTTTGTTTATTTTGTGTTCATTTAATAAACACTGAATTGTAAACCGAAAATATAAATAATTTATTTATTTGAAACAACATTCAATGCCAATTTATGCACCATTTCACTAACAAACAAAAATGAATATACAATTTTTTTGCATTTCAAATTGAAGGTCGCTAGAGCTTCACAAAAATTAGCTGATTAATACCGGACGATAAAGTTTAATTGAATTTATTAAACTTTTCGATGAAAATTTATTGTATGAACAATTAATCATCAATTTTGTGAAGCTCAAGCCATAAAACTTTTCTCCCTTTTTTCTTATATAATTCCACAACTAACACTTTTTACCGCATGAAGTGAGCGCTTTTTGCATTTTCAGCTTACTTACTTGCAAAAAGTATTTATTGAGAAACTTTTTTTGAACGCCATTTAATCAATCTAACCTGCCAATTTTGATAAACTGAATGTATATGGAATGAGGTTTGTTGGCTATAAAAGCTAAAATTTTATTGCAGAAAATTGCAACAATTTTTTTATCGATTGTTTTTTGTTGAACATAAAACTATAAAATATGGTTGAGACTTGTGTATGTGCTGAAGAGAAATTTTATATCAAGATTGCTAATTGAGTAGCACAAGTCTCGATTCATAACAAATAAAATTTATTGCAATGATGAAAAATTTTAATTTAATTTTTAATTTATTTTGAAACAAATTAGAATTGCAATAAATTAAAACTTATTCTGCTTCTCATACACGATATTTTTATTCATTCTATTTTTTTAGTGCATGCAAAAGCAATTTTGAGCAGTCTTTAAAGCATAAATATGGTTTAATAAGAGAGATACCGCCTTATACCGGTTACAAAGAAACCGGAGGCGTATCAACACAGAATATGTACAATAAATTAGTAGAAACTATTAAGAAATCGATTACTGGGTAATTAAATTTATTGTCCCTATTTAGTGAACCTCTAATTCGCTTCTTAATTTCTTTGAAATTTTGCTATTTCAATTTTCCTTTTTGTGTATAAAATTTATATTTAATGTTTGATTTTAAAATTTGAAATTTTATTTTACAGTTCACCGACATCTTCCATGCAAGTGAAGCCAAAAAGAACATCATCACAGCCTATTTCAATTCCAGAAATTCCACCATTTAAGAAACGTGATAATCAACATAGCAATTATCCACCACTTCCTAATACAAGTCAAAGTCCACAAACATCTACAAGCACAATGACAAGTACTTCACCACCTAAAATTATCGCAGATATTCCACCTTATAAACCTCGACGATCAAAAGATTTAACACCATCTACAGATAGTCAACAACAGCAAGCAACTTCATCATCGTCATCATCATCGCAACATAGAGAATCACAAGATTCAGGTCATCAATTACCTGAACATCAAATAACAATTGGTCCCACAGGAGGAGCAGAATGGATGAGACGATTAAAAGTATCAGAGCAATCACCAATTCATAAAAGTACTGATTGTATTGCATCAAAAGATATGGGAACGAGTAGTGATTCAGAATTATTAAAACCTGCACCATCATGGTCAAACGTTGCACTTAAAACTGAACAAACAGCAAGCACAAGTGAGATAAAATTGAATAATTCAATTAAATTTGAAATTCTAATGTCATTATCATTAATTATTAAGGTGCAAGTGCACCATCAGTATCAAAACCTACAACAACCGAAGAAGAACAACGAGCAGCAGAAATAGCAGCAAAAAAATCAAGACTAAAACAGAAACTTGTAAAAAGTGCACGATCTGTCGCCATTTTCTCATTAAAACTTAAAGAGCGTCGAGCGAGAGAGGCTGAACGATTAGCAAAAGAGAAAGCTGAAGAGTTAGCAACGGAATTGGTATGAAAAAAAAATATTCATAGTTTTTTTTGCGAGCAAGCAAGTGAGAGACATTAAAGTTTCTTTTATCTATTCAACCTATCTTGCTCTTAACCAATCGCAGAAATTTCTTTACTCATTTCCATTTCTTTTTCTCTCTTTCTTTTTACCATGCATAATGAATGGGTAGGCGATGAGCGCTCAAGCGGTAAATATACATACTTAATAATATAGTCATTGGATTGAGGAGTGTTTTGACTAAAAATATGCTGATTTTTTTCTTTGAAAAATCCTTCTAATCGATAAATTTTTTATGCTATTTCTTTCTTTTAATCTATTTATAGATGTGCGGTGGAGGCGGTGAACTAAATTTGATACCATTAGAGCAATTAATTCATATAGAAGACGTTGTTAATAGACGATCTTCCAATAGTCAGCCCACTAATAATAATAGTACTTCTAATAATAACAATGGCTCAGGAACATAAAAGAAAATAAGCATTTGAATAAAATAGATTTAGACAATGACATATACATTCACAAACATACAATCATCACAATTACATTATAGTAGAAAGCAAGAAATAATAGAATGTGTCAATCGTTTGAAAATACGTTAAAATCATAAAATGTAAAATTAATATTTAACCAATATTTCAATGAATTCTCTATTTTAATGTAGTTATTAGATCGTCTAAATACATAATTCAATAAATTAGGAGCATGAAATATCAGTTAATTTGAAATAATTGCAAATTTTCATTTTGTTTTTGTTCAAAATAATATTTTTCTTGTTCAAAAATTCCAAAAAAAGCGCCCTCTGCAATTTGAATTGTAACGATCAAATAGCCGATTGACACATTCTATTATTTCTTGGTAAAAAGAATGTGGTTAAAAACAAAATTGAAGCAACAGTTTGTCGATAAACTCACTGAATGAGAAGAAAAAAGGCAAATGCAAACATACACACCATAGACAGCAATATCACTTCAAAAAATTAAATCTAAAAACTATATCATAGATGGGGAAAAACACATTTTTAGGATGAATTAGTAAAGGGTGACAAAAGAAAACTTTTTAATCTATAAAAAAAGAACTTTCAACTTGAAATCAATTAATGAAGAATCTCTTTTTTTTGTTAAAAACATGGGAAAACTGATGAAAAATTCAATTGTAGTAAATGCTTTAGCTTAAAATTCTTAGAATTAACAGACATTCACTAAAAGTAGCAACAGAGTGTGATTATTAAAATTAGCTTTTAACTAACTTGTTTTTACTGTTTTTCTTGAGTTAATGTTTTAAGCATTAAATGCTTCTTCTTCTTGCAATAAGAAGACAATACAGAGCGAACGAGAGTCGGGATGATAATGAAAAATCGTACCGTAAGAGTCAAAGCTCTTATAAAAGAGCTTTATGTTCTTGCATAGACTTGCATTATCACTAAATCAGTTTATCTTTCTCTCATTTATGTTTGCCATCAAGGATAGAGCAGTGGTGTTAAATTATGAGATAATTTAAATTATTTATTCGTCTCAGCTAAAGAGCGGCACTTATTCATTCTTCAAGTATTTTTCTGTATACGTTTATTTTACTATACTTTACTGATATAGACATTGAGAAAATAACCCGAAGGTATGCAATATGAGAAACATGAATGTGTGCTTAGTTATGTTTAAATAATTATACTTAAAGAAGAAGAAAAAGTTAAGTAAAAATACAAGTAATATGAGATGATAAATTGGTGCCTAAATATTAAATAAAAAAAGAAAATTGTTTAAAAATTGCTTTAAGAATAAATTGTGGAATATTTAATTAAGTATTATGGCATGATGATAGAGATTAAGAGCGAATCGAAAATGTGAGATAAAAAGAGATTGACCTTTCATTACTACTCGTTTTGAAAATGAATGTAATTTAAATTCAATGAATGTTCACAAAAAGTTTTAAATAATTGCATAACGCCTTCATTGTGAATGAAGATAATCATAGTTATTTTGTTTGCATTTCATGACATTTCACTGTAGACTTTAGTATAAAAAGATAAACAAATTTGAATTCATTATTAATATCAAAATGAATTCTTTCTGGATAGTTTTGTTAATTGGAACAATTTCCTTAAATATTGAAGTTAAGGGTGATGATGCTGCAAAAACTTCATCCTCAGATTCTGAACTCGATCAGTTCAAACGAATGGGTGATTCTTTTAATGGAATGACACCAAGCCCAACTCAAATTCAGCAAATGCAACAAATGGGACAACAATTTCAGCAAAAATTTGGACAGCTTCCACAAGGTTTACAAAATGGACAATTTCCACAAGGTTTACAAAATGGACAATTACCACAATTTCCACAAGGTTTACAAAGTGAACAATTTCCTCAATTTGGACCACCAACACAGAAACCTAATGGTCAACAACAACAACAGCAAGGTCCTGCTATTCCTGCTATAACTACACCATCTTCAGGCACAACTAAGAGCAAAAAGATTAAACAAAAACCAACTCCACCATAATTTACAATATTGTCCAAAGCTTTAATTTTATTTTATCATTTTTAAACAAACCGATGATGAATTTATTACTAAATAAAAGTAAATTTTGAGTTCTAAATTTTATGCAAGCAATTTTATTAGTTTTTATTATCGTAATTTTTGTTCTGAATTTATTTTTGAAGCTTGTTGAGATTTTAATCAACTAAAATGTAGAATTACCCAACATTAAGCTGTAATATTATAGTCATTTCATTCACTTCAAACTATTAATTTTCACCAACTCACAAATGCCACAGATTTCCATGTGGAATCATTTGCAAGTATGAACTCAATCTGGATAGTTCTATCAATTTCTCTTTGCTTCTGTGCTGTGAGAATTGATTCACAGGGAATTGCATCTGCAACGACTCAAAATCCCCAAAGTAATTTTATATTATTACCATTACCACCCACTGCTAAGTTTCAACAGCAACCACCACCAAAATGGCTACAAACTCTCGCTAACGCAGCAGCACAACAGCAGAGCCAAAGTGTTTTGACTTACATCAACCAACAAGCACTTCAGAATAATTTTACTAAACAAACACAAATTGGAAATGATTTTTTAAAACAAAAAATTGGACGAGGATTGCATTAAATCTGTTCATCTGGTTGAATTTGTAAAAAATTAAATTCTGTTTTAAATAAAGTTAGGTCATTGCAATTTATTTCTCTGTCTAAAATGTTTTATTTAAAAATGCATTTTTTAAACAATAATGTCTAAACCAAGACATGCAAATTCTATCAAAAATATCCATCAAATTAACAAAAAAGTTTTATACAAAATTTTGAATTTTCAATGGTTACTCTGTTTCTTTTATCAAGATTTCTCATCCCTTGGTCTCAACTATAACGTAAAACAAAAATTTCGAAATGATTATCCATTTTGTAAAAAATAGAAAACGCCTGAAAAATTAATACTATCGATTTCAATGAGAAAGAACAAAAATATGTTCGTAAATCATTAATTTGTAATTCTCTAGAAATCAACACAAAATTATAATACAAAACCGTTTAAAAACGTCATAAGAAGTAATGACAATAATTTAACAATTTTATGTGCTTATTTTGATTCGAATCGAAGTTGCGTATGTATAAAAGCGATAACGCATCTTGAATAATTTGCCATTTTAGAGAGAAAAATCAAGTTTGTGCGAGCAAAAAAGATCCTTAAAATGAAATTCATTTGGATTTTTTTGTTTGTCATTTATGTGATAACTCTTGCAATGGGAGCAGTTAAACCTGAAAAAGGATTGAATTTGGCAATAACTACAAAAGCACCAGCAAAAATCAAAGCGGATCTTACAACTACAAAAGCAACCCCAATGACGACCAAAACAGTCAAAATAATACCAACTAAATCACTTTTAACTACAACAGCAAAACTAACATCGACAGTAGCTTCAACAACTAAAACAGCAACAAAAACCACCACAAAATCACAAGGCTAAAAAGACAAAAAAATCTTTATGAAAAAAGAGTAAAATAAAAGTATTCAGTGTGGTATTTACAAAGCAAGACACAACATTCACAGATACACATGTGACTTTTAATCTCGATTTGTCTTTCACTTTTATCGCTCTTCATCTCGATATTTTTGCCAACATACAATCGAAGAAAAATGAAAGCTTTTTTATCATATTATTGTTTTTGTGAATCAAAGCAGCATAAAAATAAAGAGAAAGGTTCAGCCATGACAGCATTTTTTAAATGAAATAACTCAGTAAGAAGATAAATGAGAATTTTAAAGTGAAATTAAGCCTTTTTGAATTAAAGTATGGTTTCGCGTACATGCGATAATTTAAAAAGTTCAGAATTTATTTGTTTGAGGATTTTCTAGTCATTTAATTAATTAACTTTGAAAAGAATTGACAAGGATAAATGAAAAAATTTGATAATCATTACAGCTCATTAATTTCTTGAAAAAAGTTCGCAAAAAACATGATTTATGCCAAAATAAAGCAATCGTTATTGAGCAGATTGAAAATGATTATGACGATGGTGAATAGTACAAAGATAATTTCTAATAAAGACACAATTAAAATTTGTTGATCAAAGTCAATTGTTCTTGAAAAATGCTTATCGCATTTGACACAGAGAGAATATCACACAAAAAATTTTAGAGACTAAACTTTTCACCACAATTTCCTTAACAAAAGCATTATATTGCCCCTGGTAGTTTCACTCGATGATTTTGACGGATGAAATTTAAAATCAAACGTGATTTCACACCCTTTTTCGAAATATTTCTGAATTTTCGAAAAAAATGTTTGCAAAAATATCAAAATTATTAATTGTTAATAGATTTTGCTGTAAAGTAATGTTTGGTTTAGTTAAATTACATTACCTTTTGCATTCAGAGCTATTAATAATTAGCTAAGTGTTGATATTTAAAGTTTTCATCAACAATATTTTTACGATTCAAACGATTTCGAAAGAAAACATTTTACACCCCTGGGCATTTTTCAAAAAAAGCCCCTAACGGTCGTGTGAAACTACCAGGATATTGTCAAATACCAAAAATTTATGATTTTACCGTAGAACAAAATCTCTAATCCTTTTTCCTCATTCATTTGTTAATTCAACCACACAAAGAACGTGTGAATTATGCGAATACGTAAACTTTTATTTTTTTTAATACCCCATCTGAATGTCTTACACATAAACACACAAACAAACATACTTTAATAAACTCGTCATAAACTTTAACATTACTATCCTAACATTCATTCCTTAGCTATCTATATCTTTTCATCTCATTCTCTATGTGTATTTGTATAATAAAAACTATGAAGAAAATTTGAGGAAAAAGTTTTTTTCTGCTACCTAATTGATTTGGTTTTAAGCGATTTACATTAGAACATGCAGAGAAGGAAAAAGAATGTTGTAAATGAGCTGCTTTGAAAATTACTCAAACATGAGATGAAATCATTTTGTGAAAATGAGAATAAAAATAAATTGAGGGTTTTACACGGCAACAACAATTTATTGTAAAGAGGAAACTTTATTAAGGTTAATTAAACATTTGCTTATTTAATTCATAAGAAGTTGAACAAGAGAAATTCATGAGAAATGAGTTTTAAAGGAATAAAACAAAATTGTGTTTCAAATGAAAACTAAAGTTGTTTTTTTCATTTCTCACATGTTATGCACTGATTCTTACAGCATACTTATGTTTATGGTAATATTGAACTGAGTAAGAAATAATACAATGTCCAAATTTAAATTACAAATTTTTTTAAAAACCAACGTTTTTCTTGACCAAAGAATAAAATAATATTTTGGACGTTTCAGAATCTCTTTGAGAATTGATAAATAAATGATGACAAATTTTATAACTATCATGTTGCATCTGTAACAAAAATCTTGGTTCTTTACAAAACTTTATAAGGAACTTGACTTATTAAATTTAAATTAAGAAGAACTTGGTTTAACATAATTAAAAATAATTTTGTTTGTAAAAATCACTTGGTAAAATTTTAAAAAGTGTTTTCATCTTGATAAAAGGTAGGTAAAAATAGCAGTAAAAGACATTAGAGCGAGAGTTGAGAATCTCTTGTTCATCATTATGACCATACATAAAACCGATTATTTAATGACAACGTGACCTTACTTACACGACCAGTAGTAGCATGCTGTAGTGACGAAACGTAAATCAAGATGATTAATAAAGGAATGAATGTTTATATATTGCACACATGAAGCAGGAAAAGAGGTTGAATAGCATGAGAATTATACTCACAGGCACTTAAATATGAGCCATTAAAACATTCCTTTTGACAATCTCACAATCTACAGTGATGCAGTTAATAGGTAGCAAAATGCAGCAGCAGCAGCTGTTGAAAGGCAACACTCATAACACATTATTTATTTTGCTGATTTTCTGTAATTAATTTTTCTTCTTTTTAACTAAGTACTCACTTAATTTTATCTTACTGTTTCGATTACAACCAAGGGGTTGCAATAGTGCTTATGTCATGCCTGTCACAAAAACTAGTTCAATAAATTTGGAGATCATCATCGCAATTTTTTATCAATTTTATAACGATACTCATTAGCTAGATTTTGAGACAGAAGTCATCACGTGTCGAAATATTTGAATTCTATAGGAAAATTCCACTCTTTAAACTAAAGCGACAGCGCAAAAAGGTTTCACAGAGATGGATCATACTCCTTTTTCACCTGACTTACTCACAAAACCACTGCAATTATGAACACTTCATCTCTTTCTTTTTTCAGGTTTTTTTATCTTTAGTTTATTTATTGAATTTGCTCATATTGAATAGAAATACCCATGTTTAGCATCTCATTAAAATATCAAAAATATTCAAATCAGTGAGAGACAGAAATGGATTTTGCTGAAACATCGCGGCTTTACTACGCAGAGAGACTTGTTTGCATTCTGTAGTAACGCCAACTGATTCATCTCTATTTTCTCTAACCTTTGGGATGTTCACACACACCTCCAAAATGAAAACTTGTTGTTGCTTTTTTTACGTTTCAAATTTTTATCTTTATCCGCTTTTATTTTGAGCGACAAATTAATATGAGAAGGAATTTTTTAAATGTCTCTCACCCCCCTTGTTTTGTTTTGCTTTGAAACATTCACCTTAAAGTAAGCAATCTCAACAATAAAATTTGAACAAACGAGCAAGTAAGTTGATGCTATTAACATGACAATAATTTTCTCGCTGATGAGCATGAACATCTCGTTGTTCTGAGAATGTAATGAGATACTTTTTTTCATAACAACAACATACAATATAAACCGGTAAAGGTAAATTCCATAATGAACCACCCAAGAACGTGATTACAATCAGTAGCGATTCATTCGACACAGGATGAGAAAAGAAGCAATCGATTGCAATTAAATGACTTGTAACACGCGCAATTAATTGATTTATTGATCTTCATGTGATGATGATGACGCAGTTTTGTCACTTCCATTCTACCTGTAGTGTTTCCTTTATTCCAATGAAGAATAAAAATAGCGAGAAACTAAATAATTGACGGATGAACTAAGAAAACGTTATAAAGAGAAATAAATTTTTTTAAATATTAAAAGACAATCGACATTCATTCATCTCGTTCTCGCTTGTGCCGCTCTTCTTGTTGAAACGTAAAATGTGTTAATCAGATGCTATAAAAAGAATGTAATAGCAAAAGTTTTTATTTTCGGTAGCTTTCTTATATTGACAGCTGTTTGTTTTAGCAACTAACAGCCCAGCCCTGACCTTTTCGAGTGTTTATCAAAAGATTTCAATTGTTCTAGTGAAATTTCCTATATTGTGACATTTCTTAATGCTAACATATATTTACATACTCAACTCTCTATTTCTTTCTTTCTTTCATTCGTACATTTGAATAAAAGTCTTCAAAATTATTTAAATTACCTTCGACGAGTAGAAAATGTCATAAACATCAACAATTTAAACGTTTTTCATCTGTGAGTTGACATCGAGCTGTATGCATACACGACAGATACACATAGACTTGATAAATGAATTTTTTATAACATCAATGGATTTTCATTCAGTGAAAAAGAGCTAAAACATTTTCATTTTAATTTGTTTAGTGGCGTTTATTTAATTCATTTGCATAAAAGTAATTTTTTCGGTTAGTCAAATACATTTGTTGTTGATATGCGCTTATTTTGCCACCTTTGTTGTTTCATTTAATTGTACAATTAAAATTAAGCTTTTGAGAATAAAATGGAACAAAATATCTAAAACAAATCGTGGGTTGCAGAAGACATAAATTTACTAATTTGATTATCCATTTCTGTGCGATCATTCCCGAATATTTTGTATCATGTCGTTTACCATAACGGTGTGACAGGCATCAATAGAAATTGAAGTTGACTGGCTCAGTGTGTGTCATTTTCATGTTAAATTTATGACTTCGTTACTCAACAAGCATTTATTTGCTCATCTTTTTCATTCGGCCTAAAATTTACATCAGAAAATCATAATTGAAATGCTGTATCATAAACTATCGGACAAAAAAAATTTAGATGATAATCTTTTGAATTGAATAATTTTTTGAAAGAATTTTTTTCTAAAAAATTTCATTAAATGTCATTTTTGCTTTAATCTTTTAATATATAAGAATTAATGCTATCTATTGAAGAGATGAAGAATAATAAAATGATTAAGAAAGGAATTACATTCTAATGGAAGATTATTTGTGAATAAGGGCGAGAAAATCAGATTTTCATAAAAATGTAAATAAAAACCTAAAATATTCTTGATTAAGCACGAATTAATAGATAAAGTTCCATAAATAGCACAATCATTCCATATAGCATAAGAGTTTGCTGTTATATATCAATCCATCAATAAAGAATATATCTTAGCTTATCTTATTTCTATAAATAGATTGAAAATTCAAAAACAAAGACGATCTAACAAGTTAAAAGTTTTAAATATTAATGAAGACAAAAGAACTCGGAAGTTATTTCACGTTAAGCGTCTTTTTACTGAAATTTTGTGGCCGAAAAATTTTTCAATTCATTCTGTAATTTTAGCTGCGTGTGGCATTGACTTTAACAAGGGGACGGACACTTTGGGCGAAAAATTTTTCGCTTATATTTTTGTGATACTGTTGTGCGTGACATTAAAGAAATGTTGCGTGTGACATGAATTTCAAAAAACCGTTAATCAATAATTTTTTTCAGAAAAATAAATAAATGTAAAAAACAATTTTCGTTGCTATTTTACAGAAGAAACATGTTATTCATCATATTATAACACACATAATATTGATCTGTCAATTTACAAAATCAATTTTTGTATGGTTGAATATTGTTTTCTTATTTAAGCGACATTTGTTTTTGTGTCATATGACAAATATTAATGTGTTGTCATCCAATTTTTTTCGCGCAACTTTCGCGCAAGTGTCTGTCCCCTTGGACTTTGAAGTCTCATAAAATCAAGCTTTGTCAATAAAAATAAAATATTACTATTTAATTCGTTCCTAATCTTATTTACTTTTCTAGTAGCTCTTGCTAAAAATAGTCATTAACATTTATCAAAAATTACAAAATCTATTAAGCGTAAATATTTATATATCTCTCAACATCTTCATTTTATCACTAACAACAACTTATGGTAAAGTTGGTCTCATGAATAGTGATAAATTTGAATGATGTGAAAAATTTGCAAATGAAAGAAATCAAATTACGCAGAAAGAAATCGGCGCGCAAAAACCATTCAGATATCGCGTGATCAGAAACGAAATTCGAGTGATCAAAAAATGTTTCATAATAAGAAGAGTCAAATTTTGATAAAAATCCTGAATGGCATGAAGATGATCAAATCAAAGCAAAAAAAATGAAAACAAAACATTTTTCGGTTATCGGAGAGTTGACAGTGAACAGAGAGAAAAAAATAAGAAGAATATGCCATATCATCGCAGTTTTTTATCGTTTTTATGATATTAGCAAGCTAATGGTTTCAATGATGATAATTTTCTGAATTGCCAATTGACCATCACCATTTAAAATCAATGCGACGACGCGCGATGAAATCTTGAGTGAAGAAAAAATTCCGGAGTAAAGAAGGCCATTGAGAAGTTGCGCAACAAACTGAGAATATTTCACAGAGATGGATCATGCTCCCGATTTTTAATGAATCACTCTAACCACCGGTGTCATTTTCGTTGTGTACACTTCATCTCTTTTCATTTTTCTTGTTTTGTCTGCTTAACATTTTGATCTGTTCATTATGAATAGAAATGCCCAAATTAGCATCAAATTAAAATATCAAAATATTCAAATTCGATTGATCAGTAGAGACAGAAATGGATTTTACTGAGACGTCGCGGCGTACTACGCAAAGAGAGACAACAAAACTCAAATTAAACGAAAACTGATTCATCTCTATTTCTTTATGAATCGCACACCTCCAATTTTTGTTTCTCTCTCGTTTTTGCGACTTTTTTTTTAAAAAAATATTTCAGGTTTTTAAATAGTTTATTGAAATTTTTGTGCGATGCAGAGATGAGGAAGGAAACTAATTTTTGTTCTTTAAATATTGAAAAATTTAAGAAATTATTTTAAGTAATGAAAATACTTAAAAAATATAAACCATATCATATGTCAAAGAAAAATTTACAAAAATCAAATGATTGATCAAAAAATTTCAATGCAAAGCATCTACGAAAAAGAAGAGGTAAAAATACAAAAAAGTAATAACAATAACTATAAATTTTCATTAATTCATTTTTTTCTAGTTTTGTAACGTTTTCTTTCTTTTTTTCATCTTCTTCGATCGATCGATTCGTGAAGTGAAAATTGCGACTCAAATAATCTTGAGTTTTTGCTGTTACAAGTTGAATTGTGTAGTCTTTTTTTGTTAAAATAGATAGAAATAGATAAAAGATAAATTTAACATTTTATTTGAATATTATGCGTCACAAATTGCTATATGAATGTGAAGTCAAAAAACGGCCTTCTTTTTTCATCTATCGTTCACAACAACATTCCTTTTGCATATTTATGCTATGCTGCTAGATAAAAAGAGAAATGTTGCACTAAGATATAAAAAAATATTTCTCAAGCTAAACATTAAAGTTTAATTACATACTACGCAATTAAACTGCAATCTAAGATGGAATTCAGAGGCTAACTAAAATGTCAAGGGAAATTAGGATTAGACGTACCGTTGGGAAAATATTTTCTTTTTCACATTTTTATCTCATTGCTGTAAGTTAAATGCATACAGTTATCTTAAACGTCATTTACTGTTTATGTATAGAAATACCTTTAAACTTTCTATTTTTAAAAAATAATAAATTGTAAACTTTTTCATTAATTGCACAAAAATTTTATGATAAGAAATGATTTAAATGAAACATAAATCAATCATTTAATTCCTCTTTTTTCAAAATTAGTTGATAATTCGTTTAAATGCCCAGTAGTCAACAAGTTTATAACAAAACACAATAAATTTAATCTCTGTTTACTTTTTCTTTTGAGAAACGAAAGAGCAGGAAGAAAGAGAGTCACCGCTAATAAACGGAATAACATTAAAGAAGCAACTTGTTCACTTCGTAAGCGCCGTAATCAAATGAAACTCCATATCGATAAAAATCGTAAATCACAAAGCAGCAGTCCATAGCCAATAAAAACAACGACGAAACTTTACGATGTGTTGGAAGAATCTCCAATAAAATTGATTTATTTCGTGTTCGCTCTTTTTCTTGTTAGGATGACTTCGCATTGATCGATATCTCTTACGTTTTGTAAATTCGCGCTCTCAACAAACATAAAAATCCTCTCTTATTTTCTCTTTTCTCTCTTTTAAGTTTCAATCAGCCAATAGAAGATCATAAATTACCCCTTCTCTTTATGTCGCTGATCTTTTTAGTGTGATCTGATGCAGCGACTATTTTGTATAAGATTTTAAACACGTGTGACAACACATTGTCATTAGCAAGACTTTTCTCATTGGTTGATCTTACTTTGTACACTCACTTTTTGTCACAGCGAGCATCATTCTCATCTTCAGTTACTCTCTTCATCTCATCGCGATCGGTTGGACAATAAAACGCTACAATATTAAATATTATATTTTTTGTGTTTTCATAAAAGAAAAAAAACTTTGAAGGCAAAAAAATATTTCGTCGCCAACGGATCGATTCACCATCATTTTTGAGCGTGATTAGATGTGTGGTTTGTGTTGTTGTCATCTGTGATGCATACAAATGATCGCCTGCATAATGTACGGAAATGGAAGTGTCAAAAAGACAACTACAACGGACTTTACAATTGATTGTATTCTCTCGACAAAAACTGATCAAAATGAAAGTTTAAATTTAAGCAACAGCAATGTTAATCATCAACAACATTCATTGCTTCCACTAAATAAAGTTCTTCATAATCCATGGATTCCTATTAAAAGTCCTCTTGCACTTGCCTTCAATCCGGCATCACATTTGAGGAAACTAAATTTTCATTCACAAATTTCCAACAATTTTTACGACTATTCACCGCTAAGCTCACCATCACCTATTCTACCTACACCAAATGATTTTATTCAGAATTTAGTAAAAACAACACATCACCACACATCTATTCACAATCATTTCTATACAAATGGATTTACTGCTTCATCAGAACATGTAAAAAGTTCAATCATCAACAATAATCATTTCTCTGGCGTACTTCCATTGGCTCTTGATGCCAAACTATCTTTACCAAAATTAAATGTATACGACAACAGTAATAATAAGTTTTGTGATACTCAATTGTTAAGTGAAGAAATAGATATGGTCACGACGAAGAATAGAACACAATCAGTTTCGTCTTCATCAATCTCCAGTGAATACAAGTGCTCAATATGTTTCAAAAATTTTGATAATAATGAATTATTAGATGTGAGTTTTTTTTAATAAGAAATTTTAATGATAAAAAAAATTATGAAAAATATTTCATATGTAGGTTCATTTAAAATCACATTCAAAACCTAAATTTTCCTGCTCGAAATGTGATAAGCAATTTTCTCAATTGAGAAATTTCAAATATCACATGTCAATCCACGCAGGAACGAAAGAATTTTCTGGTAAGTTAAAGAGATAATTTCTATGCATAAACTTTAGAATTCATGAATTCATCTACGGAAATAATTTAAATACTTAGAAACGAAAAGAGTCATAAAAAACATAATAAATTATTAAAAAATCAAGAAAGAAGTAGAAATATCTTTAGTGTTAAGTAAAAATTACAATAACTTCTTCCTATTTTTTAAAACGAAAAAAATCAATACACTAATACAAAGTTTAATTTCATTCCTTTCAAAAAAATTCAAACTTATTTTGCATACAAATTGAATATTTGTGTAAATATATTTCAATAAACGAGCGTTTTGATTACTCTAATTGGCCTAAATTTGATCTTCTCTAATCGAAAATGTAGATATTTTTTTTTAGAAAAATGGTTTCGCACAAATGAATGAAGTATTTAATTCATGTCAGGAAAAATAATAGAGTTTTTTGTGATAGAAAAAAGCCAAAGAAAGTAAATTTTTTTAAAATTTAAACAAGAAACTTTCATTCGATATAAAAGCATACAATTGTTCATCCTGATATTTTCACCTCTGTTTTTCTATTTTCATTTGTGAATTCATATTCAAATAATGTTATTAACCCAAGGTACATAATAAAAAATTAAAATTTCCGTTAAAAATTCATTTAAAACATGCAAATTTACGCGGAAGCATGCAAAAGTAAAAACCAAGGGGATGGACACTTAGGCGAAAGTTGCGCGAAAAAAACTAATTTAGGCAAAAATAGGCAAAAAATTTTTTTGTCACACGCGACATAAACAAAATTGTTTATTTTCAATAAAAAATTTAATTTTTACAAAATTTTAACTTATTTCATTTTAAAAGACACCATAATTGAAATGCATAGTTTAATAATTATGGCTACATTTTTTAAAACTTGATTAGAAGTTTCTATATTATTTGTTTAAAGTTTTCAAAAATTGTAAACAATTTGTTTCGCAACAAAAAACATGTCACATGTGACAAAAAACAAAAAAACAGGCAAAAGTAGGCAAAAACAGGCAAAAACTTTCGCCTAAGTGTCCATCTCCCTGGTAAAAACAATTTCAAAAATTAATAAAAACACCTGATTTAATTTGACAAAAAAAGTATGAAACACATTGAAATAGCTAAAGGAATTATTCTTAACTGATTTTTAGTAAGATTAGTTGTGAAAATTTGTTTTGATCTTGAAATTTCCATGAATTTTAATGATAACGAAAATTTCAAATTCAAATTTTTCGGTTTTGAATTAAAGTTTTTCAGTTTGTATTTTTCCAATTAAATTATGAATTTAACTATGGATGAAGGAATGTGGAAAAAAAGTTGTTATAATTAAGTATCTGAAATACTTTGAGTATTCATCCCTTTTTGGTATACCAAATGAAAAAAAGCTTTTATAATAAATTGCTACTACTTAAATATTTAGTTTGGTCTCTTACTTACTTCCTTAAAGTTTTTCTTATAAGACTAAATTTGACACCTCTTTACTTATTTTTATGTGTATATTTTTTTTTTTCTTTTTGTCTCTAAAGCCTCCTGTCCAGAATGCGGAAAAACGTTCAACGATAAAGGTTATCTGAGTAGTCATCTAAAAATTCATAGGTAGGTAGTCTGAAGCGGAAGTTCGAGTCGTTAGAAAATTGTGTGAAGAAACTTTTATGTCTAAATACCATACTTCTCATACCGCAATTTCATTTGTTTCGATAGAAATAAAAAGGAACATGTTTGCCCATATTGTCCAAAATCTTTTAACCAACGTGTCGCTTTCAATATGCATGTTAGGTGAGTGGTGTGAATGAAAAACTTGAAAATTTATGATTCTTGAAAAAAAAATATTTCTTTTCCTATTTATTTTATTGATTAGAATTCATCTTGGTCTTAAACCTCATTGCTGCACGGAATGTGGAAAAACTTTTAGCAGGTATGATGATAATAAATTTTATTATTGAAAAGAAAATCTTATAAGAAAAAAAACTTTTTTTATAGAAAAATGTTACTGAAACAGCATTATCGAACTCATTCTGGTGAGTGACAAAAAAAAAGAGAAGCATGAGAATTTATATTTTATTCAATTTTTTTTCTTTACAGGAGAGGTGAGAACATCTTTGTTATCACATAATTTTTACGTAGTCATCAATAAATTTATTTTTATCAAAAATTCTTATACAGAAACCATACAAGTGTAATTTCGAAGGATGTGAGAAAAGATTTGCAGATAGATCAAATATGATTCTTCATTTTCGCCTTCATTCTGGTATTAAACCATTTGCTTGTCATTTGTGTCCAAAACGATTTAGCAAAAAGCACCATTTGGGTAAACTTGGAAATTTTTATTGTATGAGAATTAATTAAATTTACAATTAGTGTCTTTCTTCTTAACAGGAACTCATTTGAATTATCATTTAAATCTGAAACCATATATGTGCTTAAATGAAGGATGCGAACAGAAATTTACACAATCAAGCAATATGAGAACACATATGAAAAAATGTCCACATAGAAAAGTTGAAAATTAACAGAAAAGGATAAAGAGAGAGAGGAAGAAGAATGAGTGGACACAAACAATTTGTATACGTATATTTAGAATTAAGAGCACACATTCCAAAAATATCTACTTTATCACTTAATATTTGCAATTTGTTCAAATATGAAACGAAATACGTAAAAAAGCTCATCAATGATGTTGCTATGTGCATAAGGAATTTTTATCTAATTTTAAGTTGGTTGTGGGTCAATCTTATTAAGTATACGAATCTAAAATAATTATTATATTTTTGTACAACAGGAAAATTTTCAGTATACGGCAAACGGCAAACTAATGAATCAATGAATCATGAATTACGTAAATGACATGTTCAAGAAAATAAAAATGTTTTTTGATAAAATTTTTTAACCGATTTTAACGACTTTTTATTTTTTAAATTAGAAGTTCTCTCTTTTCACGCCCTGTATTTGATAAAAATTGTAAAAACATCATTTTATTGCAAAAATCTTTTTAGACGTTTATTAATCAATTTAAAAATTGATTTAATTGACTAATTCTCGAAAATATTATTCTAAATCTATAGTTACCTATTGCTATTATCAAATACTTTCAAAAAATTAAGTAATACAATAATTTGTGAAACTGCTAGAGAATTTTTCTTCATAAATAAACAAAGTAATCTCATTTTAATTCAACGTAGGTAAGTAATAGAACAATATTATAACTTTATAAAACTAAATTTATTATATTATTTAATTTATCAGAAGTATGGAAATCGACATTGATGCAGCAAATACAATGCAAGTTGATGCCGATTCTTATGTGAATTTTTTTGATAATACAACATTAATAGAGATATTTAAACACCTTGATGGAAAGAGTTTGTTAAAAGTGAGTGAGGCTTGTCAGCGTTTTGAAGAAATTCTTTCAAATTCAAAGGGATTGCTTAAGAAAATCAAATTCAAAATTAGCTTTCCTGATGACGAAGGCATAGAAAAAATCCTAAAAGGACTACTTGTGTGTAAAGAACATTTAAGCCGTGAATATTTGAATCTGCAAATAGTACGATTGAGAGACAGCACTTTGAATTACAATGATGAAATGCGTGAAACATTTTTATCGATAGTTTCAAAATTAGCAAAGTCGATTATAAATCTTGAAATAAACAACTGCTTTTTACTCCGCTACGATATCACAATCATGCTTAGCCATTTTAATAATCTAGTAGAAATGAAACTAGAGAATTTAATGTTTTCGGATGATTTCATGCCATCAGAAATAGCACAAGAAGATCAACTGGATGATAGCCTTACATGCCCAAATCTAAAAGTACTTCGACTTATTCAATGTGACTTTTATTGCCTATTATTACTCAAATCACATAGCAAGTTGCATACACTTGAGATTTCAATTCCAAGTTACAATCGCTCCGACGTAGAGGAACTAGAAAATTTTCTCCTAAAACAAACGGAACTTAAAGAATTGATATTGTCAAGCTTTAGATTCAATTCGAGCTACTCAACACAACGCTTAGAAAATGTCAATTTTCAATTAGACTCACTGTACTTAAAAGATGTTAATTGGGATATCTCATCTCATTGTTTGGCGTTCTTGAAGTCACAAAAAAATCTTAAATCTTTTTCATTGAGGCGTTTTCGATCATGGATTTTGCCAAAAGAAGCTTATTTTATGTGGTTTTGTGATGCTATGAGACATGTATTAATTACTAATCCAATTAATACACTTTGTATTGATACAACAATAACATCAGCGTATATTAAAGAATCGGAATTTCTACTTGATATGTGCAATTCAAATGTCACTCAACTGACTTATATTTGTGACACTACTGATACTTCTGAATTTTTCAAAATATTTACAAGACTTTTTCCTAAACTTCAATCTTTAAAATTCACAAACGGTTGCAACGACTCAACAGACTACACATTGCTACAAAATTTACATTTATATAAAGATTTAAGAAAAATTTGTCTTGTATCGAGACCACAAATGCTGGACAATTTCTGTAGAATAACTGTTGAAAATTTGACATCATTCAAGTTCTTTGCAACAAATGAGGACAAATCTTTGGAAAGATTGAAGCATTTGTTTTCTCAAAATACAAAAATAAAATCAATTGCACTTGAGATTGAACCATTAACGATTGAAGAAATTACAGAACTAATTATTAACTTTTCGCAAACATTACAAAAATTAAGAATTCAAGATCTTCACTTGAATGCAACTGAAGCTGAAATGTTTATTCAAAATTTTCCTAAACTACGTTTCTTGTGCTCAGATGTTCCAGTTTCTCAGGATGTTTTAAACATTCTCAACAAATCAAATGTTACTTTTCGTTTATCTAATGGAAATCGCTTTTGAAAAGATGCACAAAAGACTGATGTGTAAATATATATATATATTATATTATATATTTTAATGATAAATTTATTTTTTAATAAATTCAAGTATATAATCAAACTCAATAAAAACTTAAAAATATGAAATTACATTACTTTATTGAACTTCCTCATATCGTTTCTTCATCATCTTTTTAATATAGGATTTGTAATCATCGCCTGCTGCTGCACCATAACTTGAGCTTTTGCTTCCAAGGCCAGCATTTGAAATTCGCTGTTCAGCTTCAATTATTTCAGTTCTTCCTTGTCCCGATTTTCCAAGACCTAGACCTTCTTTCCATCCCATTGCTTTCAAAAGTTTGTTACCAATATTACTGTCATCGATAGGTCTAGAAGCAATTGTTTGTGCCTGATATGACTGCACAAGACTTGCTTTCTTTTCCATCTCTCTCTGAAACCTCTCTTTTGCACGATTCACTGGCGGTAAAGGTTCAGCTTCACCATATTTTTGACGTCGCTCTTTAGCTCGATCACGATAACTAAAGTAAAAATATTTTTTTAAATAATGAATGATTTAAACTGATTTTTCATTTACCTTTGGGATGAATTGTTATTACCGCTGCTATTTGAACCAATATCTAAAATTCCATTCTGCAATTTGTACTTTTGCAAATTTTCCTTATGAAGATTTGACATTTTTGAATGTTTTGTAAGCACATCACTTGATGGAAATCCACGTTTACACAATAAACACACTAGTTTTTCGTAATCAAGTAAATCATTTTCATTAAATGAATTTGCAGCAGCAGCACATTTGTTTGCAGCTTGATCTTCGTGTTCATCTGAATCCGAATGATATTGTGCAACCAATTTATTAGCAGCAATTGCTGATGTTGTTTGTAAATTAATTGGTGCGCTACTAGTCATAGGACGATCTAACATAGAATATCCAATATCAGGAACAATTTCTGATTTTGAAAGAGGAGGCGATTGTGAATTGTCATTTCTCATAACATTCTGCACTTGTATTGGCGTATAATCTTTCTTTTGATTTAATTGTTTTGCCCATCTAAAAATTTATTACCTTTAATTATGTTTTATTCAACAATTAAATTTGCTTACTTTTCCATATCTTTCACAATTTTTTTAGCCACTTTGACTTTATCCTGAGGTTGCTCTTTTTGTTTCTTATTATTATCTTTAGCTTCTTCAGCAGGAGGTGGCGGAGGTTGTTGTGAAAAAGAAGTGACCTTTAATGAAAACATGAAATCAGAATCATTTTTCGTGATATCAAGAAAAATTATTCTTACTTGTGAAGCAGAAGAAGTAGCAGCCGCAACCGCATTTGCTGATGCCAAATTTGTATGTTCCGTAGGCGCTAAGACATAAGTTGATTGTAAAGAATCCCAGTAAAGGTATTTTGCAATTTCAGAATTGTAATAGTACTGAGACGATGCATCATAATAGAGACCGGTAGTAGTATCATAATAATAACCACTAGTTTCATCGTATTGATATTGACTCACATCGGGAGTTGCTGCACAGAAGTTTGAAAGATCAAAATGTTTATTAGTTTAATTTCTGGAAATCCTAAAATGTCTTTCGTTATTAAATTACGATATTTTTTGCCGTCGCCTCTTGGTATTTCGACTTGTTGCAAGGGACCATAGGTTGTATCACTCTTAGATTTCTGTTTTCTCTCGATAGCTGATTGAGCAATTGATGCACCAGAATGTGCTTCATAAGATGGTATGTTGCCCTAAAATGAAAATTTATATTAATTAATTGTTATTAAAAAAAGAAATTCTTTAATCGTACCGAAGTAATTTGTTGAGTGTAATATTCCGTGTAGTATTTAATATACGCTTCTTTATCAGATCCATTTTGAGCATAAATACTTGCTGCTTGTTCTGCTAATTTCGGAACATCAGCGAGAGTGTATTGATAGTTTTGTGCATAGTTTGCATCATTTGAATGTGAATTACTGCGACTACCATTGGAGCTATTATGTGGTTTAGAAATCACACGATTTTCTGAATCAACGCAATATGACATAGAAACTGAACCGAAAAATTAAATTAGAAAAGCATAAATATTATTTTAATAAGAAATCTACCTTCTCGTCCATCAATTTCAAATCCTTGTAATTTTTCTAGAGCTTGAAATGTATTCATTGAATCAACCAAGTTGTCAAAATTGAGATAACATATTCCTCTTGAAACTTGTGTCATTTGATCACGACAAATAAGAATTTTTGAAATTTTAGACACAAATTCTGGAATCTTTTCTTGCAAAACAGTCAAAACTTTCTCTTCAGTTGTCAATGCATCAAGATTTCGGAACATAATTTCTAAAAAGAATTATATAGATTAAAATGTTTTTACAAAAATCTTTATATATTGTACTTACTTTTTGTAAGAATATTTGAGACCTCATCAAATCCTTCAGATCCACTTTCTTCACGTGATGCATTGCATTTAAAGCAATTGTCTCGTCTTTTAAAATTAAACACTCCGCATTTTCCACAATACCAATCTGTGAGAACTTTGTCATAATGACCTTCATTTTCTTTCATAAAACTATATTGTATAGTAGCTTTATATTGATCTTGCAGAATAAGCACGCCCTTTAAGAAAAAATTTAAATGATATTTTATGTATTAGTAATTGATTTATAAAAAGTGTATAATCTAAATTATTCCTTTCCAGACTGTTTTTATAAACATTATGACTTGGATTAAAGCTTGGACTCTAACAACAAAAAATATTACATATGCAAAATACTTGAACATTTCACTTTTTATCTTTTATTGTAGCATCGTTTTCGTATTATTTTCTCTCTCTATGTCATAGTTCCATAGTTTTCTACCTGTTTTTGCTCAATCCAAGATCTTGCTTCTCCAATGCTACTGAATGTTACGAAAGCGAACCCTCGAGATTGTCCTAATTTAATGAATGGATGAGAGCAAATAGATAGAATTAAACAGATGTTCTAGCCATTGTTTAATTGAAATTTTTTTTATCGACAATGCATATAAATCAATTGTCAACCCTTACTTTACTCTTTCGCTTTAGAGCACAATATTTTCGTCTTACATATGTCGACTTCAATACTTACGGTTTTCATTATTTTTCGTCATATTTTAAAATTCAAACTTATAATTATTTGAGTACGAAAAGATTAATAATTACCTGTGGCTTTTTTCCTGATTAAACGAATGGATAATGGTTTCAAGCCGGATTGTATTAAGTCACATTGAATCTAAAAACAATTTTCAAATTCATTAAATGCAACATTCATTTTCGTTTCAACTTACATCTGCTTCTGTTATTTGTGGAGCAAGACCACGCACAATAACTTTATTATTTGGTTCATTAGTATGATTGCTTCCACTATCACTTTCTTCACTCTCATAATGTCTCGATCTGTGGTGATGACTGCTGTTATCTCGTCTTTCATATTCACCTCTAAAATAAACGATAAAATGTTTTAAAATAAATTAAGAACTTTTGAGATAACAAACTAACCTTCGATCACGATTTCTTTCTCTATTGCGACGATCATAATATTTATCATCCCTTTAATTTTGTTTTTGAATTGAGCCATCATTATGGATGTTTGTTATAATAGAACCACAAAACTTACCGATTACTGCCTGACCATGAATCTTCATCATTGTTACTACTGCGGTAGTCTCGCGACCTTGAACGAGATCGAGAGCGACGTCTATTGATTAAATATGATGAAAAGAAAAAATAAAAAGGGTTATTCCTGTATGTTGGTAATCATCAGAATTTCTTTGTTTATACCGTCGACTGTGATACCCATCATCTCTGTTATATTTATCTCTTTTTCGATAATATCCATCTTCCTCGTCCGGATTATTATTGTAATTGTTCCGATCTGTGAGAATTTCAATGCAAATTTTAAAGAAATTAGTACTTTAGATGAAATCCAATAATGGCCGAAATTTTTTACTCATTGCTTTTGACTGTGGATTTTGTTTTTCGTAAAAAAACTTTTCTAATTGAAACTTTTAAAGTAATTTTTCAACTTTCTTCAATTGTTCGTAAATCAAAGTCACGATTTTTGGTGTTTTAAAGTTTATTATCGATTGTAAAGTTTACTTTTTTAGAAAAATGAAAAAAAGATTTTATTTTATTTCGCCTTCAAGTAGAAACTTTTCGACAATTGTCGACCTAATTTATAAATTTTTGAAATACGTTACGGGGTTTTTATATATGTATTACATACAGTTGCATTCTGTTTCTCAAATTTCAGCTAATAAAATAAATTCTGTTAAATAAACTAAGATAAAAGAGCAATGATATCATTACATTCAAAAATTTTCATATTTTATTTTTTCGATTAATTAAACATAATTTTTTAATATGATGCTTTTGCTGTCTATTCAGCTATAATGAATAAAATTGCCAATTACATTTAGAAGTTTTAAAGGAAAAAATATTTTTCGTATTGTTAATTTTAATAAAATTGAAATAAAAGGATAGGAAAGTGGGAGAGATGAAGGGAATACTTAATTGATAGGTATTGTAAAATATATTAATTAACTTTCTTCAATAGTATATTTTCTGAAAATAATATTTTCGATATAATTAAAAATGAAACAAATAACTACCATTTACCAATCAGTGAAATATTTTTTCGATACCGCATATTTTTTGCTCTTATTTGCGAGTAACTACGGCACTCGTCATACTTTACGGAATTTCTATATGTTAAACTTTCTTTCTTTAAATCATACTAGCTTAAAAGAGAACGAATCTCTTTATGCATAAAACATAGAAAATCGACATAGCTATCTGATCCATTTGTGCCTCTATCTTCAATCAAGAAATGTCTAAGCACCGATTCTAATTTATCTCGTTGACGAACAAGAGCAATCTGCAAAATAAATTTAATAACTTTAAGATAATTTTTACTATTATTATACATACCCTCATGCAACGCGTTCTTTCTTTTTGAATTGTTTCCACAATGCCACGTATTCTCTTTGACAACGGATTATCAAAAACTGGTAATCCAGTTCTCTCTGTATCAATTTGTTGAGTGCATTGTGCACCGAAAACTGATTGTGTAAATTCACTTGATAAACCAACACCAAGCCACAAGAACATATACACACCATTATCTAAAAAGATAATTTTTAAATTAAAAACTTCGATTTAAATAAATAAATAGATAAAATTATACCCAATATGTAAGCACCATCATCTGCCATTTTATCAATTGTGCAACGAATTGCAGGTGGAATGCCTTCCTCATCGACATTGACATTATTGATAGGAATCAGTCTTGGATAAAAGAATGAGACTGAAGTTGGCAAATCCATAGTACACACAAAATACATCGCATATGAGCGATCATCGAGAGTAATATCTGAGCCACCTGAGAATGCGTCATTTTTTAGCAAACAAGAGATGTATAGTGGCAATAATTTCAAACATTCTGGTAATATTAGTTGACCAGCTGATGTTGGTGATGCACAATTTTTCTTATAACATGCAAGAATTTGTGCAGCACGATTCACTAAATTATCTCGAAATACTTTCGGTGTGTGCTCAAGTAGTCTAAATATTCCCTATAAATATTTATTAAATTATTGATTTCGATAAAGCAATTATTATATTAACAAAACTTACTTGTTTAGCAAAGAATAAAATTAAAGTATCCAAATCACAACTTCTAAACAAATCTGCCAATTGTGTGCATGTTTTAAGTGCAAGATTGATAATACGCAATCTTCGTTGTCCACTACATGATGTATAAAGAAGAGCAACTTGAACATAGACATTTTCCTCTGGAGGTAATTTATCGTCATGTTTTATCTCAACTGCAACTGATTTATCGCAGTCTAAAAAAAGATTGCGTAAATTAAAATTTCAAAAATTATTATTTATTTTCCTTTTCTTACCAATTCCAGCAATTTCCATATCAGTAGTATTTGACATAAAGAAATGACCAAAGAAATCTGTTGGTCTTGTACCTGTCGATGTTCTAACTCTCATAACTGCATCAAATGCAACAGGACGAGAAATATTTTTTGAAATGTCTGATATTAATCGTTCACCATCGATGTCTGCTTGGAAGTAAGTGTATTTATATACTTCACCGCCAGTTAAACGAGAAACTTGACCAATTGTTGCTAAATCAATATATGCGTTGTTAAATAAAAATAAATCAACAGTGCATCCTGCGCCTGCACAATCTTGTCCCAAATTATTATATGTGGTATTTTGTGGTGCTATAAGAGAATTAGAAATTATTTTTAGTTTTCTAAAAATTATTCTTTTCAAAACTTACTCAATACAGTTCTTTCTTTTTCAGTTCCTAATAATTTTCTATCATCACGATTTTTAAGTTGACCGGGAGCATCAGCAATAGGTAAAGTTGAGTGAAAAACTAACAATTTTCCCGCACATTCTGAAGCTTTTAAAGCCTCAAGACCGGCTTGAATAGCTGGCATTAAAATTGTTTCAGTTTCTCGTGTCTCGCCATACATTTTAGGAATTTGATCCATTAATTGATCAATGACAGCTTCTGATTCTACTGGATCAGCTAAAAATCCATCGAGTAGTGGCATAAACATTTCATGAATATCACCAACAACTAATTGCTGAGGTTGAGCTAGAGAGCTCTTAATATTGTAGAAATGAACAGATTTGTCGTATGTAATGAAACCAACACGCATTTTCGTACTTGTATGACCCTGATCAATTGGCAAATTCTTAATGATTCGTTTCATTTGCGAACAAAGTAAATGAACAAGTCCAGATTTCACATTATTATATGAGACATCAATAACAAAGATCATTGCTGGTGGTTTAGGTGGAGTATTATTCTAAAAATTAAATGCCATTAGTTATGTTTCTAATATATTTCTGAATAAACTTACTCTGCAGTAATCTTTTGTCGCAACAAATTCATATGTTCCCAAAACTAATTCGGGTCTTTCATATTTATCTACACGCTGACCTGTATGGTCCAAATGTTGAAAGTATTCAGCTGGAACTGTAATGAAAAATAGAACAAATTTCTTATCAATGACCTCAAAATGAAATTTTTTTTAAAAAAGGTCATTTACCTTCCGTTGTTGCTTTACACAATAAACATTGAAATCTTCTTCCTGCGTCAATAAATTGCATATGTGGACTCATATAAGCTTTGCATCGAATACATCTGATTGGACCAATTTCACCAAAATCAACAATAGGAGGTTGCATTTCTTGATCAGCAATTCTTGCAAATGGACTAATAATGAGCGAGAATGGAATTGCGCTTTGTTTCATCATGTCAGTTGTTGCTGGAATGCTATACATTGTCGAACGAATATATCTTGGACTTGAATTGCCTTGATCTTGTGTAATGAATTTTGTTGTAACTAGCGGTGGAACTTGACCTACTTGAAGAGTCGAAAAAACACCGCCACAAGCACGTTGATTTTCTGCCATAACTTGAATGGGATTGGGCATTTGATCAGGATCTAAACGTTTTTGTGGAGCAGCTGGCTGCATTGGACCTGTTGGATAACCAGGATGTGGTGCACTAGGTTGAGCACTTGGATACATTCCAGGCGGTTGATTAAAATTTCGATTAGCTGTTGGTGATTGAACAAATTGTTGAGAATTGGGCATTCCAGGAAAAGGTTGACCTGGCATTGGTGGCATATTTGGCTGTGTTTGAGCTTGTGCGCCAAATTGCTGTCCTCCTTGCATAGGACTTTGAAATTGTTGTTGTTGTTGATTCATTCCAGGCATTGGAGGCATCGGGGGCATATTAGATGAAAATTGTGGTTGATTTATGGGCATTGGAGGCATTCCAACTTGAGGTTGACTAAATGGAACAGCCTGTTGTGTTTGAGGCATTGGAGGCATGCCTAATTGCGGAGGCATTGAACTTGGCTGTTGTTGATTCATAAATTGTGGTGGTGATGCCATATTTGGAGGCTGTCTTGTTTGCTGAGCTTGCGGCAAAGGTGCAGCAATTGTTGATGCTTGCTGTGTAGTTGAAGGTGCAGGTGGCATCATTCCATTAGTTTGAACACCGTTTTGTAAATTAGAATTAGCTTCGCCAGGAATTACTGGTGGTCTCTGTGAAAAAGCTCCTGAATTTTGAACAGGAGGCTGTGGTGACATTGTAGGCGGTGGTGGCAATTGATGAGTAGAAGGAGGAATTAAAGGTGCAGTGTTCATTTGTGCTAATGTAGCATTTGAAGTTGGTGGAAATTGACTTGGTACAGTTGTTTTATTTGCCATCACTGGTGGAAATTGTGAACCATTTTGCATGCCATTTGTTTGACCCATTGGTGGCGGAAATTGATTATTGTTGTTGTTCACATTCATATTGTTATTATTATTCGGTATTGTCGCAGCAGCAGAAGGAGGAGGAGGATTCATCATTTGTGGTGTTGATGATGGTGGTGGAAGTTGATTGTTGTTATTCATTGCAAATGATTGAGGTGGAATTTGACTCATCATCTGGGGATTTCCTAATTGTTGTTGTTGTGGCTTAGGTGGTCCTAAATTCATATTTGCCATTTGCTGATTGATCTGAAAAGTGAAATATATTAGTTAGGAATCCATCGAATAAAAAATGATTTAAATTTACATTTCCAGGCCATCCTTGTTGTGGTGGTTGCTGTTGTCCATAAGGATTCATATCTATATTCAATTTGAGTTGTACTCTAAACAAGAAAATACAGGGAAATTTAATTATTCAATCATAATTGCTGTCTTGTCATCAAATAAACTTTCACAAAAAAACAAATTTTCTATTATTATATTCGAATGAACAATTTAATCTTTCTGATTATAATAAAAGTTTCAAATAAAAGCATTAGTAAATATTTATTGCAGATAACAGGCACTAAAAAGTCTAGAACACGTAAATTTTATTTGTATCAAAATTTTCTCGATGAAAGTTTTTTTTTTATGAGCTGGAAGTTTTCGTATTTAGATGAATTTTTAAGTAATTATGAATAGTCTACTTTGGCATTCAATGAGAACACTTGCCTCTAGTTATTAAAAACAGTTTTGCGTGCAATTATACAATATCTGAACTTGATAACACAAGAAATTTAATATTTTTATTATTTTGAAATAATTTTTAAGTGTAAT
Source organism: Polypedilum vanderplanki (assembly GCA_018290095.1). Lineage (NCBI taxonomy): Eukaryota > Metazoa > Arthropoda > Insecta > Diptera > Chironomidae > Polypedilum > Polypedilum vanderplanki. The sequence goes on along the minus strand of CM031380.1, from coordinate 17,086,430 downwards.
TTTCAAAAAGCACCACGACAATCACAAAAATACCCCCTTCAATTTTATTTTGAATACAATTCCAAAGTTATCGACCTCCTATTGTTTTTCTTTCAAAAAATAGAATTTCATAAAATATATTTCTCATTTTTATTGATTAAAAACATTCTTTCAGTAAATTGTGATAATAAATAATATTAAAAATGTCTCAAATGACAACGAAAGACTCAATAACTGAACATTTTACAAACGATGAGTCACTTAAAGAAGTTTTACAAACAGGAACAGATTTACGTGAATATTCACAAGAAATTGAAAAAGAACTTGCAAGAGTATCAAATCAATCAATTTCGGCTTATATAAAAGAGTCAGAGAATATTGCAAAGCTTCATAATCAAATTGGAACATGCGATAAAATTTTAGAAAATATGCAAGAAATGCTGACCAACTTCCAGCAAGTGCTTAACAATATTTCATCAGAAATCACAATTCTTCAACGCAAGAGTGTCAATATGTCTCAACAACTCACCAATAGATGCATTGTTAAAAATCAGCTGTATCAATTTATTGAAGATCTAGCGATTTCTGAGGAAATGATAAAATGCATTATGGAGAATGCAGTTACAGATAAAGACTTTCTAAAACATCTCAATGAATTAAATCATAAATTAAGTATGGTAAAAGAATTAAATTTCAAGGAATCTAAATCTGCAGAAGATGTTGCTGATATACTTGAAAAGCTTAAAATCAAAGCGATGACAAAATTAAGAGCCTATCTACTAGAGCAAGTTTACAAATTTCGCCGTCCAATGACCAATTATCAAGTTCCTCAAAATGCAATGCTTAAATATAAATTTTTCTTTGAATTTATACTCTCAAATGAGAGGCATGTTGCACAAGAAATTTGTAGTGAATATGTCGATACGATGTCAAAAATTTATTATAGTTATTTCAAGAGTTATTCTTCACGACTAGCAGCTCTGAGATATGAAGAGGCTGTAACAAAAGATGATTTGATGGGAATTGAGGATACTGCAAGCAAAAGTCTCTTTTTAAAAAGCACATCATTAAAAAATAAGAGCACAATTTTTACAATTGGAAATCGTGGAGATATATTGACATCAGAACTGGAAGCTCCCATTATTATTCCTCATACACAAATGGACAAAAAGACTCGCTATCCATTTGAAGCATTATTTAGATCTGAGCAATATGCACTTGTAGATAATGCATGTCGTGAATATCTTTTTATAACTGAATTTTATCTCGTACGAGGTAATCAAGCACAAGAATTATTTAATCAAATTATGGGTAAAACAATGTCGTTAATGATGAAAAATTTAGAGACATACATTGTTGATTGTTACGATACAATCGCTCTTTTTCTTTGCATTCAACTTATTCTACGTTATCAAATTTTGTGTCATAAACGTTGTGTAAATGCTCTTGACAAATATTGGGATACTTTGCAATCTGCTCTTTGGCCAAGATTTGAGCATCTTTTCCGTCTTAATATTCAAAGTATTCGTGATTGTGATCCAACAAAATTCAATAAAGAGACTGGTCCGCATTACATCACACGACGTTATGGTGAATTCTCTGCAGCTGTAGTTGGAATAACTGAAAATTTTCCTAATGAAACTGTTAGCCGTCTTCTGATGGAGCTTCAAAATGAAGTTGAATGCTTTTTACTTCGAATGGCTGCAATTTTTCCTCAACGAAAAGAACAATTGATTTATTTGATTAATAATTATGATTTAATTTTGGGAATTTTAATGGAGAGAACAAGAGATAATACAAAAGAGGCTGAAGCATTTCGTGAACAATTGTCAGCAAGAAGTAATGAATATGTTGAAGAAATTTTAAGTCCACATTTTGGTGGAATCATACATTTTGTCAAGGAATGTGAGAAAGAAAATGTAAGTTAATTAATGCTTTCAATTAAAAGATTACAATCAAATTAAATTATTTCAGAATGATGATCCAAAGAGACATGAAAGAAGATCACTTGCTTTGGTTCAAAATTTTTCTTCAAATTGGAAAAAGGCCATTGAGGATCTGAATCGAGAAGTTTTACTTTCATTTCCATCTTTAGTGACTGGTCAGTCATTGCTACAACTTGCTTTAGCTCAACTTGTTCAATATTATAATCGATTTCACAAACTGCTCACTCCATCAGTTCGAACTGAATTAGTCAATGTTCATTTGATCATGGTGGAAATCAAAAAATATAAAAGTAATTATTAGACGTGCAATGTTAATTCAAACGTACTTTATTTTATTAATTAAATAATTATGAAATAAAAGCATAATTTATCACACTTTTTCTTTTTTTTAAGAATATCTTTCGTTTATCAACTTTTTTAAGCATATCAACCCACTTTAATTATTGTGTAAAACAATTTTTTTAGCACAAAAAATACAGTATTTGAGAAAAACCATGGAATTTAAAAAAATTCTGCAAATGGCAATGCATTATTTGGATAATAAGAATTAAATTTTTATGCTTTTAACGTCTTTGATAATTTAGAATCTACGTCCTCGTCTATACAGTCCTAAGAAATTATTGCACTAAAAAAGAAGTAAAATAAGATTTTATGAATTGAAAAAATTCTTCTCAAAATACTAACTTTTGGGCACTGATGTTTAACATCTTTAATTGAATCGATGCAATACGGTACTGCATGAGTGTAAAAGAAAGTTTATGAGAGTTAGTTAAATTAAAAAGAAATATGAACTTACCAAGGAAACATCCACACCATAATCCCATAAAGCATAATATTCCAGCAAGCATATGGTTAATTACATTATTCTCATAACTTGTTTTTGTCAATATTTGCTGATTACATTGATAGCATATCATTGAAACAGGATTTTCAGAAAATTGAATATGCTGATTTATTACAATCACTGCTATAAAAAATAATTGAAAACTTTTAATAGATTTTCTTTTAACAAATTAAATGCTTAAGAATGCAAAAGGATTTACAAATAATGCACTTTAGTCAAATTGATTTCATTTTTCAAGGACAATTTTTTTACGCTCACTTACTTTGTTGAGGCGGTGGTTGATAAATCTGAGGCTGTTGATGGATCAATGGTTGATGTGGTGGATATGTTGGCTGATTCCAATTATGCTGCTGTTGCATAAAGTTTTGATCAATTGGAGGGGCAGATGGAGCATTCATCGCTTCATTATACGAGGGAGGATTATCTAATTAACGTGTATACAAGAAATATTTTTAAATTTTATACAATTAAGATTATAAAAGCGAAGACTTACTCATTTTATTTTAAAATAAATTTTTTTTATTCTCTTGATACTTTTTAAATTTTACTTTTTAAAGCGTAGAAACAAAATTTTTGTTATTATTTTCGTTCACACACCTTGTGGAATTTTGAACTTTCTTATAATAAAATATAAAATTTAAAGTAACAAAATTTAATGTTTTTTAAAAGGTTTGTTAAATGAACGTATATTTGTTGAATAAATAATGATGAAATTTAAAAGAATCAAAAATTTTTGAACTTGAACATAAAAATGTAGAACACACTCATCAGATGTTTTGATTTGAATTTTGTTATTAATCACAATTTATAAAATTTATTTCAAAAGAAGTTAATTTTGAGGTATTTAAAACTTGTAATATCAAATTGTCAATATTTTATTGGTGAAAATAAAATATCAATATAATAACTTGTTAATTCTTATTTCTTTCAATTTTATTGAAGACAAAATGTGTGATAGCGACGATGAAGAAATTAAACTCTCAGCTGAGACTCAAGCAATTTTAAATCAATTTTTGAAAGAAAAAGAACAACAGGAAAAGAGTCAAGTTGTAGAAGAAAACTGGCAGCTATCACAGTTTTGGTACAGTGAAGCAACACAAAAAACTTTTGGCAAAATCATGAAGCAATTAATACGAGATTCAAAGATGAAAGAAGATATTTGTGTTGCACTTCTCTCTTGTCCATCACTTTTTGAAACAATCAACAGCATTGCTGATAATGTAAGACTCTTTGAATTTGATGAACGTTTTCAGAAATATGGAAAGAATTTTGTCCATTATGATTATAATTTGGGAAATGATGAAAATTATTTAAAAGAATATAAAAAGACGTTTGATCTTATAATTCTTGATCCTCCTTTTCTCTCAGAAGAATGCCTTAGAAAGTCATTTCAAATTGTAAATCGTATAAAAAAAGATGATTGTAAAATAATTTTAAACACAGGTATTGTTCAAAAAACACTTGCAAAAGAATTAGGTCTTGAAAAATCATCATATAAACCACAGCATAAAAATAATTTAGGCAATGAATTTGCAAGTTTTGCTAATTTTGATTTAAATAAATACATTTAAGTTTTTGTAATTCAATAAAATTCCAGACATTACACACATTAAGCTCGTCTAAACATTTTAATTAGTGTTTTCAATTTACAATGTCACAAAACATGAATGTTGTAAGAAAAATTTTGTTGTCATTGATTGTCTTGTAGATCACTATCTTGATTATCGATTTATTTGTAAAAAGCATATTTATAAACCCCATCGTCTGTAAGTACCCAAATAGGTATCACATCGAGGACAACTGTGTCTGACGTCTTTAATTTGTTTGATAAAAAATGGTATGCAACAGAGACAAGATACCGAGCAAAGAAAGAGAGCAGTTAAATAGACACATAAATTACTATCGTAATGAATATTTGTAAACACATTTTCAGAACAATGCATGCATTTGACATGTAATGGGCGAGTTCCATTAATTTGAATATTTTGAATGGTTGAAAGTTTTGCTATAAAAAAATATGAAATTTTATGAAAATTTGAGAAATTTTTTTTGTTACCTTCTTGTGATTGAGTTAAAGAAAGTTGAGGAGATGACTGACGAAAAGGAGGAGGTGGTGGTTGTTGTTGAACAACTTGCTGCTGATAAGTCGGTGACATTGAATACGGTACAGTTTGAAATTGAACAGATGGAGAATAAACAGGTGGCAAAGCAGTATGAGAATTCCATCTTGGTGTACCAAAATTCAAAGATTTTGAATTTGCATTCGGTGAAAAACCACTCGATGCAACTTGGAATTGATTTTTCACATAATTCTCATCTGATGATGGAAATTTTTTTATGGGTGATAAGTGGTTTACACCTAAAAACAAATCTAATTAAATTATGTAATTACTTTATTTTAAAAATATACTCATTTTTTTATTTGAAGTTCACACCAAGAAAGTCCAATGTTGAATGGCAATTTTTATTGGAAAATTTAAACAACAAAAGTTTATTAACATGCATAGTTCTAAAATATGAACATGTTGACGTTTCTTAAAAACACTTGAACTCAGAATTTATATTCAAAAAATACTCACATTTTAGAACCTAAAAAAATCTAAATTTTTAACCTTTTCGTAGTGCAAACTCAGTACAAAATTAAAAATATTTATTTTTGTGTGAAACATAATACAATTTTTAATTTTCCCTAATTTTTATGAAAATCTCGTTCTCAGAAAATTTAACATTGAATATGAAGCAAACATGGACATACTTTGGTAAAAAATATACGCCAAAGAAAAGAATTATTGACTACGGCGATAAAGACCTAAAATGAAATGAAACGCGCATTGAATGTTCTTTGAAATAATTAAATTCATCGGTGTATTACCTAAGAATTGTTCACATTTTGGGCAAGTATGTTTTATGTCCTTTAAAGACTTCATAAAGTATGGCAAACATGAAAATATGAAGCATCCGGTTATAAATAATATCAGTGCAGTTCCATGCACAACGTGATTTGCTTGATAAGTTAATTTTGAACTTATGTGCTCATCACATCCATGACATCTAAAATATAATAAAAATATGACAAAAAATTTTTTTATAAAATTTAAATTTCCTTTGCCTTAACGCAACTGACTCTTGTCCATTTTCCGCAATATGATTTGCAATTGATGCTGAAAAAATTGAAAAATTTAAAATTATTTTCTAGAATGAATTTGAGTTTTCTACTGGCTGATGCCGAATTAGGTTTGGTAACAATTATTTTCGGATTTAATGCAGAAGGTGGTCGAGCAGAATGCAATTTTGATGACATTGTTTTAGATCTAAAAGGATTATTATCATCGGTGAAGTAATTATATCCTGAACGATATTCTAAAAGATATAAAATAAGTTTAATTTAAATGAAATAAAAAAATTCATTACCCATCCTTTGTTTGAGTCGAAGATTGAAAATTAGAAAAAAAATTGTCAAAAGTTGAATTTTTCGATATTCCATTTTAGCTGAATTCCATTTCAACAAATATGGATAAGAAGAAAAATAACAAATTTTCCACACTTAATAAATGAAGAAAACCTTTAAATAGATTAACTTCCTGCTAAGAACAAACAAATTTTTGTAGATCAATGACACATATGCAAAAAGAAAATGAAGAAAAGATTTTTTGCCTACAAAGAAAAAATCTAAGTGTTTAAATGAAAAATCATTTTCATTCAATTCATAAAATTGTATTTTTTTAGCTTTTAATGAGTTGTTTACATTTACATTTTCTTTGTAGACTCGATACATATGAATGAAGAAAAAGAAATCATTTTATTCTTAATTTATCATCTTTCAACTAGCAAAAATTTACACATATTTAAAAAAGATGTACATGTACATTAGTAGCAGCATAGAGAAAATTGTTTTGTCGCAATTATTTCTTTACTTTCATCGTAAATGCATTTGTATAAAAAGTCATTAAATAAACAGAAGATTTCGTTAAAAATTAAAATCTGTTTCATGTTAACTTTATGAGAGTGCAGTGAGAGAAAATTTTCACATAAAAACTTATTCGTCATCATAATAATAAAGAAACACGTCAAAAGACATAATCGTTAAATATTTTAAAACACTAAGTAATTAATATTTTTTGTTAGTTTATTAGATAGTTTTGTTTTTAATTTTTTTTGTACATTTTTGGTGAAACTCTTCCTTAATTTATTGCACTGTCGTACTTTGAAATATCTTGAAAATGTCTTTAAATATTTCTTCTTCACTTGAGTTCCACTCTCAAATAATAAATCTCACTGCACTTATTAATCTTATTATTGAACATCGATAATTTTTTATTTTTTAAGAACGATGAACCACTTTTGGTTGAGATATGAAACAAAACACTTTTGTGGCCTTTACATAGCGATAAATTACAGTTTGAAGTAATCCATAAATTTAGCAAAATCTATAGTTTCCTCTATAATTTCCGACGTATCTATAAGCAAAAGAGATTTTTTTATGTAAATCATTTAAACATTTGTTTTTTTCTTATACAAACCTATTGCATCTCTGACAATAGTGTCGAACAGATCTACAATCTTGTATTAGAGAATAAAAAACGACAGCAGATGAAAAAAGAGAGGAAAAAAGAAAATGTGTAAAATTATTTTTTTATATTTTCTGGTTTTTATCATCTCAACAGAGTCGCAAAATTGCGTATCACTCGCATGATCTAATTTTTAAGACAAATAAGAGTAAATAGCTCACCATTAATTGTATATGGCAGCCATGCACAAAGGCACATACAAAAAAGACACATGATGCCTGCAATAATGTGTGTTGTTTTTGTGTTTTTAACTTCAACATTGGTTGATGTTAGTGCCTAAAATGAATTTTTAAGTTTGAAAATTATTTATAAATTTTACATTCATACCTGACACTTTGGACACTCAATATGTGTTGAAGTACTTTTTAATTGGTCATTATCTAATTAGATAAAATTTTATGTTAATTATTTTTTCAAATTGATATTTTATTAATTATTTACTCACAATAGATCATTTCAGCCATTATTTAAATTTTTCTTTTTATGATTAATAACTTTCTTTGGAAAGAATTAAATTTTTTTAATATATACGTAAAGAAAAATAAAAATTCACGCGCAATGTCTTCACTTTTACATCTACTTCAATGAAGAAACAAAAAATGACTAGAAAGAAAGTGAAATCATCGTGATGAAGACACATGAGGAGCTGGCCTAAAAATATCATCGATTAGGATTCGTTACGCTATTATGGATAAATTTGTTTCGCTAAGTGCTATTTTTTAAAAGAATGCGTTGATTTTTATTTCAAATGGATCATGGAAAATTATTAAGAAATATTTTAAATAATTTTCCTTTTATAAATTTTCATTAACTGAAATTTCCAGCAAAAAGATTCATTTTAAATAAAAAATCCCCACTAGGCATAAATACGCATTCGATTCGGCATAGATTTCTTCCTCCACATAGAACAGTAAAGGCTCATTGATTTTTCACTCTCACATCTCTTTTTCGATCGTTTTTTTAAAGATATTTTTGAGAGAGATCAAGAGAAAATTTTTCGTGAATTTTCGTGTTTGAGATTTTATCATTTTAGAATTTTGCTCTTTTTTATGAGAGAAAACTAATTTTTTTCCTACTGAGTTGATGACAATATAAACATAAAATTTACTGATTCATTATTGACATGTACCTTAAAAATACATTTTTCTTTATGAGACAAAAACAATAAAAACAAAAAAGAAAATAGGAAAATTTTTAAACATTTTTCTTGCTTCTCGCATTCCATCTTTCTCGAATTGAAATTTGAATATTTTTAGCTGATTAACGAGATGATTTACGATACGATACTACTATATTGACTTGCTTGCTTGCTGGTAATAAACAAAAGTAGAAAAGAGAGCGCGACGTAAAAATGAAGATTTTTCATTTCTTGCTAATCCCTTTGCGCGTTGACAGACAAAAAAAGTAATTTAATTCTGAAAAGATATGAAACTTTACCATTAAAAATTGTGAGAACAGGAAATGATTATGAAATAATCTATTCATTTTTATTTGCTTACTGAACCTTGTTAATTTAATGCGTATTTGAGACAAAACCAGCAATGGCTATTAAACTTTAATTTAAATTACAGATGGTAATTAATTATTTACACATTTCGATCATCTTTTCTTCTTTTTATTCGCCATTTACAAAATAAATCAACTGCAGCACGTTCATAAACTTTAGTTATTTCTGTTTTCTCTACTGTTTACTATTTGCATCTTGAAGAAACAGCAGAGAGCAGAAGTGAGGCTGCTTTTTGCATTTCTCAGATGAGTGTGAAGTATTTTGATTGCAAATTAATTTGACTTTAATCGTGTAAAGAAGAAATATTTCTTAGTAGATGAGGTATAAAAATTAAAAAGTTTAAAAGAAATCAATCTTCTGGCAATTCCATTTTATAAGAATTTTAAAGTGCAATTTATTCAATGTTTAACTGTGTTTAACAATAAAATCTAAGAATAAAACTAGATGAGAATAAACAAAAAGTTTTTATTTAAAAAGATTTTCACAAAAAAAAAATAAATTTCTTGTTTAAAACAAGTGTCATGGGAAAAATAAAAGTCATCTCTCGATAATCTTCATATTCATTTTGTAATTTGCAATAAATTTCATTTTAAATAAAAATTTCAGCCATCTTCAAAATCGATTTTTTTGTATTTTTATTTTGCTCATCACTATCGAGAAACAGAGAAAGAAATAAGAAGATCATTTGAAGGTAATGTTTATGTGTGTGTCCTAGCATGTTATTCAAATCAGTTTCCGATTGTGATTATTTCACACAATGTGTTCACGAACTTTTTTTTGATGTCTGAAAAGTCAATTTATCAATAGCTCTGCAAGACTAAATTTTACTTTTAATTTATCAAAAAACTGTAATAAGTTTTCAAATTTATTTGTCTTTATTTCTTATACGAGCTTTTGTTAATATAAAATATATTCATCCTACATGTTCACATTTAGAAACATTTATTTTACAATAATAAAAAATAGAAAATTATCAACATTTAATAGTCAAATTAACAAGAAAGACGTCTTTAAGAGGATAAAAAAATTTCTCTTCATGTTTTAAATTGAGTTAAAATTATGATCATAAATTATTTTGCAGTTGAATGAAAATGCGTAAAGTGGCTGTTGATTTACTTAATCGATAATTTCTGGCAAGCTGTAGACTATTTATGTCAGCTGATTTGCGTCTAGTTTTAATGTTACTTTTTGGTTGCTGACTGTTTCGCAAAAAAGTTTAATAAACAACCCACATTTTTGGTACTTATAAGTACATATCTAAAAAAATGAAAATTTGTCACAAAAATTTCACAAAACCTTGAAATTTTTGCCTTTCTCATTTTAATATCTTTCAACAATCATTTTGGACGACTGTATATGTGAGTCATGTCAATTATCTGTACATTTTCCTAACAATCTATTTAGTCATCACATCATGATGTACAGATGTTTTGAGCGTGCAAAAGTTTTTCGGCTCCAATTTCCTATCGATTTTTTCTTAAAGTAAACTGAGATAGTGACATCATTTTAGGAGCTATCCTGTTTATTTTTGTACACTAATTTTCCCTCCGTATTCTAATTTATTTCACATGAGATTTAAGCTAATAATAATGAAAAAAAGAAAGGCTTGTGGTTATCGGTAGAATGAGAGTGAAAATGTAAATGTGTGAAAATGTTAATGAGAAGAGCTGCGATTTAATGATTCCTATCACAAATAGATTAAGTGCAAAATTTTTTTATCCATCGTACGTTCCCAAATAATTTTTACAGTTAGTGCAATAGTGATGTTTTCGTTTCCATGTGTCTAGCAAATAAACCAAACATGCCAATGGACAGCATCTGTAAAAATAAAACAAAAAAGAAAAGTTTGAAAGTTGTCAATGTAATGTAATGGCGATCAATTAGGACTTTGACATTTTAAACATGTGTGAGTCTCTAAAGCAATTTATTGCATCTCATCTCTTTTAAAATAAATTTAAATCTGTAAGTGAGTGAATGACTATGTAATGGGAAAACGAGAGACAGTTTATGGGTTAAAAAGTTATGATGTTTTTGTGTGAAAATCTTTGAAGATTTTGTTTCAAATTTATGAAGACAATTATACTGATGTCAGTCAGTAGTGAAAATAAGTGAAATTTTCATCATTGGTTTGAAATATTCGATTATAGAGCGTGAAAAATTCGAATTTGAATAATTCGTATTTTAAAAAAAAATTACAAAAAGGCTTCTTAAATTTCACTCGCATATAAATGAAGAAAACACAAATCAAATGCTTGCATCATACTAATGACTTAAAATGTTTTTAATACACATCTGTTGTTGACCCAGTAAGATATTCATTGAGTAAAAATCATTCTTTAAACTTTTTGTTTACTTTTTTGATAAAACAAAAAATTCAAAATTGAAAACAAATCTTTGTTAAAAAATTAAAAATATTTTTTTAAATCACATAATTTTTATGTGATGATAATCACTAAAATTGAAAGAATAAAATACTTTTTTGTTTACTTAATCTCTAGACTGGCTAAATTAAACAGCTGTCTAGTTAAATTAATCGAATCACTCAGTTGTCTTGATCACTCAACAGATTTTTTTATGAATAACACTCGAACAATAAAAGTTGTTTTTTAAAATAAATTTACTTACACTATTGTCATAACTAGTGCAGCGGCGCAAAAATGAGTCTTCGAGTAGGTTTCTGCTTCTACACGCGTTGTTATACTGTTCAAAAATATCATTTTTTAATTTCTAAATTTATTTTGATCTATAAATGTCATTACCTTTTACCACATGAGGGACATTTTATATGAATTGGATGTGGTCCTACCTGACAGAAAACATTAATAGAAAATTTTTACATTTAAAAACAAATCCTACAAAATTTTCTCTCTCATCGTAAGAAACAAAAAATGATAAAACAGAAAACGAAATGCATGTGATGAAAAATATAATTTCCCAAAAAAAATTTATCGCATTTCTCATAGGTTTTTTATTTAAAATTTCACTTACTTCAGGTGCGTGTCGTGCAACTAAGGCAGCTATATTGTGAAATATTACAAAGAGAAAAGATAAAGATTTTTTTTGGTAAAAAAATCACTTTTTATCATAAATTTTCAATCTCACATTCAACAAAAGACCATTGCTTATCAGGTTGTTTTAAACCTATATTTTTTTGTGGATTCATAAAACCATCCATTGTCAGAATTTCTTTTTATTTTTTATTGTCCAATTAATTATTTAATTAATTAATACGCAACAACACACTTAGTTGTGATAAATTTTAATTAACACACACGTTTGACATAAATTTTTGAATTAATTTTTCTTCCTTTAAATTTTCTTCTTAGAGCACGTAAGCCAGTGACTTCTTTACGCGTCGAGAGTTTAAATAAGACAACACAATGGGCAAAAATCTGGCGAGCAAAAAGTCGACGCGGAGCAAAGCAATAAAGAGAAAGAGAGAATGGCAGCGTGATTATTCTATACATTTTGTTTCTTTTTAATGTATTTCATCGAGCACGAAAAGAGCCGCGCGCGCGATCATGTCGAGGCAATGAGGATGATTCTCAAATGATTTTTTTTTTCATTTTCGGCAGCAAAATTTAATCGTTTTAGAGTTTTTTATGCGTTGTCTATTAATATCAGTTCGTAAAATGAAATTAATGATGAAAATTGGATTGATAAAAAATGCAAAAATTGTGAGAAATAGTTTGAGATTTTTTTCACACCAATAGCAATTTTGCGAGAGAAAAATGAGAGAAATTCATGAAATTCCTGAAATAAAATCCTCTTTTTCATCGTATACAAAACATTATTAAGATAGCCGCTCTTTTTAATCATCATCATCACTCAGACGTCTATTTTGCTGTCTCGTTAATGCGACACATGTGTACGATGCCATTCAGCGGGATTTATATAGATTATTGTGTTTATTTATTATATCAAGATCGATAACAGAGAAAAACGATCAATAATTCCATTTAGAGATCAGAGGAAAGCTGAATGAAAGTTTTATGAATAAACATAACCCAGTAAAATTGATGGATGTGAGTTTAAATATTTTCTTCCGGTTTTGAAAGCAATGGGAGTTGATTGAAATTTAAGAAGGAATTAACGGCATGTATCATCCTTTCTTTGTGATTTTGAACTAGTCAAAATCTTCATAAATTATTCAAAGAACTGACTGTTGTCCATCCGAATTTATTTTTAAAATTTTACGGAAATTCATATGATTAATTAAAAAAAATCTTTACGATAAAACGGCAGTTTCATTCAAATGTGTTTATTGATTTAACTCATATTTAGGTTTTTTTCTTTTCATTCACAATCAGTTTTTTGATAACAAATTCTCACGAAATAATCATTAATTGGTATTTGCTTTCACATTTCAATCATTAGGAATATAAAAATGTTGATTTTCAAAAGTAACGATATGATAAAAGCTTTATCATAATTGCACAATTTAGTTGTGGGTACCTAAAATTTAAAGATATATTTTTAAGTATGAAATTTTATATTGAATCTATAATTTATAAAATCAAGATGAAAAACATTTAATGATTAATAATAAATTTAGCATAAAAGAGATGAGTCACAAAATACAATCATAAAATGTTTCCATCTTTATCAATAATGTGAAATATTTAATCAAAATTTTTTAAGTACAGACCCAAGAAGTTTCCACAATTTGGACATTTGTGTGTTTGAGCCTGGCAAGAAGAAGTACAATAAGGTATAAGACAGCAACCTATAAATAAAAGAAAAATTTATATTTAAGAAATATTTTTTGAGATCAATAATATGTTATAGTTAAAACTCAAAAAAATTATAACGTATTTTTTTTAAATTTTGTAAAAATCAGTTATTACCTGCCCAACCTCCAACAAGACAAATTACAAGTGCAATCAAATGTGTTTTAGTTGATGGCTCATTATTAACAGTTGTTACAATATTTGCTCTACATTGTGGACATGTCATTGGCTGTGGATTTGGTCCAAAAGATGCTTGTTGCACAATTACAGTTGTAGCTAAAATTTATTTAAATTCCAAAGTGTACACTTTTGAAATGTTTAATTACTCACTTGGTTGTTGAGTTATGACTGGTGTTGGTGTTGGTTGATAATCATAAGTAGGTGGCGGCATTCCTTGATTATGTTGTGGATAGCCTGAATGTGATTGCATGGGATTATTCTGTGGTTGACCAGGCATAGGCATTGAAGGGTAAGCTTGTGGATAAGGAGTTTTTTGATTTGGATCTAAAATTATAAAAATAACACTTATCAATCATGATAAAAATATAAAAATTAAACCACGTACCCATTTCTGTATGTTTTCAGTTTAGCGTTCAAATTACAACTAACTTGTTAAAATTGTAGATTGAAAATTTTTATACAGGTTAATTGCTATCAGTGTGCGATAAGCGAAACATGTAATACTGATAAGATTCAGTAAAAATATAATGCGATGAATCACCTGTTATAAAATTAATTCTCAATATTTTTAATGTGTGTGCTCAAAATGACGCTAAAAGAAATACTGACGTTTTGATTGGACTCGCGTGCATACTTTAATGATAATGACAATGTTAAAGAACATTTTATTAAATTTCATCATGCAAATAATTGTTCAAAGTGCTAAACAAAATTGATTTTAAGTGAATATTTCATTAGAATTACTTTATTTCATTTGAATTTCACTTTAAATACAAACGAGTAGTATTACATTTTATATAAATGAGAAAAAAATCAATTTCTTAAGAAATTTCATATGTGTAAGTAAATCAAAATTTAATGACGATAATGAATTGATAAGAAATGTATGATAATAATTTTATTTTAATTATAGACAATGCATCATGCAATTTTCATATAGAATTTAACTAAACAAGATATTTCTTTATAAATATTTATTTCCATTAAAATTAAAAAAATCATTAATAAGTTCCAATAAATGCATTACAATTAGGACATCTGTGAACAGTTTTCTTACAGCAACCGCCACAAATGTAAGGTAATGGAGCAAAACACCAGAGTCTGCAAAAATATGATCAGTTTAATTTAATCAGCAAAAAGTAAAGTTCAAATTCAATTACCCAGTTAAACATAAGGCAAGAGCACAACAATGAGTACGAGCAGAAATTTCATGATTTGTGATAGTTGTGACGAATGCATAACATTGTGAACATGTGATAGAAATTGGAATTGGCCCGAGAATTGGAATTGTTCTTACAGTTACACTCGCTGAAATAAAAATCGATATTTTTTCAAACTGAAACTTTTTTTTATCATATTTTTACTTGGTTGTTGTGATATGACAGTAATTTGAGGCACTGGTTGAGGTGGCAATGGCTGTGGAAATTGTTGTTGTATTGGCACTGTTTGTGGTGGTTGATTTGAATAATTTGAATATTCTGCATAAGATGGAGGTGGATTTTGAACGGAAGACATGTTTTTTACAAAAATTTCTAAATTCACTAAAACAAGACTGAAAATCAACTGAAGATATAAAAACAAAATTACTTTTTTCAGTTTTTACTTTTTGTCCATTATCACAATCTTAATCCCTGAATTATAGATAACAAAAATTTGATAAGAAAAGATAAAAAGAAAAATTTTTCTTTGTGCTTCACACAAATAATTTTATTTTATCACATTCAAATTTATCTAAATACAAAATCATGGAATGATTCATAAGAAAATATTAATTTATCCTCGGTATGTTCCAAGATATGCACCACAAGATGAGCAATAATGATCTAAATAGAAGAAATAATAATTATCTTTTATTGAGTTTGATAATTAAAATTAAACTTACTTGTATCTTTGCATGAGTCAATAGCATATGGCATCCCTATATATTTAAAAATATATAAACACAGAGATTTTTCAAAGAAATTAGTATGCGTTAATTATTTTCATTAAATAATGTGTGATATCGATAAAAAGTTACTCACAAAAGCATGGCCAACAAAGTAAACATATAACGAATGCCATTAGATGTGTCTTTGTTGATGATTCATAATCCAATTTAGTCTGATTCTGTTGATGGCACGAAGGACAAATTATAACAACGGGTTCAGGGCCGTATGCAGCATTTGTTATCACTATGTAAAATATTTTTGATTTAGTAAAGCTATATGTGCATTAAGTCATTAAATTATTCATCTGCATATTGTACTTTTTTGTTCTAGAAATCGATTTTTTCATTATAAGTATTATTTTCTCACCTGTAACGACTTGTGTAGTGCCTTGTGGAATATGATATGGTTGACTTTGTTGTTGAGGAGAATATGGTGGCGGTGGTTGATATGCAAGGTTTTCTGGATTTTTCTCTGTCATAATTTTATTTTGTAATGTTCTTTACTTATTGCTTGTTTTAATTTAACTGACAATCGTCTAGTAATATTCAGTATTATATTGCAATGTTATCTTATCAATAAAACTGTCTGTTCACAAATACAAAAGTAATATAGTGAAAATGAAATTATTAAATCATAATAGCGACAAACTACCTAGTAAATTTTGTTATAATTTTGCATATTGAATAAACGAAAAATAGCTTACTTACTTTTATAGTTAATGACGTTTCTAATTTACTTGATTTCACATTAATTGTTTATTTAAACTGAAATCAGCAATTAAAGAAACTCCAACTATTTCACAGCTTTTTTCTCTTTCTTTTTTTTATCGACTATATTCAACGCGCAACGAAGGAAAAATAAGTAATCATTTAATGTTTATACTACAGGTTGTTTATAACTTTTTAAACAATGACGTTATAACTGATGTGTCTTCACTCACTTCCACCACCACATGTTCAAAAGAAAAGAAAATTGTTTCATACATGTGTTAATGGGATTTTCATGCAAAAAGAGAGAGAGAAATTTTTAGCCGTTATTTCAGGTGAATGCCTGTATCAGAAAAAAAACCTTTACAAGTGTGCATAAATTAGGGAATACGTGCAATATTAATATAAACATTGAAGGTGTTATTTTCTTTTTTAGCTGATGAAATTTTTAGCTTTAATAGATGAACAGTAATGACATTAATTTTAAAATACCTTTTTTTTATAGCTAAATTTCAATCGAATGAAATTTTTTAAAACCTTGAAAAAAATTAAAAATTTATTACATTTTTTGACCTCAAAAGATAATAAATTTTATTTAATTTCAAAGAAAAATTGTAAAATATTGATCATTTGATCATTTTGTAGCAGGGTTCGTTCAAACGTATCTTTACCGGTATTATAATTTTTGAAAAATCAAAACAAAAACATTAAAGTGCGGTCAAAATAAATGAAATTTTTTAAAATTAATTTTACAAAATGTTTGCTTCAATAAGAAGAGCAGTGAGTATTCAAGTTAGAAACTATGCAAAAAGGCCTACACCAGTTGCATTAAAAAGTTTAAAATCAAAATCAAAAGCACAAACAGTGAGTATTTTTGTTTTGAATGAGAACAAATAAAATTTTATCAACATTTTTCTTTTAAGACGCAATATTTCGTTGATTCACGGCCTGTAAGAGTAGTCGCAGGTAATGGCGGTGATGGATGCTGTTCATTTTTAAGAGCATTTGCAAATGACAAAGCTGGACCAGATGGTGGCGATGGTGGAAATGGATCTCATATTATTTTTCAAGCTTGCACAAACACATCAGACTTTTCTCATTTAACTTCACTTATCACAGGAAATAATGGACAAAGAGGAATGAATAAAGATTGTCATGGCAAAAATGCTGAAAATAAAATCGTTAAAGTACCAGTTGGCACAATTGTCAAAAATAAAGAAGGAAAGATTGTTGGTGATTTAGATCAAGAAGGAATGATGTTTATTGCAGCCAGAGGTGGTGCGGGAGGAAGAGGAAATAGATTCTTTTGCACAAACGAACAGCAAGCACCTGAAATATGTGAATATGGCGCAAAAGGAGAGGATATTTCATATTTTTTAGAAATTCGTAGTATGGCTCACATCGGCTTCATTGGATTGCCAAATGCAGGGAAATCGACACTTTTAAGAGCAATAACAAGAGCAAAGCCAAAAGTGGCACCTTATGCTTTCACTACACTCAAACCAAATATAGGAATTATTCCATATAGTGATTATGAACAAATAGCAGTTGCTGATTTACCTGGATTAATTGAAGGCTCAGCAGAAAATCGTGGTCTCGGAATTCAATTTTTAAAACATGCAGAACGCTGTAATACACTTCTATTTGTAATTGATGTATCAATTCCTGAGCCATGGAATGATTATTTCATGTTGATGAATGAAATTGAAAAATTTAGCAAAGAACTTGTGTCTCGAAAACAAATTATTGCTGCAAACAAAATTGATATTGAAGGTGCAGAAGAGAATGTTGTAAAATTACGAGAGAAATTGAAAAATATTCCTATAATTTCTATATCAGCAAAGACAGGTGAAAATGTTGCAGAATTATTAAGAGTTATTCGAGAGCTCTATGATGCTCACATGGAAATGGAAAAGAAAAAAAAATTAGAGAAACTTAATAACTATTGAATAATAAATTAAGCATTTAAAATAGTTTTCTATTAAACTAGCTTTATTTTTATTTTATTTCGTTAACTTTCGTATAAGAAAGTTTAATATGAATTTGCTTTATGTTTTGGCACAAAAACAAAACCTTCAGGTACAGGACCTAAAAACATTTCACTGATTTTAATCCAATCTTTAGAGTTATCGCTCCTCATAAGTGTTTCTAAATCATCTCGACCAAGATAAAAATCCGTTTGTGGACGTTGATTAATTTTTTGTGGTGGATATAAAACAATTTCAACTGGAACATAGCGATAAAGAAAGGAAAGCCATTCTAAAAGAAACCTTCGAGTTGTTTCGACACCTCGAGTGTCGGAACCCCAATGGCATAAGCCATAATTTACATATTTTCTTATCATCTCTAATCTTTCTTGACTGCTGATTCCAAATGATGGATTTTGTTCTTTTATTTCTTTAAATATCCACGGTTTTATCAAAGCACCACGGCCAATCATAACTGATGAAACGTTCTTATAATTTTCTTTGATCCTTTGATAATCTTGAAAACTAAAAATGTCACCATTTCCTATAATAGGAATATTTTCAACACCAGATGCTGCCTCATTAATATAATTCCAATCAGCTAATCGTGAATATCGTTGTTCTTTAGTTCTGCCATGTAGTGTAACAGCTGATGCACCCCATTTTTCAAGTTTTGGTAAAAGTTCTTTTGCAACTAAATTATTTGGACTGATTCCAGTGCGAGTTTTTACAGTGAAAGGTTTTTCTCCTAATAAATTTGAACAGGAAAGCACGATACTTTGTAAAACATTTTGTCGCCTTAACAATGCTGAACCACCTCCATGTTTAAATATCAAATCAATGGGACAACCAATATTAAGATCAACAAAATCAACATCTGTCAAATCTGTTAGTAATTGAGTCGCATATGTTACCATCTTTACATTATTGCCTTCAATTTGAACTCCAAAAACATCTTCTGAACTATGTCTCTTCGTAAGAGCCCATTCAGAATTTGAACCTATTACAAGAGGTTGTGAACAAGCCATTTCACCAATCGTGATATCTGCACCGTATTCTTTACAAATTCTTCTGAATGGTAAATTGCCGACTGTTGTTAATGGACTCAAAACTAATTTGTCCCTGAAATCAACTTTCTTTTTTTCTGATGGTCTTATGACAACATTTTCATCATCTCCACATAGTCCAACATTTTTCATCTTTTCTTTTAATACCTCAGTTTCTTGAATGATCTTATCTGCTTTAGAAAAGTCATAAGTTTTCTTTCTCAAACTAATTTGTACATCATATGACATTGAACGATCTTCTTCATCTTGTTTCTTGTCAATGTTCATGTTTTTGAAATCATCAGTAACATGTTCACTTCCAAAACGACAGCTTATTCCATATGGACAAAATCCTTTTGTTGAATAAATAGGGCATTTTTCACCTAAATCTTTTGGCTTTTTCTCTAAATAAGCTTTAATATCGTGTAAAAATTTACACACTTCTCTATTACATTTTCCTTCTTCACCATTTACTAATGCACGACAAAGTTTATCATCAAAAGCTTCTCTAAACACAGGTCTTTGCTTGTTTTGTCCCTTTTTCTTGTCTTTCTTGAATTTTTTCGAAGGTGGTTCGTTTCCATTTTCTTGATCAGCTGTTTTTTTATCTTGAATTTTATTTAAAATGTCTTTAATGTATCTAAAATTAAAAATATTTTTCATTATCTTTAATATTACAGAAAATGAAGTAAATTATTTACTCTTCCTTTAAATAACAAATGTTAGGATCAATTTTTGCTGTTTCCATTTTTGTATTTTATTCACTTTAATCTTATTTATTAATAAAATTTGTTTTGATAAAATAATCACGTTTTACAAGAAAATAAAAACAAAATTATTCGAAAATTTTTAATACGAACTGTAAAATTGTCGAGTTTCAGTTGCACGCACCTTCATCTAAACAAAAATCCTCGTGTTCGGGTGTTGAAGTGATAAATTTAATAAAATTCAAATTAATAAATTTTATCAAAATCAAAATGAATGAATATAATACTGAAAAATATATAGAACAATACGAGCATATAAGCAAGCTAGAATTGCTATCAAATACTGAGTTAAATCAAGTGAAAAAGAAAAGAGCGCAATTTGAAGTGTCAATAAAAAATCCAAGTGATCCAAAGCCTTTTATTGAATACATAAAATTTGAATTAGCATTAACAAAGAAGTTTCAGCAATTAGAATATCGCAATGAAAATGATGAAAGAGCAATTGAACGAGCGTTATCAAGAAATATAAAAGATATTTTCAATTTAGCTCTTAGAAAATTTCAAGACAGAAGAGAATTGTGGTCACTTTATATTTCTTTCGCTAAATCCAAATTCTCCAACATAGTTAGTGGCATTTATCAACAAATGCTTAATTTTCATAACACTAAAGAGGATTATATCGAAGCTATAGAATATGAAATGAGTAAGAGCAATTTTACTGTTGCACTTGGTTTAATTATTCAGGCAATGGCAAAAGAAAAAGATTCAAAAGAATTGGTGGCACTTCACATTAGATGTTCATTGCAGCAAGCTCATGAACATGAAGATGAGACATATAAAGAAAATACAATTAAACAAGTAACAACTTTCTACACACGATTTCTGAAAGAATCATCAGATGTAATGACACACATTAATTTACTTCAAAATATAGAACACATTACATTTGCATTGAATTTTCAAAATGAAGTTCTTTCAAATCTTATTAAAAAGTTTTCACATCGTGCTGAAACATGGGATTTGCTTGCCAAACGTCATTTGAATGGTTTATTTTATGGTGATAAAGACAAAATTGACAGCACAGAAGAAATTCCTTTTCTAACTAAATTGAAACATGCATTAGCCATTTATAATAAGTCGTTTGAGATCATAAGTCCTTCAAATGTGAAACAAATGCATGAATTATACATCACAGCATTGTTAAAACTTGATGAGGAACAAACTGACAATTTGACTGAATTTGATCTTCATCATTTGAGAAGCGCCTTAGGTGAAGCATTCCTCAATGGATACAATGATGATAAATTAACGGAAATACATTTCATTTACTTTTTAAAGCTTCGAATTTTCAATAAATTTGACCAAAAAGAAATTGAAGAAATGTGTAATAAAGGAATACAACTCTATCCGAAATGTTTAGAATTGTATGAGCTTGCAATTAAATATTTTATTGAAATCAAAAATTATGATAAAATTCCAGAAATTTTTAATCATGTGGCAAGCACAAATGATGAAGAAATGACAATTGCACTTTATAAATTTTTACGTGAAATTCTCTCAAATACAAAAGAGAAAACTAAAATTTTGATTTCAATCATGGAAGCTATCGATTGCAACAATTGTAATTATTCAGTTAAATTTTATCCGTATATTATTGAGTATTATGAACAATCACATGGAATAGAAAAAGCTCGTGAGTTCTTTGAGTCTCTGCTTAAATCAAAGAATGCAGCTTTTCTGCCATTGACAGTCTTTAAAATGATGATAAATTTGGAGCAACAACAGAAGACACCTAATAACAAAATTATTTCAAATTGCTTTGAACGTGGCATTGATGCTTTTGGAAAAGACGATTCAGATGTGAGATTTATTTCAATATTTTAAAATTCATTAGTAAATAAAATATTCTTTATAGATATGGATTCAATATGTTCAGCACTTGTGGAAGCAAAATAAATTTACTGAGGCAGATGGAATACGAAAGCGTGCAATTGAAAAATTGAAAAAGGATGTGAAAAAAGTCAATGAATTTGAATTGAAGCTTACATTACTACGAAATAAATCAGGAGAAACTGATGATGATTGAATTTATTGTTCATTTTTTGAACACAATAAAAAGAATTTTCAACAAATAAAAAAGTAAAATTTTTGATCTATTTAGTATAAAAATTCAAATCTTTAATAAATAAGAAAATGAATAAATATTGATTTTTGGTACTCATGCATTTTCTCGCAATTCGTTTACGCCGCATTCTCTCATCTTCGTCTTCCATTTGCACGACGTCGTCGACAAATCAATGATTCAAACGAACAGGAATTAATGAAATTTGAAAGCGAGAAAAGAGTACACATGTCTTTTTATTGACTACGTTATCAATTTGGCGCTATAATTTTTTTTCGTAGAATAAAACTTTTTACGATAATTTCTTATTTTGCAGCAGCACTCATTTACAAAAAGTTTAACATTCTGTGCGCTTTATGAAAAAGATAGAGAACGTTTATGACATTTTGAAGAAATTCCATCAGAATTTCATAATATTTTTTACGTACGAAATTGCATCACTTCAGAATGTGATGTTTTTCAGATGATTATCTCAGTAGAATAAAATTAACGCACGTCATTTAAATTGATAAAGTTTTTTTAATGCATTATTATGTAATAAAATTTAAGAATTTTTTAATTAGGTACTATGCTTTATTGAAAAAGAAATCATTCAGTATTTCATCAAATAATTTTTAGATCTCGAACAATAAATATTCAAATTAAGAGAAAAGTTTAGAAAAACTTAATTCAAAACAATCCTCCTGGGAGCCTGGTTAAAATTTTAAGAGTTCACCTGTTGTTCATATCTCTATATTATCATAGACCTCCCTGTATTTTTTAAAACGAGCAGGGGATTGCGACAAACGAGAATACACGTGAGAGAGAGATGGAAGGAATAATTATGAGTATGTCATACGATAAAAGTTCATAGCAATAAAATTTCATTTTGCGCAAACAACAGAGTGAGTTTGCAGAAAAATCAAAGGCAACACAGTGTGGAAGGAAGGGGCGATCAGCTAAAACAAGAAGTCATCTTTCTTCCATTTAAAATCGCAATATCGACAAATTCTTCTTCTTTTTCTTTCCCTGTATGTCTCTCTCTCCGCACCGGAGCAGAGACTTTTTCTACACCAAATATACTAAGCACGCAGAATTTTTTGCATACTAACCATATTAACCATACATTTTACGCGCATCTTCATTTAAGAATATTTTAAAATATTTCACACCGTTCCACAATCTTTTTCCAAATATCGCGATTTTATAATTACTTGCAAAAATCTCTTTTTCCAATTGTGAAAACATAAAATTCTAACAGACATCAATAATATTGTAGAGTTTATATTTTTTCTCATTCATTTTTTAAGCGACTAGAATGGAACAAAAACAAATTATGAGAAAGAAAAGAGTTGAAATGGAATGAACGTGTACTCCATCTCTCTTTTTTGGCATTTTGCAAAAAAAAATTCTGCACAAAAAAGAGGAAGAGAGATAGAGAATGGAAGGTTGTCAGAGTTGGACTTTGAGAAATTATAAATTTTATTGAATTAGTTTTGAAGATCAACGTCAAGATCAAAGTTCAAGGTCAAAATTTAAATTTTAAATAACCGTTAAATCAGTAATTTTTAAAAGTCTATTTTAAGTTAATTTTTCAAGACTATTAAAGAATAATGATTATAAAAATATTATTGATTGAGTTTTATTACCAACACTGTAAAAAATCAAGATCTCCAGAGTAAGAGCAAACATTTCTCGATATACAATGAGCACTTTCAAGAATATCTTTCTCCCTTTTATCATGAAACCCTAGTAAATTTGTTGGTTTTTGCTCTCTCATTTTATGAAAATCGTTTTCCATTTTAAAGAAACAATAAAAACATTGCCTTCATACGCTGCCATTTAGTCGTGAATAATGGAATAGGATAGAGATGATTTGCTCTTCTCCTTCTCCTTTCCACACAAAACTAGAGCTTCAATTTCTCGATTCCTTTCTCAAATTGGAAAGAATTGAAATTGAAATGTTGAATGAATATGGTGCGAGTATAAGAAAATGAGGTAGAAAGAAGGGAAGAGGAGAGATGATGCAGAGGCTTCCAATGTCCACACATAAATTTTTTTTAACCACACGTAGTAATGAGAAACTATTCCAGTTTCTTTCTTACATAAAATTTATGAATACTTTTTTTGATTCTTTTCTTTAAATATTTAAATTTCTTTCTTTTTATAACAACAACAACAAAGGCAAAATAAAGATTTTTATTTTCATATAACGTTTTAGATTTTAGTAAGTTTCAAATTCTCAAACATGAAACATCATTTGTTGCTCTCTCTCTTACTTTTCATGTACATTACGTTATATAGATAAAGCAGCTCTCGTAAATATTTCATTTCTCTTCTCACTCGCAAAAAAAGTTGAAATTATAAGAACGAACTAAAAATTCGTTTGTATCGATACGAAAAAGTATTTTTTTAACAAAACTGAAAATATATTCTAACAAGCTTCAATGAAACTTAAGAAGTGCAATGAAAAATTGTGAGTTTGTCTTCTTTCTTGTGCTGCCCGAGCTTCGCTTATCTTTCGTTCTCACTCACTCTCGTTACGTTCGGTTAAACTTTGTCTTCTTTTTATTCTATTGGTTTTTTCATTTTTTGCAAAAAATTTATGAGAAAATCATGGAATGCTGCAGATATATTTTTTCTTCTATTCAAATGATCAGCTGATATTTTTCTATTTTGATAAAAATTATCTTTGAAGGTCTATCTGATTTTACTATAGTAACAAAAATCAACAAAATTCAAGTTTATTCACATTCATCATTTATTCATTTACTCTCTCTTATTTATGCTTGTTTCTTTATGGTTGTTGTTGTTGCATTCTCTGCCGCGCGCTATTTTATTTTTTTGCAATTTATTTTCGGCCACATAAAGAGCTGCCGCACATGTATTTAATTTTTTATACTTTTATTTTTTATTTTTTTTTGTTCGTTGTTTGACTTGCGAATTTTTATGAAAACTTGGTGGAGTGAGGATATTGAGGGACTACTATCGACTACAAGAAATCCAAGAATTTTGCTATTTCATATATGTAAAATCAATTTTTGTTTTCTCGCTCTTGTCTCTCATTTTGTTAAATTTTCATATCCGGTTATCGGTGGATTTTTGCTATAGGGAATAATGATCAAAACAGAAGAAATGCATGGTAAAAATAAAAGGGATGTCATGAAAATAAGAGAGGGTTTTTGAAATGCATTCTCTTTGCCAAAAAAAGAAAAGAATCTGGTCAGAATTAAGAACTTTGCACCATCATCGTTGTCGTAATAGAAAGCATTTGTCGGTCTGCTGTTATTGTCTGATGTCTAGTCTACTAATACATTCAAACATCAATGTTTTTACAATGAAACAACTACAAACAAATCGAGCACTCGTCGAGCACTTTGAACACACAAATGATTTTTTCTTCGTTATGCATAGATTTCTGCGTTCCTGGTATATGAAACTCAATGACATAATATATTTCCAAGGTGCAAAGAGAATCCTCCACTACACAATGTGTGTCGGATGGCAGAATTTGTTTTAAATTCATATATAAAGGGGAATTTTTTTATAACACAAGCTTCTCGCGTACGAGCAACCGAGAGTACATCCAATGACGATTGCGGACCGACCGAGAGAGAGTGAGTGTGTTTCAAGTTCAATGGCGAATGAATTGAGAAAATGAGCTCAAGGTTTTGTGTTTACTATGAATTTGCTGCCATTGCGCTGTGCTAAGTCTCATGCGAGCCGAGTATCTTTCGAATTATATCGGTTAAATTTTGCTAAGAAAGTGGAGGAATAACGATTGGTATTAAGGCAAGTTAATAGAAAAGGCAACGATGGAAGACATTTTTTCATTTCTCTCTTTCTGTGTGCGACGACCTAAATTGTATATGAACAAAAGAATGTCTGTTCTCGTTTAAATAGATTTCGTAAAAGTATTTGTGGTAGAAGGCGGGAAAATTATTTTTTTAATGAATAAATGTTTCATCTTTATTTGATCTAATGCGTGTATAATTGATTTATAAAAAAGATGATAAAAAACACACTACAAAAATGAACTCATTGAATTTTTTTTAATTATAATTTTATGACAATATCAAATTTTTTAGTTTTATGATTTTCGTGTTTTTTTTATGACAATTTTTAAATTTATAAGTGAACAAACGTGTCTCATAATCTAATTTGAAATTTTAAATTTTCTACTTTAAAAAGCATGAAATTAAACAATTTGTTATTTATTCTTAATTTTCATAGTAGGTAAAACAAACAATTTCTCTAAACATTAAATTTTCATTGGATTAAAAATATACTTTATTGCATGTATGTATTTGCTGTGAGATATTGTAACTTTTTTTCCATCTGAGTGTCTTTTTCATGGATATGAAAATGTTTTGCTTTTTTATTTTGTTGATATCTTTAGGGCATTTATTTGTATATTCTAAGAAAAAGCTTATTCAAATATAATTTTGCACTAAAATGGTGAGTGTTAATAGAAAAAATTTATGTGCAACAAATAGAATTTAGAGAGATTTCGTTTACATAAAATTTTACTAAAATGTGTCTCTAATAAATTAGAATCTCTCTTTAATTGAATAATAAATATGAAGAGCTAAACATGATTTTTCTAAGTTCGAAATCTGAGATTCAAAATAAATTTAACACAGCAATATTATATTACCACTGTCATTACCAGCCAGCAAAAGTCTATTAAGTGGCAGTAATGAAAAAGTTGTTAGGACACCTTTGCTGAAAGCCTCGGATCTGAGCTTTGTATAGTTATATGGGTGATCATGTTGCATTAAATTATAAGCTCCTATTCGATTCGCTGGTGTTCCGACTATCAATTCATTGCCATTTACTCGAAGGCAGTGTGCTGGCTCTGCTGGACTCCTGAAACATTAAGAACAAAAGAATTAAGCTTTTTTTTTAATATTTTTTTTACGTTTTTGGAGACTTACTTTAAGTTATACATAAGTGAACCAGTCTGAGCATTCCAAACACTAACTGAATTGTCTAAACTTGATGTGATAAGTTCATTGTCATTCGGTGCTTGCATTTGAAGCAATTCACCTTCACTTGCTTTCCATGATGCTTGTATAATTCCTGTTTTCCCATCTAACATTACAATTTGACCAGCAGATAATCCTACTGCTATCCAATTTCCACTTGGTGCTACAGTTAAACATCTTACTGATCCCGATGGTGTCGTTGTTAATTTCCATTCTAAAACATAATCGGCAATGCGTGCATCAATGACTTTAATTGTTGAATCAGCAGTTCCTGCAAGTACTAAACTACTCGGTCCAGGAAAAGTACGAACAATGCTAATTGGTGTATATCTTTGTCCCTCAATTTGATTAACTTGTGCACCAACAAATGGATCCCATAAGTGAATGCCTGAATCGCATGAAACTGCTAAACGCATTGACTCAAGAAATGCAAGTGAATGAACTGATTTACGATGACCAGTGTAAGTAAATTGGCATGGAGAAATTTTTGAACCATCACCTTCACTTCTTAATGACCAAAGTTTGACAGTTTTATCTTTTGATGCTGACATGAAAGAATTTTCATTATCTAAACATAAAATTCCTCTAATCGAATTGGTGTGACCAGAAAATGTTTGTAACTTGATCTGCTTTAAATTAAAACTTTGATCTTTATCAGGTCGACCAATTTCATGCGTCCAATAAGCCAACCAATTTCCTTTTAATTGACGATTTGATGTGATATTCTGTAATTTATAAGCAACAAGATCAACAATTGTCGTTGTTTGATTTTCATTACTTTGAAAATCTAGTCTATTGCCAACAATTGAGACATTTGTTCCAAAACTATGTGGTGAATCGATGAGATCGACATTTAATCGTGATGTGTCTTGAATTTTCATTGATTCTATACTGTCAGAATTTATATAGTTTGGCACTTCATAATCATGACAGAGATTGAGAACAAGTTCGAGATTCTTAATTGTGTCTTTCATTATCGCTTCACCTAATTGTCTGACAAAAGGAAGATAAGCAGAATGTGCAAGGGACGGAGTGAAAACTTCTTTAAGCTCATCAAGACCTTTTTCACGCATTTCTTCAGTATTTGAATCGTTTGGATCTTCAATTCCATAAGCTTTATCAAAAATAAGAAAGAATCTTTGTAAATGTGGTACGCAAAGATGTTCACGAGCAATTTCAGTTCCAATTCTTACTGTCAACACATAAAAGAGATCAATAAGTTTTCGAGCGAGAACTCCACGTGCAAGAAATCCACTAGGCATCACAAAATGTGTTGAATTGAGCAATCGAATAACCGGCTTGATAATATTTTTGAGAATATTGTCTTGCAATTGTTCCATGATTGTCGCATCACTCAAGCACGGTATTACAAATTTTATTAATTGAATACAGCTTATAAGACCACCTTCAAGTGTCGTTGTTATTTTTTTCTTGCATAGAGCAACAAGTTCAGTAACATGAGGCAAATATTGACATAGAATGAAATGTTCACCAAATAAAGCTGCGATTGATGTCAAGCAATCGAGTACTTTTAATGCATTTTCATCACCAACAACTTGACCATCTGCAACACTGAAAAATCCAATATTTGCTGGCAAATTCAAGTTTGTACTCGGTAATAAATTTTCCTGTGTCACATAACATAATGTCAACATTTTTAAGAGATTTTTTGTTATATATCGAGCTGTCAGTACGGGACCAAGTCGATGTGATAGCCATAATAAACTTTCTGCACTCATTTCTGATATTCTAGTTGATCTTGATCGTCCATGTGACTTTGAACGTGTTCTCGATGAAGAACTTTTATCTTCAGTTTTACTTCTCGAATCGTCACGATCGAGTGGTGTTTTTGATAATAAATCAAACGAATCGTTACTTTTACGACTTCCAATTTCACAACCAATTGATGCAACAGCAATACCTCGTTTAAAAACACTTGATGGAATTGCAATTGTTGGTGATTTTGGATCTTCTGAAGCAGTTTTCTCTTCTTCTGCTTCATCAGCTTCACAATGACCTAATTTGAGATCAATTGAGCCTGTTTCTGATTTCATATCAAATTGATCAATAATTTTAGCAATAGCAGCATTGGTGTCTGATTCATCATTATCAAATTCAAACATTTCATCTTGAACAATTTTCGATGACATTGTTTTGTCATCGTCGTCATTTGAACCAGGTGAAATTAATGTTGGTGAACCTTCACCTTCTGAATAAACTTGAAAATCTTTTGATGATGATATTTGACTTTCAACTTGAGGTGAATCATGAAGATGATAGGGAAATTCAATTTCAGGATCTTTTGCACCTCCTGCAGCTTCAATTAGCATACTAATAAAATTGTCAAGAAAACATTTTAATCCAAATCTGACAATTAATTTGAGTAGAAAACTATGATGATAAAGTTTCACAGCTTTTTTGCTTCTAAATGATGTTGCAGTGTAGCGCAATGTTGTGTCATAATTTGAATTAAAGAAATTTGCTCTATCGTCATAATGAACATCATAAAGTCCCAAAATAGGAGCTAGTAGAAATTTTTTAGTATTCTCAATACCAATTGCTGTTGCAACAGAATCAAAAAGATACCAAGCAGATAAAATTCCAGTTTCTTCATTTTGAAACATGTCAATGATGTGAGGAAGAAGAATTTCAGCTACATTTAGCCTCTCATAACTAACTGGCTCAAGAAGTCCTTCTGTCAATACCGAAAAAGCTTTTACTTTACATTCAGCAATTTTTCTATGAATTCCAACTCTTGTTTTATCTTGTGCTTCAAACTTTTCACAATTTTTACCATCGCAATCGTAAAATGAATAAAATTCTAACATTTTTATTGCAGATTCAAATTGTGAAAGAGATTTTATAGCAGCATAAATTTTATAAAAGTTATCAGGGAATGGAATGAGAAGATTTGAGAGCATTGGTTGTAGAAGTTGATCTGCTGTTGGTGAAGGCAAACCTAAGTCTGTTATGTGACATTCTTCATCAATTGTCATGCCAAAAAGAAGTTTAATTGGATAGAGTACACATTTTGGTATTTGAAATTCTTCATTTTTGAGTAATAATTTGCATGATTCATATCTTTCTTCAAAAGTTTGATGTTCTTTCGTCAATGATCTTAATTTTCGACTCATAAAAAGTTCAATTATTATGCAACCGAGTATTCTTAATTCATTTGCTCGATTCTCTTGCTGAAGTTGTTTAAAATGTTTTTTTAAATTCAAAACTTCTTGTTTTCTTTGTTTAAAATTTTGATACATTTTGTTATCTTTAAGTGAAGCCTCATAAGTTTTAAGAAACATCATATTAGTAAATGCATTATCGGAGTCACGTTCATGTAAATAATTTTGAAACGAACAAGTCAATGGATTTTCAAGTTGTTGATTTACTTTATCAGATTTTAGTGAAGGTTTTTGGTAAAAAGTTTTCGAAATAAAATTTCCCATATTTTCAACTGCTTTCAATTGATGCAATGGATTATAATTTGATGGTAATGTAATAGTTTTTTCCAGTCCTCGAGGTACACTAACATGATAACTTGGTGATCTCTCAATTGATTCTGATTGATGCGGCATATAAGAACTTCTTCGAGGGCTACTTGAAAGACGAGATGGTGGAGTTGATGATGCACCTTCCATTGCATAATAATTATCCATTGACAAATCTTCAGTGCTTCTTGTTAGTCTTCTTCTCATTTCAGAAGAATTTATTCTAGGTGGAACTTTTTGAAACCATTGATTTTTAAATTGTTTAGGTGGATGATGAGAAGTAAAAAGTTGAACAACACCACGTTGACAAAGTTTTTGATGTTCATCAACTAACGAGAGAACAACATTTTTGGCTTTTACTGCAGCTTTTCCACTTAATTTATAACCAAAAGTAAGATCAATCCAATGATGAAGATTTTCAGAGACGTATTGTGATTCAAGAGCTTCACGATGCTTAATAATAAAATCTTCAGGACATGTTGACCAAGTTGGAACTTCAAGGTCTTGCAAATCTTCATGAATTGACTTAAAAACTGATGGATCATTGAAAAATTCAGGAATGCATTCTGTTGTAAAATGAAAATAATTTTAAATAAAAATCAATTTATTAAAATCAAAATTTTTACCATCTGGTGTCCATTCTTGAAGTCTTTTAATGCTTGCTGGATATTCGGCAGCAACAAATTTTGGACGAACGTGACGACAAAGAACAGATTTTGGTGTTTTACGTGCCATATAGACATAAAATGTTATTTCACTTAAAACATCTGATACATGATGAGGTGCTGCAGTGTTTTCAGCTGTATTTTTTATATGCTGATAAGTAATATCAAGTTGTGCATCACCTTTTGTTAATCGATATTTTGTTTTGGTCAAATCTCGCCAATTGCCATTTTTTGATGAAAAATCAGTGACCCAAGGCATTATATGATGATAATCTGCAGAATCAATTCGACGACCAGCGAAATTATTAAGAATTGTGAGATAATCAAAATTTGATAATTGACCAGTGCACCACATTTGACAATAATCTTTTAGTGAAATTTGCGGATTAGTAAGAAAAAGATTTGAAGGTTGTTCAAAATGTTCATTCGTTTCAATTCTATCGTTGCATTCATATTTAATAAGATTTGATTCCAATTTTGGAATCACACGTAGCAAGAGATTTTCAGTGAGATAAATATCACCAAGATCTATGTCACCAACTACAAGGCCTTTTTCATGCATTGACTTTTGAAGATTTAGCAGTTGATAGATAATAAACATATTTTTATTATAGCTCTTTTCTAGAATTGCAGGCGAATAGCTCACACAATCTAATAGTGAATTTTCAATAACACTTTGATAGAGCAAATAAAAATGTGAATTTGATTCAATTGCTCCAAGTAGTGGATATTGATTTACATGTTGCATTTCAATTTGATGACAATTAAAAGTGAGGTCATCTGAAGCTGAATCATTTTTCAATCGATCAAGCTTATAATGAATAATTGGGCATCCATACATTCTTGTTATCACTTCACGCAACATCAAATCATATGGTGCAAGTGTCGACATAATTGAATCAGCAAACTGCTTCGTACTGGTTGTTGTATCATTATCTGTAGAATATTTTTTGTTCGCTGCTTTCCATAAATTTTTATGATTAATTTGTTGAACTTGAAATAGTTGCTGAGAATAGGTCAAAGGTAGTTCATTATCATTCGGTTCACCTTTACATTTTTGAAGTGGAATGACTTTTTGATTCAATTTTTTATAAGCCTAAAAAAATTTTACAAATTGATAAAAAAAAATTTACATCATCAGCTGGTTCAAATTACATGAAAATTTCAGAAAAAAATATGTTTCGTAATAAATGAACATGAAAAAAACTCACCACAAGATAAATCTGCTCCCAATTTGAACCAAGTTCTTTTAATTGTGGCCATTCATCAATTGCACCAGGATAAACACGAATATTAACAATTTTTTTACTCTTAATTAAAACTTTAAGAAAATTTTTGTGAACAATGCATTTAAAACGATTTTTTGTGGTCGTCTCTTTAATTTGCTTCCTTGGAATGTTTAATTCTTGACAAATGTACTCCATTGTTAGTTCAATGTATAATTTTTAAGTCTTTTTTATGCCATTATCACGAATAAAAATAAATAAAGAGAGAATTTTTATAAATTTCTTTTGTTTACACACTTATGAGAGGTTTCATTACAAATAGTTTCAATGAATTTTGATATGTAACTGTTTATTTAAAAATTTTAAAACCGTTATAATTAGAGTATAAATTTTAATCAAATATTTATTTAAGAAGATCATTATCGCTAATTAAATGATTTTTTAAATGTTAATTATTAGCATGTCTATTTTTTATAATTTTTTTATTCAATTAATTGATTTCACAATGAAAAAGTGTTAATTTTTTAAGATAACAAGATGATTAATCTTTTCATATAAGGTTAAATTATTGCAAAATTTTATGCAAATTCTATTAAAATTTTACTTAATTTAATTTCACTCAAAAACTACAGAGTGCTTACCTATTACAAAATTATCAATCAATGAAACTCAATAAAATGAAAAATTTTTAATCGAGAACTTTTGTCTCTCTTAATAGCTTTTAAAAATCATTCAAGATTGATCGAAAATGCAAGCAGATGAAACAACTTGTTTGTTATTTACCCAGCAGACGAGGCGATCGACTTGTAAGTACAAATTAACATAAATAACTGTTTTTATGAAAAGGCAAATTATTTGTCTGTACTTTTGGTTTTGCACTCTTTTATTACTCTTTTCTCGTTCAATGTTTTTTTGTGAAGATAATATGCAAGGGAGGATAAAATTTTAAAACTAGAGGGTCAATAGAAAAAATTTTCGTTAGTTTTTTGAATATTTTTTGAACGCACTCTAAAAAATAAATCAAAAATTTAGTTTTGGTTTTTTGAATAATTTTATAAATGTCACTTTAATGTTTCCCAAAGCTAAATGCAAATGATGTCATTAAAAAATTCTTAAAGTTTTCAAGAAATTTTGTCATAAAAGTTAAATGAATTTTTTAAAATAAAATTGTTAACAGATTATTAAAAAAATTTGAAAAAAAATATTTATTTTTATTTTTAAATTTAAAAATAACAATTTGTTATCATCCCTTAACTTCATTTACTCGCTGTTTACTTCTTCTTATCATTTTTATTTCATTTACTCATGCAAATGAGATTTTTTTATTATTATTGTAGTTTGTGGTCACTCTGCATGTACATGTTTATATACTCATGAAATTATCTCACATTAAAATGCATACAAGTTTTAAAATATTTCAAAAGAGAGATAGAGAAGTCTCGAGCCTGTCTGGACATCTTTATGGACTCACTTAAGTCACTTATATGAAGAATTCTCGATGCATTTTTTTGTTTATCGAAGCTATTATCAATATTTTGTTTTTAAACAATATAGGCATTCAACAGCTGACAATAGAATTTTAAAATTTGTGTACTTATGATGATAAAAATATTTCTAGAGCAGAATTTTTGTTGAGTATTTTAAAAGAAGATATAGTGATTTTATTTTTTATTGAGAGATGATTGCTGTGCGGTATATTCAATAACATCATCATATATTTTTTCCCAATATCATATGAGTATTTTTATGTCAATTTCAATGAAAGTTTAAACAACATTTCCGCACGTGATTCTTTTTATAGAAAATTTTAAGAAGAAAAAAATTTGAAGTTTTCAAGTTTAAAAAAACTTTATCTCTAAACCAATAAATGACTTTTAATCACCACAGATTATTAAAGCACACTTGACACTAAATTGGAAATAAATTAAAGAATTACATCGATTAATAATTTATTGGCGACAAAGTGATAAAAGTAAATAATGACAACTACATAATGGTGATTTACGACACGTTGAAATGAAATCTAAAATGATGTGAATTTTTATTTTCAAGTTTAACATTTTGCAGTTTCTCAATATTTCTCATTCAATCTCTCTCTAGTTTTTACTCGCTCAGTAAAAATTAACTAACAATACAAAATCAACTAATTGAGTTGTTATCAATGAGTACCTATTTTACTGTCTTTTTCACATTATGCCGATAATTTTTTTTTCTCTATG
Organism: Polypedilum vanderplanki; assembly: GCA_018290095.1. Taxonomy (NCBI): domain Eukaryota; kingdom Metazoa; phylum Arthropoda; class Insecta; order Diptera; family Chironomidae; genus Polypedilum; species Polypedilum vanderplanki. The sequence goes on along the minus strand of CM031380.1, from coordinate 17,051,634 downwards.
AGGCGCTCACAAATACAATGCAATATCAAGTGTGCTCTCTTATACACCTGCTTGAGCATTGGACACTACAACAAGCGATCGGTCGGCGAGTGAGAGAGTATAAATTACTGCCACTGACTATGAAGCAATTTTAGTTTATTTTAACTCGTTAAAGCGTCCTGAGCTTTTTTATATAACATAATAGGCCGAGAGTTTTTTAACATTTCAATTTTTTATTAGTTATTTTTACATTTGATGTGCTAAATTAATTTCAAAATTTTAAGTGAACAAAAAACATCTCAAAAATCATGCTTAACGGTTGGCAAAAAACTGTATCAAAATGTGAGTTGTTAAAAAAGTAATAGTGATATGACATGACAAACATGCAAAAAAAATATAACGGTCTGAAATTTTCTATTAAACAAAAGCGAAAAGAGTTATGAAGAAAAATTTCTAAAATCAGCAACAATGTGTCTCTAATGGGCTGATTATAATAATAATTATGTATGGAAAATATGTAATGTTAAATAATCAAGTATTGACTGGTATTAACCAGAATGCATGAATGTGAAATTTTTACAACTTCAGTAATCGAAATTTTTCAATTTTTTTACGACTAATAATTGTCATAAAATTTAGTGCCTGATAAAAATTGGATTAAATTGAGTCTATAAGTTGAGGTTTTTATGACTTTCAGATAATCGTGCCACTTGTGAACAAAATATTGCTTAAATTTTATTTTTTATTTCACCAAAAGTTATTTAAAATTAGCATTCAAAAATAACTCACGCGGCTTTTTAAAAAAATTTAAAAATACAATTAAATGAAGGCAAAATGTGCTAAACTTGACCATCGCAATTAATCGATCATCATTGTGTAGTAGAAGAAAAGAAGTGCATGCGAATAATGAAAAAAATTATCATTCCAAATCACGTTTAGTTTTATGAAAGTCATCGACATTGAAGGCGACAAATCGAGAGTGTGAATCTGTAATCTGTAGCGTCGTCGTGCAAATTTTGCTCTCGCGCAACATTGATTATTCATAAACTGATGATCTCGTACTGTGCAGAACACTAGGTCATGGTTTGATGCAGAGTGTGAGAGCTATTTAAATGTCATTTTATGATCAATTCAGCAAACTCCTTAAATTTTTTTTTACACCTCGTGGCTCTTTATCACAACATCAGCTACTTGTCGCGTGAATATCTCGAAAGTTTATGCAACGGACTAAGTCTTATTTTATAAAACTAAATAAATATTTATAAACTTTCATGCAATATGATAAAGGCAGTGTTTTTTTTGTGTAAAGGCGAAAAAAAATTCAGGTTATTGTGCAGACACTAGACTGATTGTCGATTGCCGATAGTGAGAGTTATTTTTCTTGTGAAGTGCATGCACTTGATGCAATTTTATGCAATTGGCGTGTGCTGCAATAGAAATCAGAAATCGAGTTCAATAAGAAGCCTTTTGGCTATAAAAAATTTAACATTTCTGAAGTCGTAAAACTCAATACAAACGTCAGCAAATAATTTCCGCATTTCAAGGCCAATTTTATTTTATTTTTCGATGTAAAGAAACTTTATCAAGTGAACCGTGGCATTTATAATATCTATGTGCATTCAAGTGCATTCGATGGAATGTAAATTGGTTGTAATATGTAATGGTTGGTTTGCAAATTGAATGATTAATAAAGTCAGAGTTAATTTGATTAAGAAAATTTTTATTACCAAAAAAAACCATGGAAATTCAGTTTGAACTTGATCAGTTATACAAAGTCATTAACATTCATTTACACTGAAATTAGCGAAAAAAGCTATTTAATTTATTTCAACATCGTGAGCAATTGAGATAGATTAAATTTTTTGTTTCTATTCTCATCACGTCAACTACCTAGAAAATTTCCTAAAAATATTTCACTTGCTCTCATTTTTTAAATGCTCATCGAAATACGTAAAAAACACATGTTTAATCGTATGCTTTAACGGCTGTTGTTCGCTTATGAATGAAAATGCAATGAATAGTTGTTTTATGGGAAATAACATTTTTATTAAATGCAAAAAGAGTACTTTTATTATCTTGTCAATAAAAACATTAATATTGGAAAAAGATAACAAGAATTTGATGAGGCTATAAATAGTTTTCTATTGACTTACTAAAATAATGTGATAAAAGATGATAATTGCCTTTTACTGACGTATTATTTGCTTATTGATTAGAAATTCATTAATTTTAAGTTGAAGAATCAATATTTTTTTCTTTTTAATTCCTTGTACAATTGTCAAATAATTTTAAAACATGCCATTAGATATTTTACATTGAAACAAATACTCCACTTAAAAACTCTTTATCTTTCAATTATTACAAGTACGAGGCTTAACTTAAGTACTTTAAACTACGCAAAACATAGAAAACAGTTTTTATCACTAAAAGTATTTTAAAATTTCATAATTTTCCTTTTTAGAAGAGCTCAAAAGCGCACTTTTTGAACAAAATGAAAAATTTAATCAACTCTTTTTATTCTTCAATAAATGAATCAAAAAAAATACTATAAAGAAGCCAATAGAAGCAAAGTCTTTTATCGCATTTACAATTATTTGAAGAGCTTTTGTTAATTGTTTAATAATCTAATATTTGTCAATTAATTATAACACGTGATTGTGGATTGATAACAACTTTATTTTATTTACTCATCGTTTTTATTAGGTTTTATAATACCTCAGCGAGTTGTCTTATCAATTATGGGATTTTTGGCTATTGTCAATGCTTATACAATGAGAATATGTCTAAGTATGGCTATCACAGAAATGGTTGTAAAAAGAAATCTCACAAGTGATGGTGATGGCAGTCATTTAGATCAAGGAGTTTGTCCAGCTAGTGATGAATCATCTGGTGGTAGTAGTAGTAATGGTGGAACATTTGAATGGGACGAACAACTACAGGGAATTATTTTGGGAGCATTTTTTTGGGGCTATGTAAGAAAATATACTTGAATGATATCATTTTATTTATATTATTTATAATTTCATTAAACAAGGTCATAACGCACATACCTGGTGGAATTTTAAGTGAGAAATTTGGCGGTAAATATACTTTAGGTCTTGGAATTTTATCAACAGCAATTTTCACAATTATAACACCAGTTGTCATCAATTGGGGTAATTTGAATTTAAATTTATTTCTTTTCATAAATAATAAAAATATTTTAATATCAGGTGGTGCACCATGGCTAATTGCTTTAAGATTCCTTGAAGGATTGGGAGAAGGCACAACTTTCCCTGCTCTTTCAGCACTTCTTGCTGCTTGGGTTCCATTGAAAGAAAGAAGCAAGCTCGGTTCGTTTGTTTTCGGAGGAGGTCAAGTCGGAACTATATTTGGACAATTTGTTTCTGGCTATCTAATTTCTTATTATGGCACTTGGGAGTCAGTTTTTTACTTTTTCGGTATCATTGCCATTATTTGGTTTTTGATTTTCGTCTTGATTTGCTACAAAGATCCTGAATCGCATCCATTTATTAAAGATAGTGAGAAAGAATATTTAAGACAAGAAATGGGAGCATTGGAACGTCCAAATTTACCACCGACTCCGTGGAAAGCGATTTTCACATGTGTTCCAATGATGGCACTTGTTTGTGCTCAAATTGGACATGATTTTGGTTTCTATATTATGGCAACTGATTTACCAAAAGTAAGAAATTAAAATTAACAGTATTTTTGACACAAAAATAAATTTTTCTTTTTCTACAGTACATGAGTGATGTTCTTCAATTTTCAATCAAAGAAAATGGTCTTTATTCAGCTTTGCCATATTTGTTCATGTGGGTATTTTCTGTCGGTATGGGCTTCATTGCTGATTGGATGATTGTCAAAGGTTGGATTAATGTAACAAATACAAGAAAACTTTACACAACAATAGGTAAAATTTTTTTACTCATATAAGTTTTAGTGCATCAAGTAAATTAAATTCTTTTAATTATTAGCTTCTGTCGGACCTGCTTGCTTTATGGTTGCTGCTTCATATGCTGGCTGTAATAGAATTCTTGTTGTAATTCTCTTTACAATTGCAATGGCTACAATGGGAGGTTTCTATCCTGGCATGAAAGTTAATGCTCTCGATTTATCGCCAAACTATGCTGGAACTTTGATGGCTGTGACGAATGGCATTGGTGCACTAACTGGGATCTTAGGTCCCTTCCTTGTTGGAGTTTTAACACCTGATGCTTCTCTATATCAATGGAGAATTGTCTTTTGGATTGCATTTGGTGTATTTAATGTTACAAATGTTGTTTATATCATTTGGGCATCGGGTGAAATTCAACCATTTAATAATCCTGAATTGATGAAAAAATTGAATGACAGTGAGGCTAATCAACAAAATCCTATCAACACTATTGAAGAACTCAAACGTGATAATTTAAAACAAATCGATAATAAATAATAAAAATTCAATGAAAGTATTAATATGAAATTTTCTTGTAAATATTTATGAGATTGATATGAAAAAAAGTTGATTAGAAGAGAGTTTTTGACTGGATAATTTTTGAAAATAGAGATGAGATGAATTTTTAGGAGTATGTAATTTTCATATTTTTTTGAACTCAATGTTCAATTTCATATTGCCAATATTTTAATTGCATACACGGAGAAAAGTATTTTAAAATTGGCATAAAGTTTTTGAGATTTAAGGACAAATAAAGTCAAATTTATTAGCCTTAAAAAGAAAATTTATAAGTGTTATAAATTTTTATGACAGTTGTGAAATAATTTATTATTGTTATAAAACTTATATAACTGTCATAAAAACATTTATAACACTTATAAATTTTCTTTTTAAGGCTAATAAATTTGACTTTATAGGAACAAATCTCAAAAACTTTATGTGAATCTTAAAATATTTTTCTCTGTGTATTTTGAAATTCTCATATTTGCACATTTTATAATTTAAGATTAATTTACTTTTTCTTAATCTTCTTTAAAAATATTATTTTATTGCCATACTTTTTAAATTTATGTACACGCAATAATAATAAGTGATTTTTCATATACGTATATGATTTATTTTCTATGTAAAATAAAGAATGATAAAAAATATATCTTCTTTTTATTTTTAATAAGTAATAAATTTCAATGAAGTTTCTTTAATTTGAATATCGATTCAATATACACGCTTAAATTTTTTATTTGACATATTTGATATAGCCATTTAGTACAAATAGAAACATTTGATCAAACTCTTTTAAATTTTCATTAAAATTTTTATTGTTTCAAGTGCTTAGCTCTTTTTGACTTACGTCAGTAAAATAGTTTTATTTCTAGGAAATTAATTCCAATGGGACAATTGTATCAATACCAATGTTCCTTATATAATAAAATTCATACAAATTTTTTTTATGAAACCAATGTCTTAAAAAGCTATTTTCGCTACTTTATTTTTTTATTTCCGACATATGTTGATAACAGACAGAAACAAACGTGTCTTTAAAACATTTAAAGAAAAATTTCAGGCATATCTACTGACGTTAATAAACAACTATAAAAATTTGAGTTTTTTAGATAAAATTGGATCAAAGGAAAGCTGATAAAAAATTTTATGTAATTCTTTTTTAAAAATTAGACGAAAATGAATAAAATAAATTTTTAATTATATCAAATTCAGTTGTTTTTATTGAATGCATAATAAAATGTCATAAAAACCAAATAAAATCTTTAAAACGTGACTTTTAGTGTCAACAAAAGAAAAAAATGCAGAGTTGGCAAAGTAAATCTACTTTTTATATAAAATAAAAGTAGAAAGTAGATTTTTATATGAAAAGTAAGTAAAGTGGGTAGCTACTTTTCCAACTCTGAAAAAATGTATAAAATTCTGAAATTAAATACATCCAGGAATGTTTGACTTATAGTCGCATGCTTGAATAGCTGCATTAAAGCCAAGACCAGGTCCACAATTCATAAGTGTTCCTGCTCCACCGGGTCCACAATTATAAAAAGTATTGCAGTCTGCAGGATTAGCGATAATTCCAAGTTTATTGGCACAAGGATTAGAAGATGATGGAGCTGACGTGGGTGCTACTGTGGCTGGATTAGTGACTATTATCGGCTTAGTAGTAGTGGTAGTTGTCGGTGCCAAAGTAGGTGCATTAGTATTAACAATTGGTTTTGTAGTAGTAACTTGAATAATTGGAGGAATATTTGAGCATGGTGCATTAGATGGATAATCACAAACTCTTGTTAAACCATTGAAATTCAAACCTTTTGGACATTCTTGAATAAAAGCGACACCATTTGCACAACTTATATATGAAGTACAACTGCTTGGATTAGTGAAAATTCCTGAAGATAGAGGACATGAGAATGAACCAGATGGTGGTGTTGCAGCTTGTGTAGTCGGCGGCAGTGTAGTTGTTGTTGTAGTTGTAACTACAGTTACATTTGGAGCGATGACGCTGTTTTGAATCAAAAGATTATAAGCTGTGGAAATCATTGGATATTTTCCATTTCCACAATTTCCCACTATTGAATATTTAAATTTTAATAAAAATTTTTATAAGAAATTACTAAAATTATAACTTACAATAATCATCTTGATCCATAGACCAAAACATAATTCCACCCAAATTATTACTTTTTATATAACTGATTTTAGTTGTAAGCGAAACTAAATCATCATAACTAACCCATTGATTGCCTGAATATGCATAAGAAATTGCTTGTGGATTATAATAGCCTGATTTCCATCCATTATTTTTAATATTTGAACAAATTTGATTGTAGACTGGCGTTGATGGATTTCCAGCTTGACCAGTAGCAGGTGCCGCAACGCCATTGTTATTTGAATTTACTAGAGTATATGATCTACCATAAAGCGGAACACCAACAACAAGTTTATCTTTAGGAACTCCTTGTGAAATCCAATATCCAACACATGCATCAACATTCAATGATTTCCAATAAGGTGAAGTATCTAAAGTGCCACCATAAAGAGGAGCTTGAGAATATGTTTGAGTTTCCCAACCACCATGGAAATCATAAGTCATTAAATTTATAAAATCAACTATAGCTGAAACACTTTGGGCATTATAAGAAGCACTAGCTCTTGTTGAGTCAGGAGCAACAGCTATTGAAAGAATTTTTCCATTGGGCAATGCATTACGAACAGCAGTTAAAAGTCCAATGAAATTTTCATTAACACTTGGATATTCTATTAGTAAGAAAAAAATAATTTTTTTGAAATTTTTTAAATAATTTTCTATTCTTTTTACCCCAATCAATATCAACGCCATCAAAGCCATAAGTATTGATGATTTGAGCAACATTATTAGCAAATATATTTATCAATGCATTATTAGCTGCAACAGGTCCAAAATTTGATGCTGTTGCTCCACCAATTCCCAAAATGACTTTTAAAGCTGAATTTTGTGAACGTAATCCAGTAAATGCAGTTAGACCTTTTGAGGAAAAAAATAAAAATCATTTGATTGAATTTATGAAATTGTTTAAACCTACTAAATCCTGATGCATCAAATGGCACAATAGAACCATCAGCACCAATATTAAGGAATGAATAAATCAAATGTGTACAAATTGATGGATTTGGATTAATGCTTGTCCATGAGCTAATGAAAATTTTATAAAATAAGATGAAGAAAAATTATGATAAAATTATAATTACGGAAAATAGCAGACAACCCGTTCTGTAAAAAAATTTCATTAAAAAATTATTTAAATTTCTTTTTAGAAGAAAACTTACTTTGAGCCATTGTGATGGATACAAAGGCATAAATTATTGCAATAGCCAAATATTTCATTTTTTTTATCACTTGGATGTATATCTTACTTCCAAAATTTTATCTTAGATGATGCTGAAAAAAATTATCTGCAATTCATTTTATAGTGATAAGAAAACCGAAGTTAATTAGCCGAATATCATTGCAGTGTGACATTTGTATTCGTATAGAAGTAAAAGTTTTATTAATAAATAATTCTACAGAGTAGCTTATTTAAATTTGGTTCATCATAATATGAATGTATAAGTTTTTGTTGAATAATATTTTTTATATAGAATACAAATCAATACATAATAAAGGATTGCTAATAAAATCAAAGTTTTTAAAAAATATTAAATTTTACATTTTGATTCGCATGATTAAATATTTACAGCTGATTTTATTTAAATTTTCAAATACAGTAGATAATTCTCATTTTGTTTTATTATGTCATTAACTAATGTTATAAAAATTATTAATGATTATTTTTCTAATTTCTTAACAGATTTATTAATATTATGACTTTAATTTTTCATTAAAAATTTTAAAGTAAAACTTGTTTTAGATATTTACACAGGTGCTTATAATATAAATTGAATATTTCATTTACTTCGGCGCTTTTATTAGAAGAAGAATTGTTTTTTTTCAAATTTAGTTTTGTACTTTTCTCGAAATTTAATCATTTTCATTGTGTGATCTCTACAAGATACAAATTCCATTTTTATGTCAAAATTCTTTCAGATTTGTAGCTGAATTAAATTAAAATTGTATTAAATTTTGGTGAAAATTTGATAAATGCAAGCTTTTATTTGTTTAATTTTATTTTTTTGTTCTTTATTTTTATTTAAGAACAAATTTGAAATTGTTCATTTTTTATTATTGTAAAAAGCTCTTGTGTATAATATATAAGATTAAAAACTGTATTGTATGAATTCTTCGCAAATTTTTAAACCATATCTAAGCAGTACATGCAAGTATCATATAATATTTTATAACAAAATATGATCATTAATACATCTAAATGTTATGCTAACAATTCGAATGTGTCCTTTAAAACATATTTTCATAATATCATACTACGCTACTGTAATGAAACGAGTGAATGTTTCATTTTCCATGTTTCAACTTTTTTAAAAGCGTTGTGAAAAATAAAATGAAAGTTTTTGAAGCTTTGAAATTTTTTTTGAATATAAAAATTAAGCATAAGAAAGTAAATTAAAAAATTTCAATCAATATTTTATTATATTGAAAATCTTTTAATCAGTTTAAATTTTCCTATAAAATTTATCACGATTGATAAATTATTATTCATTACCATTAATTTGAACTGTTTTTAATGAAATTAATATTGAATTAAAACAATAAAGTTTTTGTATTATGAAAATATTACAACATATTGAAATAGTTTTAAGAGCTTAAAAAATTAATGAAAATAAATCCTATGAAATAAATAAATGAAAATTAATTACGGCATATCGAAAATAAACAAGGAGATTAAAGTTTTAATTCAATTTATAAGTTTATTTTTCTTTCTCATGTGAAAAGGAATGCTTCCTTCCTGCAAATAGATTTGAAACAATATAGAATGAGCAAAAGTCTATATGACAATAACATATCCTTTTTTGAACTTTTTCACCCAGCGTTATCCTTTTTCTACCCAATGTTTCTATTTTCACTTAATCATAATTTATATTTTAACATTGATAAAATTCGCAAAATACGTGGTTTATAATTTTCGTCCCAAAAAATTGAATTATTCATTTCTGCTGTGAGTCTCATTAATTATAAAACAATTTAATATCGTTTATGCATACAGAATGCAATTGCAAAATTTTTATCACTTTCTATATATCACAAATGAATGAGAGTAAGAGAGAAGTAGCAAGGATATACAAAAATTTATAATTGATACAATTGAAATACCACAACAGTAATCACCGCATTTTCGGTTAGAATAATGAATTCGACAGTTGCAAGAGAAAGGTAGAGAGAAAGCTACTTGTCATATATGATAAAAAAATTATTTATCTCTCAATTATCAACTCATTTTCATTAAATATTTTAATTAATTTTGGTCATAAATTGGTCTCACTCACAATAAATGTGATGAGATGATTAATTTGTGTTTTAACAAAGTTTATATTTTTATGGATTAAATCTGTAATGTAAACATTTCATGAATGATTTTAATTTTGGCCATTATTAATATTAAATATCAAGATCGAAAGTTCAAGTGATTTAAAAACAACATTTAGGTCAATGTAGTTGATAAAATGAAAGGAATAATTTTGTTCATGCGTATTTATTCAGAATAAATGACTATGATTGACTTATAGCCCCTTATGACTTCTGTATACATAAATTTTTCAAATGACTGACACATTTCCATTCCTGGTACTATTTTTTGTTGTTATTGAATGCGTGAGCTGTAAAAAGTTGCTTTTACGCTAATTAATCGATGTTTATTTACTCTCTTAATAATGAAAATTTATTAAATGCCCTTTCTGCAGCTTATTCTCTTCCTATTCTGTTGTCTTTTGCTATTTAATTCCACCCATTTTCTGTTTCGGAAATAATTAACAATCATGATGATGTTAAATACACTTTAGTGTCCCTCGCACTCTTAATTTAAAATGCAAGTGCGCGAAAAAGAAGAAAATGTTAATGTATAAAATTATGATCTCAATTCTCTTTCACTTTTGACCCTCCTTCTTTCAACTTTTTTTTTCAGCAACAACAAAATTAATGAACAAAGCTTTAAAGAGTAGAAAAGAAAAAAATTTCTATTGTTGTTGTGCCTTTTCAATCTTATTTAATTGAAATGATGTGAAATAACATCATGAAAATGTAATAAAATTTCATGACCAAGAAATAATGTGACAATCATCTAATCAATCATCATAAATTTTATTCATTCATTAAAAGAGGAAAAATGGAATTTCTTCTTCAAATACACAAAATTTCATAAAATTTACAACACCCTTGAGTTATGTCAATTAAAACAAACGATCAAAGAATTTTGTGAGAATTTTCTTCAATTAATTTTGATAAAGATTCTAACAATTTTCACTCTACAACAAATTTCTCAATATCACATTGCTGCAATCACTAATAATTTTCTGTGAATGAATAATGAAATGCTTACTCTTTTCATCATTACCTAAGGGTAAGTATCGCAGTGAGATTATTTTTCATCTACGATAACAACAGATTATTATATATCTTAGATCATGCCTTGTCGCTTCATCATACTTTACTCAATTTTGTGTTTGTCTGTAGTTGATAGAAAATAAAGCTTCATGATTGAATTTGTGGATTGAAAATCAGTTTTCATGCTATAGGACAAAGATTGCAAGCTTATGATAGTGAAAGTTGTTTGTGTAAATAATCTGAATTGTTTGCTTGCTTCTGATGTGTTGCTTTGTTTCAAAAATTTTCTAATTAATGAAACCTAACTGATTATCAATTTGTGAAGTGTTTAAGTTAATTGTTGTTGATTTTTGATTGATATTCAATCACTTTTTTGATTTCATTTATCTAAATTAAAAGTTTATTGATTTTGCAAAAGAAATGAAATGAAAATTCATGGAAAATAATTTCATACAGTTTTATTATTCAATTTTATTCAATCCATATTTCATTCTTTATACAATAATTTCTATTCATATTATCACTTTAATTTGTTAATTTCATTTTAATTATTAATTGCTTTCTGCTTAAATATTATAATTCTTTGTAGCTTGTTCAACACTTATAGATTTTGATATGAATGCCAAAAAGTTGTAATAAATTGTGATTTGTTTAACTTATTAATTGTAAGTATTACGACGACTCTTCTTAGAGCTAGAAACTGGTGTCAAAGGCATTGTTGCTTTGCGTTTGACAGAGCTAGAAGTTGTAGCTTGCTTAGATGGAGCACGCTTGCGAGGTGTAGGAGTACGCTTTGAAGCTGTCATTGCTTGAAGCTGCTGAATACGTGTTGAACGTCGAGGAGTTTTTTGAATGCTTTGAAGGCGAAGAGAACGTCGTGGTGTAAGCGGATTGTCTTTTAAAAGACGAGGATGAGGTGTTGAAACCCGAACACCAGGAGACACTTGAGTAGGAGACTCAGCTTTGAAAACGACAGAACCATGTTTTGGTCGTTTTCTCAAAGATGCATGAGAAGTCAACTCTGAAAAAAAAAATCTTAGTTAGCCTTGAATATTTTCAAATTATGAATTTTTTTCTCACCTTCAGCAACAATAGAAGAAGTCGACGGCATAAGTGATGGCGTTAATGGATAATGTTGCTCCTCATGAATGACTTCATTTTGTTCCTGAGTTTCCTCTGAAAATTGAGAATCAACAGGATCAACTGCTGCTGTAAAAAGAAGAAAATTTTTGATTAATTTTTAAGTTAAAGTTAAAGAATCATTTTATTTCTTACCAGTGGCATCAGCTGATTGTTCGCTTGTAAGTTCCTCAATAGGAACAATACCAACTTGATATGTATGCATGATAATGTAAGAGATAATAAGTATACGTGTGAATGCTTGAATGTTTCGATGATGAATGAGAATATTTTAGAATTTTTTAAAATCAAAGATGACTGAGATGAAAAAAATTTTCAATAAAATTCATTTCAGTAATAAACAAAAATTATCAACAATGTCCACTTTTCAGGTCATTTAATATTTTAATTACCTTAAATTCATGCGGTTAAAAACTCAATGACTCATGCTGATTACAAAAAAATCCACTCATCACTTTTTTGGTCCTTTTCTTTAAATTTTCACACACTGACAGTGCAAAAAATGAAAAATTTTCCTTCTGACCTCACCGTCCATCGTCATCGGATTGAATTTGTATTTCAGGCCCATTTCAATGCAAAACAGATAATGAAGCTGTCATTTTGATTGGTACTAAATTTCATTGCACAATAGAAAACAATTTTCTCCTAGTCAGCGATTCTTTTAGCTGCTGATGAATGACTGTCTGAAATTCTTTTGTATTTGAGTGATTTCACAACCGAAAACGGACGGTCTCAGTCAATATAGTCGTCTGTTGCTGCAAGTGTTGTGTTAATAAAGTAAGAGCTTTAAATAAATCTTCCAGTCATTCTTTTCGAAGGCTTGCACATGTCGTTTGATGTATTGCCATCAACATACGCATCTGTGTACATGAATGTAGTAAATCTTTTATTCGAATGCACTTGGAACATAAATAACATTTCTTGTGCCGTGAAAATTAAGCCACTTAGTCGCCCTTGCTGTCATTCAATCATCTGTTGTTTGCACAGTCAAAAAATACGATTGACTTTTTTTCACGCAACATTGAGTGTGAAGATTTATTCAAATCAAATTCAATCATCAAATTTTCTTTTGCTTTCATTTCTAAGTGTTATTTGATATTACAGTATGAAAAAATTCTTTATAAATATTTTTTTTATTCAGATCATTGGCATTTGTTTTCATAGAATTGTTTTTTTCGCTAACCAATAAAATATTTATTTATTTATCGGAATAGCAATTATAAAGCGATTTATTTCTATACTGAGAAAAACTGTTGACTATGACGCGTAAAGATTTTTAATTTATTCCCTTGAGCATTGAAAGCTTTTTTTTGTTCTCCCTACCGTTTTTTCCAATCTACCGCGCATAAATTTTTCAAATGAATCCCGAAAGGGAATCTTAGGGTAATTTTTGTGCTCTCTGCTTACCATTCACTCTCGTTTATTCTTATCGTCAATTGATTATGTAGATGTGTACACAGTCGTTGTTCAATAAATTTATTTAAATACTAAAAGAAAGAAACCGAGAGCTTTAAACAAATGAAAACTTTTTTTAAATTTTCGATGAAGCATAAAAATAAAAATGAATATCGAATTGACATTCATGGCATCACCAGCGACAGAGAAATATAGTGAGCAATTTTTCACTCTTGCTTCCGCTTTTTTTAATTTTGGTTTTCTCATTTCAGTAAAAATACTTAAAAATTAAAAAAGTTATTTACTGGTAAAAACAGTTAAGAGCTAATCAAGGCAGTGACAGTAATATCTTTTGTTGCTATATTTAGATATACTACTTCCACACATTGTTATTTTAAGCATTTTTGTGATTATTGACGTACTTTCCATTTCTAAAAAATTTAAACAAACATTTAAAATTTTTGTAAAAAATTTAATTTTTCTTGCATTCTTTAAATTTAAAAGCAATTAAGCAAGAAATTATTTTGTAAAAGACTTTACAAATAGGCTTTTTCCCATCGAGAATATTCTCGAGAATTCGAGAATGAGAAATTCTCATTCTCGAAAAAAAATCGAGAATTCTTGATCGAGAATCAATTCTTAAGAAAATCTTGAAAAACTAAGAAAATTTTCTAAAAAAATTTTTTCAGGCTACAAAAGAAATTAAAATTCTTTTTAAGACCATCTTAAAACATTTCATATTTTTGTTAAATAAATTAAATATTTTCGATTTTTAAAAAAAAAGTGACTTGCAGTGTAACTTTTACACAAAAAATTTATTTATTATTTTAAGCCTTTTCTTATATATGATTTTTTAATTAATTGAGTTAAAATTGGCGTTTTTTTTTAAAACAAAAATTTTTAGTGGTGCAAAACATTAAAAAAATTAAAATAGTTTCTTTACTTTGTACTTATTAAAAATAAACTGTTGTTATTGTGTTTAAAGTAAAAAAATTTATGACTCTTACAAAATTTTCTTTTTAGGACTCATAACATTTTTTATTGACATTAATTTTTTGTCAGTTTAAAAACTTTTTTCGCTCAAATGCGTTAATTTATAAATTTTTCAAATGTGGAGGCTTTTTAAAAACGAAATTTTTGAAATAAATTTTCCTAATTTTTTACCAGACAGCCTATAAAACTCAAACTTTGTCACAATCATGCTATATTCAATATCAATAAATTCTTAAAGTTTCAAGAGCCAGCATAATCTCTTTGTTTATTTATGAAACAATATGTCCAAGATCAAAACAAATGACTTTAACTTTTGAGCAAATGAACCAATACTATTGCTCACTAATTCAAAGACCTATAATCAAAATGTCTGTTAAATATTACATCGATATTTGACATTTGGTTTGAGATTTTTGAGAATATTTGCTTCAAAGTCAAAAAATGGTTTATTTTGGTACATAAAATTTTGGTTATTCACATTTTTCTTTACAAAACTCCATTGGCCATATAGATTTTATTACTGAATCTTATAATTATAGTCATAATAAGACTAAAGCAGCAAACCAGAAGTATCTGCGTTGTCTAGAAACAAAACTAGAAACGCTCAAATTTACAATAAAAAATATTTCACTATTTCGCAAAAGTCGATTTTCGAAAAACACTTAAAATCTACTTTATACTCTTTAATACTTGTTGGAACTGAATAAAACAATCAATTAATAGATTAATCAATACATTCTTATTATCTTGATATCATATATTCAACCAGCTTATAAAAGGTATAAAAACTATTCATAAATTATGAACATACACGGAGAAAAATATTTTATAACTGGCATAAAGTTTTTTAGATTTGTCCCTATAAAGTCAAATTTATTAGCCTTAAAAAGAAAATTTATAAGTGTTATAAATTTTTTTATGACAGAAGATGCAAGAGATGCAATAGAAAATTACCGTTATTTTGTCTTCTAAAAAAATTTATAACACTTTAACATTTCTTTTTAAGGCTAATAAATTTGACTTTATAGGGACAAATATAAAATCTTTATGCCAGTTATAAAATATTTTTCTCCGTGTATCTATTCATAAAACATATCGAGAATTCTCGAAAATTCTCATTCTCGTTCTCGTTCTCGATTTTTTCGATTCTCGAGAATTGGAAAAAGCCTATTTACAAAGATTCTTTTAACAAAAATCTCTACCGTCTTCCCTCGAATATAAGGACCAGTCCTTATATTCAAATAAAAGGACCGTTGCTCAGTTTTTGTTTTGATTTAGTATAGAAAAAAGTACGTTAAACTTTTTAAATTCACAAAATTTGAATAGAAGGACCGGTCCTTATATTCGAGGGAAGACGGTAGGAGATGCAATAGAAAATTACCGTTATTTTGTCTTCTGAAAAATTTGGAAAAAATTAAATTTCCGAACGAATTCTAAATTTTTATTTAAAAATTTTTTAGAAAATCATTGAAATCAGATTTATTTATTGCAGAAACTTTACTTCATTGCTATATTAAGCCAAATGTAATCAAAAAATAAATGAAATTTCTACGAAAATAATGAAAATGATTTTTAACGTATTTTTTAAATTAGTGGATTGATGAGCGCGCGCCATTTGAATTAGTAAAACTAACGGTCAGTTGCACTCCCAGACAAAAGTCAAAATGTTTTAACTGTTTAACATAAACTTTAATTATCTTTAGTAATTCTAAGTGTGTTTGCCTTAAATTCAGCAGTAAAGAAGTAAGTAACAAAAATTAGCAAAAGCAAAAAAGGGTCAAATGTATGAAAAAAAGAAGTGTCCCACGAATTCATAATGAATTCAACCAATTTAAATAAAAGAGAAAATTTCTTTTAGCTTTCTATATTCTCTTTTCTCTTGCTTTTCGTCATCTCCTTCATTATATTCATTATCAGTGAAGAAAGGACACAGATTTCACTCTGCATAGGGAAATAAGAGAGTGCTTACGTAGTTAAAAGAGACAGGAAAAAGAAGATTTGAATAACTTACAGGTAAAATAAATGGATAGAATAATGGAGAGCGTGCCTAGTCACCTTTTTTGCTTCACATTTCATCGCATTTCCATTTCAAGGGAGCGAAAAGGAAAAAGAGAAGAGATGAAAAGAATATGATACTTTTTTTGTGAATTTGCATTGCGTGCTAAAATGGACACTTGTCCGAAAATCCTTTCGCTAGTTGACAGTTAAAAAGTCGCTTTGACAACAGGAAAAAACGCGAGAAAAAGAAATCTTTCGTGACTCGCAATGATTTGACCTTAATGAGTGTAAGAATTATTTCTTCGTCTTATTTACCTTGATGAAATATCGCTACTAGCGAGTCATGATTTTTTTGTAAGCAATCGAAGGATAATGAGCATACTACAACAGAGAAAGTGAGAAAAAAGAGTCGTAAAATAAGAATCAACATTAAAAGTTAATGAAGTTCAAATTTATGGCAAAATGACGTTTATTAAATGTCGATGGTGGAAAATTGCCATCGTTTTCGCATTAAATGGATAAAATCAGTATATAAGATGAGAAAATAATGAGAAATTGCTATCAAGAGACTTTTAATGACCAAATAGCTAAAACTTCATCATTATTTGTGCCTAAATATAACGCGATAAACATATCATCTTTAAAAGTGAACGGAAAAGATAATAACTTGTATTGAAAAGGAAACGAAAGCAAAAAAGGCAAAAGAAGTTGAATGACTTTATCGACATATGAAGTCCGTTGCACAAAACATTTCCGTTCTAGTTCCTATACTCGCATACATATATTGGCGTCGGGTACAATTTATTTAATAGACTCTTATCGCAAATAACTGTAGGCAGTTAATTTTAATGTCTTACTATTGTAGAAATGCTGATGGCAAGTTATGGCAATTACAATTAATGAAAATTTAATGCATGTTTAGTGAGGTGAAATGTGATGTGTTTAATTAAATGCGGATGTTGATGAGCGAGCATGTCTTAATGAAGATGAAGGTTGAGTAGTTTTGGGTAATTTTGTTATTTCTCTCTATTAGTCTTATATCTTTATGTATGGTGAAGGTCAGTAATTGAATGAAATATTTATTATAATACCAATAAAGTTTGAAAGATAGGAATTCTTTAATAAGATAAACATTCTTTATAGATAAAGTAAACTTTTTAATAAATTTGTAAAATATACACTTTAATTCATCAATTTAAAGAGTCTACATGGTTTAATTGTCATTATTTTACATAATTTATGTTGTTTTGTCAAAGAATTACCGCTAAGAAAGATTTATTTTATTGTTAATTTACATTAAATTTCTATAGATAGAAAATTACAAAATCTGTATACCCCTAAAATTTTCAAAAATTTTAAATTTATAATTTCCGTTATAATCAAAAATTTTCCCTAACAAATAAAGTATCATCTGTTTTAGCTTTTTAAAGCTTCTGTCTGCAACAGAATCATAAAACTCTCTCTCAATTTGCCTCATTTAAAATTCAAATCCAAGAATTTTAACATGATAATCATTGCCTATTTTTGTTGCTGTAGGTACATATCTACATAGCCACAGCAACAACAGCAATAAAGCTTAATTTTTCTGTGCCTATTAAAGTGGCTATCATAAATAGTAAGAGTGTTGAGAATACATAAAAGTAAATTCTTCTGTCTGCCGCCCCTTTCTCGCACAATAATAATGTAATTTACGAAAAGAAATTTGCATATAAGAAATGTTTACATACGCACAAATACATTTATAAGTGAGTTGAATCGAGTCGAGACAAGAAAGAGATATATTTTTTTGCCATACTCATGTTTACTCCTAATGAAGAAGATTCAATTTATGGCAAATATGGAGAGCTTTGTATATATGCTTCGTTAATGAAAATGCGATATCATTTACATTTTTTAAGGGGTTTCTCTTGACTGACTAACAGAGAAAAAGAGTAATGGATATTGTACGAGAGATGAGTATAAATTTCATCAGAAAAAAACCTTAAATGAGATGGATTTATGATGTTGATGAATAAAAATGAGATTGAGTGAGAAGGCATGAATTTGATTATCAATACAATAAAATGAACTCTTTGTGTGTTTGAAAAATGTTTGTCCTTCAACCATCAGACCTGATGACACATTTTTCTCATTTCATGGACCTTCCGGTATACATTATCATTGAAGCTCTATACTGACCATAACGGAAAATAATTTTGACAATGATAAAGCAAAAATAAGAAATTTTTGTCCATTTCCTATTTGTTTTGTGTGAAGACATTTCATTTAATTGAAACGATTCATTGTAAATAAGGTTGACATATAAACCTATTTTTTTTGGGTTCAATATTTATTGACTAATTTTGTAAATACTTTTATATTTATCTCTCATGTCTGATCATATTAACTTCACTAATCAGGCAAAAAAACGCAAACCTTTATTGTCTGGTGTCATTTTAAGGATTTTAATCAGTTCATAGAAAAGTCTTTTTATATAAATCATCAAAGAACTCTTTTTCCTTTATTATGTTACATTTCCGTCTTCTTATTAAAGAAAGGAAGCGTGAAAGAAAAACTTTTTTTAAAAATAAGATCCGATTGAGGAAAGGGATGAAGGACAAAATTCCATTCAATTTTCTTCTTCATTGCAGAGGCATCAAATTGTAAACCGGTTATTTATTTTATACAAGAATGAAAAATTTTCGTACTGTTCATAAAATTTCATCAATAACTTTATGAAGGACAAAAGGTTGGCTTTAATTGGCTTCTTTTTCGATGACATCGATTCGAATGATGAATGAATTTTGTTTTTATGACCGAATTCTGGTTTCGTTTGAAAAGTTTTATGTATTTATTTCTTTATATCTATGGACGACCTATTTGAACTTCATGAAGCTTGTAAATATAAATCTCTATTCTTGCTAGTTTCTTATGTGCCAACCGAAGAGAAATGAGGATAAAATAGAAGAAAGTGATGATGAAAAAAGCATCTAATTGGATTTTTCCATTGATAAACATAAATAACTTTCGATTCATTCACTTGCCAATATTTTGGGATATTCACATAGTTGAATTAAGTGAACTTTACCGTACTGATTTTGATAGACTTTTTTTGGAATGAGAAACAAAATGTCACAATATTGACATATTTTTGACCTAGTCAATCATCAATATCAACAATAAATGATGTCACTTTAGTAAATGATTATTTGAGCAAAATTTCCAATTCATAATTCAGAAAGAGAGAATAAAATTTGTAATAAATTTAGCTTCCGTCAAATTTCTCACGCCTTATTGAAATCTCAGCGAGTCGTTGTCTCATCATTTATCCATCGACAGACACACGCAGCATTATTTCTTCTTCAAATGTTATTAATAATTTCTCTCGTGCTCGCATAAAAAGAAAATTACTTTCTTTCTTGTTATGCTATGAGTATGATTGATAAGCATAAATGAAGACCGTGATAGTATGATACCAGGTCAAAATTCCCAAATGAAAGTAAAGGAAAAATTTTCTTATATACTTTAGCTTTTGACTTCATTATTTTTATCGCAGATGGGAAAATAACTTAAGATGTTGATCGGAAAGCAATAAAATGCCATAAGAGGGAAAGAGGCCATGTTTACTCAACATATACAATTTATTTGTTGCAGTTTATCACGATAATAAATTTTATGTATATATTTTGCCTGTGTGGTGAAGATTAATAACATTAATATATGAGTGTATGTGGTCATTCATGTTTGCTCATTTAATTGAGTTTCGGATGCTTAAAAAAGGAATTATTAGACTGCCTAATTATGATTTCTTCAATTTCGATTTATTTCATGTAAGAAATTAGAAAAATTTATTATTTACTAGAAAGTATTTAAGTTATAATAGTTTAAATAAACTTGTTTTATTTCCTTTAAATTTGAAAATTTTCAAACTAGTCACTATCAAAACCTTTGAAATTTGTATAAGATTAATATAGGTACAATCAATAAAACGGTCCAAGGCTTTTCAAGTCTTGATACGATTTAATCGAACTTTGATCTTTTAATAAATTATAAATTCTACAAAATTAAGACTGAATTTTAATAATATTTGATTAATTTGGATTTATTGTTTCTATTCTTTAGTAATTTGAGTAATTATATGCTAAATATTAAAGGATTTTCAATGAAAATTGTTCTTTTAATTTCTTTGTTTACATTTTAAATTTCAATTTTGCAAAATTTTACAAAACAAATAAAACTTTAAATTACAAAATATTTAAAATATCTTTAATGTTATATTAAATGTTTCCTTTATCAATTATTTCTCTCAGCACACTTTCATCCTGGAGGAAAAATTCCTGATTATAATCAACCCTTTCATGCATGACTTGATAACAGTTGCCTCTTATACTCACACATATACACAATCAAAAGGTGAAAACTCATTCATGCCTATCAAATTAAAATCACATACAAAATAAATTTTTTGTGTCTCCTTTAGGCCTTTTCCTTTATGCCAAAAATAAATTTTCATTTTTGAGGATATCATGTAGCTCTTTAATAATAATGACAGTGTAAAGATGGTGATTGTTTGCTCGTTATTTACAGCAACAACAATAACAACAGATGATAAGTTTCATGAAATTTCTCATCCTTCACCTGCTGATGCTTCCTTCATTTTTTTACTTTCTGTCATTGTTATGATTCAGGGCATTTGTTGTGTCACAAAGAAAAAAGGGTCTAGTATTGATTGAAACTTGTATAAAGAAGGGATGAAGGAAACATCGAGAAGCAGACAGCGGACATTTTCGATAAAAATCAAGTGTATACCATTATACTTTCAATCTCAAGTTCGTAGCCACAACAGCATAATAATATTTACACAAGAAACACACAGAAAAGTAAGCAATTCTGTATTTAATCAGTCACCCACGAGAGAAAATGTGTCAAACTACAATTTATTCAAGGACATTTGGATGCGAGCCAAGTGTAACACATAAATTTTATTTATTTTTCTTCCTTAAATACTACAATATTTATAAATTTCAACATCATCTCATGAATGAACGGAAACAAAGCCAACTTCACTTCAACCACAAAAATTTGTGAAAGAGAGCGATGATGCTCATTAAAAATAAATTAATAAGCAAATATAGTCCAATGATGGTAGCAAGAGATGACACAGAAAGAGAGAGGAGGTAATAATAAAATAGCGGAAGCAAAAAATACTCGAGTGGAAGCCTCTTAGCGGACAGTTTTTTATTCAATTATGCATTTAGGGAAAGCAGAAGCTATAAAACGGTTGTTGATGATGAAAATTAGTAAACAGTTTTTCATTTTTTAATTAAGTTGTTGAAATATCATTAATATTCTTTTCGGTTATCAATGCAAAACAGATTGCACAAAATTTTCATTTTAAAAATGATGAAGTTTTGTCTTAATAGAAATTTATCAGAAAAGAGAAACTTTTATTATATTACAGTATTTTATCATGATTTCATTATTAATTTACAAAAATTTGATAATGAATGCTTAAAATTGTAATTATTCTATTAAAGAAAAAATTTGAAACAACTTTGTCAATTAATTATCAAGTCCACTTTTTTTTAATATCATTAACAAATGAAGTGAATTTAATAGTAAATTTTCAATTATTTTAAAGTGCTTCTTCAATATCTTTCTTAAGAAATGCTTATCTTGAAATTATCGAGAATCTTATAATAGCTTCATCTTAAGGATTTTATTTTTAGATTATTCTCTTCTTGCTTTAAGCTTAATCTTTTCTTGGAATTTTGTATTTAATGTGAACATAGACGAAAATCTTTAAGTTTATTTCAATTGTAAGAAAAAATGTTTAAGTCCTCACACTCTATTACAAGTAAGAGAAAAAAGTGTGACACGACTGAGTTGTAGGCAAGAGCATCCTTGACAACTGACAGTGTATTTCATTGAAATGTAATTTCTCTTAATGGCGAACTGTATGAGTGTTCTTTCGCATCTATACACACATTCTCATTTCGTACTTTTATTTGCCACACTTTCAATGCTAGTTTTTGATACAGTTGACATTTTATCGAAGCACAATTGAATCATGAGTAAAAATATAATCAACCAAAGTGCTTTAACAATTTTTTAAGCTTTTGTTTCATCACTTTGTCTTATTTATAATTTTTAATTTCCCTAAATCAAGATTTTAAAATAAACTCGATTTTTAGCAATTGTTAATAGCTAAATTCCCAAAATTTTGTTTAAAATTAAATTTTCAATCTAAAAATGCACTTTAATAATTGCGATTGATTTATGTGATATTTCGTCCATGTGTGCATGTAGAAATTGTTGTCACATCGTTCGTACAGAACTGCCATTATTATTATTTCATGTCGGAAGTCACGAAGAATCACTATACATACACATACACATAGATTTTTCTCGCGTGCGCCACATATGGCACAAAGTTTATTGAATTTTTCGGGGATGATGAAAAATGTGCAGATTGGCCAGTTCGAGGTAAAATTTGATAAAAGACATTCGAGTAAATCAAAGCATAAAGTAAAGCAGAAAAATTGCTTTTTCATGAACTTGAAACCATAGCCGAAAGGCGAAAAAGAAGAACAGAGGAGGGAAAGTTGAGCATTAATGAAAACAGCTTGTCATTCACATGTGCGTTGTTAAGAAATTGATTGTCGAACGATCGAAAGTGAAGTGGCATTCTTATATACTTGATTGATGTGCTTATTGAACTTACTTTAAGTAGCACACTCATTTGACTGACTGAACATAATTCATTTCGTTTTTATTGCTTCCAATTGACCATATTCACTTGATATTCTTAAAATCCGATTACAATCGCACTAATAACTATAATTCCCTTCCCAAAATTGATAAAATTCACGCTTCATTTAATCAGAAAGAGCTTTCACATATTGAAAATTTTCATTCTCATTCATATGCGAAGTCACTTTCGAGTTCATTTGCAAAATTAATTGAGTTTCTTCATTCATTCATTTAAGCGAATGTGTTTCATAACGAATAGCAAAATTAAGCGAATATTTATTTTATTCTTTCACATCAGTGTGTGCAAGTTTGGTCAGTCAGACGATGAGTGAGAAAAATTGCTATGAGGTTTCCGTCTTTTTCGAACAAACATACATGCATTGCTATGAAGAAAGAAAAAGTTTTAAAACTTAACTTGCAGCTCTCGTTCAATTGCCCGACAAGCATAAACAAGAACATCAGATTTTCATTTTAAAAGTTTTTTTAATTCTCACAGTCAGTGTTTGGTATGTTTGTTCATTGCAGAGATTTTTTTATTTTAAGAATCTAAAAATTGACTTGAATTTTTCATCACTTTTAATTTAGTTCGCTATAAAAAGTTGTCAACTTTTTCACTCATAAGAAATTTTTTTCTAATTGAAAAAGTTTTAAAACTTGAGTTGAAAGTGAAAAATTGTTTCATTAAGTTGTGAAACGTTGAAGGATTTGGTTGTGTAAAAATGAATTTGGATAAAATTATTACAATTTCTACAAGAATTTTCAAATTTTTGGCAATTGATTTCAACTTTGATGAATCTGGAAAAATTACATGGAGAAAAATTTTACCTTGGATTAATATTTTTAATTTGGTTGCATATTCAATTTTATGCAATACATTTTTTGTCTTGGATGAAAAAATTGAAATGGCAAAGGCAATTTTTGGAATTTCCATTGGTGCATATTTGATGATGATTGTTGTTCGTTATTTTGTAACTTACAAAAACCAAAATAAAATTCAAATCATCAAAATGAAATTGAATAGAAATTTTACAAAGCAAGAAATTGAGATGGACAATATTAAATGGTATTTTGACTTTTTTCAACTTTATACAAAAATGTACAGTTCTATGCAAAGTTGTTCAATGTTCTTTTTCTGTTTTGATCCAATACAAACTTACATCACAAAAGGTGAAAGAATTTTGCCATTTATTGTAAAATTTCCATTTGATGCAACTCAAATGAATTTTTATCCATACATTATGGTTTGGCTTTTCTTTTGCCATTTGATACATATTCTGACAGTTGTTGCTAATGAAGTTTTACTTTATGGAATCATCACTGTTTTATCAATAGAATTTAAATTATTACGAGTTGAAATTGAAAAACTTGTTGAGAAAAAAGATGAAAATTTAAAAATGCAAATCAAAAATATCATCAAAAGACATCAAGAGCTTCTTGCAATTAGTTCAAATATTGAAGAAATTTATTCACCATCATTTTTTTGCAATTTCATTCTAAGTTCAATTGTGATAAGTTTTACAGCAATTCGTGCATCAATTGCTTATGATCCAGTTGAACTTGTTTTCTGTTTAATGTTCTGTTCTGTGACTTTGATTTTAATTAGCTTACAATGCTTCTTTGGACAATTATTAAAACAATGTAGTGATGAAATTGCTTTTGCAATTTTTAATTGTGATTGGATTAATTTTTCATCAATCAGTTCAAAAAGGATTTTATTAATGTTCCTTATGAGATCACAAAAATCATCTGTTTTGACTGCTTTAAAATTTTCTGAAATTAATTTGGGTCAACTAACTGGAGTGAGTAACCAAAGGAAAATAATTAAGACAATTTTATGAGAAATTATGACTAATTATCTTTTCTTTATTTTTTTAGAAGTTTTATTAACCTAAATTCTTTAATTACAGATTTTAACAAGGACTTACTCTTACTTCACACTTTGTCGGTCACTTTTGCTTGACTAAATGTCAAAACTTTTTTAAAACAAGTCATTCTTCATAAGAATTTTTCATCAAAAATTGAAAACTTTACAGCAATTTAAAAACTTAAATTGAAAAGGTTAAAAACAATTTAAAATAAATTAAAAAACAATCAGTCTTGTTTGAAAGTTCTTGAACACTTTAAATATGAATAATTTATGCTCATAAGCATTTAATTAAATTGTTTGTCTTTGAAACAATTTAGAATGATATTGTTATGTAATTTTCTTTCTTATTGTTCTTTTTAAACAAGTATTATTTAGGAGAAATAAAATAAATAAAATAATTTCAAAAGATTTAATTTTTATTGTCGAACATTTCAATAGATTTATTTCATAATTGTATTGAAATTTGTCATGAAAATTTTGTTTAAATGGTAAAAATGTCAAAATCAATTTGAAATTGATTTATTTTTTCATTTTTTCAGGTTTGGGAATTTAAAAATGCCAGCAAAAAAATTTTATTATGAAATTTGTTTTAAAAGATTTGAATTTTAACAATTTAAAATTTAATTTAACGGTTTTTGTAAAAAAAATTTAAAATTTGAACTTAATCTTGATCTTGGAATTTAATTAAATATTCTAGCTTTGAAAATTTCATGATCACATAAATTTTTACTGAAAATAAAATTCAATTTTTATGTTGTGTTTTATTCATCGTTCAACTCTGTAACCACGATTGTATTCTACAAAATATATTTCTATGGTTTCTTTAGGTAAAAATCTTATATCAATTTGAATATAAAAGATTTTGTGTGTGAATTTGATTAATACTAAGCTTCAATATCAAATTCAATTCTAGAGAAAATACTTATTGTGCAACCACAAAATAATCTCTATACCGCACACTATAGCAGCAGCAGTGAAATGCCTTTAATTTACTTTTACACAGCATCACCGAGAAGCAAGTTGTGTGTGCACACAATCTTAATCCACTAACGTTAGCAATAAATTTTCAATTTAAAATCACTCAAGTGCATGAACTGCATCTGCTTCAAATATTCAATCTCGGATTCTCATTCTCTTATACATTCTCATGTCCTGTACACAAATGCACTTGCTGAGATAGAGAAACTTTTTTTCTACTCTATGTAAAAATTTACAAACTGATGTTTATTGAAAATTAACTTTGAAAGTCAACAAAACAAAAATCATATTATAAAACTTAACTAGCCACTATTTGATACTACAGATGTTGATGGTAAGCTGTTTGCAGAAAATGTCATTTACATTACTTGTAAAAAATTCAAAATTAAACCAACCAAATAATGTTTAAAATTTTATGAAAATTTACAATTTTTTAGATTGGTTAATCGAGTTTAAAACTATGTAAAAACAAACTAGAAATTGAAAATTCTTTGATAACATTGAAAAGTGCACTAACAAAATCCTTAGTTAAAAGCCATTAAGAGTGAATTCATAAAATGTTCTTTTCTAGTATTGAATGTACGTGAATGTACTTCATACATTAAAATGTTACATTTCCACTTTAATACTTTGTAATTCCTTTGCAAACAACATAAATTCCATGGTAAAAAAATATTTGATCACGACTCTAAGAGTTATTATGCAATGAATTATTAAGAAGACATTTTTTGTAACTTGAAAACTACATTAAACTTTTCGTTTGACTGCATTGGTTGAGCAAATTTCTTAAATCGAGAATTAAACGTGATTAAAATATTCCAAAAGGAAAGAAATCCGGAAGAAAGAGTTGAAACTGCTTAACAAGAGTGGATTTATTTTTCTTAAAGCTCTATAGAGTCAGCTGTTGGGCGGAAAATAAGAAAAGCACTCAAAACCCTTTTTTCTCATTTCTTTCTACTGCTTATCAAAACGGAAATAAGCGCAACATCATAAATTTCAGTAGAAGAACGCAATATGCTAAAAGTTGAAAATCTCACAGGTTGAATTATTTATCTTCAAGATAGACATAAATAGAAAGTATGGAAAGAAGAGTTGAAACGTAATTTTTTATTCTTATCCTTTTTTATAAAACCATAGTCAACATAATGTCAGGATTTATAAAATATTGCGATTTCATGTTGTATTCTATTTGTAAATTTAATAAAATGTTTTCTATTTTCTCTACTTTCAATCATTATTTATTTTAAAAAGTAGTTTAAAAAAAATTTAAACTTTAATATTTTTTAACTACAAATTTAAAAATTGAACTTGATTAAATCTTAAATTTTTATTGACCTTTCAAAACAAAATCCAATAAAATCTAAAAATAGAAGAAAGATCCATAAAAATATTTTATAATTTCATGCATGTACCTAGTTTTTTTTCTCTTAAATAAAACGTGTTAGAAGTTTTTTACTCAATAAAAATGTCACCTGAAAGAAAATATCATCAATTATAATCAAAAAAAATACCTCGAAAATTGATGACTGTGCAGCAATCGCTTCAGGAAAGGAAAACGAAGCAATGATCAACTTTTAAATAAATTGATTTTTCTCATTATGACAGCAATTCTTTTTCTCTATCGTTTTGCCACTAACAAAAATAAAAATCAGTGGTAAAGATAAAAACTTTTACAGAGCAGAACCATGAATGCCGCACTTTTTGATATTGGTTTTCTCTTCATCTTTTTGCAATCGTATTTGAATGGAAAAGTTTATGCTTCAATGTTTCAAAATATTATGGAAAAAAATTCTTCAAATTTTCAAGACAGTCAATTATCATAATTTTTTATTTTTCTATTCAAAATTTCAAATTTAGGTAAAAACTATGCAATTATAAATTTCATATAAAAAGAAAAGCAGAAAAAGGAAATTCACTAATAAACTTTTCATTTCAAGTTTTAATTGTGTTTGTTTTTTAATTTGTACAATCTTTGGACATTAATTATAAGTTCATGCTTTGTGGCTTTAAGTTTAATTATTTAACAGTTTTTTCCTCTCTCTTATGTTCATCTTTCTTTGAGAATTAAGTTTTAATTGAATTAGAAAAGTTTTGTGTATGAAATTTTATGCTTATAAAAGTTTTAAACCAAAATAATTAATTAAAGTCATTAATTGTAGAAAATTACTTAGAAATTTTTGAATTATTTCAATAACTTGTTGAAAATTTTGCAAATAATTATTTAATGTATAAACAAATTGTAATTTAGGATTAATTAAAATTTCACACATAATGGTTTAAAGTCATGTTCATGTCTATTAGTGAGGAATTTCTTGCTTTATGCATCAATTACCAAAGTAGTCTTCATGAAATTTGTTTATATAATTATGAGGTTTGTAGTTTTCATATTTAAAATTTAATTGAAAATTAGCATAAACTTGTATCTTTGCTATATCTTACAATAAACTACTTGAAACTTTAATATTTTACAAAGTATGATAGTAAAACTTGAAAGTTTTAAAGTTTTGTAAAAGATTATTTTCCTACTGAACGGAAAATTCAATTAAAAATTTATATATGAGACATATAAATTAGTGGAAATCAATTTTCATGTTATCTGATTAATAATAAACCTGCATCAATTTTACACAACACTGCGGAAATCATAAATAATTTCAACCAATATTGAATTTGTCAATGATATACGCCTCAGTTCAAAAATATTAGAAATTTATCAAGGATTTATTTGCATAACTAATGATTTTTGATTTAGTATCAGGTTTATCGATTTATTTACACAAAAAGCACAGCGTGAATTTACACACGACATAAC
The DNA here is from genome assembly GCA_018290095.1 of Polypedilum vanderplanki. Lineage (NCBI taxonomy): Eukaryota > Metazoa > Arthropoda > Insecta > Diptera > Chironomidae > Polypedilum > Polypedilum vanderplanki. Next base: position 17,022,830 of record CM031380.1, on the reverse strand, counting down.
AAATTGGTGAATTTATTGTTGACACTTTATTTATTTTTATTTTGCTAGTAATAAACACACATGTAAATTTAATTCTATTTCATGTTTTATTCTTTATTTGGTTGTTGAAAACACTCTTGAAATTTCCCTCGAGTCTTAAATTTCAAAATGAAATACATGAAAAGAAGATAATTGTTGTTCAAATGTAAGTTTTTTGCGCATTTGTCCTAGTTTTTCAAATAACATAAATTTCTTGTAAACATTTTTTTCTTTTTTTAAAATTAACGGTTCCTAAAATTTTAAAACAGTTTTCAAAATTCAATATTTAACGAAAATAATAATTTTAAGTTTTAAAATTCAATTTTTCAAAAAATTAATTTTCGACAAATTTTAAACTGCCATACTTTTAATTTATAAAGTTTAAAATAAAGAATTTCTCAATTTAACGATTTTATGAAATTCAAAAAAATATTTTTTTGACAATGTGAAATGCAGTGATTCTTTCAGTTTTTAGCACAATATCTGACAGTTTAAGGAAATGTTAGAGAATTTTCAATTTCCTGGTTGTGAACTCTCTATAAATCTTGAGGTGTTAAAATTCACTTGCGTATGTATACTTTAAGTGAAAAAGATGACAAGGTAGAGTTTATTGATTTTACACCAAAAAAAAGTATGTATAAGAAATTTTTAATCAAAAAACTTTTTTTATTGCTTCTTTTCTCTTATCATACAACAAATGAGCAACATCACTCAAGAAAGCGTAGAAAATATTTGTCGTTTGAGCGAAAATTTGATTAAAAACTCGCGAAAGATTTTTCTTTGATGACAGCAAGAAGGTATTTGTGAAATGAAGTGAAAATTTGAGCGTATAAAAAGGAGAAATCGGAAGTTAAATATTTGCTTGCGATTCACGAATTCAATCTACTGATGTTGATTTGATGAGCGTGTGCTTTATTTAATTAAAAATTGTCTACTGTCAAAGTTTTCATTCATTTTAAAAAATTTATTTTCGACATATTTTCATTCATACGTGTGCACATTTAATGCTGATTGATCGACATCATTCATGAAAAGCTTTTTATTCTGAAAAGCAGCTTAAATCCATCATTAAATGCTTAAAAATGTATTAGAAACCTAAATATAGAAGCCAAATAAAATCGGATTTACCTTATTTTCTCGAAATTGGCCACAAAATTTTGAATACAAGCATAACATATGGCATAAACAATAGCATAACATTACGATGATATGTTGGCGCACAATGCATGCAAAGAATGCATATTCACCATGTATGGCATTTATGTATCAACATTGGTATCTTCAGAAAATGAAATTTATTCATTTTACTGCCATGAATGCAGCAGCGAACATAAAAGAAACATTTTCCCATTGCAATATCGCACATATTCGTTTTTTCGAATTGTATGCATTGAATTATTATCGACATTTGTGTTCGCTTCCTTCTGGGATATTTATCATTATTTCTCATGAGGTAAGCAAGCAAAGAAATTCAACTGTGATTAAGATATTCTACTATTGCTACTGCTACTGCTATTCAATCCTTTCTCTGTAGGTATGATGATCCCATGACATTTAGAGGATAAGAAGGGGATTATAGTGTCTACTACTCATCATTTTGTCATCGTCTTCGTCCCTTTTTACCTAAATATATACACATATATCGATCTGAATAAACCTTTGTGTGACATACTCAATCCAAAAGAGCGAATGGAATTGAATGAAAATGAGGATGTTGTACCTCATGCAGCTCTCATAAATAGATATACAGAGCAAAGCGTTGCGAATATAAAACCAATATTTTGACATCAATACATGAGAGATTTACTCATAGAACTCACTTCCTTTATACTTTTTTTTGCTACTGCTGCTGTTGTTGTTGGTTAAAGATAAATTGGATTCAAAAATGTTTCGATAAATTTAAACCTCTCACCACATGTGTGTGTGTGTGTGTGTGAATGTAGTGTTGAAAATATTTGATAGGTTTTTGGTTGATTATCACGCATTTTTATTTGCTAAAAAAAATGATGAAACTTTTAAATTTTAATATGAACTAAAATCAAGATGATTACTGAAAATTTCAAGATTAAGATCAAGATCAAAAAAATTTAAGTTCAAATATAAAGTCAATTTCAATGTAAGATCAAGATCAAAATAAAATATCAAGATCAATTTTAAAACAGGAATTTTGATGTAAGGTCAAAATCCAAATTTTTGAAAGATCAAGTTTTAAATTTCAATTTACAAAAACAGTGAAATATCAATCTGAAGTAGGAAAAAGTGTTTTTATAATATCTCTAAAAATCAAAAATTTGGTCACTTCTTCACACGCAAAATATATTTTTTATATTGGTTGTTATTGATGAAAATATGAAAAATTTAAATAAATTATGGTTAACTGAAAAAAGCGAGAGAGCGAAAAAGTTTATAGAAAAATAAATATATCTGTATAGAGCCACATACCATCGATATATTTTAACATCGAGTGTCATGTCACAGCACAAAGAGTTTATTTAGAGCTCACGTAAAATTTGCACACTGAGTGCTTAGTGGAACAAGGAAAGTAGAAAAAGTAAAATTCCCTCATATCAAATAAACTGAATAGCTTTCTATGAGTCTATGTATGGATAAGAATATAAATTTTCACGTATGCTTTATAAATAACCAACACAGTCGACTTTAAATTACTCACATTTATATGAAACAAGCTTTGAACTGATTAGATTAAATTTAAATTGTTTATGTTGAATTTCTAATGAGAAAAAAAAATTTCCTTTGCAGCAAATGTGTTTGTTGGTTTTTGAGCTGAAGCTTAATGGATTTGCATCAAAAGAGAGAAAAAAGAGCTTAATGAATATTCAGGAAATAAAAATAAAAATAATTTTTTCTTTCCTTAATGAGAAATGCTAAAAAAATATTTTAAATTTAGGAATTTTCCTGGTATTTAAATGTTTAATAGACAACTGAAAATTTTTTAAAGTTAATTATTTTGTAAATTTTGAAATAGATTTAAAAAATAACGGTAAAAATAATTTTGAAAAATGTAAATAGATAAAACACAATTTGATGTTTATTTTTAAATCACATGAATCTTGTCTCCTGCTGTAACTCCAAACAACAATTTAGAGCCATTGCTTGCGCAGCATGTCCTAAATTGATTGAATAACAGGAAATAAATTTCCGTATATTTTTGTCTCTCTCAACAATTTTCAATCTTTTTTAAAAGCAAAATTTTTACATATGAGAAAATTTTCAAGAAAAAGCGTTTAAAAAGAAGGTGGAGACAGATACACGAGCATGATTTCTTTAACATCAACACACACATGATGTTAACTGATTTATTTTTATTTTCGCTTGCTCAACGTAAACAAGATTTTCAATTTCTGTCTCAAAAGGCACATCAAGACGCTCTATGGTGCTTATTGAATAAGCATGATAAGTGTCACGAAAACTTTTCGTCTCCATCTTCATCCGCATCTTTTTTTTTCTACATTTAGCTTAGCTTATCTTATATATTGATCTTAGTTTAAGGATAAGAAACTCTACCTTAAATAAAACTGATTGCATGCTTATAAATTTTTTTTACTTCTTACTCTGACATTTGATAATTATTGAAGTAAAAGTTTCATCCTAATCAAATTATTACCAGCTGCAGGCAATTCACCTTTTTACCATCTGTGCATTGAAGTTCATTTATGACATAATGCCTGTGAGATTCTTTATATAATTTTTGCTTACTTGCTTAATTAATATTGATTCAGATTGACTTCAGGTGTGGTTCTTGATTGATTAAAGAAAAACCAATTCTGATAAGATTGTATAAAGAGATTGACATGTAGTAAAAGTGCAGATGAATCATGTTTATTTACATTTCGATGAAAATCGCGCATCAAAAATGTATGCCAATTATAATTTGTAAAACAAATAATCTTATTATATCAAAAATGGTAAAAAAATTTACCCTGTACTTTAATTGAATTGAACTGCAGGTTAAGAATTTTCATAGGATATTCAGGATATTCTACAACATAAAATGAACAACAAACGAAATAAACTAATTGCATGAAAACTTTGTAAATTCTAAATTTTCATATGAATGAATAGTAAAAGTTTTTAATTTTAAACTAGATAGAAGCAATTAAATTGCTCCTTTCTCGCATGTCACATAAATGTTGAAAATTTTAGTTTATTAAATTAGAAAATAATTGCTGCCTTTTCGTAAAGGAATGTTGATGACAAGTAGTAAGATAATGAATTTAACTCAAAGGCAAGATAAACATCAATATATTTAAATGTTGTACCTTTTGGGTTTAACTTTAAGAAATAATTTAGAAAATTATACTCGAGAGGAGCATATGAAATGAAAATCAACACCTCATTAAAATGAAGGTAGAATAATTTGACTATAAAGATAGAAAAGGAAAAGAAAACTCATTAAAAGTCATCAAAAGATGGAATTATTATGTTCTTTAAGCTACATCATGATAGAAATGTCGAAATAAAAGAAAATTTTCTTTTCTGTCGACTTTTAAGAGGCTTTCAGCAAACAAACTTTTATTTTTGGGATATTTGAAACTTGAAAGATTTAGAGAAAGAGATGAAAGAGTCGTTTTGGGAATTTCATAGCTAGAGACATATTGATAGGAGCGTATTTCCATAAAAATAATAGTCAGCATCAACTCTACTCTCTTGTGATGTCAAAAAAAGATAAAGGTAAAATTTTATTTTGCTTCCTTTTTTATTTAAAGAATTGCAAAATAGAACAGACAAGTTTTTATTTATATTTCAAGTGTCTACAGCTTAGTGCTCAATAGAAAATCTTAGTGCTTTAAGTCTTTCTAGCATAATATAATATTTCTTTTCTCTGGCATACTATCGCAACAATCACACGAAATTAGTTAAATTTTTTATTTGATTTCAGATTTTCACATTAGAAATTGATTATTGAAAATTTAAAATATTTTTATATTGAATCTTGTAAAATTGTAGAAATTTTTAAAAATTAACAAATCTTACAAATTAGTTTTACTTGTAGAAATTTTATACAAGATATGTATTGTAAAAAATTTACAGGCAAACTTGTAAAATTTACTAACATTTTTACAAGTCAAGGTTGTAAGAATTTTGAACATAAATTTGTAGAATTTTTTAAAGTTTTTATTTTGTAGAAATGTTAGAAACACAATTGACACTTGTCATTTAAAATCGACTTTAAAACATCCTTATTAATGATTAAATCTCATCTAAATAACTATTTAAAAAATTCCCAATTTAATTTCAAAGAAAATTTTAAAGAATTTCAAATTTTCAATTTCTCAACTCTGTTTTCAACACAAAACATAAATTTAAAGCTTTTAATATCAAATTCACTTTAATCTTCATCATTAGTTTTATCAACAACTTCCTCTCGCAATTTTCTTGCTAATAATTTTCTCACTTGAATTGATGCTTCATCTGGTTCAAGTGTACCGCCTTCGATGACTTTTTGAGCAGCTCTTGCTGATTTTGGGCGCTCTTTGGATGTTTCACTCAACTTGCGAGCACGTGCTTGCTTTTTAATTTGTAGTATTTTATCTCGTTGTTGCCGCAAGTATTCTTGCCTTGTTGATACATCAGATGCCTTAATTTTTTCCTTTTCAAATAACAAATTAAGTCGCTGAAATTGATCGCTTTCATTATTAACGATTGTTGCAGCAGCTTCAGTTTCTTCTTCAATTGCTTTTTCAATTTCCGCTTTTGTTTCAGTATTGACTTCATCTTGTTCCTCAATTGAAGGTTCTTTTGATGACATTGACTGCTGTCGTTCAATTAAATCCAATGCTTGCAATTGAATTTCAATATTACGTTGAACCATCAATTTAATGAAAGTTCTAATGTCATTAGCTGCCCATATTTGTTGAAAAAGGCCTTTGTGAAATGAGAATGAATGGTCATCAGTTTTTGTGTCTTCTTTATTCAATGCACTCAAGTTTTTGCCTTCCAAACAAGCAATCTCAAATTGCTCTGGCGTAATGTTCATCTCTTCCATAAAACTGCCCAACATATAATCAACAAGGTTTTTGTATTCGCCATGAGTCTGAATATATTGTGGATTCGAAATGTCAATATCAATGTTCGGATCGAAAACTAAAAAAAAAAGAGAAAGAAAATTTTGTGGTTTTTGGTTAATTTTTCAATTTCACCTTTTGCACTCACTCATTGATTTCTCTTCAATAAATGTATTCAATGCTGCATTCCATGCTGGTGAATGTAGAAAGCAAATTAAGCTGTCAAAAACCCAATCAGACATGTCCTTTAAAATAAATTTATTTTTCTTTTTTTATGACGTATCAGCGAAAGTGATTTTAAGTATGGTATTTTTGGTTACTATAGTAACTTAAATATTTACTACAGGTTTTTTTTGTGGTGAGATATTTAGTTACTGAGGTGATAGCCCTTTATTTAAAAATTATTTTATATTTTTAAATAAAAGTCATAAAAATTCGTTATTGATGATTTTTAACGTCCATCACAAATTTTTTAATCTGATTTTGGATTCAATTTAACGAATGATTTTTAAAATTTTGGTAATAACTGCAAAATAATTGTTTGAGATAAAAAACAAACTATAATTTTTTAAACAGTTAGAAACATTACAAAATTTTTAAGGTCAAATACAAAAGTTAAGATTAAGATCAAACTTAAGATCAAGTGTAAGAATAAAATTCAAATACTAAAAAGTTCGTTAAATAAGAATTTTGAAACTTTCATTTTTAACATTAAAACCTTGTGTCGAATTTTTCTCACAAAAGTTCTCTGCTTATATTTTTAATAAACAAAGACAATTAAAAATTACTACTGTTACTACTACTAATAAAAATTATTTTCTAAAAACAACTTTTATAAATATAAAAAGAATTTGATTAGAAAAATTTTACATTTTTCAATCCTCTTGATCAGAACATATGTATAAAGCTTAAAAGGAATGAATTTAAATTAAATGTAAAGTATGCAAGTAAATACAAACATTTTGGATTTCGAATAAAAGAAAAATGTGAAAATTCCATTCTCAATGTTTATATTTATTTCTATTTAGAGCTAAAAGGATTGCTTAGAAATAAAAATAAATAAAATAAGAGCACTTTTAGGCACATAAAATCTTTTTTTGTGCATGACATCTATAAAGTTCAATTGAAAAAATTCCTATAAGAAAAGTTTTAACACCAACGAGCTCGAGAAGTTTTTCTTTTGATTTTTCAATTTATTATTGTTTTTTGACCCTTTTACCATGCTCATTTAGAAACAATTTTACAACAAATCTCAAATGTACACACAAAGATTGATGATGTAGATCATTTTCAAAAGAGAAGAGAGAAAAAAAGTCATTTCCTTTGTAAGAAAGCGAAAGCAATAAAATTCAATCGTAAATTTGTGCAGAACTGCTTCTGTCGAGATATCTCTTCTTGATCACTCTTTGCTCGTTGTCCTTTCATTTTATGCAGCATGTATAGTCATAAAATGAGACAACAAGAGAAAGAGAGAAAGAAAGTCGTCCATAGTTAAGGAAATGATACTGAAACGAAAAATGTCATAAAATTTCATGTTGACACGAGCTATTTAAACTTTTTTTCCATTTTTAAAATTATATTTATATGAAAAATGTCAGTGAGAGTTTGTGTAAAAGAAAGCATTAAGGAAGAGAATTGGAAACTTTTTTTATTCATAACTTTTATATCTGAAAATGATGACAGATTTAATCTAAGTGGCACTGATAAAAATGCAATGTCAATGGTTTTCTGATTCTTTTATTACAACGACAATGCGATATGAAATTTTTGGCTTTCAATTTGAATAGATGAATGTAATATTATTTATATTGTCGTGCATAAAGCAATTCCTTTTTTTTTTGATAAAATCAGAAGATAAAAGTATTTTTAGATCAAGGTAAAAACATTTAAATTTGTTTGTGTCTTTTGTGAATTTTTCAGATTTTATTTTATATCGAAATTTCATCTGTAATTCAAATATTAGGCAAAATTTTGCTTGTATTTGCTTTAATTATATTCAATGCTTGTATTCCTTGATAATTCAAGAAATTCTACACTAAACATTATGATTTTTCCAGCGTTTTCTAAAGTTTTCTATTGAATTTTTATTTTAGAAATTGTTTTGTTTACATCTTTTGTTATTGTTTTTATTTTACAAGAATAAGAACTAAAATACAATAATTGCATATCATGCACTGATTAAGAAATTTCATCCTTATTAATGTCAAAAACTTCTTAAAACTTTTATTTTATCTCAAATTCCATCACCTTGCTTTTAAGATTCTTCTTTTTTAAGCTTCTTTACTGCATCGATAACATCGAATGATTTCTCAGCAATTTGATTGATTGCTCAGACTTAATATCTAAAAGCATAACGTTCATAATGAGAACAAATTAATTCGCAATTCCTACGCATTTGCTGACACTGCATCAAGGCCCAAATAAATCTCTCAAGCAAATCAATTCTTCTATTGATCCTTCTGAAGAAACCTCATCAATTTCCTTCTTTTCTTTCTCTTTTAATTCTGTTCTACATGATGCGGCAATAGCAGCATTTGTGGATATAAAAGAAGAAGAGATAATACATGGAAATATTACTACAGACGTATATAGTTCTCGTTGTGCGAGGATTGACTCGTATGTGAAGCATTAACAGCTTTCATGTATGTTTTCATGGCTCCATCTGTTTAGACTTATCGAATTCATAGATTGTTGAGTACATTTCGAAATCTCTTATTGATTGCTCACAGATGAGGCATCAACCAGTTGCTTTTATTTCTCTTAAAGAATAGATTCAATATTTAAATGATTTTTACCTGTATATGAGCCATGTCTTAAAATGAAAAGATTCAGTACAACAACCTTGTAAATTTGAAGCATGTGCTGCTATAACATAAATATTTAATCATCCTAACGGCGTAAATGGATTTTATCAATCCACGTGTATGAAAATTGTTGCTTAAATTCTTTCAGATTTAAAATTACAAGAAATTTTTGACAATTTTGTAAATTTGTAGAATTTAAACAATATTATTTTCAATTTAAATGTTAATTAGCCGTTATTTTAAATTTGAAAAAATAAAAAAACCGTTAAGTATAAATTTAATTTATTGAAAAATTGAAAATCTCAACAATCTCATAAATTTTCAATTTAACAATGTCATTAACTTTTATTAAACAATTTTTATCATCATTTTTTGCAGAAAAAGAAGAAAGAAAAATTTAATGCTCTTACGCTTTACAAATGAAAAAAAATTTGATTTGAAAAATAAGAAAAAAATTTTCACAATTTTTCTCGACAAATGAAAACAGAAGAAATATTGGAAAAGTTGCACAACTTTTTCATCTTTCTTCTTATTTTGATCGCACAACAATCATTTCGCTTATTTTTTTCCACAATTTGGAGTCAACTAATTTTATAATTTATCTCATTCTAATTTTTTATACAAATTGAAGAGCTTCCGGCAAAAAACATAATTTTTGATCTTTCACGTTTTCAAAATGTATTCATATTCTAAGCGGCAACAATTTATTAACTTACGTGATTCATTCTATAGAGTAATGACCAAGTTATGATTCATTAGTTTGCATTAAACAAAATTAAATTATTTCGCATTTATTTTCGCTAGACAACAAGAAAAATCTTTTTATTTTGCTACTCATTGCATGATGTTGTTAAGAGAAAATTTTTTTCATGTTTTATAGCTCTTTATTAGAAAAATATTAAAATGTGTTTACATTTTGTCTAATTGATCAAAAGTAAGGAAATCGACTTTAATCTCAATTTTTTTTATAATTAAGATATTTTTTGTTCAAGATCGAATGTTTTAAGATCAATTTCAAAATTTTAGATCAAGTTTAAGATCAAAATTTAAAATTTTAAAAACTGTTGAAATAAAAATATTTTAATTTAGCATAAAAAAGTTTGTCCTTATAAACTGCGTCATTATCAGAACAATGACGTTAAAAGTTACTGATATTGAAATATTTTTATAAGTCGCATCATTTTGACCGACTTCACTTGAGAACAAATGCGTCATAGAAACATCAAGAAAGCTTATATTAGCACCAAATCATGTACATTGTCTTTATTTAGTTCATCCCTCCATCTCTTTTCATTTCTCCCTTCTCGCCCTTTATAATGATATCCTTTTATTTCCCTCAAGAAGAGAGAGGAAAAATATTGTATATAAACTTTTCATTTCAATAGAGTTGGAGCAAGAGAACAGTAGAGCTTTTCAGATAAATTTCCGTTATTTGCAAGGCATTATCTGAACAAAAAGAAGGAGCACACACAAAAAGTTTCTTCCTTCGCTATTGTTTTCATTGTTAATAATTTTACTGAAAAATATGATTTTTTATCATCGCTTTTGCTTTCTCTCAATTATACACATTCAATATGGCAAGAGAGTAAAAAGAAGTTGAAGAAAAAGTAATGATATAGTCGAGAATAAGAGAGAAAAATTATTATTCGTTCACTCCTCACTTTTATCATTGACTGAATTCACAGCACTTACTTTACCACATTGAGAAGTAAAACTTTATGCAGAAATAGAAGAAATCAAATTGCAAATTGCTACAAATTTTCTCTCGTTCTGATTTTTATATTTACACGTCAAATAACTTTCTCCATTTCGCTTTCTGCGAATTATAATTAATTAGAAATATAAAATGAAAAGAAAATTTTTCTTAACTCCCGTCAAAATTGAAAATTTCTCCTTGTGAGTTTTTATAAAATTTTATTTAAAGTAATTAATTTGAAATTTTTTATTTATACATCTAAAGACTCGACATTGGTAAATGAAAACATGAAAGCAAAAGGTAATAAAATTAACTTTATTCCCTGCTTTTTTCTCGCTTTTTTCCAGACACAAAAAGAATTTTTTTAAAAATGAGAATGTGGTTTGCTTTTAAAAAATTTATTGCTCTCATAACTGAATAAATGAAGATGCTGATTTATTTACGTTTTTATGTGAATTCATTATAGCAAAAAATCGAATAACTTTCATAGAACTTTGTTGTATATTAGAAGAAAATCTTAAGATATATTTCATCAATATAACGCATTTTAGTTCAATTGATTTTTATTTAAATTTGTTACATGTGACAAAAAATGTTGCGCAACAAAAAAATTTTAAATATGCCGTTAAATTTTAAAAAAAGTAAAATTTTAAATTCCATCAATGCAAGTAAATTTTAACGAAAATAAAAAATATTAAAATTAAACATAAAATATAATTTAAAAATACTCAATAACAGACAAAGTAGAATCAATTAAAAAACCATGATGACAAACCTTCATTTCACAAATAATTTTTCATTATAAAACTGCAACAATGAGGAAAAATATTGCATTCATAAAATGTTTCATACTCAGCATAATACCATTGCAAAAATTGTATATTCAGCAGTGAATATTTTCTAGTGCCTGGATAAAAAAGCGGTTGCATTTCTCGCTTTTTTCATTCTTTAAGCTACGAATATTTTCAATCTCACCTCTAAAATGAAAAAAGTAATATTTTATGCAATACTCATATATGTATGTGTGAAACAACAACAAGAAAATCATTATAGCCAGATTAAGATTACATTGCTGCTACTGATTATTCCATTCTCATGATCGACACATTCTACAAAGTACAAAAAGCTTTTTTTCCTGTCTATTTCCTTACTATTTTGTATTACACAGCAGAAAAAAGTAATATTCGAGTGTGTATCGTAGTTGGTTGATGTGCATGCACATCTATGAGTGTAACACTTGGCATTACTTTTCTCTACTGCTTCTACTGTGTGTGATATTCGTTTGTATCTCTCTACACAAAAAAGGAAAAGTCAAGGGAGGAGTATGAGAGTGACATATGCGAGAGAATAAATGAAGATTGTCAAGTATGTAATCGAGAAATGCTGTTTTGTTAGATGTATAAGGCGGAAGAAATTTTGGAATGAGTTTCTTATTCATTCATTCAAACATCACATTCATGCACTTCATCACGATGCCTTAAAGCAAATGCATGAAATTTCACTCACATCCTTCATTCTATGCTATGCCTTTTTTCATGCTGATTTTTTAAAAGTTTATCTCATGCTATGAGTTAAAATTTATAAAATTGAAATAAAAAAAGTTTTTTGTAGTAAATTGCATTTTAGAAAGTCAAGGTTTTGAAACTTTTATTGTTTATTTTGTTAGTTTAAACTTAGAACTTGCTATTTATTAACTTAGAGTTCATTTAAAAAGCTTTAATTCAGTAATAAATTTTAAAATTCATGAATTTATTTTGGAATAAAAATTTAAACATAAACCAAAACATTAGAAAATTTTAAATTCATTTGATCGTTATTTTTGAAAATTTTCTAAAAATTCTTCATGTTGATAAATTTCATATAGAATAGTTTTCACACCTAGGCAATGAATGAAAAGATGCAAGATTATATATAAACAAAATGTTGCTTTCTTTTCATTTCATTTTTCCTTTAGTTTTTATATTGCAAGATTTTTCTGTATCTACCGCCACAAACATTCATTCTACCATATGTGAGTTTATACGGTTATATTTTTTCTCATTCACGTTGAAGCACACAGTCACGAAAAGCGAAGGAAATCGCTTAATGCTGCTTAACATCAAAATGTTAAATTTATGCTTCTGTAATCTGTTACACTTTTGTCAGTTCGTGACTTAAGATGCTTTTTTTGTTATTTTACCAACTGACTTAACAACAACACTCTCGTGTGTGCAATTGTGACGTTAAATGAAATAAAATTTCTATTTTAAGAGTGAAATGAATGGCATTTTTGAGAAATTATTCATAAGATTAATGTATATGTGGTAAGACATTCTATTGATTCATGTCATTGCACATCATTTTATGACATACATATGGTAACATTACTTCAAGTCCAAATTAATGTCTGCAAACTATTCATAACAAAGACATGGAATAGATACTTGAATAGTCAAATAAAATATATCAAGTACTTGACAATATATATCAACTAGGTCAAGTAAATTTTTAAAAAATATTTCAAAAGATTTTGATGAATTTTTTTTCCAGAAGTTTAATATTGTAAGATTTCAAATATTAAGATAAATATTTTAAATTCCAATTTAGTACTTAAAACAATTCAAGAAATTTGAAAACCAATGAATTATTAAAGTCAAGTTTAAATCAAGTCAACTTGTATTTTGAGTTAAGTTTTCCAAAAGTCAAGTTATTAAGTATTTAATATTAATTTAAACTTTAAGTCAAGAAACTTCAATATCAAGCCAACTTGACATTCAACAATCAAACAAATAATAAATCAGAATTGATATAAAAACAATTTTAATCTTTTCAAAAAATCTATCCCTTGAATTGAAAAAGCTATAATAAAAGTAAAGCACAATAGAAAATAAGCATAGTATAAGAGTTATTGAAAGGGTTGAAAATATATTGAAACATGTCGTGAGCTTATTTTCTATTCCGTCAATTGGACTTCAAATACGCATTGTTCATGAGTGATGGCATGAACAGAAGGAAGGCATTGAAATGGAGAAAAGGAAGCCAACTGAAAATTGACAAATTGGATTTTTCATCACCCTCACAAATATACACACACACATGAAAATTCCAATTCTATTGTGGATTACGATATTTACTTTAAAGATAGAAAAAGCAAACAAATGATGAATTTGTATGAATGAATCTCTATTTTATTGTGTAAAAATTTTATGGTTTGTAATGCTTTAAAATTTTATAGCATCAGGAAATCTCATTCAATCGTATAAAGTTTGTTTGTTTATTTTTAGCAATAATAATAATCATTTTAGCTTACAACTTTTGTTGATAGGGTGATAATGACCTTGTAAAATGAAGAGAAAAAGACCCAAGATTGAAAATCTGCTATTTAACGATATTAATTAAGTGCTAAACACATTGCAAGTTTTTCTCTTTATCGATTTTTAGTTTTTATAGTCAAAAATTTTGACTCTCACTATGAATAGAAAAAAATAGTTTAACTTTAGATGATTACAAATTGTTGCTGATTCATTCATTCAGTTTTGTAATATTCATTCAACCCTAGTCAATAATTTCCTTCTTTTTTTCTCGGAAAAAGAAAGAGATTGGAAGCCATAAGCTTTATTGAAATGTCTGCTTACTTGTTCATTTACTTATGTCTTTTTTGTTGGTTGAACAAATGAAAGAATGAGTTACATAACTATCATTCGTCGTATGGCTTTTTTGAGAATTTTCTCTTATTTCATTCACATGAGAACATACCAGGAGATGAAAAAGCCATATGCCATTTCCAATATAAAGTGAAAGCAAGTTGAAGAGGAAAAAATCTTTCGCAATCATTTTTCATTTACGGATCATCTGAAAAGCACACATACATATACATACAGCAGCAGGAAGAGCAGAGTATTCATGGAACAGTGCATACAAAAAATTTTATGAACGACTTTAAGTCCAGAATCAGCTGGAATTTGAAACGCGACTCTCAAATCTTGTTGAATTTGTAATTTTACAATTTGAAGATTAAGCTATGAATAAGAATAAGATTTACCAAAAACGTTACTGAAATTTAATACTAATCGCTAGTAATCGTTTCGCGTTTATTTTCTTATCTTACAGCTTGATTTTCAGTAAATTCTTCAATTGAAGACAAATATTTATTTCTTTTAATAAATTCTTATTTATTTATGTTTATCAATATTGACTTTATTATTTTATGACATTTTGTTTTATATTTAAAACATATTTGATAAGAATTATTGACTAAAAAGCTGAGTGTTTTTCGATAAGGTTTTTTGTTTTTATTTATTTTGTTTACTAAATTTTTTTGTTTACATTTGTTTTGTTTACTAAAAATTTTTTGTTTACATTTGTTTTGTTTACTAAAAATTTTTTGTTTACAAATTTTATTTTAAAAATTTTTCATATTCAATCGGATTCTATAAAAATTTTCTTTTGATAAATTCTTTTAAAATTATTTATTAATCATGATTAACTAAAACTTTTTAAACATGAACTTCAATAATCTGTAAAATATCTAATTAATTTTGAGAATCATTCATACACATGTATTTAGGACAAAAAGTAGTAGAAGTTTATTTATTTTTAATTTCCCTATACAGCACTTTCTCATCCAATTACTCGTCATCATCATTTGATGAAATATTTTTGCATACAGAGTGATTTCTCAAAAATAGATAAATAAATAAATATTGAGGAAAATTTCGTGTGTATTGTTGACATACAGTGAGAGTAAAAAGCAAAGCAAAAGAGAGAAAAAAAGCATAAATCAAATTAGAATTTACAACAGCAACAACGAATTGAATTGAAGCTGATGAATGAGCAACGAATTGTGAATTGAGTTTATTAACCACTTTGCATTGTAATCGAATTCGATTTTTCTACTTGCTGTGTGCATGAAATTTGCAAATATTGATAAATAAAAAAATGTTCAAGACGATTTGAAAGCGAATATTCGATGGGATTCTGTTGTGTCATCGATTTTCGTCGCCAAACAATTTATTCTTTCTTTACTCTCCCTTTTGCTGTCGTTTTATCGATTTTAATACATCACTGACTTTTTTTTGGGTGAAAAGAGAGAAAAAGAAAATAAAAATTTAATCTTTTAATCAGTGAAAAAAAAGAAAAAACTTTTTCTTTTCTTTTTCTCAGTTTTATTCATGATATAAACACCACTATACTGCTGTTATTGGTCAGTGACGATAGTAGATGAAGGGATAATACATAAAATAATATTTTTTTATTAACTTTCTTTCTTTCCAACAACAACAAATAAATGCAAAAGTTTTTGTCTTTCACAACACTATGTAAAGGATTTTGATCTGATTTTTCTCTTTTTCCTTCACTTATCGGTATAGAATGAATGAATAGAGAAGTGAGAACATTGTTATAGTTTTTTCATCACATAGAATGTTATTTCTATGTTTGTTGTTGCTAAAAAAGAAACTTTTCTGGATTGAAGTTTTGAGATAAGAAAAGAAACAATTCTTCTTTCTGTTTTGTTTTAGTTATATTTTTTATAGTGAAATTTTATTCAATATTTTGAAGAATATTAAGTGAAATTTAATTGATTATTAAAAACTAATTTAAAAGTTCTTTTTTCCTTAGATTTTAAAAAGATTTTTTACGCGTTAAAATGTAAAGTAAAAACTTTTTCTGAAATTCAAATACAAACTTAAATTTGTTCTGTCTTTCTTATTTTTATTCATTTAAATTTAACGAATCTATTAAGATTTAGGTTTTTTTAATTAAAAACTTTAAAATTCCAAATCTTATCAGAAAATTCAAGCTTTAATTTTATTAAAGACCAATGGAAAAATTTAAATCAATTTATTATGAAAAACCTTTTAAAGCTGATACCAAAAAATGATTCCAATAATAAATTGCTCAAAAACAGAAACCATAATGGCTCAAAAAGAGTAACCCAAAACTCAGCGAATTTCACATCAATTCATCATATTTTTCCTTCCTTAATCCCTTGTGATCTTTTGCGTAGGAAATCTTTTATAACTCGAGTAAAATCCAACTTAACCTGACTACGATTGCTCACTTATCCTCGTCATGCAGTAATAAATTGCTGTTCTTCTTCGACTTTTTTGTCATCATTTTTTTCTTCTTCAATCATGTCCAAAATTGAGTGTAATTTATATATTTGTTCATGGGAATAATTTTATGACACTCGCGTAATTTTTCATTATTTTAAATCAAAATTTGTTAAACATTTCTAATAAATTTACGCTGTGGGACTTTTTCAAAAAAACATTTGTGTCGATAATAATTTTTTTATGAAAAAGGCTTTTATTATTTTTGCTAAACACAGCAGTAATTTTAGAGGAAAAAAGAATTATTTCATTGAGAGAAAGCCTTTAAAAAAGCAAGTGGTTTCATGGTTGAATTAATTTCAAAGCAATAAAAGCAAAACGTCAACCACATAAAAACATTTATAGAAAATTCTTCAAGTGGTGCTTTAGGCTTTTCTGTGTGTGTGAAACATCAATCAAATTATAACTACATGCCCTTTATTTGCCCATAAATCTACACACACTCACAATTTTATTTTTATATTTTTTGATGAGGTGCTGAATTTATTTCCTACATTTAAAATGATATAAATATCAAAAGAATTCTATTTCCGTATGCATCAAATTTACAATGAATTAAAGGAAAAACATGTCAATATTCTTTAAATTTAATTATTCAGTTCGAGAAAGCTTTCAATTGAAAAATTAAATTAATTTTGCTAAACAATTTCTTTTAGGAAAACTCACTGAATGTCACAAAGTAGGAAAAACAATTTTCCTCCAAAAGAGAGTAAAAATTAATTACATCAAATTATATTTCTAGGAAGAGCAAAATACCTAGAAGAAAATTGAGAAGAAATTTAACCAATGTTGGACAATCACAAAAGAACTAACAATATGTCAGGCAAAATGCGATTTTTATAAAAAAAATAGAAAGTTTTATGATATAAAACAAACAAAAAGTTAACTTTCCCTGATAGAACCAATTAAAGGCCATAAAAAAGTTTGTAGTAGCACAAAGAGAGAGAAAAAATATTGAGCATCTCGTACCATTAAAGTTTATTAAATTTGCCATACATACAATATTTCATTCATCTTCACTGAATCTTCATAATTTCTAATGAAAAAATGGAAATTTTTATCATACAAAGTTTTCTTTTTTTGAGAAAAATTTTCTTTTATTTCATGCTGAGCAAAAATAGACTTTAATTTTCATATATAAATAAATGATGGTAATTTATGGTAAATGTACCAAAAGTTAAAAAAAGTTTATTTTTGACTTTATTACAATTCAAATTCTCTGAAGTTAAATGAAAAAGTCAAACCCTATCTACATTCTAAGAAGGACAAATGAAGTGAAAAATAATTACGATAAATGTCATAAAAATGACTGAAATTCTGAACTTTCTATCAACATTCGACATTTGGTCGTTATTAAATATTTATCTAGGTCATTTTATGTCGTCAGATGGTGAAATGTAAAAAATTATAGTTTTCTATCACTCTCGTCAATGAAGTCCATTTTGAACGTGAGTAAACTGCTGCCGCCATGAAAAAGAGAGAAAAATTTTTTATTCAATTTTGCATCAACAATTTTTTAGCCCTCTTTTTCACTCAACTAATGGAAGTATATATGTTTGAGAGTGAGAGTGGTTGACATCAGTGCTATTTGTCTCAACAAATCGCTTTTTTTATTTCCATAAAAAACACATCTATAGGCATACGAGACAGCAGTATCTGAGGACAGCTTTGAAGGACAAATAAACATAAAAACCTTTTTTTAGCTCTCCTTTTCCCTGCATACTCATCTATTTTCTAGTATTCTTTTGTATGCAAACGTTTGAAACCAAAAATGATCGTCAAACTTAATAAATAGCATTTTTATAAAAATTTAATATTTCTTTTGTTTTTTGCATCGATTAATAATTTAGTCAAAAATTTTGAATTCTTTTTAAATTTAAATTCATAAAAATTGTTTTTGTAATTTCGCTAAATTTTTAAATTTTTGATATTGTGTTCAGAAAATTTTTAAACGCAACTAAAATTAAAATTAAAAAATTTTCAAAATATACTGAAGTATCATTAAGTGCTTTCATTCACGTTTCTTAAAATTTAAAATAAATCAACGAAAACGATCAACACTTTTTTGAAATAATTTAAATTTTTCATGAACGTTGAATTTCAAAAATCAGATATAACAATAAATCAAATTTTAATCAATAAAAATTGTTGGACAGCTGAAAAATGGTATATTGAATCATACTCGAATAGATTATTCGAATAGAATAATAAAGACAACGAATGTAAGCATTAATAAAAAATATGCATAATTTTTGATACTGCCATAATAAAAGAAGAATTATGACAATTTTTTGCTGGTGTTTTCTTCTTTTATTGTATGTTTTTCATGCATGTTTCATGAAAATTGTTTTGTGGCCATTTTTTGTGGCTCTTCCAAACTTACACTGTATGTGTTTTGTTATAAACTTCAATGGTTGTTTTTATTTGGTTTTGTTAAATTAAATATCAACTAAAAAGATAAAAAAAAGTTATTTTTGGAAAATTTCATCAAATTACCTTATCACATTTACAAGCTTCTTAAAAGAATATTTTTTATCTTCTTATCATGATTATAATTATATGAGATGTATTTATACACTTCAGTGCTTCTTTGTTTTTGACAAACATAAAAAATAGTAGCAAAAAAATTGTAGCTTTTACGACAATCTCATTCCACAAACATTTGTTCACTTCGAATAATAACGAAATTGAGAAAGAAGCCTAGCAAAAATGAATTGCTGAACAATAAAAAAAATGAGTGGAAGGTCATTGATACACAAGAGAGCTCTTCCGCTGTGACATTAATGGTATTTGAAAGCCAACTCAAATGATCAATGTTCAATGAGTCCTTCAGATTCTTGCATGCATGTATATACAACTAATAAAATGTTTTTCATCTCCATAGCAGTGAGTGCTGACAAGTTGCTATCAACACACACAGAATTGCACATTTAACAATGTTAATCGCTGCATATATACAGTTTGCGCTTACCATTACTAGGAAATTTGAGACAATGAAATTTATGGGAAAAAATTATACAAACACGCTTCGGACGACATAAATTAAATTGAGAACAAGGGAAAAATTTAATTTTCCAAATCGCACTCTATCACATTGTGCAGAAACAAAAAATAGCTTTTCTCATGCTCCACAAAAATTTATGAGAACATACACAAAATACAGAGAGAGAGACAGAGAGAAATGTCAATATTTCTAAAAAGCTTAGAGAATGTGTACATTCTTTGGTTAGACTTTAGAGTGTTGACACTGGTCTGATAATTATGGTTGTCTCATTATGCTGTCAATTAGAAAAATTTAATTCTTATGAAATTTTATAAAAAAATATTCAATATCTGATATTTGAAAAAAAACCGTTAAATTTTATTGTAGGTTTAAAGAGAGAATTTCATGAAATAGAGAGTTATTAAGTTTAATTGATTTAATTTTTTTCTGGATGAATAAATATAATATCATGAAAGCCAATAATTAACGTAATTTTTTGTTTGAAAATCAAAAAATTTCTAAACGTACTCACAGAAATTAGAAATTTTCAAAAACCGTTGTTCTAAAATATACGATACAAAATTCAATTGAAAATTCATTCACAAATAAAAAATTCAATTTAACTCGCACATGCTGAATGCTGATAACAAGTTTGAATTTTTTAGCAATTCACATCATGAATATTCAAATCTTGCCACCTCACATATCAACACATACATACACATTTCAGTCAAAAAAAGAAAGAAGAAATTATTGTGAAATGCAAGCAAATATTTAAAATGTTTATAAACTTGATAAGAGATGTGTTAAAAGCACGTGTAATGTGTAAGATATAAAATATTCATGTTTACGTAGCACCGACAACAACAGGTATGATTTATGGAAATTTCAGCACCTCATAGAAGAAAAAGTCACATAAAAACAAGATGATGATCGTACTGGAAAAATTATTGTTTTATGACTTGGTAGTGACTTGCTGTTGTACATATACAGAAGTAGAATAATAAACTTCACTTATCACTTTCATACGACCATGAAATAATTTTAACTAGTTTAATTAAATTGTAATAAAGGAAATGAAAAATAAAAAAAACTAGAAGTCATTTTGATTATCAAAATAATAAAAAAAAATTATATAACAAAATCAATTCTGACTCATACTAGTTTTTATAACAAGCTTAAAACAATTTGTGACGTAACAGAACAAAAAAGAATTTCGTTTCACTATAAAATTGTGTTGAATTAGTTGTCAACAAAAAATAAAACAGACAATTTGTTACTCTGTCTGTCACTTTTCTTTATCTTTTTAGAATTTATCGGAAGGTAAACAATAAAAAAAATCGGATTTCGACGACAAGCCCGGAAAAGTAAAAAAACTTTTGTTATTCGCAAGTCAACAACTCGCGTGAAAGCATCACATGAAAAAGAAGAACAATTTGTCTCAATCGTCATTGTTTTGCGTGCCAATTGAATAAAAAAAGATCGAAAAGTGATGATATTGTATTTATAGTGTGAATGTGTGAAATAAAACTCATTTAATTGACTTTTTGTGTAAACAAAAAACTTCGAGCAAGAGAAAAATATTTAGTTTCTCCAGTGATATCAAACCGAGAGGAATAAGAAGCTAAAATAGAGTCAAGACAACGACGTAGGAGCAGGAGAAGCAAAAAATAAAACTTTTCATTCTTCCACTGTGCACACATTGAGTTGCCTTTTGTGTTGTTTGTGAAGCAAATCAGTGAATTTCTTTACACAGCAGCAAAGCAAAAATATAATTTCCTATTTTACTGTCGAGTGCAAAAGACTAAGCAGCAGCAGCAGTAGTAGCACAAAAAAAGTTTTTATTGTATTTTTTCTATTCAGCATTCAACTTCATAGTTAATTGGAGCATAAAATGATGCTGAAACTATTAGCTCTTCTTCTACAGCTTGCAGTCATTCACAGTGCAATAACAAGATCAATAAATGAAGCGAGCCGTTCAAATGTCATCATAATGCATGTTAATAACTTGGTAAAATCAAAATTACCTAAAATTTCTTCTCAATTTCATCTCTCTTTTATTCATAGGAATGGTCTGATTTAGGAATCCATCATAATAAAAGAGAAAATGAAAATTTAACTCCAAATATTGATAGACTAGCATATGGAGGCATAATACTGAATCATTTCTATGCCAATGGTGGAATTAAATCACTCAATTCAGGCTGCTATCAACGTTCATCATATGGCAATCCAAATCTTATGAGAACGTATTTTGAACGTAATGGTTATCATGTCAATTCTCTATCAATCAAAAACTACACAAATTCTGAAGACTTCATTCGAAATATTATGACTGCAATATCACATGACAATCAATTGTTTTATATATCGATTGATTTTGGAAGCTTAAACAATGACAGTGAGTATATTTATTTCAATTTTCTTTTGATGTGGTTGTTAATTAACAAGAGCATGAAATGAAATATTTCATTCATTTATATGCGCTCTAGAATTTTCTCGATTGAACTGAGTCAATTGACTCTTTAATGTGGGTTATAAAAAAATTGTAGACGAATTGCGATTTATAAAAAAGCGTAGAACTGTCTTATTAAAATAACTTTTAAATTATTTACTTATTTTTTAATTTATGCAATTTTTCAATTGAAATTTTGAATTTGTTTGTAAACAAAAAAATCAAAACAAAAAATTCAAATTTTGAAATTTTTAAAAAATTTTCAAATTAGGTTTTATATTGTTTAAATTTGTAACAGTTAAAGGCAATAAATTAAGGGGTAAATTTATTAAAATGCTGCTCGATTTTAGAGTTTTAAATGAATGAAAAATGTAAAATATATAAGAGATTATCTCTCTCTATCTTCTATAAGAAAAATGATAATAATAATTCAAATGCAATACAAGAAAAAAATAATGTCGACATTGAAAATTGAATTGATGTCAAAGCATCTTAAAATTTGATCTTTGTTTATTATGAGTCATTTCAAGTCAATTTTGATTTTAAAACTTTGCTATAGCAATAATGTTTAAACTATCAATATGAGCAATTTTCCAGAAACTTCTTCGTTTTCTTCTAACAAAACCAAACCCACAATATCTCATATATTCATAAAACTTAGTCATAGCACAAATGCACTAAGATGTAAAGCAATATTTTGATGATTCAGAGTTGTAAAATTTTTGAAAAGTTTAATCAATTAATCACATTTTTTATATTTTTATCGTTTTAGTGAAATTGCCAGTTATTGACAAAGTTGTCGGCAAAATTGTTGAAAAAACTCATAACGAGAGAGTTCTTGACAACACTATAATAATCTTTCTTTCACTACCGAATGCCGATGACGACACAATAGATAACGATCCTGACTCATCTTCACCTATTGAAAGCCATTATCGTCGAACAGCGTTCATTTACAGTCACTCACTATTATTACCACAAAGAGTCTCAAATCAATTAATTCACATTTCTGATATTTTACCAACACTTGTCAATGCTACTGATTTAAAATGGCGTACAAGAGATCGCATTTATATCGATGGCATAAATCAGTGGACAGCACTTAACAAAAATATTGACGCTCGCTACTCAATTTTTGGAGATAATTTTTATATCGAAAACAATTGGAAATTATCTTATGGAACATCAAAAAACATTTTATACAACAGTCTTGATAATAAAGGCTTAGAATTGTCAGAAAGTGACAATTATGACTTCAAAAATTACATGAAATTTGTCAATAATGCTGATATCAATTCTTATCTTGACGAATTGACAGAAGACAAAGTTTTTTTGATGCGAAATCGAGCTAAAGTTCACTGCAACCTCAATGACATTGACACTTCGTCCTTTGCCATCAATATCAAATGCAGCCGAGCAACTCCATGTCTATTTGATTTGCAAAGCGACCCATGTGAATTAGATGACAAGCATGAGCATGAATTTGACGCGAGACGAACTCGTATGCGTACAGTGTTTGAAGATTATTTGGAAAATGGATTGACAGATGATGAAGTTCATCATGGAGCACATGATGAACATAGTATGACAATTGATCCAATTTTGACACCTTCTGGTGGCTTTTCTGCTTTTCTTACTTTGATGATTACACTCTTTGTCTTCATTTTCATGCTCATTTTTGTTGCTTGCATAAAAGAACGTTGTAATTCAAGAAGAAGTGTTTATGTCGATAAATCAAAGAAAATAATTTATAAAGACGAAAGCGATGCAACAGTCAGCAATGGAGTGTCAACCATCAGTGCACAAATAGAAAAGCAACAAACTCGACTTTAAGTAATTAGAAAATTTTCTCTCCACTCATTGTATTCATTACAATTTAATTATCTCGAAATCAAGCGAACAAAATGCAATCTGCTCATTGCAGACGCATCAAAATAAATTAAAATTGAACGAGAAAGGAAATTAAAGAAAAAAAGAAGTTTGCTCATGAATAGAATGGAAATGAAAAATACAATGAGATTGAATATAATTGAGAATTTTTCTTAATTCATTCAACGACCTTTTACGATTAAATTAATACTGTAGAAAATTTTTTATTTTGAACTTTTACTGTTGATAAACTTAAATTAACTTTTGGAATTCAATAAAAAAAAATTCACATCAAAATAACAACAAAAACTTTTTTATCTATTCATTTATAAATAAAATTTGAATCAAGTCCAAAAAAGAACAATTCTAACTACTCAACAAGTTCAACATGATGATTATGATGATGGTAGAAAAAGTTTGAAATCAACGAATATTAAATAAATGCAAAAAGGAAATTGAAAATTATTGTGAACATAAAAAATAACAATGAAACACCTTTTTCAATTTAAATAAATTGCTTCTTTTACAAAATGCATTACAGCAATTTTAAAACTTTAAATGAGAAAATATCGAGCATAAAGAGGATAAGAAAGAATAAAAAAATCTTGAAAACTTTCACGTTTTGTGTTGGTATAGAAAAAATTGTAGCGCAAAGTTGATAGAGAAAAGAAGTTAAATTCATATATTTTTATGCGCGTGCTGAAATGAAATCTGCTAAAAAAGAAAAAGAACCAGAATATCGGTAATAGTTATTAGTTCAAAATTTATTCCATTGATAACGCTACAGATTAGAAACATAGAAACGTAAAGGGAAAGAAGACGATAAAAATCGACAGCAGAAGCATGCAAAGTATAGAAGAGGGTTAATATGAATAAATCGCAAAACAAAAGCTCCCACGAGAGTCCAATCGATTGAATATAAATTCTCTATTTTACTCTCTACCGCTTATGCTTAGCTTGAAGGCTAACGAGCGGAAATTCATGCAGGCAGAATACAATAGAAGTTTATTATCGATTCAAGAGATATTGAAACCATAACAAAAAAGTTTCTATTGTCTGAATTAATAAGTGACTAGAAAAGATTAGTGTTGCATGCTGCTGCTCTTCTTATAAAATGTTTTTCTTCTTTCATGTGCAATAACAATTATTTGGCTGCATAAAATTTTTTGACTTTTTGTTTACTAATATTCTTTAACAGAGAATTTTTAACTTTAAGCTTTTTTCCAACAATGAAATTTGAAAGTTAAATAGATGGAAGACTTAGAGTTTATTTACAATATTTTGTATGCTTTTTACAAGGCCTGAGAACTCTTTTTTAAATTTCGCATCAAGATACCTTTGTTTTTCGAAAAACAAAAAATTTTAGAAATTGACTTTTTTTAAAATGACTTCAGTTCTAAAATGATAACATGAATATATGCAGTCTTTTCTGATTTTCATTTCTTATGCTCATAGCTTTCTTTTAAGCTATCAATAAAATTTTTATAGTCTTTAATTAAAGAGAAAATCACGATATCAAAAATATCAAAAGAGTTCTCAGGCCTTGGCTTTTTATGAATTCTTAAATTCTAGGAAAAATTGTCTATTTTTAATTTTTTACTTGGAAGGTTTACTTTAGAATGAAAACATCAATTTGTTAAACATACTTAAATGATACCGAAAGTGTCCGCCATAGGTCGGATTACTTTAGCGCATTTTTGGTGCCTAGATCAGTGTATGTTGACAAATACAGACTTATTAGATTCGTTTTAAAAATAGATTTACACTTCAAAATAAATTAAAAATATAGGAAAAAACATATTATAAAAAAATTTGATGCATGAAAGTACGGCGAAGGTTTTTAATTGAAATTCAATTTACCAATTTCCGAAATCTTTTTACAAATAACTAAAAATCAATTAAATTTATTCGATTATGTTTAAACCTAATTGATTTAATTCTAGTTGAAAATTTTAATTAAATAAGTTTTAGTTGATTTTTAGTTATTTGCAACTAAAATACCAAACGGTTTCAGACTCTACAATTTACAAAATCTTATAATAAATTTCATTGACTTGAAAAAAACGGTTGAGTAATATTCAAAATATTTGTAGTTCCAATATTTGCCGTTGGTGGCGCTGCAATCGTTTTCGCAGCCAACTTCGCGTTGTTTACATTTTTCAATTTGTAAATTTAAATTTGTAATTTCTTAATTAATGCAATCAGTGGCAGCTTTCTAATAAAGTTTGCCGCCAATAACTCGATAGCACAATTCATTTAAAACAAACCGGAAGTCTCTATCTATTGTAGTTTTCGAAATCTCACGGCTCAGCCGAACAGCCAGCCGAACAGCCAGCCGAACAGCCAGCCGAACAGCCAGCCAAAGTGAAGATATAAGCGGCATTGTTGTTCCAAAAATGCGCTAAAAATTCATTCAAAAAGCTTTAAAAAAGAAACAGATTTTTGTATCATGTTGTGTTTTAATACATAAAGAGTAAAAAACAATTTTGCAGTTATTTACAAATTTTCTAAAATTTCGCAAATCATTGCAAAATTCTACAAAAATCTACAGTATGTTGAAATTTTAAAGTTTTACATTTACTGATTATTGTAGATTTTGTCAAAAAAATTTGTCATTGTTGTTAAAAAAATAAATTAAAATTTTAATGTGATTTTGTTACATTTTTATGATTACTTGCATTAATTTAGATTTGAAGTTTTGTTGGTAATTTTTCTAGAATTTAAAGCCTAAAGCTCAAAATTTAAATTCAGAACATGAAATAACATTTCTAGGAAAACTATAATAAGCTTATAATGATTGAAAAGTGAAAGTTTAATATTGTAACAAATTGCTTATATACTCATTTATAACATCAATTTCAAAAATTAATTGATACAGCAATTACGTTTAAATTACAATTAATTATCGAAAATCCTTAATCTTTTCACTTAAGACACGAGCACAAATTAATTCAAGATTAGGAAAATTAATTTTCTTGCAATTCATTCAACATTAACAAATCGATTTTTCTTCTTCAAATTGAGGGAAAAAAAATAAAATCATTGCAATACACAACAAAACTTCATATTCAGGAAACCTTCTGCCAAGCGAGGAACAAGAAGAATGAAAAGACATGAAGGTATGGAGAATTGAATGTCTTATTAAAAAGCAATATTGCTCCCTTTTTACACACCACATATTCTTCCTTTCTCCTCTTCTTCCATTCTGTACTGTCAAAATCAATTTAAAATTGTACACAGCCAATTTTCTTTTATACACGTTTTTCATGGGAAAAAAATGATAGCAAATGTATATTTTGAGGGAGTTGTTGCTGCAAATGTGTGTGCATTCATGAGCACATTAAGAAGATTTATGGCACATCTTTTTAACACCATCACATTTATATTTTTACAATAAAATATTGAAATACAAGTGTTTTAGGACATTCATCATTTTCAAACCAAAAATATCATAGATGTTAACAAAAAAGTATCACCCTGTTATAATCATAGACTTGCGACTGGAAATTCCATATAAAAAATCATGCAGTGAGATTTTTCCCATGAGACATTAGTCGTGCTGTGATATGTTTATCATAAACGGAAGAAAGAAGAAATTTTTTGTTGCTTCATATCATATGTACTGAAAATAAGAAAGAATAAATAGTGGAAACGCAAGCGCAATTTTCCAATACTCACAGCTTCTCTCATTCTCTCATTGGAAGTCATCTGTGGAGCTTTTTATCAGAGCCAGTTTTCTGATATCGTTGGAAAATTTTTTACACAGCCACCAGTTCGTCGTCAGATTCGGTCAATGATGTTGAGTCTAAAGTAAATAAAATAAAAAAATTTTCTTTCTTCATTTTTTAAAGCAGAAAAAAAAAGAGAAAAAAAAAATAGGTGGAAAAGTTTTCCTCTTTGCAAGGAAAATAAAATTTAATCTAATTTTATGGAACTAATACTTAAATAATAAAAGTGTCAAATGGATAATTAGGAATTGATGAAAACAAAGTAAATAGATAGAGAAAAATGGGCAATAAAGTAAAAGTTATGTGTACGTAAAAGAAGGGAAATAAGAGAAAATTAAGTGAAAAGCCCAAGGAAGAAAGAAAGAAAGAAAGAAAAGTTTTATGATATAAGTGAAATTTTATGATTAAAGCATGAATAAAAGACAAAGATAATAAAGTAAAACTAAAACCATTTCGTGAGCTTTAATTCATCTTCATCTACAAAGTGTGTATGCGTGTGCATGTTTCCGTGTATAAGAAATATATCTATAAATATCTCGTCAATGTGTTGTGTATGTTAAATATAATAAAATTAATTAGCAGTGGTGGTGGGTTTAAATGTGAAACAACACAATTATTATTATTATTGCACACTTAAGCGCTCAACGTTTACAATTAATTTTTATTGTCGCACTAATTGGACTTTTCAATCCTAACGACAATGACAACAATCTCAGGGGAGGCATTTAACAAGAGAGCGACAAATTGAAATTTGATATTTTCTAAAACCACTAAAGAGCCGATTTGAAGATATCGACTTGAGTGTTTCTCATATGACAAAAATATCGTAAAAAGACACAGAAAGAGAGATAACATTAATTAAGACTCATGACTCGTTCTACTTGCCTAAGTTGTGATTGAATTTCTTTGCTTGCTACAACCCACATATTTCGCAACAGTGAACACACACATTAAGTAAAACGAAAGAAAGCGGGACGAAGAAAATTTCTGTACTTTTATAAAGAAACTTTGTAATCTCATAAAATGGAATTTTACTTATTAATGTTATTAAATTAAACAATTCAAATGAAAGAGATTTTGTCTTTAATTTACAACCCTGTTTCGTACTCGTGCCAAGAAAAAGCTTTCACTTAAGTCATAAATTTGCAAAGAAAATTACTTCCATGTAATTTATAATCCCACACATGTGAAATTTATTTATTACTTTCGTTCGAATGAAATTATAGAACTTTTGAAAGTAACTGTCAAAATTTAAATTTTTAAAATGTAAACAAATTTTGATAAATAAAGTGCGTGGTTTTAAATTAAAATGTAAACAAAATGAAATTTTATTTTTGTAGTCTAATTAAGTTAAATTTCTTGTGCTTAAACTGTTTTCTAAGTGCAAAAATATTACAATAGGTTAATAAGAAACGAAAGTAAATTAAATTAGTAGTGTAAAGTTATAATATTTCTAGAATATTCAATTATTTCTTTATTACAAGCAATAAATTTGTAACTTCTTTGTTATAATTTTAAAACTACTTTTAGTGTCACTGATGTAAAACTTATCTATTAAATAATCTCTTGTGGGTGAAGAAAGGACTTAACAAGTTTTATGTGAAAATGAAAAATGTACTTGTGTGAAATGGCTTAATGCTAGTAAATCAAGTTATTGGTGTTGAACTCTTTCGTTCGTTGCTCGTTCAACCAATAAATCTTCAGTTGGCAAATGAAGCTTTTATGAACCGACTAAAATATCTAAATTTACCTTTCAAAAACTAGTTTTGTGGGAAATTGATTCTTTTAAATTTTCTCAACTCTTTAATCGACCTAAATTTCTTTCTGTAAGTGTGTAAAACTTTCAATCATTTTCCTACATTTACTCTTTTCAACATCCTAAAAAAAGTTCTCACATAAATCTTTCATAGCATCAAATCATTCAGAAAACCTTCCTTCACTGTCGTCCTTCTATGAATATAAGCAAAAAAAAGTACTAAGCAATCACGCATGAGAAACGTAAAATTTGTACTCAGCACAAAACTTCCTAATACTTTTTAATGACTTTACGTCTCTCTTTCTCAATACTGAACAGATCCTCCCTCAATGTTTTTACGTTTTCAATTTTCCAAAAAAAAAAGAAAAAAAGAAATAACAACGTAGCATAAAGTGAAGGAAGGAAGAGTTCAAAGTTTAGTGACAGAAGAAAAAGTTAAACCTGAAAAATGTGAAAAGAGACATACATATTTATATGTATGAATATGTACGTGGGTTTCGGAAATGAATGAGATGAAATGAAAGAAAAACATATGATGCATGAGCATATTATGTAAATCCTCATAAAATAGCAAAGCAAACACAAAGAAAGAAATTGATGAAATTTATTGAAAGACACAAGGAAAAGTGTGAAACGGGGTGATATATTATTCGAAAATAAATAGCTTTCTTGTTTAGTAAGTAAAAGATACATATTGACTGTATATGTATGCATGTACGTATCATAAGCATCTCATCATTTGAAGGTCGTAGACACCCACATACAAATGCACGCTTGAACGCTAGAAGCGATAAAAGTTGGAATAAATAAATTATGTGGAAAAAGTGTCTGATAGCAGGCAAGCAAGAGAAAAGTGAAATCATTTATTCCATGAAAAAAAATTTCCTCTCTTTGTAAACGTTGAGCGCTTGAAAGGAAAATTTTATTATATATATTTAATATTATCACACAAGATTGATTAAATTTTCTTTCTGTGCGTCCTCCCCATCATCACCACTACCACCACTGTCAGACGCACATAAAACGAAGCTCTTTTACCCTAAAGTCATTGTTGTTCTTCCTGCAGAATTTTCAAACGAAGTAAAGCTGTAATATAAAAAGTGAAAAATAAACAGCTGAAAAGTGTAGAAATAAATAAGCAAAAATAAAGAAGGCGATTGAAGCGACTTTAAAACGTTTTCCCACGGATTTCATAGCTTTTTTTTGGAAGATTAATGGAATTTCATACAAATGTAAGTAAAAAAGATTTTTTGTTTATTTTTTCTTTACACTATTTTGCGTCTGAAATTGAGAAGAAATAAAAGGGCGCCCTGATAATAAATGACTTAGCATTAAAGAAGGAAATAAATAATATTCTATGGAGGAAGGTGACGGAAAATTATTTTATCATCTGATACTTATCTAGTTGGTAATTTAGAAATCAGAGCGGGCTTTCCTTGTTGATAGATGGATGAAGAAGTTTTTAGGAAAGCTTCTTAATTACTATTTACTAAGCTTGACTTGATTAAATGATAAAACATGAACTCTTTTGAACTGTGCAAATAAATTTCAAGACTATTATAAATTAAAAGCTGTGTTGAAGTCAGAAATTATGCAAAATTCATCTATTTTATATAAGCTGTCATATAAAAACTACATAACTGAAAAAGCATAATTCAAATCAATCATACAAAAAATGTGCATGCTTTAAAATCAAGCCTTGTGGAAAAAATAATCGATTTTAACAAGCAAACAAACATAAATGAATAAGCAATGAAGTAAGTAAACAGAGGAAAAAGTTTAAATCAAACCAATTTCCTCTTGCACAATCTGAAATAAAAAAAAGAACAAAAATAATTTTTTTTGCTCATTCTGTTTGGTTTAATTTTTATTAAACAAAAAAATTCAAACTTTTTCACATTGCTTCATTCTAATTCAAATTTGAATTCAATAAATCACTGTGAAACATGACGAAATGAGTAAGCACAGAAATAAAAATCATGAAGAGAAGAAGAATTATGAAATATTTCACATGGCACATGGGCGGAAAAAGAAAATGAATAAAAATCAATCATGTGCGAGAGATTTGAAACCAAATATTAAATATTGACTTGAATTTCTTCCTTCCCTCACGTTTTGCTTGTTCTTAGCTCGCACTCAATGAAAAAAATAAAATTTATTTTCTATTGGCAACGTCCCACTCGACAACAGCTCAAGTGATTCAAAGAATTTATTGAGTTTAACTTAAAAATAAATTTATCAGACAGGAAAAAAGTCTTGACACAAATTTCTTCAATTTTTCAAAAAACTTTTCAATATTGCGTGAAAATACAAACATGAAACTCAGTTTAATGACATCATGACGAAATTTTAGCCGACAGCTATTGTCAGGAACAAAAATTCAATTACGAAATAATTGAAATTGTTTATAGACAAAAATTCATCTTTTACACTCAATTTAATAAATGTCAAAGTTTAATGAATAAAACATTTTTAAAGAATTTTCAATAAGTTTTTTAATCCATCCTTGATTACACGTCAGTTTAGTGGTTTTCATGAAATATTGCTTCATCAATTTTCAATCAACCTTAAAATTTCACCAACTATAATTAAAGAATGATGAAAAAGTTTTTCTTTCTTTAAAGTTACTTTTTTCCCAAATTGTAATTAAATAAAGCAATCACGGATGAACAATTTTAATTCTCTTCAACACGAAATGAGCGTGAGAGCATAAATTTCATCCCTAGATGATTTTGTGAGAAAAAGTAAAAGCTCATATGTAGTCATGGTTATCAGCGAAAGCACGAAAAGTGGCGATGAAAGAGAAATTTTTAATTCTCCAGTGGATGGAGATAGGCAAGAAATGCTACAATCGTACAACATCATTTTCCTTCTCTATTCCTTTATCTCATTTTCACTTTTTTTTCTTCATTAAGTACTTGTTAAAAAAAGAATTCACTCGGGAATGAACAAGAAAATAAAGATACGCATGATGAGATAAGAAGAATTTAATAATGACATAAAACTTTCTCATTTTTTGCCTGTAGCTTAAGCTTCTTTTAAATATTCAACGAGCAAAAAAATTAAAAATTTTCTTTGTCTTAACATTTTTAAGTTTAACATTTTTGTTGTTGAGTTTTTACTTTTTCATCTTTTAATTAAAAAAGGATTTTTTTATTTAATTATAAGAAGCTTGGTCGAAAATATCAATAAAAATAATTTTCTAAGAAAAAAAGTTAAGTAGGAAGAAATCAAATAACTTCCTACAATATATTTAAAGAAGAAGGCGAACAACCTACACAAATAATAGACAAAATCATCAATTGTCTCATTTATTTAATGCACGATCAAATTTCCATAATTGAACTTAAATTGAATAGGCGAAAATCAATTAATTAAGATCATAATCAATTTTCACCTAAAATTCTTTTTCTCCTCAAGAACAATAGAAAGAAAAATAAAATTTCATTTCGACCCTCATAGATGAAGATTATTTACTTAAATGCTTTTCATAGATCCTATTATCCTTTTTATATTTTTCTTTTTAAAACAATTCATGTTCTTTCTCTTGGTCAAACCCACGTGCGTCCTACATTATATATATACGTACGACAACAATAATGTAATTTCATTTCATTCAGCTTTCTTATCGTGTGTCTATAGAGAAAAAAAAATAAGAAGAAAAAAGAATTTTTTTTGGTTTCTTTTTATATCTAATGTAAAAAGTGGAGCTTATACCATCATATGAAACATGACATTTTCCTTTTTTAGAGCGTTGTTTATATTTATCATACGACATTCGCTACAAATTCCCTCACATTTTCCCAACTTGCTCCTGATATTTTCTTCCATAAAAAAAAGAGAAAAAAAAAATAAAATAAGCCAAGATAGTCTATGACCTTGTAGAAGAAAAAGAAAAAAAGGAGGAAATCATTTCTTTAAAGTTTCTATGGGCTTTCTTGTCAAGAATGAGAGAGAGAGATAGACAGTGACTATAAAAGTTAATGTTTCTGTTATGTGCCTCTTTTGGAATGGCACAAAAAATGCTTCATTGATAATAAAAGAAGAAACTTGTTTCGACATTGATGTTTAGTATTCTGCTTGAGTGCCATTAAATATCCGAGATTAGTTTGAAAATTGCTCTTCAAAGAAGGAAGAGAAAAAAATCTTCAATGTTCCATTTAATCAGATTCCAACTCGTAATTATTGTCGATAATAACGAATGATAACCAATAAAATTGTTATTTTAATGTCGATAAAGGAAAAATTCATGGGAATTCAGACGATATATGATCACGCACACAAGATGAGGCAAAGAAAAAAAAGATTCAATCAAACTCTCTGCATGTTCACTATCATCTGTCATCAATTTCCTACAGACTTTCTTTTTCTCTGTCTGTACTCAACAAATCTTTTCCTTAATCTCAAACCCAAATTTCTGTCAATTTCCTGAAAAAAATGAAGAAAAAGTTTCCAAAGTCCGGAACATTAATGTGACTTTTTCTCTCATTCCACTTTGATGTAATATATTTCATTTAAGTATAAAAGACCTCATGGTGGAAATCTCAAATCTTTTTCTCTCTTCCTCTCTTGGACATTCTACAAAAACAACATATAAATCATCATTTTCGCATGATCGTATCTCGGTTAATCCTTCTCAAATGTTCGCTGACGAGACAGCGGAAGAAGAGTGTAGTTCTCATGGCTCTGTGTGTGATAATTTTGTGATTATTATATAATATTAAGTCGGTCAGTTGCTGGTTGGAAACAACAAATTTATTTGTATGAATTTCAAGGAAAAGGCACTCATTATTTATTAGAATTTATAATTTTCATTTAAAGAAAGCAAAATTAAAAGAAAGAGAGTTTTTTCTGACATTTTAATTTGATTACTTTTAAACTCGATAATTTTGAAAGTAAATAATGATAGAATGGAATTTATTTACAAAATCATGAAAAACTAAACACTTTAAATTGATTGAGTTTACAAGAAAAAGTTTTAATAAGTTATACAAATGAACTCTAATAGTACACGAAGGAAAAACTTTATAGTTGGATCTCATAAAGTGACTTTATACCAGAAAAAAATGAAAACTTTATGACAGTTAAAAAGTTTTATGAGTGTCATAAAGTGTACTTTTTATGCCTAATAAATCACTTTATGAGATCCGACTTTATGCTAGTTATAAAGATTTTTTCTCCGTAATATTTTTTAAATCAATTCAAAGTTAAGATCCAATTTTATAAATTCACAAAAATTATAAAATATTGAAGTGTTTTTCCCTTGAAAATATCGCATGTGGACTTTGATAAACATCTCTCTTAGTCATTTTTGCTGAGTCGCTTTGTCTCTTCCAATATTTTCTTCGAAATCGGCCCATATAACGATTAATACACTTTTCTTTTTGTTCTCATATGTATATAGCGATGATGAACATCATATTACGTCAACACTCCCACTTGAATAAATAAATTTCATTTTCATCCCATTTCCTTCCTTTTTTTATTTAAGGACTTCATTTATATGTTCATGTATTGGTGTGATATGCGTTTAATCTCTATGAGCGCAGGAGCATCGGGAATTTTTTTCTTCTTAGCCACTTCACTTTTTTCATATGCATCAACACCAACAAAGTTTGATGAATGTGACACAAAACTCAAGTGCCATTCATCCCATATTATATACTTCAATATATGCTTCTTACATGCTGTGCTGTGCACAAATTGAGGCTGTTTACGAAGGGTGAAAAATTCTTGCAATTTATGTTTGTGTGTATATGTTTTATGCAATCACAGTCGTGCTTCAAGTGCCTACAAATATGTTATGTTCTAGACACAATCTCGTTAGTTGCTTCTCGCGAGTTGACATGACTGCATGTCCTAAGAAGAAGAAGAGCAAGAGCTCTATCTTCCATTTGTTAAGTGAATTGTTATGTGATAGTTTGTGTCATAAAATAAAAGTAGTTAGAATAGTCACTCATAAAATATAGAGCATCAAACATTTACCGCTTTTGCTTGTATCGATTGCGATAAATGCAGTTTTCATAAATGAAAATAAAATAAAAGAAATACAGAGCTTTTATTTGCAACAATAAAATGATTTGAAAAGAAGTGAAAAAAACATTTAAACTGCATCAATGCGAAAGAGAAGGAGGAATTGCCAATATACAAAAATGAACATGTATGTAGCATTGAATGTTCATTTCTTTTTCCTTTTATTTGCTCTATTTTTACATTAGATTCTTGAATTCACAAAGTACCTCATAAAGATCCATAAAAGAAATGAAAGTTATTCTCTTTTTTTGTTCTTGTGCATCTTACTCGCCTTTAGATTTATAAATAAATAAATATCATTGATATGAAGACATCTCTATGAGTAAAGAAGAAAAAAAAAATGATTATTTCTCTTCTTTTGCCCG
This sequence comes from Polypedilum vanderplanki, assembly GCA_018290095.1. Taxonomy (NCBI): domain Eukaryota; kingdom Metazoa; phylum Arthropoda; class Insecta; order Diptera; family Chironomidae; genus Polypedilum; species Polypedilum vanderplanki. The sequence continues at coordinate 16,987,005 of CM031380.1, read as the reverse complement.
GCTTTGCTTCTTTTTAGCTTCACATAGACACGAAATAAATATTTATGTGGTTGGCAAGATAGAGATGAAATCATCTTGGATGTAGAAAGAAAAAGAGAGTATTTCGGTCCAAAAGATAGTAAATATAATCTAATAGAATGATTCTTATCGAAGTCTAGAGAGCGAGAAAAAGAGAAAAGAAAGAAATAACTTTTATCTCAATCGAGGGCTTTCAATGGTAAATTTTGTAAGAGAATTACTCAAATAGCCTGAAATGGAGTGATTTCTTGTGCTTGAAGTACTTCTGGATTGCATAAAGAGAGAAAATTTTGAGCCCTAAAGAATCACTAAAAATAAATCTTCAACAGAATTTTCTGGAAAAAATAAAAAAATTGAAATGCAAAGTTTTTTGCTACTCTTGAAAATTATTCATATCTTAATTAAAAAAAATTCATCAACAGCGACCCCAATTTCAACATTCGCTCTTTTCTACAAATTCATCGCAGTGAAAAATTATTTTTTTATGCACCAGACTAATTTCAATTTTTTTATTGTTGTTTGCTATAAATTTCCCAGTATTTTACACTAGAATTATGACAAAACATTTCCCCTTCGTCAAAAACATGCACATAAACAGTGTAAAAAATAGAAAGAAATACAATGGATAAATTCTTTTGTTTTAACATTCTACAACCCTTTCCATGTTCTATTTTTGCATTATTTAAAGTATGTATGCATAGTGGCATGAAATTCATCATAAAAATACATTTTTTTTCTTATGTCAGCCTTCATCAAACAAACATGATGTGAATTTATAAAATGGAAAATATGTCCAAAGATAGTAAAAATGATAAAAACTTATTCAAGTGTTTCTCATGTGCAAAGAAGAAAATTTTCATCAACATAATTGACTGTAATAAAACATAAAAATTGGATAAAGTTCGAAAAATGAGAAGATTGGGACATTTTTGAATACTAAATAAAAGTATCATTTGCACACCTTTTTTTAAGAATAGCAATAAAAATTTATAGAAATCAATTAAATTGAATTATTAAATTTCATGAGTGGCCTATTTTTGGTTATAAAATTCATCTTGATGAAATTTCAAAATGCTTTTTTGTAATCAAATTTGAATTACAAATTTTGTCTGTATCTGTTTTTTATGCTTAAATTACCATCTTCTCACGTAACGAATATCATATTTGTGTGTATTTTAAGAAAATGAAATTCTGACTTTTGTGAAGTTAGAACTCAATATTTTTTAAATAACGGTCTTGAAAAATTTAAATTTTGAATTAAAAACAAACATTAAAACGAGAAATTTTTTTTATAAATCTAAACTGACAGATTTTGAAAGCTTTTTGAAAGTTATTAGAAGAAGCAATAAATTCGTTTTAAAAACTTCGAAATTGTTACTAGACAAAATAAATTTTATTTCTAATTTTACAAAAATTTGAATATTCATATAGCCATAAAAAGTAAAAGAAATATTCCGGACGGCACATAAATTTAATAAAGCTTCTCTCATAAGCAACATCTAAAATTCAATTTGCCCCTCAGACTTTTCATCCTACACAAAAAAGGGAAATAAAAATTCTGTTCAACAACATAAACAGCTCAATTACGAGTTTAGATCTATTCACTAAGCTTCTACCGCTTTCACACCATATTTTCAGTATCATATTTTTCGATAAGTTATTCCAATCCTACAATCCAAAAAAAGAAGAAAAAAATCCAGCGAAAAAAATGTTATTTGGGTCGCAAAAAGAATATCATGATAATTTTATTTTTTTCTCGCTCTGCTTCTTCTCATCCACTCCATTTTAAGTGAAAATCCATGGCAAAAGAGAAAGGGAAAAAAGTCAATTTAAGCTTAAATCTAAATCCAATGGATAAGCAAGTTAAACATGGAGACAAAATTGTTTGCATGCTTTTCTTTTCTTCTCTTCTTGTTAACAGCAGCAACGCAACGTGAAACTCGTGAAATGGCAATTTACACGCCAATTTTCATTCCATTATTTGATTTTCACGTAATAATTTTATGATAAAAGTTGAGATCATTAGGCAAATGATAAAATTTATTGATTTCTTGAAGAATCCTTTAGGAAAAAAATGACAGTAGGAAAAAAGTCATTTAGGTTTTGACCCAGATACATAGTAATTTCCATTTATATTATCAAAAAATGCTCACACACAAAACATGATTGTGTTTAGAATCTCGAGAAGATGAATTGAGCTCTCGAAAAAAAATCTACTGCAGGAAACTTTAGTTCACTTCTTGATATTCATGCCATGCCATGCAAGCAAGCGAGCATAAAAAAGGAAAAAAGTAAACGAAAAAAAAGTTTTTTAAGCTTCAACAAGCATCACAACAACAACTGCACAGAGCATATAGAAAAAAAGCAAAAGGGATAAAATAGACAGAATTGTTACATATCTCTAGGACTGGATAGATAGACAGAATGAGAATGAATAATAAAAAAGAAAATTTTCTACTGCTACTGCTACTCTTTCTTTTTTTGGCAGATTCAAAGTTTGAACGACGTTGTAGCTTGCAGAAAATCGAGGCAGCAGTAGAAGAGTTAATTGAAATATGCTCGAGTATAAAATTTTTATTCCAACGATTTACATAAAAATTTCATTGTTGACGAAAGCAAAAAATCAGGAAATAGAAAGGAGAAAATTGAAAATTAAATGTTTATTAAAGCTGACTTATGCAAGAAAAAATTTAATTGTGCAATGATTGTAAAAGGTCACTGATCTTTTATTTGATGATTTCTTCATTGAGAATTTTGATAAATTAAATAAAAGAAAATCTTTAAGTAAGCTTATAATGCCCAACATCTTGTTGTTACAATGTTGACACAAAGTCAAATAGAAGCAGAGAGAGAGAGAGAAAAAAGGAAAATTTATCTTACGACTTTATCCTCAATTCTTAGAATAAATCATGTCTTTTTTCATTTTCTGGCTAGAGAGAAATGTATCATAGTTTGTATAGTTCGCAATGCCTAAAGCCAAAATGTTAAGAAAGGAAAACCGCAACACTTTAACAAACAATCTTGCAAATTGTTCTTCCTACATTTGATATTGTATACATAATAATAATGTTCTGTTTTCTCTCACACTCTAATACTCTTCATTGCGCATTTGATGATTAACTTGCGGGATATCGGTTAATGTTTTATTCATAGATCTCTTCTTCTATTAAAGATAAAGAGAAAAAGGCCACAGAACTCGACAAACGACTTAATTGCTCATTAAATATTAAATCTTCATTTTGTTAGACTTTTGCCATGTTAAAGATTGAACTGTGTGTGGTTTACTTTTATTCTTATTCAATTAAATGTGATCAAAATTGACTTATTTTTATTTGTACAAGAAGGAAACTCAAGGGTGATTCAATGATAAATGTTTATTATGATTGTCGATAAAAAGTTTATGTTGACATCTTAAAGAGACTTTGATCACTTATAAAGTTGGAAATTTCTAAAGGTAGAAAACTTATGCAAAAAATCTGCTGAGTTTACCAAAATCTAAACGTAGAAAATTTAAATCTCAAAAAGATTCTAAATTTGAAAGTTTTTGGTTTGACTTTGACAATTTTAGACCAAATTTTATTATAAATAAGCCATTAAAATAGGAATTGATTGCTATTCTTCTTTTTTTAGAGACAAAATAATTTTAATGACATTTTAATAAATTCTCATTTCATAATTCTCTTCATTATTCCTAAACAAACATGAAGCGATCGATTACAAAGTCAACTCTAATCCTTTTCTGTCTTTCTTATCCCTTCATCCTAACCCTCTCTCTTTCTATCTCTAAACATACAAAATATATACGCAAATGACACGAGAGAAAAAGAGAAAAAAATCATTTCCTTATTGATTTTGCTTCTTATCTTTGTCTCGCTCTCAAGACCATGCACATAATTATGTTTGTTAAGGATGCTGATAATATTTGTTTCTCATTCTTTTCTTTTTCTTATTTTAGAGAAATAAGAAAAGATAATGATACTTTTAAGGATTTGATAAGAATGATGAGATTTATCCGATTGAATAAATTCGATAGATAAAAAATAAAAGAAAGAGTAAGACACAGGAAAGGAGGTTTATTTTATTATATTTTTTGGGAGTGGGTAATTGATTATGAGATAATGATGAAAAACTCTTGAACGTCAAAAAAGGGTTTGCTGTCAAGTGGATGTAAATGGAAATAAAATATTTTCCAAAATTAAGTAAAATTAAAGCTGTATAGCTTTAATTAGAAAAAGACCTAATAATCTTCACTTTCCATTAATTTTCATCGCATTAATTTGAGTTGAGTGTGTCTTGAAAGAGAAGAATTCATCAATCACATGCTGTGATGTGATTGTTTCAATGACTTGATTAATCACTTCCAAACAATTACTCATAATTAAGTCATTATTTTTGGTGGACTTAAGATTAAAAATTGAACAGTTTTAGAAATAAAAAATTTTGAAATGCTTTTTTCAAAATTTAAAAAAAATCAATAATTCGATAAAAATATTTTAAGCCTGGTAGTTTCACACGACCGTTAGAGGCTTTTTTTGAAAAAAGAAAGCCCAGGGGTGTTAAATGTTTTCTTTCGAAATCGTTTGAATTGAGAAAAAAAATTGTGGAGAAAAACTTTAAATATCAACACTTAGCTAATTATTATAAGCTCTGAATGCAAAAGATAATGTAATTTAACTAAACCAAACATTACTTTACAGCAAAATCTATTAAAAATTAATAATTTTGATATTTTTGCAAACATTTTATTTTTCGAAAATTTATTTCGAAACATTCGAAAATTCAGAAACATTTCGAAAAGGGGTGTGAAATCACGTTTGAATTTAAATTTTCAACCGTCAAAGTCATCGAGTGAAACTACCAGGATTTTAAGCATTAAAAACTTCATGTTGCCACCACAAATTGCATTATATAAATTCAATTTAATTCAACAGTAAGAAAAAATCAGACATCAGCTAAGAGCAAAACTACTCTCATAATAAATTACATTACAGCAAGCAAGTATCGTTCAAGCTGTTGAGCTTATCCCCTTTAATGAACTGTTTACACAAGAGTGAAGCAGTAGAAGAAATTCCTGAAAGACTAAAAATAGTGGGGACAGAAAATTTATATAGTACTTGTTTTATATTCCTCGAGGATATGTTTTTAAAAGAGAAGGATTAAAAATTAAATAATGAACATTTCACTTCCGCTTCACGAGTAGATATGCAATTTTAATTTTAAATTTTTGTTTCTCTTTTCAGGACTTTAATCGGACACACCATTAAATTGCTAAGTTTACATTCATCCCGAGGATATAAATGCAAATTAAAACACAATTAAGCGACTGTGCCAGTGAATTTAGTGAAAATGTGGTGCAAAAAATACTTGAGGCATCTCACTCTCGTAAAAATGAAATGCACCATGAATGGATGTATATCGAAGTGTCCTCGTATTATAAAATAGTGCCGCATGGGAGGCTTCATTATCATCATCACCGCAGCCATTATCGTGGTCGTCAGTGGTCGTTGTGTTCAATAGATAATTTCAAATTAAAATGCTCGTTCCTCATCAACTGTATTTTACTAAATTACTACTATGAACTCTGTTGGCCATTATTTTGGCTCATCTGGAAGTCACCTGTAGCAAATTATTGTTGTCAACAGACAACTGGGATGGCAATGACAACACATAAAAATTTAATGATCGATAAAATTTTTCTTCAGAATTTCAAGACAGCGGCGTCATCATTATTACTAAAACTAGTGAAAACGTCATCATCGTGTTTTTATACAAAGTTCTTTTACGAGCAGCAACAGCAGCAGCAGCATACACCAAATAAAATTCATTTTAGTTCGCATAGCGTAAATACATTTTGTGATTTGAGTACAAATAGTGATGAATTATTAGTGACGATTATTCATGGAATTGAGCATTATCAACGCTGCTTAGTAATAAAATCATCACGACATGGCTCGAAAACATTGAACTTTTTCTACGGAATTTTATTGATACAACGTCATCTTCTGATATGTAACAATTACGAATTTAGTAATGAATATAGACGTGAAGATAATAATAACAATAATGTAGAGACAACAAATGATCAAATTTTAATAATTCAACACTCGCTTGCACATAATCAAATGCCAGTCGATGACAATTCGACAGTTTCAACTAGCAACCACAAACTGAAAAATCATCATCATAGACAAAATAATGCCTCAAAGTTCTCAAATTCGTGTCATCGTTTCAGTGATGGCAATATCTTCAATGCGCTTTTATTCTTTATTATACTATGCATTCCATTGCTGACAAGCGCCCACACATTGAAATACAATCCAAATGTGGTAAAAACAAAATATGGACCGCTACGTGGTATCATATTGAGACAGAACCCGACTGTAGAAGGATATTTGGGTGTGCCCTATGGTAAAGCAATCATCAATTTTATTTTCTGTCTGTATAAGAGTAAGAGAGAAAAAACCCTTTCATAGTCATTTTATGTATAATGCACTTGGGCCTTCAACCATATCTAGCACGCGTTGACATTTTCTCTCTTGACGGCAAGTGAATGTGTGATGAAATTTCATCATTTTTATAGCTATTCATTGTCAAGAGCAAAATGAAATTTCACATTGATGACAATGACGATGAAATGATAATAGAGACGGTTGAAAAGTGCTTTCATTTTTATCTTGAAAAACATATGTGTTTGTATATGTGTGGTGTGATAAATTGCCATTACATCCATCCTTTTTCTCTCACTTTCATGCTCTTATCTTACTCACACGTTTTTCCTTCTTTTTTTGACTAAACACTTTTTTTTCTTCAACAGCTACTCCACCATTGGGCAGTCTAAGGTTAGTAATAAATTTACATCATAATTATTCATCCCTGATGACTGAACATAAATTAATGTTGCCACTTCTGCTTTTGTCTGCATTTTTTGGCAACATGAGTAAAAAGAATGAATGAAATTTTTTCTTATCCTTCTCTCGCACATATATATACATTTCATTCCATTGTGTTGTTTTGTAATTTAATACTTATACACTCATTTGTATTGTGCTAATGCTAATGTGAAATGAGAAAAAGAGTAAAAAACAAAAGAAGAGATAAATTCCATTTTATTATATCCTCTTCTAATCTACTCAAATGAAAATTTATAAAAAAGTTAATTTTGTGTCGTTAAATTGTTTTATAATGAATTTGAATCACATGTGCATAATGATTTTATAAAATTATTTAAATATGATAGATGATTCATCAAAATTATTATTTTATGTTGAATGGAAATTTCTTTTTTGTTTTATCAGTCTTTTATTAAAAGCTCTCAATCGAAATAATTTTAAGAACAAGAACATTTTTTAATAGCATTAGTTAATACTAAGTTATGAAAAATGTTGAAATTTAACCTTTCAAATTTAAATTCATCTAATTGATTTTCATATCAACCAGCATTTTTGATATATTTAATTAAATTCAATAATGATATACAATTCACATTCCTTCTAAGAACTATGATATATTAAAAATTAAAAATTCATTCAATTTCAACCTTCCACGAATTGTCTAGACATTATTTAAAAGTTTAATAAGCAAACTCAATATCAGCAATTTAACGAAATAATTTTTATACAAAATAATTCAATTAAATTAAACCTAAAGACACAAACGTTTGAACTTTAAAATTAACCTAGATTTCAAATATTTTTTCCCACAAGTGTTGAATTTCTCAACAAAAATTTTAAAGTGAGAAATCTCGATAATAAATCTAATTGATGGAAAACGTTATCTCTCTTTTTTGCTTCTCAAGTAACAGACAAACAAGACAACTTTCTTAAAAAGGGAAAAAGAGCATAATCTCTAGTGACATCAAGAGTATTGAAAAGTTTTCTTCTTTTATTTTTGCTTACTTCTTATTCAAGTACAAGTAAGAGTTTCCTCACACTTTAAAAGTTCTTTTAGAGTGGATTATTATTATTTTTATGTGCATGTCCAACAATCGCTATTACATGCATAACAGTGATATGTACAAATATGGAAATTTTCTAAGACACTTTGAAAAAGCTTATATGGTATATATACATGTATGTGAGAAGAACAACAAGAAAAATATATTCATTCGACCTACTACGCACATCATATATTTTATGTGTTACTAACATGTCTTTCCTTTTCTATTCTTTTACCAAAAAATCACCTTGGGGTCATATCACATACACACGCAAACAATATATAGATACATGCCCCCAGTGACACCTTCAACATGGAAGAATACTCGCCTTGCCGATCATTTTTCACCAGTCTGTCCACAAACAGTGCCCGTAACATCGGATACCGGCATGGAAGCTTTACTGGAGATGCCGAGAGGTCGTTTAGCTCAATTGCGTCGAATGAAACCACTTTTATCAAACTATTCTGAGGATTGTCTATATCTTAACATGTATGTTCCACGTGAAGGTGAGTAAAACAAAAATTTTGTTTATTTCTTTGAAGAAAAAAAGATTCTTAAAAGATATTTTTCCTTTGACTTTACACATATTGTTTATTTAATAAAATTATTATAAACAAAAACAAAAAGAAATGTGAAGGCATATTAAAGATTTAAGAGTTTAGTCGAAAAACGAAATGTCACTTTGTGGTATGAAAGAGCAACAAAAGATGACAAAAGAACGGAAGCACATCAGTCAACGAGAAATGACGGCGAAGAGTGAAAAATGTCATGGCGTAATTGCACATGATATGGCACATACACAAACAACAGCATTTTTACCCTCATCCTTAACAAGTGAAATTGTTTGTCTTTGCCGCTTCAGTCAGAGTTAAACACAGAGAAAGAAAGCGAGTACAAAATCCACTTGAGAATGGATGCGAGAATGTAATTCATTTATTATCATGCACACATATTATGTGCCGCCCTTTTCTTACTCACTAACTCATTCTACTACGAGACACGAGATATTGTAACATAGAGCGTGTATGATGATGCTGATGATGATATGTGTGTGCTTTCTAAACAAGAACAGTGAAAGTCTTTTTTATTTTTCTTCTTTTTTCTTAGTCGCTCTTTTAAAATAAATTTATATATACACATACATACATACATTTTGTAAAGAATGATTGATGGCGTACTGTACTGAACAAACATCGTTAATCTATCAAAAACTCGACACATGTTTAATTGCATCTGAAATCATTGTAAATGGAATGAGGATTTTTTTCTGCTTCTTTGTTTTTCTGACTTTATTTATTTAGTATAAATTGAAAGTGAATAAAATCAGACCGAACCGAATATTATTACAGTCGAGTGAGAGCGAGAAAAGAAAAATGTAATTTATATTTTTTGTATGCTGCGAGCTAAAAAATTCTGAATAATAGCTATAGAGGGAGAATAAAAGTTTTTCATACATTGACTGAAAAGGGTTACGAACGAGCTATTGTTTACATTCTATTCTGTCTATAAATTTTTTCCATTTTATGAACGTTTTTTGAAATAAAAAATTTATTATTCTTGTCGTTTTTTCAAGAGCAAAACAAAAAATATCAAGATCAAGTTCAAGTTCAAAATTTAAAATTAAAGATCAAGTTCAAGTTCAAAGTTTAAAGTTAAAAAGATCAAGTTTAAAATTTAAAATTAAAAATACTAAGAAATATTTTAAAGGGTAATATGTCTTGATATGCTTTATAATATTATGTTATAAAGACCTATGATAAGAAAGATTCGCTTATGCAGCGTATTCATATTACTATAGAGTGACAAAAGAATGGAATAAAAGTTAAAAATTTTCTTTTCAATCGAAAGTTATAAATCTTCATATTTGAAGTTATTTAAAAATTTGCGAAAAAATGATTCGTAATTTTATTTAAAACTTTTTCTCTTTTCTTCATTTTTTATTCCATAGTCGAGGGTTGAAAAAAAGTTTTTTTTCTACCAAGCATTCAAACAATACAAGTGGCTTAAAATAAAAAAGAATCAGAACAGAGAAAATTTAGTCGTTTTGTTTATGCGTGAATGGGGAGACAAAAAGAGAAAAAAAGTTTCAACTTTCTTGGCAACAACAATTTTCTAAAGAATGGAAAGAGAAAGAAATTTGTCATATATGAAGAGAAAGATGAAAAAAATATAAACATAAAGAAGCAATGAAAGAGTGAGGGTAAAAGTTGTTTTTATTCTGAAACGGGTACGACTTTTGCATACGCAAAAAATATTTATCTTCTTTTATCGACAAAAACACACAGTGATTCACTTCTTTTGTGACAAATTGATTTAAGCTCTTTTTTCTTTCACTCTTGTTTTCTTTTGAACCACATTCATATCACTTTTGTTTAATAATCAAAATTTTTTACTTATATGGTTTATTTTACGAAATAAGGAAAGATTAATGATAAACGCTTTAATTCAAATCCTAATATTTTTAAATAAAATTAAAGGAAAATGTTTAAAATTGAAAATATTCTATTATTTCTTGATTTATTTAATGCTTTCCTTCTTCAAATAACAAAAGATATGCGTGGGAAGAAATTCACTTGTACAATAGGTAATAACAGACAAGTACTTACATTGTATTAATATTGCTAAGCAATTGAAAAATTCAAGAACTTATGAAGAAAGCTTTTTCTCTTTTTCTTTTGAGACACTTTTAATCCAAATTTTTATTTGAACATCAAACATTAAAAATTAAGTCTCAAGTGCATGAAAAATCCTAAAAATACAAGATGACGACAAAGAGCTTTAGTGAAGATTATAATATGAAAGGTACCTAAGAAAATAACTTGAAATACACGTGTAGCGAGATTTAAAAAACAGAAAAGTAAAGGTTGCCTTTCTATGGCAATAAGTACAATCACATTATAGAATTTTCTTTATCATCATTCTTGAGTCGACTGCCAAAGAAAATTAGTAATAAAAAAGAGGTTTCATGCAACAACACTAAAAAAGAAAAACACAACCTTATTACTTTATTAACATTTTTTTGTCAGCCTGCCTTTTTCACAAGTTGGAAGTGTAAAGAAAAGTTTTTAATGGCATTCCTTGAGTTTGAAGGTTGAGAAAAAAAAATGCAAAATAAAGAAGAAATTGAAATAATTTGCTGTGCCTTTCGCGTCAAGAGCACTCCTTATGATTGCGTCAGTCTCATATCCGTACTGTCAACAGTAATATTAAAAAGGGGGCCGCAATGCTTTCATAAAAAATTCAAAAGCTCTCATTAGCTTCTCTTATCTGAAATGCTAATTTCTTCCTCTCGCACTCTCTTGTCAGGAAAAAAAGGAAAAAGACGAAAAGTAAGTAAGGAGGAATTTTTTCCTTCTCTTGGGGCGCGACTAACAAACGAGGCTTAAAATTTCCATACTCTGTCGCTCTTCTTTCCTTACTACAGACATAATGACTTAAAAAAGAGAAAGGTGTATTTTTATAGAGCATGGCATCAGTCGAAAGTAGCTAACGAAGGAAAATTTATGAAAAGCTACCCCGTAAAATGGTACGCACCGGAATGTTTTCATTGCTTTGCGCGAAACATCAATTTTTAATATCATCCATTCTACCTTAGCATTTCGAAATAATTAAAAACATTTCAATTTTTAACTACTCGAACCCGACTCAAAAGCAGAAAGCTTGAGATGATAAATTTTCATTTTTTTACCATGATTTCTTGAATGTTATAAATTTTATTCTCTCTGTGTCAATATTCTTTTTTCACATAAAAAAAATTAGGTAAATAGAAAGAATCTCTTGTGAAAATTCAATCTCCATTTAATGTAGCCTTCTGAAAGTAAAACTTTTTCTTATAAATTCTTGAGAATGAATATTGATGAGTGTCACACTTACGCTCTGTTACGTTTAAGAATGGAAAAACTTTCTTCAACAAGAGTAAAGATTTTTCACCTGAATTTATTGATTTTTTTTGTTATTTTGAATATGAAAACGCATTAAAATTTAATTCTATCCAAGTTTGTGAATTCAAAAATTTAATTTTATGCTTTTTAAAGCACAAATTTTTGAAGAAAATCTTAATTTTTTACATAGAGTAGTGAATTTAATAAAATATTTGTATATTTTATGAAAGTTTTGGATTTAAAGTTGCCAGAAACAATCTGAATTTATTCCAAAGAATATCAAAATTGTTAAATATTGAAATAAAGAAACTTCTTGAAAGATTTCATCTTTGACACAATTTCATAATGAAATATACAAAAAATTTTGATATTCAAACAGCAGAACATTTGTGCAAATAAAAAAAGGAATTTTTCCCAAAGAAAGTCAAAGTAGCAAGATCTCTGAACATTTTCAACCTCTACAAATAAAAAGAGTGTTAAACGTAAGAAAAGTTTCTTCTTTTCCTGAGCTCATATACAAACTTTCCTTTTTTATGCTCCAGTAAATGTCTACATATAATATTCATGGGTATATGAATTTATAATTTTTGAAGCTTTTAATTGACCATGGTTAATATAGAAAGAGAGCTTATAGAGTTTCGCAATGAAAATATTTTCTCAAATAACATAAAAACTCATAAAACCTCATCATGTTTAACACTCTTCAAATTTCCAATCCGCAACCGCCATAAATTTTGATTTTTTTGTCACTTTTACTCTACTTCGTACAATGCCGCGGCGCATTAAAAGCAAAAAACAGCAAAAAAAAGATTCTCTTACAATGTAGGCGGATGAAAGGACATTGTGTGTTCATTCTCGGGAAAGTATTCCTTATTTCGCAGAGAATGAAATGGGTCTGTGTGTATTTATATTGGCATGATGGGACTTTGATAAACTGAGGAAGATTGTGTAAATCTTTTGTGAGTATAGTACACACAAAATCCCTGCAAGTAATACAAGTACTAAGTCATAATTTCATGTCACGTTCTCCTTAAACAGTCCCCCGATGAGCGGGAGCAAAGAAAGGAAGCATCCATCTACAAGACGGGAGAGAGAAATGTAATCTAATTACATAAAAAGCAAAGATTCAGAAACGACCGTTGGTGAACAGGCGAGAGAACGAAGCGTGCATTAAAAAACATTCTTTTTATATTTTGCTCCAAACTTTAATAAATATTTATTTCAACAGGTACACTTTGCTGTCTCTGTCTCCCAATGTACATCTTTAATATGCTATTCATAGCGTAATAGCTTCAAGTAATGGGTCCTTTTAGAATTTGTTCTCTTTGTTCTTTTTTTTCTTCAGTCTTAACCGCTATTCAGCATTTCCTACTCTAATGATAATAAAAGCACATTTTTTCTTATTCCAAAACTCAAAATGATGATGGCGAGAGGAAAAGGAAAAAGAAAAATGTTTATATGTATGTTTAGGAACGGAAAATAAAATTATACAGAATTTTTTGTTATTCTTTTTATTAAGAAGATTATAAATTAAATCAGTCAGTCAAACTGAATGAAATTCTTTTTTCCAAATTTAAGCAGACATACAAACATAAATTATAATGAAAAAAAGGAAGAGAATGATAAAAATCTAACTGCAAAAAGGGAAGAGTCATGAAAAACACATAAACGGTAAAACATAATTTTTGGTCATAATATTTGATGGAGCTTTTCGCTTCATTGCTCAGTGGTCGATTCTACCTAACAAATTTTTGTATGAGCAGCACGTCGCATCGGAATATTAAGACGAATTTTTTCTCTTCTTTGTGTTCATTCCATGCACATTCGTTTATACTCTCGCTCGATATCGATTGCCTCACGCGTTCATGATAAAGTTGATTTTGTGATTAATGAAAAACAAGGGAATATTGGCATTGCCGTTGTTTTCTTTCATTTATTTGAAGTTCATAAAATAATTGATATTTATAATTCAGAATAAAACAACTTTCAAGGTTGAAAAACTGTTAATAAAGTGAAAATAAACAATTAAATACAATTCAATAAACGTAAACAAAAAAATTAAAAGAAATTCTGAATTTCACTGCAAATCACAAGAGTTTTTACTTTATTCAATTTTTACAAAGCATTTTTCTTCAATTTACGTCATAACTTTAATTGTCATTACAAATTCTTGACCGTACTAATGTCAATTATGAGTTGAAAGTTAATTAGATGAAAACATTTTGACATTTGTCTTCAAATCTAAATTAAATTCCATTCATTGTACTCGAAAGAATAAAAATGACGACATTTCTGTGTATTTCAAGAGATAACGAGTGCGATAAAATTTTTTGAGTACATTTTTTATTACTAGTTGACGATCGGACAAAGTCCAACAACAAGTCAGTCATTGTTGCGCTCTTATATGATTTCAGTATCATTTCAATTACATCAATTACTTTTTTATAGAAAAAAAGGAGCAAAAAGAAAAGCCAGAGCCAAAACGGATAATAAAATGATTTTCATCTTTTTTTCGCTCGCACTTTTCTTCCATTTACGTCAAACACAACAATGGGTAAAGCGAATAAAGCAATAGCAATAAACATAAATATTGTGACAGAATAGAATTGCCACGCACCATTAATTATTTTAATTCAATTAATCTACAGAGATTTCTTTCTTCCCAAAATCTTATCCGAGGTCGTTGGATTGTTCACTAGATGCGACAGAAATTCATTCATTCATTCGTTCGTTTATCGATTTTTAAGCTTTTTTCGCCTACCCGCAATCATAGCTTTAAACGGCTTCGCACAGAATATTGTAAAAAATTTTCTTCTTTCACCGCTGCTATTACTATCATCATTTTTTGGTTTTTCAACTTGAGATATACTTTTCTTTGCCTTTCATGAAAGCAAAGACGAAACCGAGAGGAAAAATCTGTTTTCTGTCTTTCGTTGTGTGCGGAACTCACTGATGCTCAAATGAACATTTCTTCGATAAGAGAGCAATGCTAGGAGAAGAAAAAATTTCCATTTTCTCCTTGTTGTATGAAAAATTGCGAGGCTGATAAAATTTCACACAACTGCATATTGATAAAGCGAAAAGCCATAAATATTTATTAAATTCTTTATGGGTTTCGTTCGCGCAGTCAGTGTTTTTCTCCTACGTTCATTGCAAATATAGAAAGCGAGTGAGTGAATGAGAAGAATTTTATATATTCAAATCAATATTACAATGAGGAATTTGATGCTTTAAAGAAAGTTGCCTTGAAGGAAGAAATATTACACTTTTTTCCATTCGTACTCGATAATATTTATATATTATTGTTCGAGCTTTACGTTCATTCATTCATTTCCAAGAAAGAAAGAAAAAGACGTAAAAGAAGCAAAAGGTGAAAATTTTTACAATATAAAATGAAAGCAGGTGCTTGAAACCTTATCAATCATCAAAATTTATTTCTCAATTATTAAATTATGCTATTCATTTTAAATTTGATTTGACAGCAAAAAAATTATTCTTAGAAGGCTCAATTAGGTTTATTGTAATCTAAATATTGATAACAAATGATTAAATTTTCCAAGAAATATCAAAGTTGTAGCTATTTTTGTAATCTTTTACTTACACAAGTTAAAAAGTTTTCATTTCCATCCAACGTTGTTTTATGTATAAAAAAAATTTAACAAGAAGACGTTAATCATAGTTTGATGTCGTCGACTCATGTAACATCAAATTTTTCCTTCATTATGTGTATCACTCTCACTCAATAATGATATTTGAAACTTTTTACTCCTTCTTCTTTTAACAACTTTGCTTTCATCTTCGAAATGAAAATTCAACGCTTTCGGCATTACGTCTTAAAAATGTTTCATCTTCCAAATGAAGAAAATTGTTGCAATCTTTTAAGCTTATTTCAAAAAGAAAATCGCTTGACATTAAAAGAAATTTCCTTATATATGTATGCATATATTCAACAAATGGCCGTTGGCAAAATCAGGACTTTAAATATTTGCTTAACATTTTTTCTCGTGAAATTTATTTTAATAGAAAATCACTGTCTATTTTTACCATCACAATTTTGTTTCTATCCTTATTTGAAACTCATATATTGTCGATGCAATATTTCACATTATATTATGGTTTAATGAAAGGAAAATTCTATTTTATGTACTGCTAAAATACACTTTATTACTACGTGATTCACATACATTATTTTTGCATTATATGGTGAACGATAAAAAGAGAAGGAGGCAGTAATATCCTGCATGCCATGTTCATGATAACATTTGGAAAGCTTTCCATAATGCACTTAAATATGCATGAAAGTGGAAGCACAAGCTGACCTCATTATATAAGTGTCTACGACATCATGAGCAGCAACAGCAGTAGCACATCGTAAAGGTGAAATTTATATTTGACAACAGTTACTTACCGGTTGCTTCACTTCACTCGTTTTCGTAATGTATTTTCAATTCCGTAGTGCATTTGCAGTGTATGACAATGAAAGCAACTGCAAGCACGGCGGAAGTGAAGATAACTTATGAAATTTTCATCAGAACAAGAATTTAAAAGAAATTTATGCAACACGAACTACATGAGCACACATATGTGAAAGTGATGATGATGATAGTGAACCAAAACGGAAAATGAACTTTAAATCATTTGTTTGCTTATATCAATGCTCATCAGCACAGAATACACTTTGATTTGCTAGCAAATATTTGTAGAATGATATGTGTATGTATGTGGAAATTATTAAACATCAAACATTTCCATTCCATTTAAATATCAAAAGATTCTCTTTTATATATGTGAAGAAAACATTTGTTGAATCTACAAACTCTCACTCACATTCAGATATATAAGAGATTTTCCCAGGCTTCATGCTCGACATCTGACACAACGACGACATTGACACATCGTATAGCAATGTCGTAAATGTAAACATTTATGTGTAATTAAGAGATTTCTACTCTTGTCGCTGTGTAAATTTCTCCCATGACGCTTTTAACACACCTGAATGAGTGTGTCGTAAAACAAGAAAAGTCTAAAATTTATTCATTTAATTAACGATTCGAGACTTTTTTCTTTCCCTTATTGCACCACTAGAAGATGAAAAAGTTTTCTTTCCTTTGCTCATTCGATTGAAGATTTCTCAATGTTTGCAAGTTTTTCTTTCATTACAATCTTCTTTTTTATATGACAAACTTTATGTCAAGTACATACTAACGAATATAAAGGAAAAAGGAATTTGCATTTCAATTCCTTTATATAAGAAGGGAAAAATCCTGTTTGTACATTCCCTAGACATTACTTTTAAAAAGAGATTCATCAATGGCAATTTTATAAGCATAAATTGAGTCATCCATTGAATAAGTTTCGATAAGATGATGATGGATTGATTGAAAGATTGAAAAATACAGCCTAAAGTTATTTCTTTTCATCGCACCTTTTTCTTTTCTTCGTATTCATATTTTTACATGTAAGAGCTTGCTTGAAATGATAATAATAATAAGCAATTTTTATTTAAAAGAATGTATATTGCGGAAATGTGTATTTTTTATTGAATAACATGTCTTTTAGCACGAATTCAATAACCATTAAAGAATAAGCTCATTCATTTCATTCTCTTGCGATGTCTTTTCAACCATTTATTCAATGCAATGACATTTTATTGCTTTTTTTAAATGAAAGAAAGAAGAATAAAAGAATTTCTGTAGAACTTTATCTTTTTCGTCTTTTGCTACTCCTCCTTCATCATACCAAATTGACGATAACTTAATGAAATTTTTTCCATTCGTGGTGTTAGCGACAAATGAGCATTTATTTAATGCTTTGAAAAACTTTTTCAATAATGTATACTTTTTTTTTTTGTAAAAGTAGGAGAAAGAAAACAGAAATGTACTCATGAGATTAATGAGATAAAAAGACACTTTTTGTTATTTCATTTTGAGGGCGAAAGAAAGTTTTTTTTCTTCTCTCTCTCTCTCTCTTTTTCTTAGTTAAAAAGCAACAACCTTCAGTTAAAAAGCTGAACAAGAAAGAAACTTTTTTCTTTCTTAAATAAATAAAATCTACTTGAGAAAATGAAATTTCTGCTTAAAGCACTTTACCTTCTTTTTAATGACGATGCAACAAATCATTTTCTAACCCTACTACATCATAAAAACTCTCTCTGTGTTTCTATTGATTTTAATTTCTTAATTAGTAGATTGCAAGCTGTCTACTTAAATATAAAGCACTTAACTGAACAATGAACTCTCAATTTCACATTAAATAAACTTCAAAGCCATTAAAATGAAAATTTTACGATAGAAGAGATTTTTTTCTTCAAACTGCTAACAACAATATGTTGTGAAGAAGAATTGCCTTGAAAGCTCATTAAACTCTATCATAAAACAATGACTTTGAAAAACAATTGTTTGGAAAATTTCAATGAAAAATCAATCGAATCAAAAACTTTTACTTCATAGCTTCGTTTTGCTATTGTGTCGTCAATTACAAGTCATCATAATAATAAGAAAGCATTGAACAAGATTCTAAAATTGAAAAGGAGGAGAAAACGACATTAAGCTCTGTCACACATTTTCTCGATTTCATTTTCTGCAGAGCATTACGTAAATTGATTGAATTGCGTGAGAAATCGATTATAATGTCATCGAAGAGTTAGCTAATAGAAAGTTAATCTGTTGAAGAGCAGAAAGTAGCGTAATCTTATGATTACTTGTCAGCATTTGATCTAATATGATTTTATTGAATTGATTTTAAATGGAAAACTAATTAGACTCTTAGGAAAAGAAATTGAAATTATTTTGTACACGTTTTGCCTTAAACTGAACAATTTTCCTTGTTCAATTTCAAACTTTAACCACTTGCCACAAACCACAAATAATTGTATTATCATCATTCTACCTAAAGGAAAATATCTTTTGTATATTTACATTTGTGTCTCACATACAATTCATCCGCATTCATAAATTTCAATTTTCCATTTATTTGCAGATGAAACAGGTGCCTCAATTGATAAGCCAATGGCAACGTTAGTCTACATACATGGTGAATCGTACGAATGGAATTCGGGAAATTTATATGATGGAACAGTACTCGCTGCCCATAGCAACATAATTGTTGTTACAATAAATTTTCGCTTAGGCATTCTTGGTATGTAAAAGCTTTTTCATTTCTTTGTATTTACGCATTGGCAGAAAAATAAACTTTCTTGATATCATCGCATATGTTATTGTACGAACTTCTTATTTTAAGAATGTATTCATTGTGATTTCTAAGAAGTAAAATAACATAGAGTGAAAATGGAACCAAGAAATATTAGATTTCTTTTGGATGTTTTGATTTAAATTGTTTTTATAAACAAAAAGATTATTTCGAAAATCATTGAAGTTACTTGCTTTATAACAATTTTATATGAAATAATAAACCTCTGCTAATTAGTATATTTCCATTCAGAATGGAATTATTTAGTAAATCATAAGAATTTCAAAATCAAACGATTCTTTATTAAATTTTAAAAAAGTTTGTTATTATTTCTTGATATCACAAAACCTTATTGTGTTAGACTTCATAGAAAATTTATTGAATATAAGCTAGGGATTCACATTACATCCGAAATGTAACAAAAACATTAAAATCTACAAAGTAAATACAAAATCTTCTTTATAAAAAATTTCACTTTGTGATATTAATTTTCTTCTTGCTTGTTCTTCTGTCTCTTTCATATACTTACACAGGATTTTTAAAAACAGGCACAAAAGCATCATCTCAGGGAAATTTTGGACTAATGGATCTTGTAGCAGGTCTACATTGGTTGCGCGAAAATTTACCAGCTTTCAATGGCAATCCAAACTTAGTAACATTAATGGGACATGGCCATGGTGCAGCGCTTGCAAATATTCTGATTGTTTCGCCTGTCGCGAGTGGTATGTATCGTAATGCAATTTCTCAAATGCAAAGCTGCTGCCAGACATATGTTACGAGTAGGTCGTAGTGAAAAAAGTATGATATATTGCCATTTTTATATGCAACAACATGCAGCACTAAAGCATGTCGGAATAAAAAATTTTTTTAAATTTTATGTGTTGCACCATCGACAAAGAGTCTTGTGTGTTCATAAAAAGTGAGAAAAAATTTTCATGCAATTGTGTGGCTAAAATTTATGCTTTATACTGACAAAAACACACACATACAAATATACTGCTCTAAAATGTTTATCTAGTGTCATATACAATGTACAATTTCCTAAAAAGAAAAATAGAGTAGAAATTCTTATAAAAATCTACAATAAAACTAAATTGGAGTGAATTTCAATTTCTAACAATTTTGCCTTGGACGAAAAAAGATGTGATAAAACAATTCTGTTGTTGATTTGAGGGGAATGAAGCTCTTTTGCATTCCAATTATGTAAATTTTATCTATATAAATATTTTAACTTATTTCACATCCATTTCCTGCAAGACATGATGTGTGGTATGTTCCTCATTTATCTCTACTGTTGGAAAATTATTCATTGTATGTAAATTTCTTGTCTTGTGCTGATCAAAATGAAAGATTGACGCATGAACTTAAAGGCCATCAACTCATTCCACTATCACAATAAATATAAATTATTAAAGCAGTCGCAATCAATTTTATTGCCTCCACAAAAAAATAAAAATAACTAGGGAGAAAAAAATCAATTTTTTACCACTCACATAAAATTCAATTTTTTTCTACAGATTTGATACATCGAGCGATTCTGATAAGTGGCTGTGCATTATCACCGTGGGCAATTCAACGCGATCCATTATCAATAAAGAAGAAGGTCGCAACTGATACGGGTTGTCATGGAGATTTATTAGATGATGATATAGCGCCATGTTTACGAAAAAAGTCCATATCAGAATTGTTGGCAATCAAACTGGATCCGCCCAGGTAAATATGTCCTACTTTAAAAAAAATCGGTCATAACAAATAAATTTTCCTCGACCTTTGTACATTCCAACTCCATTTCTAAAGCTCATCAATTAGCTTAATTAATTGCCAAATGATTGCACTCCAATTCTAGTCATTGCTCGTTTGTAAAGTCTATAAATAAATAAAGTGTCAAAGAGTTGAAAGCACGCCAATAAAATGCGAATTAAAATGTCAAGCGAAAAAATGTTTACATTTCCTGTCACATGTCATTACACTCGTGGACGTGATTCATCAAAATTACTTTAATAGCGAGTAAGTGCTTGCACAGATGCCGGACACACAGCATGTTGTGGAAGTTAAATTTTAACGTTGCGGAATTGTAATTAATTTTTGTTCACGAGTGGCCATTTACGTGAATGAGCAAAAAAAAGAGTGAGTTATGAACTGATGAACCGTAAAATGGTTATTTACGTAAGGCTGAAGATAAAAATAGATGTTTTTTGTATTTGTGTCTGCAAAGGGTAAAAGCATCATTATATATAGCCTAGGATGATTTCTAAATTAAATAAGGTCATTCACAATTAAAGTGAACGAACCTAAACACCACTGAATTAAATTTAATTTTATAAATTCAATCACTTAATTGTCATTAAATAATTTTAATTCATTCTTTTAAAATTTCTCGCTTAAAGTAAAAAAGCCTCTTAATTAGTGCAATTCAAAAAATTGTCTTTTTTATAATTTCACGATCATTTCACTTTATTTCAAAATAGGTTAATTTTACTTTACGCTATAACACAATTGTCATTCACAGTAAAAAAAGGCCAAATGGAAAACGAGATAAAAATGTCTTAAGGACAATTTACTCTTTAAACTAATTTAGTGCTTTCTCCTTGTTATACAATTACCATCATGACCCTCCGATCTCAATGTATTGCTCACTATGAATTTACTGTTCGCTTTTCATTCATTTAAAATTCTATTGCAACGTTGGCAAATCTGTCTTGTTAAATGAACTCGACTCTTTTGGTATGTTTCATTTACACAAAATGTAACAAGAGAGAAAAAAGAAATGGCAGATAGCAAAAGACGAGACATGATGTAATAAAAGTTTTTCTCCATTTCTGCTTTGGAAAGGATCAAAAAATAGCATCGTTGCCTCATGCTGCTTTAATGCTGTTTTCACTCATATCGTTTTTCTTTTGCTCATCTTTAATACACACAGATTTCTGCCGGGATTTGCACCATTCGTTGATGGAACTGTTATTGTTAATCCCGCTATAACGCCCATCATGCCAATTACGATACCGATGGGCGCAGCAATTGCTGGGTAAGTTAACTGACTGAAAACAAAAAAGTAACTTTTATTTTTATATTCACACATTACTTTAAAACTTTTTTCTTCCCTTCTTCTTTTTCCGCATAACAAATTAATATATATACGATAATCATGTAGTTCTGCTGGCATTGAATTAGCCGATTTTCCCACACGACAGCTGCTGTTTGCTGTGACATCTATAGAATCATATCTCGATTTTAGTGCCCAAGACTTAGAATTTGGTTTCAACGAAACACGAAGAGATCGTATATTACGAACGTATGTTAGGAATGCTTATCATTTTCATTTGAATGAAATTTTTTCGGCCTTAAAAGTGAGTAGAAGAATTTTTTTGGAACCTTTTTTTGTGCTTCTTGAGTGAAATGCAAAAAGGGATCAAAAAGAAGGAATTTTTGTGTGTGTTAAATATTTTAAAAATTTTGTCTTAATTGCATTTTTAAAACATTTCATTCTTTTGCTATAGAACGAGTACACATACTGGGAACAACCGCCCAGAAATCAATTGGGTTCGAGAGATGCTGCCTTAGAATTGTTAAGTGATGGTCATACCGTTGCGCCACTTGTGCGTTTGGGTTATTTACACAGCTTGCGAGGTGGAAAGTCGTATTTTATGCATTTTAAGCATCGCACGAATGAACGAGATTTTCCACAGGTAAGAAATTTGATCCTTAATCTCAAATATGAGGTCAGTGAGGTAAATTGAATTTACACATTATGAAGATATCAAGTTACGCAACAAATAAACAAAAAAAAGTAAAAAAGAATTCCTTGAGGCAGCGAAGAGGAAAAATTTCATTGCCAATCCTATCAAACAAGAATATTGGGAAGAAAATAAAGCGAAAATTCAGAGGGATTCAAGGAATAAAATAAATGAGAAGGAAAAATAAGATTTCTTTTTCTTTTACTCATTTTCTATTTTGGTTCGTTTGAGTGGTAAATGTTGGAACTTTTCCTCTTTCTTTTCATTTTCACTCACAGTTGAAATGATATTGCTTCATAAAGAAATTGTTACCTCCATAAAATTCAAGCATTCTTCCTCATTTTCATCTTTTTTGTACCTTTTTCTTAAAATCCTCTTTCTCAATGATTTTTCTTTTGATTTGTAAGCTATTTATTCTTTTATTACCATAGTAATCATTCTTAATTCAAAAGATTTTTATTTGTAGTTTTTTCATTTCAATTAAATTTTAGCAAGGAATTAAAAATAATTAGGTATTTGAAATTTAATAAATTTAATTATCCTTTTTAGTCATTCATGAATTTATAAATTTTTAATCAAGAATTCCGTTTGTTTCTCTTTTTATCTTTTAAGAAGCTTTTAAATTTAATTTATTCTTGTCAATCATCAAAGAAAACTATAAATAGATTCTCAAAATAAAATAATTAGTAAGATTAAAAAGAAACTTTATAACTTTGAAATCAAAATCTTGTAATTGTTGATAAAAATTTAATTTCATTTTCTCAAGAGACTGCTCTTTTATTCTCATAAAAATAAGCGCTTCCGTTGAAATCTCTCTTTATTTTCATTCAACACAAGCAATTACATAGATAAATAAAATGATTTCATGCTCTCTCCCAGTAGAATCATCCTTTTTTCCCACTTTTTGTCGCTACTTTTTCACTCTTTATCTTTGTTTCATATATAAAATTGTATCTTTCTCTTTCGTTTCAGCGATACGGAACAGTTCGTGGCGAAGATGTGCCTTTCTGCTTTGGACTTCCAATGACGCCGTTATTTCCATACAATTATACGCAGCAAGACATCCAAACAAGTAGAATTTTAATTCATTATTTGGCCAATTTCATACAAACAGGGTTCGTAAGCAATTTCATGCTTCAAGTATTGTCCAGAAGTTTTCTTATCATTATTTTATTTTAAACTATCTTGTGCTAATATAGGAATCCCAATGGTGATGCGACACCAACTAATCGACACTCGATCGAATTGGATTCATTGAGGCGATTAGGAAGTGATAGCCACTTAATCGAATCATTACCCGCACCATTATCATTACATTCTTCTTCATCATCACCAACATCATCGATGTCTTCCCAAATAATACTTCAGCAACAACATCAACAACAAAAAGAAATTCATGAAGAACTGCAACACCATCTAACATTAAATACTAGTGTGATTTTTAGGAGTATCCAAAATGATAATAATAACAATAGTAGTCATAGTATCAATGATGATAATAGTGAATCAATGCAGCACCAGCAATCGGCATTCATTCATCACGCCTTATCGCTCATGAACAATCGACATAGAAGATCATCTGCAGCAGTGAGCAGTAGTAGCTTCAAAAAATTCATTGTCAAAAGAAATTTCCCAAACAATCAATTGACGACAAGTTTAGGCTCAGACGAAGACGACAGCAATGAATTGGAATTGGATGGAATCGATGATGGAGAAAATGATGATGACGATTACATTGAGCGTGAAGAGGATGAGAAAACGAGTGGTCAGCAACAACAGAAGCAGCAAAAGACTGGCAATCATGATCGACTGGACATCGATGACAATGAAAGTGATTTGGAAAAGTCAATGAAGATGTATGTGCCATATTGGGATGCTTATGATACTGTAAATCAATTATTTCTTGAGATGAGTAAGTATTATCATTCTCAATGAGATCTTTCTTATGTCACATTACATTATGACTTTCTATCTATCTGTGATTGCATACTTAAGCAAGAAATATATTCAATGTGAATGGCAATTATCTTAAATATGGAGAAAGCCACTTCTCGATAAAAACAAATAGAAATTGATTGCAATGTTGAGCACAGAAATCTTGAAATTAGAAATTTCCTTCCCTTAAAATAATTCATTAAAATTGGAATATAGAAATTCACTATAAATCATAAATTAAATGGCACAATGCATGCACAATGTGTGTTCGACTTTCACACTAATACATATACACATACCTACATAGTTTCTATAGAAGATTAAACACAATCGTGCCAGTTACTATTATGAAAATTTGTTCATTTTGCAATAATCTGGAAATACATGCATTCACAGCAAGTGCACTAATCGCATAATGAAAGCGTTCACCAACAATGAGCATAACGAGATGTTTTTTTTTGATAATTTCGTGCTAAATGGAGAGCAATGATGTACAATTGTTTTCAAGAAATTAAATTATTAATTTTAATTGTTTGAAAATGGTCGAAATTACACTTCAGTCAGTTACAATTCAGTCAAGTATAAAAGTTTTTATGTTAAAGATTCAGCCTTGTCCTTGACGAAAATAATAAAAAACTTTTTTTGGCAAGCATTCAACATAATCATCATTGTTGACCACTGGAATGTCTTGAAAAAATCAATGTTGGCCTTCACTTGCTGTGTATTTCACTTTAAGTTCATTCATTTCACTGTCAATGGTCAATGACAAAAACGACTGCTCATCTTCCTCCCATCAGTAAGTTCTGCCTAAAAGCCAAGCCTAAAATCATGGTAATGAGCGTTAAAAAAAGCCGAGCAAAGCGAGATAATAATTTGCAGCCAAATCTGTAAATGTGTTCTTTCTTCTCCCTCTCTATCATTTTTTTGTGCTGCTTCCTACACAATCAACATTCTTTTAACATTGAATGAAATTGAAATTTGCCATTATGAAACATTATGCAAAATTATTCAATTTCAAAATTAGAATAAAGCATTTCAGGAGGCGGCTAAAAATTTAGAAATGAGGACTTTAATGTCAAAAACAAAACGCCCTTAAAGTTATAGGTTGACATTTTATGGAAATAAATCTATTTTTCAAAATTTCAAAATGAAAATTGGATTTTAACTACATATGAATTAACGCTTGTTTGTGGTCATGTATGCCATGAGCAGTCATTCAAAATTACAAATCGCATTGTAATTTAAAATTTAAATGAAACAAATATAATTTACATAAATTGATTTTCATCGAGTGTGGTAAATTAAATCGAATTTTTAAAGTCAAAAAGTATTCTAAATTAGTTACTTAATTTAGATGGTAGAACATAAATCTTTTCGTTTCTACAAGCAAGAAATTGTGGCAAAAAAAGAATCAATTAAAACATTTTCTTGTAAATGTCTAAGCAGAAAATTAATTATGTGTGATTTTGCTGATGCTCCTCCTTGACTTCCTCTTCGACTGTCACTTTCCGACCATATATCTTCGCACATTGCAAGTCTTATAACATGATCTAGATTTCCTGAACTTTTTTTTATCTTTATCACGCCCTACATGCGGAAATTCCTTTTTTTCACGCTCAACTCTTGGCTTAATGTGCAAAAATCTTTGTATTATTTTACACTCTGATACTGTAAAATGAAGTTACAAATCGTGAGCAAAACTCTGTAACATACTTTTAGTAATTAAATTACATTTTATATAGCAATGTAACTGACTTTATCGATATTAATTCTTGTGGCTTTTCTCTTTTCCATGAATTTCATGAGTAATTTAAGATACAAGATATTTGATAATTTAATAGCGCAAGTCGTAAAACTTGCCTCAGCTCACCCGAGGAAAGATGTTATCAAAATCATGTACAAGCTTGCTTTCTACTCTTCATTTTATTATATATATATTTTCTCGCCATCTTCTTCTTCAGAATATATACACAACTTCTTTGGTCGAAAGAGGAAAACTTTAAATGACTATGAGGATGAAATAAGAGCAAGCAAAAAAGTTTTTCCTATTTTATGTGTACAAAGTGAAAACCACGCACCCTTAATGGTCATTAATTCTCCACAATGTCATGCTCTTTTTCTCCTCTTCTTTTTCTCTATCTTCACCATTCAATTTAATCTCAAAAGAAGACATTCTTGAAAATCATGAAAATGTACTACTTTTTTCATTGGAAAAACCTCACACCACAAAGAGACATAAAAAATAAATTTCTTTCATCAGCAATACAAGAGAGAAATAACAAGAAATTTTCAATTTGTTTTAACATTTTATTACTTGTGCCATACATATACATTCATTTCAACTAACCATTTTAAACTAATTTTAATTTATTGGTTTAAGCTCTTTTCCATAAACATTTCAAATTTCATATGTTGTTCTAAAAGGCATGTTATCATTCTGTAGTTTGATTATAAACTGAATTATGCTTCAATTTATTGATAATTCTTATGATTTTTGAAAAATTTCTCTAAAAACTTTAAAATTAAGCAAAGACTCAATATAATTTTATTTATAATTTTTTAGAATAATTGGTTACTTCTATTCTTATTTATTTTATTAGTTATAAGCTAAATATGGTGAGTATTTATTCAATTTCAATGAAAATTTGATTTTAAAAACCTTTGTTTTGATTTATTTGTTTACATTTGAGTTTTTGTTTACATTTTAAAATTCTTTATTTACATCAAATTTAAGTTGAATTTTCTCAACATTTTCTATGAAATTAGGATTACTTAAGCGTATTAACTTGAAATAATTATACAGTTTTTCTTATATTAAATAACCTTTAACTCATTTCCTAATGTAACTCTTTTTAAATTTTCAGCAAAAGGTTCAATTTGAAAATTTGTATGCATTGTGGTATGAGAGTGTTTGTGATGCTGACACACAAAATAGTTTACTTTTCATTACACTTTCCTCTTCTCTCTCCTTTTCTCTGGCTGACGACGTTGAGCTGCTGCTGCTTCCATTTCTAAGTCACATAAATTTAAGACATAAATGTTTAAGAGAGAGAAAAAAGCAGCAAACATTTAATGGAAAATAATTTACGATTCCAGAAATGTTTCTTGCTTCTTGCTACCTCAACTATACACATATACCAGTAGTATGATTATTATTATTATTGTTATTACTATAGTTATGCTTTTATATTCAATTATTTAACCAAAATACGATTGCCATGTACAGAAAAGCAATGTCATAGCAGCAAAGTGACGTGAAAACTGCAGAAATTCAACAAATTTTCTTCTCACATTCTCTCGGTACTCTATTCAATGTATGTTTTTGTATACAAATGAGATAGAACTAACACTGCTGTTCCTTTGTTTGTTTGTCATCTCTTTCTCTCACTCTGTATGTGGTTTCTAAATGTAGAGAACTACACACATGTTAGATGGCTTTAAAATGTCTGTATGTATATATGCGCACATGTGTTATGTTCTAAAACAGATGAAAATAAGGCAATGAAATGAATTCTAAAAATTGAGAATGGAAAATGGAGCTTGAAAAGTTAAAATGAATTTAAAAGTATTGTATGATGAAGCCATTTATGAGAAACCACAAAAAAATAGAATTTAAGCTTTATTTTTGTAGACTTTTCACACGAAGAAAAAAAGTAAAAGCCTCGCTGTAGAGAGAGGAAGAAATATGGAAATATTGTCTCGAAAAAGCAATAAACAGTCTCTGCAATTTCAACAGACTCAAGATGAATACACAAAGCCATGCTTGTGTGACTTTTTTACTCTATTATGTTCTGGTTTGTTCCAGAATAAAAATATAAAAATGGAGGGGAAATGGCACATAAAAATTAATCATGTGTAAAATATTTTCTCTCTTTTTTTTGTTAAATTGTGTCTGAATGGAGAGGGAGAGGAAATACGAGGGAAATTTCCTTTGCAATTTTGAGGCACACAATCACATAAAATCACTTCAGACCGATCTTTTCTATCTGAATAATTGAGTAGGGCAATTTCATAATTCTTAATTTACGCTTTCATTTTATTAAATGTGATTCATAGGTAAATAAATAAGAAATTCTACTCACAAGAAAACTTTTTTTTTATTCAGTAAATAAAAGAATTTTTCGTGCTTTTATACAGAGTTTGGAAATTTATTATTTGTTTTTCTATTTTGATGTTACAGATTAGTTAAATAATTGCATTATTTTGGTATGTTTCATTAATATATTTTCAATCATTTCAATTTTGAAACCTAATGCAAAAATAATTTCTTAATAAAATTCTTGCAATTCTATAAACTAAAACTATACGGAGAAAAATATTTTATAACTGGCATAAAGTTTTTTAGATTTTGTTCTTATAAAGTCAAATTTATTAGCCTTAAAAAGAAATTTTACAAGTGTTATAAATTTTTTTATGACAGTTATAAAAGTTTTATAACAGTAATAAATATTTTTTCACTGTCATAAAAAAATTATAACACTTATAAATTTTCTTTTTAACGCTAATAAATTTGACTTTATAGGAACAAATCTAAAAAACTTTATGCCAGTTATAAAATATTTTTCTCTGTATAGTAAAATTTCAAGTGTTTCAAAGTATACTTTTAAGGTTTCCAATTTAATTTCCAAACTCTGCTTTCATAAGAAAGTTATATGACTTAAATTCACGCTCGTCTCTTCATGCTGGCTCGGAAATGTGCAAGAAAATTACCCTGAAAAGTAACATACAGTAACAACAATCATAACCAAATACTGTGTACAAAATAAGAAGAAGACAAAAAAGAAAAAAAGTCTCAAGTTGTTTTTTTGTTTGTGTGCATGTGCGTGTATGAGAAAATTATATTCAATTATGTTTACTGTGGCAAATTTGTATTCGATTCACATCGACGACATTATTTTTCATATTACGTCAAGTAAGGATGAAATGAAGAGAGAAAGATGAAACAAACAAGAGAGCAAAAAGGCGAAAATTATAAATGAAATTTTTCTTATGAAACAAAAGCCTGTAGGGAAAAAAGTTTTTTGTATGTGTTGTTTCTGATGAAGTGAAACTTTAGAATTTATTCTCATGTGAATATGACATTGAGATTTTTCCTCTGTTTGTTTAATTGTTTTTTTTTCTTTTTTTTTCAGTAAAAAATAAAAAGTTTTCCATTTGTTATTTGCAGAAGTGCTTAGGCAATTTTCCACTTGAATCCTCATACTTATATAATGAAAATTTAATTACAAAACAGAGCTCAAGAAGATGAAGACGATGATGACTTGTAACATGTTGATTGACTGTCATTATATTGGAAATTAATTGGCTCTTTTCAAATCAATAAATCATTAAATCAAGAGAATGAGATTCAATTAAGTTAGAGCTCTTTAAAAAGTAATTTGTGTCAAAAACCTTAACCTTTTCTTCCTTTCTTGCTTTTCAACAATGTATGCAATCAATTTCAAATTATACATCCATGTTTCAATGATTTATCGAACAAAGCATTTCAATTTTTCACTCTTTTTCATCTTGTATGTATACGAGATATAGAAAAAGGAAAGAAAGCTAATTTCAGATGCATGAGAAATCTAAAGCTTGATTTTAGTTCCTTTTTCCCTTGTTAAAACTAAATATAAACTATACATGCATTATTTTCAATCAATGGTATTAATTATTGATTCAATTTAAATTCTATCATCATATGAGAGAGCCAATGAAATTGATATTAAATGACATGCAATAATTTCCGTTTTTTTATTAAAATCAATTTAATTTTTCAGATGTGAAGCCTGAAATTAAAAATCATTATCGCGGTCATAAATTATCGATGTGGCTGAGCCTCATTCCACAAATTCATTCACCTGGCGAGTCGGATTTATCAATGCGACATCATCACTTCATTGAGGAAAATTCTCAATTTTACGACGGTAAGAGGACAATTGCACGTTCTTGTTTACACATTTATTTAAGTGCTTTTTTCTATCAATAAAGGTAAAGTGCGATTACAAAAATTAGAACGTCCGACTGTCATTAAAATCAGTGCACCGTTAACAACAGTCACAACACCCAAACATAAGACTGAGAAAACACCATCACCTTTAATGCCATCAATGACAACTGGTGAGCATAAATAAAGCAGCACAAGCTTTTATTTTCTTTTTTCCTCATGTTTGTTTTTCCTTTCGTTTATGTAACTGTCTGATTTTTTGTGCTGTTACTATGCCATGTAACAGCATCTCTATAGATTACTTATTGACCAATCCAATAATATGTTCATTCATTTGAACAATGACAACAATCACATGTATTTACACACACATTTTGACTTTTATTAAATATTTTCTTCTTTTTATTTCTATTTGTATAAAAATGAATAGAAAGAAATGATTAAAGTTGAATTTTTGAAAAGAAATATAAACATATAATTTGATATCATCTTTTCTTCCTTTCTCATGTTTTTCTCTCTATCTGGATAATATTACCATCATAAAAATGTTATAGAATGTCCATCAAATACTACAATCGTACCAACACTTGCTGCCACACGTCCCCAGAATCAAGATAATAATAACGGCAACAATAGCTTATTTAGACGCTTGACAAGCAGTACCCAATATCAGAGTTATGCAACGGCTCTTACTGTCACGATCGCTGTCGGATGTTTTTTATTGCTGCTCAATGTGTTCATTTTTGCTGCAATTTATTATCAACGAGAAAAACGAGCAACATATACTAAAAAGAAAGAAGAATTGACGGATGCTGAAAATCATCACTCGTCATCATCGCCGAGTCTTGAGCGATATCAACAAAAGGGAAGCCGCAAGTCAAGTTTGCAGAGTGTATCAGGAACGACTTTTGGTGAATACAGCTGTTATGATGATAAGTTGCGGTGTAAAGAAAAGCGAGCTTTGGCTGATTTGTGTACAGTAGAATTGCCAATGCAAGAATACAAATATTCACCACCATGTGGAAGTACCAACAGTTTGCGTCGATCAATCACACCAGAAAACTATAGTGGCAATAGCAACAAGCATCCGACCATGATGGATTCATCAACACAAGACACTTACTCATTGCTACCCACATACGCTGCGCCACAAATTAATGACACAAATAATCTTGTAACATACCGCTCAGTGATGATTCCGAAAGCAGAATTATGTAATCAAGCAACACAAGCAGATTCCCCGCCGCGATTGCACGATGCAAGCACAATTGTTGATGAAAACGATCAGGAACTAAGTCCTATACCCACTGATATACCACCACCACCACGTTCATCACTTCAGTCTGGTATCTTGAGGCAAGGCAGCAGTAGCAACGCACCCACAACACCCGGAACCGCTAAAAAGCGTGTTCAAATTCAAGAGATTTCTGTTTAAACTTTTTCTACATATACATACATACACACACGCATACACGCATACAAAAAACATGAAGAAGAAAAGAAGGAAACATCCGAACAATAACAGAAGAAAAAAAACTTTTTCATTTTCATCATTGAAATTCTATTCAAATACACAAACATGAATAAATTTTCTTTCTTGCTTCTTCTCATGTTGTATTATTATGTTGACCCAATGTTGAGTTTATATGAGAAAAGAAATAACTCAATTAAATTATTTAAACAGACAGAGCAGAAAGAAAATTTTCTTTGAAACTTCAGGCTATTTCTTTAGAATAAAATAAAGATTTATTACTTTTTTAATTTCCGTTGAAATTCAAATTTTGAACAATAATAAATGCTCATAAAAATGAATGCAAGTCAAAGTTTATTTTACTGAATAAAAATTCTTAACTTGAAAGAATTCAAAAGCTTTTTTGTTCTAAGAAATTCAAGTTAGTACTAAAATAATTTAAAATAGCCTGGCCTAAAAACAAAAGAAATAATCGTGATGATGAAAAAATGAGTAAAGAACTTTATTTAGATAGCTTTAAAATTAAAATAATTGAGAAAAAGTTTTGAATGAAAGTCATGTGTGCTCACTCAAATAGAAATTTATATGAATGTATGATATGTTTTTAAATTATTATCATTATACAAAAAAATTTTTGTTATCATGAATGTTTTTTGAGAAAAATATTTTTTTTTTGTTATGAGAATAAGCATAAATTATATTTTTCAGAAAAGTTTTTTTTTTCAATTTTTTTGATATGTTGATATTACAAAATGATATGCCTGTTGATGATTATGACAAACCACAGATGTTATTTTAAAATGAAATTATATTTATAGAAGAAAAACTTTTTCCCTCCAGTGAATTAAAAAAATAATATATTGTTATTATTATGAATGAATTTCTGGTTTCAATTTCAACAATTAGTTATTGAAACTTTCCCTAGTGAAATTTAAAACTTTGAATTTTGCTCTTGACAGAATAAATTTGCTGTTAATTAAATTTATGCGACATAAATTAAAATATGTGTTAAGTAAACATAACAAAATACAAAAGAACAAATAAAATTTTTTGTGCAAATTTAAAACAACTGATAAAAATTTTTACATACAAAAAAATTCTTTTAAAAAGTAGAATAATAATGGAATTGAATTGATTTTTTTCTTAAGCGATGGATAAAGTTTTGTCTTTCATTTTAGATAATTTTTTATAACTAAATTTACACTTTGCTCCCCTACTGTTCTTTTACACTGAGAAAGGAAAAAGTTAAATAACATATTTCTAGTACATTGAACGTCTACTATGAATTGTGGCTTGTGTCTTATGTTATTATCTCTTCTATCTGGTTAGCTAGAAAAAATCAAAAAACTTTTTCCTTTTAGCTCATCCTGAATTTATGTATTTGCTTTTTCAACAGCTTTTTCTCATAATTCTCCTCATTTTTTCATTATTTGCAAATGCATAAAATTGTATATTTTTTAACACAATAAGTTTTCATTGCAAATCTTTTTAAATTTCTTTAATAATTTTCACCCAATGAAGAAATCTCACCGAATAAAAAAGATTACAAGAAATCATCCATTAAATAGAAATATAAAAAATTGATGTAATAAAATCATGAAAGGCATTGAAACTTTAAGGAATTATTGGCAACTAAAATAGATAATAAAGAAACAATGACTTTTTTATAATTATGAAAATTAATAAATGAAGAAGTTGTAAACATGATAAATAATTTGATTTTTCTCACTGTAAAAGTTCTTGTAAATAAAATGAAACAGAAACCAGAAAAAAATGAAGAGAAAAAATGGAATAAATAAATGATTTAATTAAACCAATTAATTTTGAGAATTGTGCAACGATGTTTATTGATGTTTTTATTAGTTATGGAGAAATGGCGTAATCATTTTACTCTAATTTTGTTGCTCTTTTATTACAGCTATTTTCATCATCGAAGAGTCGTTAATTTAAATTTAAAGAACTCGCTTCATCCACTTGTCAGTCATTCTTTCAATCACTTTCTTGCTGTGCGTCTGTCCCAAAAAAATTATGATACTTCTCGTATTCTTTTATAGCGCGCGACTTTATCTTTATCTCTGCAACAGAAGTTAATTTTTCATCACGCCATAAATGAAGGATAATTTTGCAAATGATAAATAGACTGTCTCACTCATTTGAGCTTACAACATTTATGTAATTTTTATAATGCCTTTCGATTATGAAAATAATGATGATATTTCAGCTTTCTTTCTTTTTATAATTCTCACGAGTTATTTTCGTTAATGAGTATAGACGTTATAAATGAGTCTAGAAAAAAATTGTTTATTTTTTCAAGAGAATGTGAATGTCAATTTAAAATATTAATAATTTTTATAGGGTTTTATCATGAAAAAAATGTAATAAAAAAATGTGGAAATTATTTTCAATCAACTTTACTGTCATTTTTAGGGATTGGTTTTAAAAAATTAAAGATATTTATTTTAATTTTTAGCAATTTTCAGTTAAAAATTTAAAATGTAAACAATAACAAATAATTAAACAACAAAAAATTCAAATTTTTGATGGTTATTTTTCCTTGAAAAATTGATATTCCTGTATGCTTTACTTAACAACTACTTAACTAAAATGGGATTAAATAACTTTTTTTTATACTTTAAAAAATCCATTAAATTTGATCCATTCATAAAACTCATTTAAATTCCCATATGAAACATTTCATTATCATCAAATATGATGTGTTTACTGTAGCATTGTTTTAAAAAAGAATATTTATCACTTTCAACACCGTGGGATGATGACCTTTTTATATACGGTTGAAGTTTCCACATATTAAAAAAAAGCTGTTGGCTTTCACACATCCTCAAATATAACCTAACCCACAAAATATTCCCTTAATAATGACGACATGAAAGATTATCTTCCCGAGAAAAAAAGCAAAATGTTTATGGTACCATAAAACACTCCTCACTGCTTCTCTCACACTTTATTTATAGCAACACCAGCAGATATGGTTCTGTTGATGAGAAGCATATGAGAGGGAGCGAGAATAAGGAGAATTATTATCTCAACGCTATCGTGGGATGCGATTTTTATATATAAAAAAAACTCCATTCACATAACAGTTGCTGCGGTGACAGAAAAAAAGTTTCTTTTATGTGCCTTTGAATGCACGTAATTTATTTTCCCTCTCCTTTCAATAAAGTCTCTATATTCATATAATATTTGCATAGCTATTGTTTGATGATGAAAAATTCCACACATATAATATATAATACCTGATGCTTTTTTCTTCTTTTTTGCATCCCAATTCATTCCAGCTCTTTGAACACTCAGATATTTACTATTCATTCAACAAGAGAAAAAAAGAAGTTATGAAAAGTTTTTGCTTTTATTTTATTTTAATAAAAATTCCTTTTCATACAAAAAAGGTATGTGTGAGCTTTATATGCAATTATTAAAAAGAATATGATGAGAAAACTATTTTTACGTATCATTTGATAAGAAATTACATATGGATGATTCTAAAAAATGAAAATAATGAAATTTTTAAGAATTCGTTTCATTTAAAATAAATCATAACATGTTGAATTGATTTGAAATTTCTCATAATAGTTACCTATGCTATCTACTACCTCAATAATAGTAGTGTCAACATTGTAAATAAATGAAAAAGGGGAGGAAATGAAGCTATGAATATTAAATGCATATTTTTAGTGTGCCATCATTGAAGGTAGATTAAAATTTTTTTTCATTTATAATGAAAGCAAAGAGTCAGTAAAAAGAAAAATTATCAAGACATTAATCATCAGTCTTTGACGCTCATGATAAACTTTTTCTTCTAGTCTAAAAAAGGAATCTCATTATGAGCTCATCTCATTTTCCTCTTTCTCTATTCCATATTTTTTCTCATGTCTCAAAAGAAGGCACTTTTTCATTTCCTTCCTACGAAAGAAATTAATTTTTTTCTCTTTCTCAACTTAGCTTGCATTCAATATTGCAGAATAAAAAGTTTGACTTTATCTCATATGAATTTTTTCTAGCTCATTCTCACTCCTCATTCTTGATTAATACTCATGTATGTTGAACAAGGAAGAAATTAATTTTTAGCAACATTTTATATGACTATGATAAAAGTCATTCTTTTGAATTATTAGAGTAAAGATTCTTTATGATAAAATTATAATAATAATATCTTTTCTATGCAATATTAGATAAGAAATTGTAAGATATTGCCATTATAATATCAAGCTGATTCTGCAAGATTCTTGATAAATTTTTCTTTATCCTGAATTATCATTATTTGCATATTATTTGATTCTTCTTTTCTTATAGAAATCAATCAATTAATTGAGGATAAAAACAAACATTCATTTAAATAAAAATTCACTTAAAGTTCATTCAATGAAACTATGAGAGAATTCTGATTAGTGAAAATCTCTCACTATAAAAAACTTTATCTCTCGTTCATGCACTTTTCTCATTGACCATATCGCTAAAGTAATCCGCTTAAAATATTAAACATTAGTGTGTTCATTCAAAAAAACTCATTTTCACACCTTCATAGAGTAAAAATGAGAGCGAAAAAGGATAAAAGGTTCAGAGTAAAAGGTCAAAATTCAGAGTAAATGAACTCAAAATGAGATTCATGTAAAAACTTACTTAAATCCTTAAAATAAATATTGATGCTCAAACAGCGATTTCAAATTAAAGATTTTTAAACCTTGAAGTTTAGAGTTAATGTTTTAGTTAGATAGATAGAAAGATGTTTTAGTTACTTTATTAATTTTTCAAAAAAATTTTTTGAATATTATGTACTTATAAATTATAGAAAAAGTCTGGAAAAAGTAGCATATGTTTTGAAATTTTATTCTTCTAACAAGAATATGAGAAAATAATCAATCTTAGATTTCAAAATAATAATATGATGTAACATCAGGGTTAGACATACAAATGATTTGTTTAAATCAAGTTGCACAAAAATTTTCAAAAAAAATTTCTTTCAATGATTTCATTTAAAAGCTTTTTCATAATAAATTTTATTATAAGATTAGATTTCTGAAATTTAGTTAAAAATTTAAGGTCTAAGCCTCGTATAATAGCATACCATTGATTTGTAAATAATTTAAAAATTTAAAAT
Organism: Polypedilum vanderplanki; assembly: GCA_018290095.1. Lineage (NCBI taxonomy): Eukaryota > Metazoa > Arthropoda > Insecta > Diptera > Chironomidae > Polypedilum > Polypedilum vanderplanki. The sequence continues at coordinate 16,949,800 of CM031380.1, read as the reverse complement.
ACATAATAAATTTTCTCTGATTTGAAATAATAGAATAAATGTAGATACTAAAGTATAAAACATTTATTGAACAAAACTGTTTAAAATATGAAACTAAATTTAATATGAAGGCAGAAAAAAGTTTCATGATTCAGTTAATAAAAATTATTTCTTCATGACAGATCAAAATCAAAAAATTGTAATAAAATCAGAAAATTTTATTAAACTTTCAACTTATTCATGGAAGTTTTTAAGATTTAATATATGTGATGATTCTTCAAATAATCAACAAACGAAATTGAATGTTGTCAATAGAATTGTGTTTATTATTCATATTTTATATATGATAATTTTTGCTCTCATTACACCATGTAGAATTTATCACTTTCCATTAAATGTTGGAAGTTTGATTACGGAAATGTCTAGAATGACAATGATTTGTCTTACGATTACAAAATATTCAAGTATTTTTTTAAATGAAGAAAAAGTGAAAACGATTTTAGAACATCTTAATGGAAACTTCACCAAAATTGAATGCGAGAAGGTTGAAATTTTTACAAAGTTGGATAACTTCAAGAAATTTATCAAAAGATATTTGATCTACACTTTACTGCCGATTTTGACTTTTTTTCAAGAACCAATATCTGCTTATATCGAATCTGGACGATTGATTTTACCATTTTCAATTGAATTTCCATTCGATGGAACAAAAAATATTTACACTTATTTATTTTCAATGCTTTATATACTTTACTTCATCTTAATGCATGTAGTAGTTATGGTTGGAAGTGATCAAGTTTTGTATGGGTTGATTACCATTTTGACAATAAAATTTGACATATTAAAGTTAAATTTTGAAAATTTGTTTGACAAGAAAGGTAACGATTTGAAAAAAGAACTAAAAATTCTCATGAGCCAACATAAAAAACTTTTGGAAATCACGAAAGAAATTCAAAATATTTTCGCAATTTTCTTTGCTATGAATTTTCTTGTTAGTTCATTTTTCATCTGTTTTGTGGCGTTTATATGTTCAATCACTAATTCTATTCCTGAACTTCTTTTCTACATTGCATTTTTGATTTTTACTATGCTTCAAATTTTCTTTCAATGTTATTACGGTCAACTTTTAATAGATTCTAGTGAAAATTTAAATTTAGGGCTCTATAATTGCAAATGGGAAAGTAATAATGATTTAAAACTTAAAAAAGATTTTATTTTCTTATTGTCAAGAACTCAAAAACCAGCAAAATTTGTGATTCTTAAATTTTCAATAATAACAGTGGACCAATTTAAAAATGTAAGTTTAATTTTGTCAATGCTATTAATTCATTATTTTTGTTTCTTTTTATAGATTCTGAGAGCAAGTTATTCCTATTTTACACTCTGCAGGCATATTTATTTAAAGACATAAAACGATATTTTGTAATTTTTATGAGTGTATCTGTTATGTGAAAAATAAACTAAAACCTGTTGAAAAACTTTTAAAATCTATAAAATTGATTAAATTTACAGTTAAAAATATATTAAACTGTGTGCAAAAGAAATGAATGATAGAGATCGTTATTTCTTCATTTATCATTTCCAAATTTTAAACCATGCAAATCTACTGGTGTTTTTTTTTATTCTTTTGTTTCATTATTTATTTTCACAATAATAACTCAATTCCCTAACAAAAGAAACACATTGGTAAAAAAACAAATCAAATTTTTCAATAAAGAAATCAGAAAAAAATAATTCATGCATTAACAATGAAATCTCGTTATGGGAAATTTATCAAAAATTGATGACGCTACTTTCTGGGTCCAAAAGAGATTTTTTATTTTATTCCATATTTTTTTTATTTGACTCTCGGGTATAAGGTCGTTAAACTGCATTTTCAATCTCACAATCTCTTTCAAATATCTACATACGATTCATTTTATCCTTTTTTTGCACACACCAAAAGAAAGAAAAGTTTCTATATACACACATTATTTTCCTTTTATACCCCTTTTTGTGTTTATAAACATCAAGTCATAAATATGAAAATGAGTTTTTCTTTCTTTTTCACAAGCTTGTCAGTCCTCAAACAACAATTTCTCCTTCATTCATTGAATCTGATCGAGATATGAAATTTTTTTATGACACTATTGAAAAAGCAGTATTGAAAGTGTTTCAAAGAAAAGATTCACTCTATTATTGATGAAAAAGAAGCATGATGCACAAACTGCAATCATTTCTTTCTTCTCATCTCAACAGGTTTCACATGATGAACTCATTTTATTTCTAGAAGAGATTGAATAAACACAAACAACGATTTGTGAGAGCAAACAAATCATTGTTGTTGTTATGATGAAAACATTTTACTTGCAATATAGAGCGAGGTAAAAATGTACAAACATCATAAATATCGTAATGATTCACATTCTCTTTAATACATGTATACACATACAAAAAAGTATTAGCATTATTCAAATATATCCTTTGCTAATAATAATAAGCAAGCAATTTCACATACAAAAGAGTGAGGCAAGTGATCTCAATAAAACTCCTACATTCACTTTATGCATAATACATGTATAAGAGAGTATGCACATTAAATTTCCCTCTCATAGTTTACCATGAATAAACAAATTTAAAAGCAATTAACTATGCTTTTCATTTTCTCTCTCTCCCTCTCTATATCATTTTATAAAAAGAGTAAATTAATGGAACTCTGTCTAAAACAGCAAATTGCATAAATTAAAGATTTTCGAGAAATTTACGTAATCAACAGATTGTTCTACCTACAATATCACAAAATTTCAAAAGTTAACAAATTGATAGAAAATAGCTACTAGAAACTTCATGTTTTTACTAGAAAAAATTATTTAAGGACTATATTTGTTTGTACTGATAGTTTTCTTCTAATATTCCCTTCCTAAATTGATATTTTTATAAGTTAAATTTTGATTTGAATAAAAAATTTTTTGTAAATAAACAATGTAAATAAAAGAATCAAAACAAATCTAAATCTTTAAAATCTGTTCATAATTAGCTTTAAACTATTTGATATAGTAAGAAATAAAAAGAATAACTTCAAACTAAAATCATACAAATGAAATCTGATTAATATTTTGCTTCATCATTAAATTTTTAAAGAATTGGCAAATATTTTGATATTGAATCATAAACTGTTATCAAAACTCATTGTTTAATAAAATAAAAAGAAAAATTTTGCATGTTGATATCATTGAAATATCAATATAAGAAAGTCAATCAAAGAATAGACTTCATCTAATAAAAGAATGGAAACAAGAAGAATATTAGAAAATAAATAGAAGAGAAAAACTCACTCAGCTCTTTCTCAATTTCATTTTTTCTTCTTTTTATTTCGGCATGTGAGAAAGGTTCGAAAGAAGCAAAAATTTAATCGAGTTGATGTTTACAGAACAAACGTGATTGAATTTTATAAGCAATGAAAAAAGCATGAGACGAAACTAAGTATGAGCATGTAGCAAGTCGTGAATTCTTTTGGTGTGTGGCGAAAGAAAAAAAGTTTCTCGTCTTTACCTCACTTTATTAAGTGCAAAAAAGAATTTAATTTTTCAAATATCCTCGAGGTCTCAACAAATAAGAAGAAATTATTTAATTTTATTAAGTAAGCTATGCAATGAATTTTAAGTCTTGCAATGAAATTTTTATACACTGCAAACGCGTTAAAATTATCTGTGAATAAATGTTAAGCTACTAAGAACTCATTCTTTATCCTTATCATCAATACATGCATGTCTATATGGCAAAAAAGAGTAAAATCGGAAGGAAATCGTGTAAGAGAACGAGACACAGGCTCTCGTATAACAATGAATCTATATGTATAAATAAATTGAGAATAAAGGCTCATTTTGATTATGCACGAATGCTCGAGAAAATTCAATGCTAGATTAAAATAGAGAAAACAAGAGATTTGTTCCATAAAAGGGTTTTCATTTTTTTAGAGGGAGGACTTTTTTGACTATGGATGGTTGAACGAGATGATCTGAAAGTAAATGAATTCGAATTATTATTTATAATGATACTGAAAAATAATAATCTTTGCCTCATTTCATGGCGGAAGAAAATGAGCGAACGAGTAGAATTTTCAATAATCAACTATGTTTTGCGGGTGCTCATTGATTATTTAGAGATTAACGACGGTGAGCGAGAACACGAAGAAAATAAATATAATCTAAACTTTTAATGAACTCCGGAAATTATTGTTGTTTCGCTTGTTTCACGTCAATTACATAGAATGAAAATTTCCTTGAAACTCAAAAACATTCATTCATTGATGAAAGAATTTTACAAGAAATAATGAAATAAAATTTTAACGTAAAAATTTAAAAATTTTTAATAGCGCACTTCTTGATTCGCCTGTTTTTTAAATGTTTCGCAACATTTGTTGCGCGATATGATAAACAAATAATTTGATTTTAAAGCTTAAAATGATACTGATGGCTTTATAAAGTACTTATTATTCATATAAATTGGTTAAAAGACAGATTCCAATTTTAAAAATGAGTAAACTACGATTATATTTTGTTTGTAGACAAAATTTTAACGATAAAAATTTAAATTTTTAACAGCGCATTTTTTGATAAAAAAATTTATTTTAAAAACAAAATAGAATTTGACAACTTACTATATAAATGAGCTTAAACTTCTAATTTGTATCTTATAGGTCATAATAGATCTTCAAAAAGCAAGATAAAGCAAAAAGTTCATTGGAAAAATCCAAAAAATTGCAATTCTTTCTTGATTTGTTGTTGTTTGTTCTTCAAAGAGATATAAATTTTATTTAAAACCAAAAAAACTTTTGATTTCAATTATTTGTTTGTCAAACTTTTTTGTTATAGGTTATCAAATCAAAAAAGCTGATGAAAGCTATTTTATAAAATGTTTCAATGTAATTTTCATGTTCTGTTAAAGCGCGCTGTTAAACGTCAATAAAAATTCAACCACATAACAAGCTGTTTACATGATTTCCACATCAAACCACTTAGTTTCAATTCTATTGAACATTGCAATGATTTTTCTCTTTAAAAAAGATGTTTTTTTTGAAAAATCTGAATCATGAATAAAATATTCTCATCAATGTGTACAGTGAGAAAAGTTTTAGGTACTCAATAAAATCGTTTCCGCTCAATTCTCATAACCTCCCTCAAGCATCAAAGCTATAAATATCAGAGAGCAGCAGCAAAAAAGTTGATCTCATTCGCTTTCCAAATGCCACAAATAATCGACGAACTTTAAGCAACAAACAACTCAACTCATAAAATGATGACGGAAAAAGCGAGAGAGGAAAATTCTTCCGCACGAAAAGTTCACGAATAATTCATTCTCAATTTTCCACTGTTGGCCCATTTTACGTTCTATAACAATCTATTGTCTATATATTTTGCACACATACATCTCTTCTCATGAGGTATAATATGAATTTAATACCTTTCTTTGAAAAAGAAGCGTATTCGTATGGAATAATTTGACTTTACCTATACACAGTCGAAAGAAAATTGTTAGCGAATAGAAGAACATTTTAGACTCATAAAATTTAATAATTTTCGGTGATTTCACATTGCTCATCTTTCGCTTATGTTGAAGCGTGTACACACATATATAGAAAAATGCTTTCTCTGTTTTATTCCTATTAATTTAATACTTTACAATGTGATTACTCTCTCTTGTTTGTGAACACAATAAATAAAATATTTTATGCGTTTTTTCTGCGAAAGCATTTGTCTGATTTTATTATCAATTATTTTATTTTTATGATAAAAATCAAAGCAGAGAGAAACAGAAAAAAAATTTTCATTTCAAGTGAGGGAAGCAAGTGAGCCTAAAAAGGAAATGACCCTTGAAAATTGTATGTAATTGCATGATGGGATGTAGATTCTAATGGTAGCTTTGATATTTCTACACGCCTCTACATTACACAATGTAATAACATTACAAAAGTTATGACCAAATGCCAAGTGATATGTTTATCGAGTGACTTGCTCTTTTCTCTCTGTTTTAGAGCATTAACACCAGCCGGTGAAACATGAAAATCAAAATAAAAAAATCTCTATGTACACAGAAAAACCAAGTGAAATCATCGTAAAAATTAGTGGCCCTCCATTTATATGTTTTTACAACTTTTTTTTGCCAATCTTTTGGCTCAACTCAGCCCGAAAAATGCCATTTCATAATTTCATGCAAGCCAATTTTAATGTAGGCAAAAAAAGTTAAAAATACTTTTGAAAAAATATTGAATGTTTCAGAGCGCAATTTCCGTAGCAAAATGAAACAGAATCTATGTCAAAAGTAAGTTTTTTGTTGTTGTCCATTTTCAAAGACACGGGTAGTCAAGAATATCCACTCACTGCTTGCTCCTTCAGAAAATGTAAAAACTTTTTCGCATAAAAGTAAATGGTGGAGGAAATAAAAAAATTCAAGGATATTATGTCCTCTTTTTTCATAGGACGTAAGGGAACGACTTTATGAAGTTATAGTAGCATATTCAATGTAATGTAACAACAATTTCAATCGATTTGCCCTCTGCATTTTTAGTAAAAGAGGAAGAAAGAAAAAAAGACATTTATGTGTATTTTGTAACATAATTTTGAAAGCATTCTACATAAAAAGTTGAGAGATTTTTCTTACTTTTTCTGCCTGCTGTTTGATATTAAGACAAAGTTTTTATTCGCATCAAGTTGCATGCAGTTTGCATATATGCAATGAAATTTAAATAAACTTTGTTCTTCTTCTTTTAAAATTTACAACAGAGAAAAACTTTTCAAATTTTTCTCAAGAGTACAGCAAAAATTCTTAAATTGATATCAACATAATATTTTTCCATAAGATTGTTTTCTTCTTCATTCTTTTTTATTTTCTCAGTATGAATATATATATGTATATATCTGTTTTCCACCATCTCACACACATTCAACTCACTCCATTTTCCCGCAGCAATTTTCCACAACTTTATCACTTGCAAAGATGAATGACAAAATTTTCATTCCCTTATATGTATATTGTATACATATATATATTACACTCTATTGGCACAAAATATAAGCATTGGAGTGCGAGAGATGAAATTTCATCATCACATATAGAGAGAAAGAGTGAGCTAAAATCATCTCTTCCTTTCATAAGAAGGAAGCTTGCAAGAATTTTTGAATGGAGCAAGTATCAAATATGTATCAAAAAGTAGAGCATCAATTTAATCTAGATAAGTAAGTACTGCAGCTTTATATTGAAAATATTTTCTCTTCTTTTTCACTCATTCCAGACAAAAAGCTTCCTTTCTTCATGCAGGCATCAGTCGTCATCTTACTCGCACATTTTGCCTTATCTATACTCACATTTCACTTTTGCTTCTTTCTTTTTACTCCTTTTACTCTTCAACGCTCAATTCAAATATATATATATGAGATATATACAAACACATATTATATGTTTGCCTCATTCAGAAAACTGGTTAAAAGGAGATGAAATCAGTAAAATTTTATACTTAAGGCAAGATCATAACGCATTTATTTTTGAAATTCAAAATTTTGATCTTGACCTTGATCTTAAATTTTTTGATCTTGATCTAATTTTGATTTTGATGATTATGAAAAATTAAAGACAAATTGCTTGATAATAGAACACTCAATCGAAAAGACAATGCTCTGAAAAAAATTTACATATCGTTGGCATTAAATATCAAACTGCGAGAGCGTAGATTTACGACATCTTAGCGATATAAAAATTGAATGCTGGTAAAATAATTGCATGATGAAAATCATTTCTTTTTCGCTTTGCTCTCTTCTCATTTAAAGTATTGCTGTATGCCAAGTCAAATGTTATTCATGCTTGCATGGAAATTTTTATGTGCAGGAATTTTCTCTCTTGATTTAATTTTCTTTGCGGTTCCGCCTTCATCCATGATAAAAATCAAAAGCCAATTTTATACCTTAATACAATTTTTTGATAAAAAATTTAAATTCACATGCTTTACAATCATGCCTTTGAGACACGCAATTTCTTCTTCTTTATGTTTTTTTGATAATATTTAATGGTAAAATAAAGTTTCTTTAACTGGCAAGTTTAAAAATTAAATTTTCTTATTAATAAGAAATTTATCATGTCATGCTCAACAGCACAGGAAAGAATCATACATGCGTGTGCTTTTTTTTAGCTTTTTTCAATCTAAATCAACTTTGATCAGTGAGTAGCAAAGAAGCTACATTTGCCTCATAATTTCCAGTCAGCGACAGAGCATGAAATTCTTCCTCAATTAAGAGAACTAATGATAATTAAAAGTAAAGACATCATTTCGTCTCGCTCATTCAAAGAAAGGTTGTGAAAGGTTCACATCTGCATGGTTTATTTATGAGCTACACATCTAATTAAATTAATTTTCTCAGTCATACCATGACACTTTTACCTCTCTGTCTAAATAACGAGTAGTGAAACACATTTTCAATTTAAATTATGCATGGAGTGCTGTGTGATTCAATTATAAAATTACTTTCTTGCAGAAAAGTTTGAATGAATGAAGGGCGATGTTTGTAAAATTTTTAACTCATAAATATACTGGATGGCTACGCTTGAATAGTTTTTATGAACTTCATCTTATTTGAATGATCGTAAATTTTATATTTCAACCGAAAAAAGGAGTCTACTGAAAAAAACTTACAAATAATGCCTCAAAGATCGTAAAAAAATTATATTGCTTTACAAGTGACTATATGTACACACATTATGGCTTCTGGTCTAGAAAGGAAGTTTTTTGGCAGGAAAATATTTAAGCATGTTTCATAATGGTCATCAATTGTGAACGTATAGTCATAAAAATGAATTTTTAGTTAATTTATTTAATGCTTGCATGATTTTTCTTCTTTATTTAATGTACCTCATGTTTGGGTGTATGTGAAAGTAAAGAGAGAAAAATATTTACGACTCTCATCTCTCGCCTGAAAAATTCTTTTTTTTTCTTTATTGCATATACACAACATATCGCGATAATATGATGAGATGAGGAATTTTTATGAGCTCTGGTATTCTTCTTTTTTCAATGCCTGAATAAAGCCTGAGTGGTTTGCAGACTATAGCGACCAAATTACGAAAATTGACTATTAAAATGCCATAAAATGTTCAGTTTTATTGTCCCCTACCTAATCCATTAAAAACCTCTTTTGGCTCTCGACAACACTTGCATTATTGATGATGTCGTGATCATATGTTTGGAAAAATGCATAAATTTAAATCTCTGACGATTTTACAATTGTCTTTAGCGAGAGAAAGAGCTATTAATCGTATCTAATGAATTATTTCCTTTTGCAAGTGCACTTTTCTAAAAATAAATCACTCACAATTTTTCTAATATTTTTTGAGTTCAGTTTATGTTTTTTTATGAGTGAGTGCAGTGCAAGTTTACCTTAAAAATGTCAAATAATGTACGGAAATATCTTAAAGTTAAGTAAGTATAACATCGTGTAGCTTTAGTTTTGATCAACGACCTTCCTACATTGAATAATGTTTATTTACTAAATTATCAAGTTTTTTGAAAGAATTTTTCTCAATGTTACGAAAACAAAAGAATTAGTGATGTGATGCCTTTGTGTGACAGTGTGTTAATTGATTGTGATGATTTTACTCATTTACTGCTATATGAATGCTTAAAAACAAAGCGAAAAATTCAATAGAGGCTGAAATTATGATTCAATTTAAATTAAATCCAAACTATAAAGTTTTGTTGACTTATTTTGAATCTGCTGAGATTTTTTTCGAAATTTTGCTCTCAAATTTGAGCTGTTAATCTTCTTTCAATACTTGCAAGTTTTCTCATGATGCTAAAGTTTGTTTTGGATAAATTTTTCACATTCTTTTAATCTATTTTGATTTAGAAACTTTTAGACATTTTCACTATGTGTAAGCATATGCAATTTTAGACAGATTGAAATCGTTTGTTATTTTCTATTTTATCTATGTAAGTATTTTTTTGAATTGTGTCACAAACAAACAAGTTAAAAACAATTTCAAGACCTAATTAGAAGTTGATAAAGAAAGTGCTCCAAAACTGTCCTCAAAAAGCTATAAAAAATAATTTACTGCTAATCCATGATAAAATAAACTTTCATAGAGGAAAAAATCCTCACCTATATCAATATTTCAAGCTCAACCGAGCGTGAAAATATTTTTTATAGCGCCTCGACCGTCGTTAATTACTGCCTATTATAAAAGCCACCTATTTAATTACGATAGCGATAATAGTTTCAACCGCATAAAGGAAAAAAATATTAAATTTAGTAGCTTAGCTCACATTTCACTTATTCACTTTAAGACTTGCTTTTTATTAAGTCATACATATATACCTCGTGATGCTGCCACGAGTCATAATAAAAAGTCAATGTTGCATTTTTCTAGTTTTGTAAACACGATGTAATGAATGTGAATTTATTGGTTCTTTTAACAAGTCCATTGTTCCTTGAACAGCAATAATCAAATATTGAACATCATGCCATATTATATTCCTTTAATTTATTGATTTACACCATACAGTCTTTTCAAAAGAACGCACTTAGCACCTTTGTAACACGTTTAGCACATCTAGTGACGCTTGTGAAACGATAAGAAACGAATAAAAAATGAAACTGATCGCAATTTGATAATTTAATTATGAAGAATGATAATTTTTTTCCTCAATGATGATGATGATGATGTCTGGCATGCACTCAAGCAAACGACAAATCATGGTAATCTAATCATCTTAATTACTATAGATGATGATAGTGACAAAATATTCAATTTAAACTCGAAAATTGTTTTGAGTTTTATATATGGAGTTTGTGATTACTGACTGACAAATATCGATGACAATTGGTACTTGAAATTTCTTTTTGATGGAGCATTTAATGGATTGAGCAAGTTAAGTTGATACACATTTTTTGAGGATTATAAAAATCAGTGTTTGTGTGATAAGGACAGATTTAAGATTAGCACAATTCAAGGCGTCATTAATCAGAAAATGGGATTTATGGTTTATCGCTATCGCTACGACGTTTTTCGTATTTCAGTAGCTCAAGAGTTTATAACTCAATATTTTAAATGTACAAATTTGAGATGAAAAAGTTTCTATAAGTAAATGCAATCTTGCAATAAATTGCATGACAATTCCGTCTTTTCATCTTCATCATTTCTAACAATTCTCTTTGTCAGTCATCTTTTGAATGCAATGAAGAAGAATTATATTAAAAGTCATGAAACGAAAGAGACCTCATTCTTCATCTTCTTCACTTTCATCACAAAAAGGATTTATTTTTATTTTATTTAATTCTGTATGTTATGCAAAAAAGGACAAAGCTATAAAGCATCTCTGCATTATATTCAATTGTACATTATTAATTTCATGGAAAATTTTCCTTTTCAATGCATTGTTTTTTAGAGTACTCTCGTTGTTGCTACTGAGTGAAGCCTTTAAGGTTCTTTTTGATATTTATAAAGATATGCAGATATCTATTGAAGCATAACATGACATTTTAATTTATATAAGATTTTTTTTTCTTTGAGTATTTTTGTATAGAAAATTTAATTGAGATGTTCATTTTAGTATCTCTCTACCTTATTGATAATTCAAAAAACATTAAACAAGTCTAGAATTCGAGAAATTACGAATTAAAACTTATAATAAAATGTAAACAAAATAAATTTAAAATTGTTTTGACCGTTAGTTCTAGAATTTTTTAAAAACTTTTTTAAACAAAATTTTCAAATCAATAAAAATGTGTTTTGAAATTAATTTTTCCAATATAATAGACTAAAAGCTTTTCATAAAAGTCGAAAATTCTGTCTATATATATAATTACTATCTTATGATTCATTTTAATAGAAACTGTTGACATAAAAAAAGTTTTAATGAAATGCACTTTTTTCTATTTCTCTCATTCTCATTTTAAATAGAGGAATTATTTAAGTAACAACTTGTTAGAGATGAGAAAATTTTTTGTTTGAATAAAAGTTAAATTTAAAAGCAACATTGCAATGTTCTCAAGTAGAAGTAGCAATGAAAATGAAGGGAAACTTTTTATGCTTACAAATTTGACATAATCTTTATTATAAAATCACGAACAGAACATGGAATTTTTTTCAATTCAAATGAATTTTATTTAATGGAAATAATTAATAATTTGCATAAAACATTCATTCATAAAAATGAGTAAAAAAAGTTAAATTTTTAGCGAATTTTTGGAAAAAAATACGCTATTATATTCACTATGGCTGGCTGGCTGGTTGGCTGGGCGCTGAGATCTCGAAAACTATAATAGCTAGAAACTTCGGGTTTGTTTTAAATGATCAATTTCATCGCCCATATGTGCAGGCACTGCTTTATATTAAGTTAAATAATTGTTTTGATTGGTAATTTATGAAAATAATTTTAATAATACAATTTTCTAAACTTAGCAAGAGTGCGTTCAATAATATCTTTCAAATTTATATTTGACCGTTATTTCTTTAAAAACAATTTTTGATCAAATAAACGATTTTAAGCATATTGCAGAAAAATTTCTGTAATTCCACAAATTTGAGAAAATTTTCAGAGATTTTTATATATAAATTGAAGTGTTTCTGTAATGAGTTAGAAAAAAAAAGATTAACTTTTAACTGTATATACACTCGTTAATAGACACTGATCTGTTGCGCCAAAATTCGCTCTAATCGAGTATGATGGCACATATACTGATTAATTTCTGGTTTAAAACTTTTTCATGAATTTAATTTTAAAGAATTTTTTTAATGAAATCAATAAACAATGCAAAAGGGAAAATTAATGTTTAATGAATTAAATTCACTATCAATATTTTTTGTAAACGATAGGAACTTTTCATTTATATTTGATATAACAGTAAAAAATTTATCTATAATCCAACAAAATCCCTCAATAAGTTAGCAAATGTCAATTAAAAGATAAAACGATAGCAATAGTAGCAACACTCGTTCATACATGGGAATGATAAAAAGCACAATTTGAATTATTGCATTCGATAAAAGATTCAAGCGAAAAAAATGATTTAAGCATCGACAAGCTACAAGTGTGAAGAGCATTTTATAGAATTCAACAGTCGATGAGAAAAAAAGTGTATAGCGTTGCGGTAATTTATTGGTTCAATTTTAAAAAAATTCTCGACATGTGCTTTTAATTGTTTCACCCTTGTTTTTTTCCCTCTCGCAAGAATTGCAATTTCAACAATTTCACTTGCTATCGGAAATGACCACAGTCAGAGTTGAATGATCATAAAGTTTCATTGCGTAAACGTGCTTCAATTACGATATGATAACTGTAAAAATTTTATATTACGCTGCAACAGTTGACTACCTACCTACCTGCTGCAATAAGCAAAACAGAAAACGAGAAAAAAAATTCCACAGTATGTGACATATTTGTTGCTCAAATCTTATCAAATTAATTCGATAATCGCGTAATTAAAATCGGAAGTGATTTATTTTTTTAACTTTTTGATGGATTTTACGCTTACTTGAAAGTATACAAATACTCAAGGGCAAAATAATGAAGGAAATTTCAAATAAAAAAAATTTGCAATAAAAATCACATTTCAGTCACAAGACTTCGATTTCTCACTTGATCATTTATCTTATATTCTATACTATAAAATTTTTAATCAAAGAATGAGAATATAAGCAAAACAAAATAAAGTTGCGTATGATAACTTTACTACGACATTCACCACATAAATTTTTATTATTGACACATGTCACGTGATTTGTTTTATACGTTTGTTTTGGAATATCATTCAACAACTGATTACTCACATTCATAATATTTACTTAGTGTTACTTTGTGTTCTGAATTTTTAATTTTTCTCATAATATATTTTAGTCTAAAAAGGTGTCAGCAACAATTAATCCTTCTCATTAGAATTATAATTTCACAAAAATTTGTAATTAAATACATTTTGCTGTTAGGCTGTCAATTCAGGGCTATTACAACTATGTGCATTTTTAATAAATTAATTAATTAACGCCACATTTATTTACTTTAATTTTTCAATTTGAAGATTTTTCAAAGTTTTAATTTTCTTTTGAAAGATAAATTCATCTTCATGCTTCAATTCACCACAGATTAAAACCCAAATTTTGAATTCATAAAATCTATCTCAATTATGATATTCAGATATTTTCAATTATAATCACTTAAGGCATTTTCAAATGCATTCACAAAATAATTATCATATTTTAAATTATTCTGATGCTCATTGTAGCAAAAATTGAGTATTTTATTATTAAATAAGATAATCTATCGTTAAGTTTTATGGTTTTATTAATAGCAAATCAATAAGTCTAAATCGAACAAAGTTATTTTTGAAATTAACAATTTTTTATCTATAATCCAACAAAATCCTGCAATAAGGTAGCAAATGTCAATTAAGAGATTAAAAGCTACCAAAAATAACCCAATTTGGTGCTAAATTTAATGCACTTTATCAAGATTGAAATCTGATTGATGACTTTAATTGAAGAATTTCCTTTCAGCTTTATTGCTAAGCAAAAATGCCAAATGTTAGACACCTGATGTGCAGACCTGTTGGAGATACAGATGTTGTAAGAGATACATTAGTGTCAATTAATATTTTAATAATTAACACAATCTATCCGCATGATAGTTTTTTAAATATTGTCACATGTTTCAGTTTCGGTTGAAAAACACTTTAAATTCAATCAATCCAGTTTAAGCTAGACAAATTTTTTAAATTTTCTATGTCCCAATATTACATAGTAGAGAAAAAGAAAAAGAAAATTGACAAAAACAGAAAAAATGATTTGTTCATCATTGATCTAGCCCAATGTGCACATGTCAAAACATCAGTATCATTTTTAATTAATGTCGTGTGACAAACTTTAATTGAATATTCACAAGAAACTGTATCATATGATATGAGAAGAAAAAATTAATATCTATGATGCTGACGCTAAATAATAATAATAATTCTTTTGTATCTAGCGGCGTTAGCTGATTGTTTTTATCCAAATGAAAAAAAAATTTTTACAAAAAGGGATTTTTTGATTTATAATGTAGATTTTAATTGAAGTAAATTTTATTAAAAAATATCGTTGAATTAAATATTTAACGGATTTTTTAAAAATACAAAAAAATTTAAATAATAAATTATCGTTAAATATAAAATTTCCTAAATCTTACTAACATTCATTCTATGCTAGTAAGAAATAGTCTACATGAATATATCTCTCATATATTCAAGCTTGCTTGAATTTCACAGCAATTAACTTGAATTCGATAAAGCAAAATAAAAAAAGTGAGCGAATATAAGTAAGTGATAGATATGTACAAGTAAACTACAAATACAATCGCATAAGCGCTCATTCTCGCGACAAATTCTCTCAATTCTCCTTCAAAAACACCCAATAAAGCCGGCTGACAGTATGTGTTTGTCAATCGAAAACTCTTTGTGTATGCTTGAGAAAGAAAAACTTCCACTTAATACAAGTAGAAATATTGTGCTTTTTTCGATATATCTAAGTTTATTTAAAGTATTAACACACAACAATTTAAGCTGAAGCCTATATAAGTCTCATCAGTATACGCGATTTGATTTCAGTCGAAAAAATCGGATATTGTCGTTAACAGGCGCTGTGTGTGTCGCGGAAAGTTTAAATAATAAAAAAAAATCAATTTTGTTACTCTGCATATGAAGAAAACACAAAAACTTTCATCAGTGAAATAAATAAAAAATTACCATTCGGTTATAAAAAAGGGTAGCAAATTAAAGGATGCAAAAAATTAAATTTTAACACTTAAATTTATTAACTGTGTATAGTGGAAAAAGTGAGTGTAATTTTCTGACCAAGTCAAAAACACACACAGTAAAAAAATTCAATTAAAAACTAATTTGACGTGAACGTGAAAGGAGAGGAAAATTTTTTCACTTTTTTGCATCGTTTGAAATAAAAAAAAAAGTTGACTGAGTGTGTAAATAGGAGTGACAAGTGTCAAAGTTAATTGAATTGCCTGCGCTAATTAAAAAAGAAAATTCTCTATGTGAGTTTGAGTTTTTCTTAATTAAAATTCTATTATCATGTCAATGGTCTCTGTTACTTTATGGAAAATCACGCTTGAGGAATAATTATATCATGTGTGACTTTAATAAATTTCAAATGAACTCATATGCGTGATGCATTGCTATTAGCTTGTGAAAAATTATATTGGCACTTGACTAGACTTTAAAATTTCATGCTTGACTTCAAAAAAGAAATCTTTTTTTCTCTTGTACAAAGCAAAGAATTCTAAATGTTAACTTACTTGTTAAACGGATGAGTAAATAGTCTCGTGATCTGAAAACACGATTTCAACTTTAATATATGTGATCTAAGACTTCCAATCTGATATGTGCAAAATTATTGAGTAAATTCACGATTTCGTTTAGAAAAAGTTCTTTAAATCTAGCCGGTTTTTATCTTTAAATAGCAACTGTTGCTACTAAAAAGAAGTGTGATGATGGGTAGAAAAACAAGCATATAAATGACATAATGAATTTCAATTCTATCGTCTCTTATTTTTTGTCGTAAAACGTAGCTGCAAATAGAAGCGTGAAAAATACAATTTTACAATAGAATGCATCTGAGACCGAGCAAATAGCAACAGCATCGAAATGGGAAGTGGAATGAAAAAAAGGATAGATTTAATGATGCAACACCTGCTGTAATTTAAAATTAATTTTTCTTCCGTTCCCTATTTTTTTTTGCTCTTATCATTATTATTACAAACTCACCTTTTCTTGCTGAAGCTTTTTTGAAGCAAAGAAAAAAAGTTGAGGCAGATGCGGTGTAGTACGTATTTTTTGTCTGCTTCATATTTTTCAATAGCAAACTCAATTAGCACTTTAAATTTCCTTCCATTTCAAAAAATTCAACTTTCATTTTTACAAGAAATTCTTTTATTAATATTCAAAGAACCGCAAATAATTTTCATTTTTTCCTAATTACATTTTCCCTAAAAATGAGAAAAGAAATAATTTCTTTTTGTTGTTTTCTACCCTCTGACCTTGGTTTTGACTTTTCACATTTTAATTATCATATTTTCCAACAGCCATCATAGATAATAATCGTTAATGTGATAAAATTCAGTTGCGGGTGAAGAAAAATTTGAATATTTCAACAAATATTTTTGATAACAAACGTCAATTAGAATAAAAGCAAAAGCAACAAAATGTTTTTGGTGGCAAATTTATTTTTAAATTGCGCTTTAAATCTTTTTATTATCATCTTTTTACCAAAATACTTTCAATTCTTAATAAGCTCTTCACGATTTTAGGTTTATTTTAAAAAAATTAAGTGAATTTTTTTCACACTTACATACACGTGCACTAAATTTTCTATTTTTTTTGCGAATATTTCTTGGCTTATTTGTAAGAGTTTATTATTTAGAGTATAAATAATAAAAAGCTTTTCACGAATCTTTAAATAAATTTATTTATTTAAATGTAGAAACTTAAATCTATTTTTATACTTATTTTTTAAAACAATTTTCGCACTTTTTTATTGTCGGCTTTTTTTGTATTTTAAATTTATTCTAATTTAATTTATTTCTTTTTGTCTTTATAATTATAAGTTAAAATATAACTCTAACAAGCTCTGCATGATCTCATAAAATATCTATAATTTTTACACGTGCAATTTTTATTATACAAAGAAATTTACCAAGCAACAGTAGAAAAAGACTTCTAATAGCGATTCTAATATTGTCAGATGATTGAAAAGATTAACGATAAACTAATTAAAACTGTCGATCCTTTTCACAAAATATGTGTGTATAGACACATTTTTGGTTCTTAGTCTCTTGCTTCTTTTTTATGATTGCTTTTATTACCGGTTTCCATAATAAAAATGATGATTATGAGGTGAAGGGACATATAGAGGATGGAGGAAGAATAATCAACAAAGCTTAAATTATGTGCATGTCTATGTTAATAAAAAACTCACAAAAAATGATAATTAGTATGCACAGCCATGGATTCGATAATGCTGTGTTAATATGTGCGGTATATATATGTGAAATTGATTAACATAGTCATCCCAGCATTGATAATAACAATAATATATATGGGAAGAAAATGAAAGCGTTAGTGGTTCAGAATTGAGAATAAATATGCCATGAAATATTAATATTCTAGTTGGTTATGTGGTAAGACGAAAACAATAAGAAACAAGTGTGAGAATATGCGGCGTCAAATCAATTTTTACACATTCGAGAGAAATCTTAATATTTTTACATATTTACGTTGAAATTATGCTAAAGTATATTTTTAAAGTCAACTGCTCTTCATCTTAATTAAGTTGACAAATAGAAAAATATTTTGAATTTTAAGCTTTTAATCTGAAATTCATAATTGAAAAATAAATAAAAGATAAATCATTTTTTGACTACATAATATCAAATTTTTGGCAGAAATTAACTTTTTTGATTTTTGATGTACATAATAATACAACATGTTTGATATTCGTGTATCATTTACATATTTAAAATGCCTAAATAACAATGAACAATCGCGAAAATGTGCAAACACGTTTGAAAATGAATAATAATGCTGTTGCATTCTTCATAATCATTCGAAATTTTTTAACACGAGTGAATTTATAATAAAAATTTTGAACCATTGGATGAATATTTAAAATTCAAACTGATTTGTGTGACAATTAGTGTCGAGTTTTGATATCGTGTATAGAATATTAATAAAGATCTGTAAATTGCCGTAAATCAATGTTTTGCTTAATCAAAGAATTCAAATGCTACTAATGGAGTAATTAGTGATTCCTTTGCATGCTATAAATCAATTGTACTCAGACTCAAATCGAATTGAATTACAATTGCAGTGTGTTGTAAAAATTTGTCACGTCGCTTATTCAATAATTGTACAAATTTAATAATCAATCCCTTTGAAATGTTTGAAATTATCATATAACAGTAAAATTAATCTGAAGGTTCAAATCGATTATAAAGGCGCGATATATTACAAAACGGAAGATAGCGAGAGAATAAGTTACATAAATAAACATAAGTAACATTCATACAAATAAACAAGGTGATCATGTTGAGAGGAAAAATATCAAGATCAATAACACACGACGACTGTGACAGCGACTGCAAAATTATGCATTGATATTGGAATTTAACGTAACACATGCAAGCCGTATATGTGCATGCGATGAAATTTTTTTCTGTGCTCGCTTCGAATGAAAATAAAACAATGCCGTTTAATTTCTTCCAATTTGCAAATGACTGATAATAATATTTTAAATGGCCGTTTATTTAATAATTTGCATAAATTTAAATAGAATTTCAGCATAAAAATGCTATTCAATGGGAATTTCCTCGACTCGATTGTGATAAAAAAGAAGTTCTGTGAAAACAATTGATAATTTCATTGTAAAAACAAATTTTGTCGTCTTGTGAATGGAATTTTTTTCGAAAGAAAGTGCCCGGAAGAAAGGAAAAGAAAGAAAAACAAAAATAAATGCTCTGTAAGATGAGAATTTAGAAAAATAAATAAAAGAATGTTATTTTAATTTCTGTGTCAATTTCAAGAGTCTCGTCTTTATTTCCATGCTACCATATTGTCTTCAAATCAACCGACAATATCGAGTATTTGTATAGCTACTCAATTAAATTGCATTGACATAAACAATATAGCGTTCAATTGCACGTTTCACCGCAAAACTAAACATTTACTCTATTACTTGATATTCACAAGGTCACAGCATATATATTGTGCTTCATACAAGTTTATTAACCTCAGCATTTATGCGGATTAACGCGCACAAGTTATTTTCCCTAAAAATTTAATTTAATTAAAATCATTTAAAGTAAAATTCCAAAATCTTCTTCTTACTTTACGATAATTTAAGACGATTGTTATGTATGAAGAAGCTTTCACTAACAGACGCTATGTAGCGCATTTTGAAAACCATTGTTGTGTAAATATGGCAAATACTTGAATTATCAACCTTTGTAGTGCTCAACATTCACGTACTTGATGCTTTACTTTCTCATTATCGGCTTCTTTGCAGCAGCTTTCGCCCTCGTTTTTTTATCACAAAAGAGAAATTGCTGACAATAGAATTTGATTTTATGTTTTTTACGTTTCCATGACATTTAAGGAAAGAATGAAAGGAAGGAGAAAATTTTTCTTAATGCTTTGAAATTTTTCAATGCTTTTACTCATAAAATTGACAATAATTCCTTTTACGTTTCATTTAAATGCGTTGTGCATAATTAATTAATTCAACAATCAAAATATTGTCTCGAAGGTTCATGTTCAAAGCCATGTGTAATTTTTGTAAAGCTTCTGTGTGTGTTTGACATTGCTAATATCTTATTTAACGTGCCATTTGATCTTATACACATGCACACTCCGTTAATTTTCCATTCACTTGAATTCTCTTTCTTTCTTTCTTTGTTATGTATTTTTACCCTTTGCTACAACTGCAAAATGCTTTATAACTAACCAAAAAGAAGCACGTTCAGCAAAATGCAATTTATGTGCGCCAGAAAACGTTTTCAACATTTTAAAGGAGACGAAACGTGCTTTTTGCTGCAGTAACTATCAACATCCGGTAAAGATGCGACATCTTGCCATTAGTGACTGACTTTACAAAGCAAACAGCCGATGTGCTTTAATCAGCAAAAAGAAAATGTCAATTAAACGAGTGCCATCACTCAATTTGAATAAACAACATCAAATTAACCATTTCGTGATTGTGATGTTCACTCTTTTAAAAATTTGCATAATTTATCAGCATTGCAGTCATCAGCATTAATTAATGCAGATAAAAATCGTGTTAATTGAATAATTTACTAAATTGCCAATCAGTTCACGTTATCATAACTTGCCGAGTTCAAGCTCAACTCTCGAGGGCACAAAATTGAAAATAATTTTACATATAATTAATTTGATACACACAAAATGTTTATTTGCTATTTTAACATTTTCATTTGCACAATTAGTAATTAATCACTCTCGCGTCTTGTAAAATTTTCCAATTGACTTGCTCGTGATCGAATTTCTGAAAATATTTATTTATTTAATTATACAAATTGAATCATACTTGAATGATGTAAAAGAAAGTAGAAAAAAAATTCCAATTCACTGATGAAATACACTTGACAATAAATTACCCTCATTCCATTCTGGAACTGATAAAATTGTTATATTTTTTTTGTACTTTGATTAATTACACTCTCTAGCGACTCAAGTGAGACAGTATGAATTTCTCGAGTAGTTTTACATTAGTAAATAGCGAGCCAGATTTCTTAATTCACTTCTAACTAATTGCTTTCATGATATAGCTGATAAGATTGTGTCATACTCTTCAAATCCCTATTTATTTTGATAAAACAATAAACAAACAACATAATCTACGCAACTATTCTCAAGTGACTCATTTATTTAGTGGACCCAATACAAAAAAATTTTTTTGTTACAATGGAAAAGAAAAGAATTTTCCAATTTTTTCTACATAATCACTGAGCTTTAAAAAGAATTCTACTGCTAATGATTGAATAAAAAGCAAAGAAAAAAGAGTAAAAAAGAAAAAGAGCGACAGCAGTAGCAAGAATAAACTCATTTCCCCTTTTTTCAATTGCTATAGCAGTCGCTCTTTCGATTTTGTGACTCTTTCACACATGAAGATATCAATTTTAATAAATGTCATCAAGTGTAACAAATGTTCATTCGTCGTTCGATATCGTTCCAATTTGGGATGTTGTTTCATTGCGTTTTCTCGCTTTCTTTATTATATGAATGAACCGTGATGAACCGTTTATAAAGAGTCATTGATGATTAAGCCATTTTGATCAGCTGCTCATAAGAGAAAACAGAGAGAAAAAAAAGTTCTTTTTCATACACAGTCTTTTAAATCAAAATGTTATCAATATTGTGATTTATTACACTTTGCTGACTGTATTGAAACGGTAATCTATGTCAAGTGTAATATGTGTATACACATGTAGCTCATTGCTCTTCTTTTTTCACTATTTCTTTGATGTAATGAAGCAATATCAAAATTATTGATTTATTTTTTATTTATGAGTGGAATACACTCATCAAAGACCTTTTAGATAATTGTTATTGAGATGAAGTAAACAAATGAATCATTCTTCTGTTTTTTCAGCTTTAAGATGAGTTCGCCACATAATAATACATCAGGCGATGTTTCGGATACGACTTCTCCAGTATTAAGTCCAACAACTGAACCAAAACGAAAAGTTTCTATACTCACAGATCCACCGTCACATTTAGCTTATGACAATCCTGCATTTGAAGGTCCTCGACGGAAAATTTCTCAGGTACAATTTTATTAAATTTAAAGAAACAAATAAATTAATGAAGTGATTCCTAGAAAACAAACTGTAATAAAAATTATTTTGTGTCAAATCTTAGAAACAAAAATTAAATTGAATTGTTTACGCCTTGAATTGAACAAAATAATACTTAAACTAATCTCTATTTTTTTCAACACTGATATAGCAATCTGATCAATCAGATAATGGAGCGGTTAGAAAGAAAAGTATTTTACACAATCCACTGACACCCGAGCAACAACAGCATGCACTTCAACAAGCAGAACCAGTTATACAACACCAACCCTTACCTACAAATTACGGTAAGTTCTTTGCTCGATATATGTAGCGAATTAAGAATTCATCTTTCTATAAACCACATTGCCACCACTTGTATTCATTTCCTTCTTCCTGCCTTATAAACGGAATCAGACATACAGACAGGAAGAAAAAAAATCCAATTAATTTGCTCTCGAATTTAATTGAATTTTTTATATTGCTCTTTTTCTTTTTTTGCATTTGTTTGTGTTCGAACATGAATAAAGTAGAGAAACAGAATGGTGATCATCACCACCATCATACTAGAGAAAGAAAGCAACGAAAGCATTCAACAACGGAATCATTGTATTCAAGACACTCTAGGTCATCAAAAAAGCCAGCAGCTGAAAGCCAGCTTGAGCATTCATGGATTTATGCATTGTGTATGCGCTGTCGTGTTCAATGTAAGATGACGATAAATTTGAATAAAAAAACCTCCTTAACTGTCTTGTCAATTTCTCTATAGACAATACACCATCATGGCAACCAAAACATTGGGAGAAAGTTTGTCCTTATCCATTATGCCCATCATATCGTCAATTTGCCAGACTTGTCTCAATTATTTTAATCGGTAAGTGAATTTAATTAAAATTATTATTGTATTGATAAAGGTCTAAAATGAAAAAAATGCAATTATGTGACATGATAGATTAATTAAAATTCTGTTGTGACATGTTTTTCATTCTTTCTTATGCTTCAAGCACTTACACGTGTCTCTCGTTTTTATATATTGAAGTTAATTATGGAGATTCAATGGAAACTTCATTTCACATCGATGCTCAAACAAATTAGATTTATTATCAGGGCTTGAAACAAAGCAGACTTTTTCTCAAATGAAAATCATTCTTCAAAATATCTCATAAAGTTAGAATTTCTTTCTATCAATTGCTGTTTTTCTCAACAGCTTCATTCTCTATTGCTCTCATGCCGGTTGCTTTCATCTGTAGTTAATTACATTAGATTTCATTAATTTTGCCTTCATCTGACTCACGGCGTGCATTGTTGTGAAAGTCTCTTCTGCTTGCTCATGTACTACAACGTGTATGAAACAATACTCTTGTTCTTTCTTCTCGCATCGAAACCTCCGGCAATATGAGAGAATAAGCGAAATAATGAAAAAAGAAGAAAATCAAACAACATGACTTTTTTCCGGAATATATTGCTTTCTTTTAAAAAATTTCCACACTTGTGACATTTTTAGGGGAAGAAAATTGGTCAGAAAAAAATCGTTCGCCACAAGACCAATCATGGTTAATGATAGAAAATTATTTATTGATTTTTGATGGAATAAAGGAAAGGGGACAATTTTAATTGATTTAGAAATTTTTGCTCAATAGAAATAGCATAATATCAAATATTTAAACCGAATTTTTGAAATTTTTCTGCTGACTAAATATTAAAATTCATTAGGCTTTGGACTTTCATGCATATTTTACTTGATATTCGCATTTTTTGTCAAGTTGATTTACACAAAAATGTCTTTTATTCATTTAGGTTTTATTTAATTCAATTAAAACCCAGTAAATTTCTATGAAAGTCAATGAATCTTTGATTTACTTTGTATTTTAATTGTATTAAATTTATTCTAGTTAAACTAAAGACATTTTTGTGTAAGTCAACTTGACAAAAAATATGCGAATATCAAGTAAAATATGCATGCAAGTCCAAACCCAAATTACATGATACATAAAATCTCTCGACCTTCTTTCATTTGATAAATTGGATTTACTTCGTGGAAATGACAATTTGTCGCTTTTTTATTTGCTACTGCTGTTGCTGCTGTGTGTGTCATAAACGGAAATAATTTTTAAATTCCACACAAATGACAGAAACCAACAGCAACATCATCATCATCATCGCTCAGAGTGATAAGTGTGAAGAATGGTGAAAAAACAGAAAATACAACATGGTCAAAAAAAGAGATGAGTGCATAAATAAAAACAAATGAAGGAAATAAATGAAATGTGTCTAAAAAAGCGAGTCACTGAATGTCAAAAAAAATGAGAGGAATTAGGCACATATAAATAAAATAAAAGAGAAAAATTTTTGCCATTTAGAATTTTACAAGTGAAAAATTAATGAAAATCATATTCTTTTTGTATATGCACGTCGTGTGGGCATGTAAAGCATAAAAGGCGTAATACAATTCAGTACACATAACAACAAATATATATTGAAGGTATAAACCACACGGTTGCTGCTGCTGTTGATGATGATATTTCTACAACCACCCACTTACTAAACAATTGAGTTTATGTATCGTCTCTCGAAAAATACAACAATGAAAATGAATGAATCATGAATGAGTCAAGTGAATTATAAAGCTGTTTTTGTATCACTAACAACCTAAACAGCACACTTTGCCTTAAAAATAACTTTGAGGCAACATATACATCATCATATACATCATTAATTTTATCGTAGATTGTGAGGGTAAATGATAAATCTTCATGAAGCAAGATACGAAGAGAATGAGCGAAAAATTCTTGCTTTTACTTGTGCTGTGGCTTGTATTTCCAAAGCATCTCAATGATAGAAGAACATTTTGTGTTGTTTATAGAGCAAAAGGCTTTTCGCTGTTGTATTTTTGCTCTCTATTTTATTAAGTCTTCTTTACTTCCAGTATGGACCACTTTAATTTTCCTTTCTAATTCTATTTTGACTCCCTTGAGCGCGATATATACAAAAACATTTCTGTTCTATTTAGATAATTTCTCTTTCCGTATACTTGTATTTATGCTTCTATAGATGAGTTATCATACTCATGACACTTTACAAGTTGCAATAAAATGATAAGACATAAGCCGCTAAAATTGTGATATACTTACTACACAAAACATTTTGTGTTCTATTTGCAACATGTTAACAAACTTATTAATCATTACTCTCATATATATAAAGTTTAATGTCCAAACACCAGACTTCAATTAAGATAAGAATAGATTCACACTAACCAACAGATGATGGAAATAGAATGGACATGTTTACGTGTGTTGTACATCATTACAATGGTCATCTATCATTCTCTCGCTTACTCTCAATGGAGTTTTCATTTAGAGATAATAAGAAAGAAAAAGTTCATTTACTTCTTATTATTGTTTAGTCAAATTAGACTTTTAGCATTCCTATGGGAATGAGAAAGAAAAGTCAAATTTGATATCTTCTCTGTCATTCTACTCTTTTCTTTCCCTAGAGGAAGTATTTTAGTTTATTATTTGCTATTATTATTACAACAAAATTTTTTTGCTACCATGACCTCAATGTTACAGTTTGTATCATTTTGTAACTGTAGCTTTTATCTCGATTATCCATCATTTTTACCCTCTATTTCACACATATGTTTGTGCTTAGTCAAGGCAAATAAACTTCTTTTTACTTTTATTCTTTGTATAAAAATAGTTTTATCATCAATAGAATGGATTTTATAAAATTTATTTTTGGTTTGTTTAGGTACAAGCAATTAATTGATTACATTGAAAGAAATTTTAATAAAAATTCAATATTAGTAAAATTAACAAATAAATCAAAAAATAATGAAATAGGGTAAAATATCTATTTATTGACCTAATATAATTATTGACCTATTTAAAAATTTGATCATTTCTCAATATAACTCACTAAAATCATTCCTCAAATGATTTTAAATCATTGCAAATCCCATTTAAACACTTTATAACACACAATATTTTTTCTATTAGCTGTAATTTGAATGAAATCTCGATTTTTCATGTTTTTAAAATTTTTTGGCAAAAGTAGGTCGAAAACAAATTCAATTATTAAACACTTTTATGCTTTGTTTCTTTTCATTATCTCTCTTTACACATAATCCAAATACTCAAAACTATTATATTTAGTAGCACTCGCGAGTAATTAACACTGTTTATAATGCTAAATAATGCAAAATATACNAAAGAGGGAGTGTGAGGGGAAGGTAGACCAAAGGGGAAAGCAGACGGGAATGAATGGGAAAAGAAGGAGAAAAAAAAAGGCAAGGCACTGGATGGAAAGACACGGGGACAAGAAATGCCGCGTCCAGTCTGGAACGGAAGAAAAGTGGGAGAGGGGGGGGACTGGGGGATGAATGTGACACGCGCTGAGCGACCGCAAGGGAGACAGGATGAAAGTGGGCTGTCGAGGAGGGGACATGTGAGGAAAGAAGCGAGCCAGAGTGTAAGGTCAACGTCGGAACCGAAGGGCGGTGCAGGATAGAGCGGAGGAGAGGGGGGTCAGACGGCGGGCAAATCCTAGGTAGTGGGAGAAAACATAAACAAACAACATAAAGCTACGCAACTAGGGCAGGGACGTCAGGGAGGTTGAGGGACCTCAAGACAAAAAAAGGGTGGGTGGTTACCAAGTGGAAAAGAAAAAAGAAGTGGGCCAAGGGGGCGGACAGAAGCACGGAGTCGGGAAAAAAGAAGGGCGGAACGTGCTAAGGGAAGGGAAAGAAAAAGCAAAGAAAAAATGAGGGAAAAAAGAAAAAGAGCGACAGCAGGAGCAAGAATGTAAACGCAGTGGCCCCGGTGTGGCAAGGGCGATAGCAGGCGCGCGGTGGCGAGGGGGGGACTCGGGCACAACAGGAAGAGATGCAAGTGAAGAAAAGGCAGCAAGTGTAACAAGTGGCAGTCGGCGTGGCGAAGAGCGTGCCAATTGGGGGGAGGTGGTGGCAGGGCGATGGGTGTCTGGCGCTTGGCGGGATGGAGAGGAAGGAACCGTGATTGAACCGTGGGATGAAAGAGGCAGGGATGATGTAAGCTCATTTTGATCAGCTGCTCAATAGAGAAAACAGAGAGAAAAAAAAGTTCTTTTTCATACACAGTCTTTTAAAAATCAAAAATGTTATCAAATATTGTGGATTTATTATACTTTGCTGACGTGTATTGAAACGGTAAATCTATGTCAAGTGTAATATGTGGGTATACACATGTAGCTCATTGCTCTTCTTTTTTCAACTATTTCTTTGATGTAATGAAGCAATATCAAAAATTAATTGATTTATTTTTTATTTATGAGTGGAATACATCATCAAAGACCTTTTAGATAATTGTTATTGAGATGAAGTAAACAAAATGAATCATTCTTTCTGTTTTTTCAGCCTTTAAGATGAGTTTCGCCACATAAATAATAATCAGGCGATGTTCGGATACGAACTTCTCCAGTATTAAGTCGCAACAACTGAACGCAAAACGAAAAGTTTTCCTATAAACTCACGAGATCCACCGTCACATTTAGCTTATGACAATCCTGCATTTGAAAGTCCTCGACGGAAAATTCTCAGGTACAATTTAATTAAATTAAAGAAACAAATAAAATTAAATGAAATGGAAAAAAAGTGATTCCTAGAAAACAAAAACTGTAAAATAAAAATTATTTTGTGTCAAATCTTAGAAACAAAAATAAATTGAATTGTTTACGCCCTTGAATTGGAACAAATAATACTTTAAACTAATCTCTATTTTTTTCCAACACTGATATAGCAAATGCTGATCAAATCAGATAATGGAGCGGTTAGAAAGAAAAGTATTTTACAACATCCACTGACCACCCGAGCAACAACAGGCATGCACTTCAACAACAAGAAACCAGTTATACAACACCAACCCTTAACCTACAAATTACGGTAAGTTCTTTGCTCGATTATGTAGCGAATTAAGAATTCATCTTTCTATAAACCACATTGCCACCACTTGTATTCATTTCCTTCTTCCTGCCTTATAAACGGAATCAGACATACAGACAGGAAGAAAAAATCCAATTAATTTGCTCTCGAATTTAATTGAATTTTTTATATTGCTCTTTTTCTTTTTTTTGCATTTGTTTGTGTTCGAACATGAATAAAGTAGAAGAAACAGAATGGTGATCATCACCACCATCATACTAGAGAAAGAAAGCAACGAAAGCATTCAACAACGGAATCATTGTATTCAAGACACTCTAGGTCATCAAAAAAGCCAGCAGCTGAAAGCCAGCTTGAGCATTCATGGAATTTATGCATTGTGTATGCGCTGTCGTGTTCAATGTAAGATGACGATAATTTGAATAAAAAAAAACCTCCTTAACTGTCTTGTCAATTTCTCTATAGACAATACACCATCATGGCAACCAAAACATTGGGAGAAGTTTGTCCTTATCCATTATGCCATCATATCGTCAATTTGCCAGACTTTGTCTCAATTTTTTAATCGGTAAGTGAATTTAATTAAAATTATTATTGTATGAATAAGGTCTAAAATGAAAAAAAGCAATTATGTGACATGATAGATTAATTAAATTCTGGTTGTGACATGTTTTTCATTCTTTCTTATGCTTCAAGCACTTACACGTGTCTCTCGTTTTTATATATTGAAGTTATTATGGAGATTCAATGGAAACTTCATTTCACATCGATGCTCAAACAAAATTAGATTTATTATCAGGGCTTGAAACAAAAGCAGACTTTTTCTCATAATGAAAATCATTCTTCAAAATATCTCAATAAAGTTAGAATTTCTTTCTATCAATTGCTGTTTTCTCAACAGATTCATTCTCTATTGCTCTCATGCCGGTTGCTTTCATCTGTAGTTAATTACATTAGATTTCATTAATTTTGCCTTCATCTGACTCACGGCGTGCATTGTTGTGAAAGTCTCTTCTGCTTGCTCATGTACTACAACCGTGTATGAAACAATACTCTTGTTTCTTTCTTCTTCGCATCGAAACTCCGGCAATATAGAGAGAAAAAGCGAAATAATGAAAAAAGAAGAAAATCAAACAACATGACTTTTTCCGGAATATATTGCTTTCTTTTAAAAAATTTCCACACTTGTGGACATTTTTAGGGGAAGAAATTGGTCAGAAAAAAATCGTTCGCCACAAGACCAATCATGGTTAATGATAGAAAAATTATTTATTGATTTTTGATGGATAAAGGAAAGGGGACAATTTTATTGATTTAGAAATTTTGCTCATAAGAAATAGCATAATATCAAATATTTAAACCGAATTTTTGAAATTTTTCTGCTGACTAAATATTAAATTCATTAGGCTTTGGACTTTCATGCATATTTTACTTGATATTTCGCATTTTTTGTCAAGTTGATTTACAACAAAATGTCTTTTATTCATTTAGGTTTATTTTAATTCAATTAAAACCCAGTAAATTTCTATGAAAGTCAATGAATCTTTGATTTACTTTGTATTTTAATTGTAATTAAATTTTATTCTAGTTAAACTAAAGACATTTTTGTGTAAGTCAACTTGACAAAAAATATGCGAATATCAAGTAAAATATGCATGCAAGTCCAAACCCAAATTACATGATAACATAAAATCTCTCGACCTTCTTTCATTTGATAAATTGGATTTACTTCGTGGAAATGACAATTTGTCGCTTTTTTATTGCTACTGCGTTGCTGCTGTGTGTGTCATAAACGGAAATAATTTTTAAAATTCCACACAAATGACAGAAACCAACAGCAACATCATCATCATCATCGCTCAGAAGTGATAAGTGTGAAGAATGGTGAAAAACAGAAAATACAACATGGTCAAAAAAAGAGATGAGTGCATAAATAAAAACAAATGAAGGAATAATGAAATTGTGTCTAAAAAAGCGAGTCACTGAATGTCAAAAAAAAATGAGAGGAATTAGGCACATATAAATATAAATAAAAGAGAAAAATTTTTGCCATTTAGAATTTTTACAGTGAAAAATTAATGAAAATCATATTCTTTTTGTATATGCACGTCGTGTGGGCATGTAAAGCATAAAAGGCGTAATACAATTCAGTACACATAACAACAAATATATATTGAAGGTATAAACCACACGGTTTGCTGCTGCTGTTGATGATGATATTTCTACAACCACCCCTTACTAAACAATTGAGTTTATGTATCGTCTCTCGAAAATACAACAATGAAATGAATGAATCATGAATGAGTCAAGTGAATTATAAAGCTGTTTTTGTATCACTAACAACCTAAACAGCACACTTTGCCTTAAAAATACTTTGAGGCAACATATACATCATCATATACATCATTAATTTATCGTAGATTGTGAGGGTAAATGATAAAATCTTCATGAAGCAAGATACGAAGAGAATGAGCGAAAAATTCTTGCTTTTACTTGTGCTGTGGCTTGTATTTCCAAAGCATCTCAATGATAGAAGAACATTTGTGTTGTTTATAGAGCAAAAGGCTTTTCGCTGTTGTATTTTTGCTCTCTATTTTATTAAGTCTTCTTTACTTCCAGTATGGACCACTTTAATTTTCTTTCTAATTCTATTTTGACTCCCTGAGCGCGATATATACAAAACATTTCTGTTCTAATTTAGATAATTTCTCTTCCGTATACTTGTATTTATGCTTCTATAGATGAGTTATCATACTCATGACACTTTACAAGTTGCAATAAATGATAAGACCTAAGCCGCTAAAATTGTGATATACTTACTACACAAAACATTTGTGTTCTATTTGCAACATGTTAACAAACTTATTAATCATTACTCTCATATATATAAGTTTAATGTCCAAACACCAGACTTCAATTAAGATAAGAATAGATTCACACTAACCAACAGATGATGGAAATAGAATGGACATGTTTACGTGTGTTGTACATCATTACAATGGTCATCTATCATTCTCTCGCTTACTCTCAATGGAGTTTTCATTTAGAGATAATAAGAAAAAAAAAGTTCATTTACTTCTTATTATTGTTTAGTCAAATTAGACTTTTAGCATTCCTATGGGAATGAGAAAGAAAAGTCAAATTTGATATCTTTCTCTGTCATTCTACTCTTTTCTTTCCCTAGAGGAAGTATTTTAGTTTATTATTTGCTATTATTATTACAACAAAATTTTTTTGCTACCATGACCTCAATGTTACAGTTTGTATCATTTTGTAACTGTAGCTTTTATCTCGATTATCCATCATTTTTACCCCTATTTCACACATATGTTTGTGCTTAGTCAAGGCAAATAAACTTCTTTTTACTTTTATTCTTTGTATAAAAATAGTTTTATCATCAATAGAATGAATTTTATAAAATTTATTTTTGGTTTGTTTAGGTACAAGCAATTAATTGATTACATTGAAAGAAATTTTAATAAAAATTCAATATTTGTAAAATTAACAAATAAATCAAAAAATAATGAAATAATGATTCTAATAGATTTCTTTAAGTAAAATTTAGAAATTTCTAATTGTAAAGTGTTTTCACCTTGATTTAGATACGGATTTTCATTAAAAGATATTGAGCTGGCTTAAGTCACAGAAAGTAATTGCTTTAAAAATCCTCTTTAATGTCTCACGCAGCGAAAGAAAAAGATTTGCTTTCGCAATTTTACTGCGACATTCGATAAAGCAGACAAAATTAAAATACAATTTTCTTTATGTCCTTCTGTATAAACAAATACACATACACATCGAGCTCTGACCTTTTCTTGCTGAGTGTGAAAAATTTCTCAATTTTATATTTGTTTCCTTTATGGCACATACATGTATGCATGACATAGACAGCCATGTGTATATATGTCTTGTATTTTTCGGATATTTTATATCCGATTTAGAAGAGAAATTGCTGCTTCAATAACTATCAATACACACATTTTTGCTACTGTTGCTTGCCAATGCTACTACGAGTATAATGGTAAGGCGAGAAAAGCAAACAGTCCTGAATTGAAATCGAAACAAGACGAAAGATGAGAAAAAGACGACAAAAAATGGAAATTGTATTTCAATGAATTTCCATATCGACACATTCCGTTGTCGTCACTTCTTCTTTTTTTTTCTATCTCGATTTCTTGTTTTTAACTTACAGAACAAATACAAGTCCAATGGTATATTTTACTTTTTTTTATTGTTTAACAACAGAATTAGGATTCATTTCCCATCTTCAAATTGAACTTAAATAAGAGTCAAAAATTTTGAGAATTTCTGCCTTAACTTATTCTGATGAAGAAGGATAAAAATCGTGACACAAATCTGTCTTTTTTCTATTATACTTTTATTTTTTGCTGAGAGCTACTTTTTCAGGACATCACACATATTTTTGTGTATGTGTCATAACCCTCCTTCTTCTGATTATATTCGGTTTTAATTATAGTCAGTTATGAAGCAGATATATTAGATATGTATGTATGCTGATGGATAAAAGAAATCCCTTTTTGTGTCTAGTTCTCGGGTGAGTCAGTAACAACATGTCATAGTATTACCACAATATTACACACATATACATAAAATATACAGTCTTCAAGTATGACCCTCGTTCACAACTTTTGCTAGCATGATTTTTTGAGCAAAAAAGAAGAAATTTCTCTTTATTCAGATGAGGAGAAAAAAGAACTTTTTTTCCTAAAAGAGGCCCAGAAACATTTTTTTTTGTGTTGAACCCAGACATCCATTGCTTTGATTTTCCATCCATTCTTTCTCTTTGTGTATAAGTGTAAAAAAGGGGAAAATCGCTTGCTTGCCTGCGTCCCTTAAATTTTATATTTGCGGGAAAAAGTTTCTCCTTCGTTATGTTCAACATATACTTACTAAATGCTCAGATTTTTTTATAGTTACAAAGCATGACTAACGTACATTTAATTTTTTATTGCAATCTATATACTCAATTTACATAAATTTTACTACAAGCTCTAACTTTTAGTCATATAAATTTTTTGCTGATTTAATTTTCATCTCGCTTGTGTAATCAAATTAAAATTTGTTTAATCCTTTTGCCTTTTCCAACTCACACCATACATTAAAGTATTCATCTCTAATTTAAGCATTGGAATGTCAAAAAATTCTCTGAAAACAGAAAAGGAAACTAGCTTATGTTGTGGTAACAAACATTATCAACATAATTTAGTTGTTCTGTCTTATCGCTACTGTAATTTTATGGTTTGTACACATACATAAATACACTCAATTTTCGCTGAGCAATTTAGCGTTAAGACTGAATAGCAATTGCAATATGAACTTGTTATTTTGTTCCAGACTTTGGATATTATAAAATTTAAAATATTGTTGGATTTTTCTTATGCTTAATAAGTTTTTAAAAGTATTAAATTATTTGCCAGACTCTGTTTAAATTCTTAAATTCTTTGTTTTAAAAAAGAAAGAGAAAGCTTTGTGCAAACATTCATATTTATTTTTTTCATCTTTCTCTTTCTATCCTTACTCATTGCTTAAAAGCAATTTTAAATTCATGAAAATTATTTAGTTAGTCTTTTTGTGTAAAAACATTTCATGAAATAATGAAAAGTGACAGAGAAAGAAGAAAGAAATGCTGAAAATTAGAATAGTTGGTAGAAAAAACGGAAAACATTTGTCTCTATTCTCTAAGCAACAAAAAGTCACCCACATACATACAGTTTCAGTTATTTCGAGTTTGTTGAAAAATTATGAAAATTCTTTAAATTGCTAGAGAAGAGAGATATGTGTAGGGGTTGGAGAATTTGTTGCTAAATTGCGTCATCAAAACTAAACTACAAACTTTTCGCTATTATTCTTTATTTACATATCATAGTATGTATTTGTTTGTTGTTTACTTTTGCTGATCATTCAACTTTATTTTTCCTTGACAATCTTTCTTCTCTATCTTCCGTATAAACAAGAAATTATGGACAATGGAAAGTATAAGCACTTCCTTTGATCGTTTACATTCACATGCAAAGCAATTTGCATCTTCATAAAATATGGATGAAAGCAATTTTCTAGATACACACAAACATTCCATAAAAAGAGGGAAAATACAAGGAGAATGATGAATGTTAAATGAACCAACACAACACTGATGAGTGTTGCATTCCGCCATTCATCATGCTCATTGCATGTGCAAAGTTTTTCATTAATTGACCGACTCATTTTATAAAATGATGTTTTATTTAAATTTTTCTCTTCTTTTTTTATAGGAGTTCTTATTTATGCAACGACTTACGCCATCATTGGAAAAGCTGCAGCACCCGGTGGACAGCTTTTCTCATTGGTTACACTAACAATTGCAGCCAACTTTGGAGGTTGGTTAATGGGACTTACGACTCTTCCTCGACTTATTGGTATGCTTTTAACTGGTATTCTTATGCAAAATATTGGCGCTGTAAATATTGATGGAATTAGCCATGTCACAGCACATTTACGAAAATTCGCTCTCGTTATTATTTTAACACGTGCTGGTCTTGAAATGGATCCAGAAGCTTTTAAGAAAGTTTGGCCAACTATCATTAAAGTGAGTTAGAAAAGTGTTAATAAATAATAGAAAAATTTTAAAGTTAAAATATTTTTAGTTAAGTATTGTTCCATGGACAGTTGAAGCTGCAACTAATGCAACGATTTGTCATTTTCTCTTCGATATGCCGTTGATGTGGTGTCTTCTTCTTGGCGCTATTATTG
The DNA here is from genome assembly GCA_018290095.1 of Polypedilum vanderplanki. Taxonomy (NCBI): domain Eukaryota; kingdom Metazoa; phylum Arthropoda; class Insecta; order Diptera; family Chironomidae; genus Polypedilum; species Polypedilum vanderplanki. The sequence goes on along the minus strand of CM031380.1, from coordinate 16,914,803 downwards.
CTGCTGTCAGTCCAGCCGTCGTTGTACCATGTTTGTTTAGATTAAGAACAAAAGGCTATGGTGTTGCTAAAGGCATTCCTACACTGATTGTAGCTGTTGCTGGTTAGTATATTTCTTTAATTTATATTAAAGCTTCTTATAATTTGTAATAAAAATAGCCGATCATTTCATTATGTTTTTCTTTATAGGTATCTGTGATGCGATTTCAGTAGCTTTATTCGGTATTATATCAAGTTTAATGTTCGCTACTGGTGGTCTTTCTTTCCAAATTTCACAAGGTAACAACAAAATACCATGCACTTACTCGTTTATGTAAATTTATTTATACATATTTTTATACCATTGATAGCTCCCGTATGTATTTTTGGTGGTCTGGGTTTCGGTGTACTTTGGGGTTGCATGGCAAGAGTTATTCCGGAAAAAGGTGATGCTTACGTTGTACCGATTAGAACGATTATGCTGCTATGTGGTGGCTTAGTTGCTGTGTATGGAAGCGAGTTACTTCATTATGAGGGTGCTGGACCATTAGGTGTCGTTTTTGCTGCCTTCACAAGTCAGTACTTTTGGATCAAACAAGGTTGGACGCTTGAAGACAGTCCTGTTGGAACGGCTTTTGAAATTTTCTGGATGCTTTTCGAACCAATTCTTTTTGGCATTACTGGTGCTGCTGTTAAAGTAAATTATTAAATTTATTTATTGATAAACAACAATTAAATTTTAATTTTTTGTTTATAGATTAACGAGTTAGATCCACATATTGTTACATATGGTTTAATTTCACTCATTTGTGGTGCTATTGTTCGTATTATTACAACTACTCTTGTCAGTTTTGGTGACAGATTAAACTGGAAAGAAAGATTCTTCGTTTCAATGTCATGGATGGCGAAGGCAACTGTTCAAGCTGCTTTAGGTCCAATCGCACTTAAACATTTAAGCGCTGATGATCCGGATATCCATTATGGTGAAATTGTTTTAATGATTTGCATTCTATCAATTGTTGTTACCGGTAAACATGCATAACTTTCAATTTATATAAAAAAAATTCTAAATTAAATTTTTCTACAGCGCCAACTGGAGCAATTTTAATTTCGATTACTGGCAAGAAGCTGTTAACTAAAACAAAGCAAACATCCATGCCAGAAAGTAAGAGTGGCAAGAAAATTTATTGAGCACACCACGATGGTGCCATTAACCTAATTTTCATAGCGCAACATATAAAAATGCGATTTATTAACATTTTCTCTTTCTCTTTACTTTTATTTCAGTACCAACATGGCGTCGACCATCAATACGTTCAATTGCAATCGAAGAAGAAGAAGATTCGGATGATGATGAACGAAAGGATCCTGAAACAGGACATGATAAAAATACTCGACAAAATACATTGACAAATTCAACACATAACAACCTTCATCAACCAATTCCACCATTTACGAATAATACAAAGTAATTTTTATAAATTACAACTTTTGATTATAATTAGTCTAATTGCTTTATTAAAATTATTACATATAAAACAAACTAATTTCTTTCTTTCTTTTACACTTTTATGCTTTTCAATTTATTAGCAGTAGTTTCTAGTAGATATAATGCATTCTTTTAATGTACAATAGCTTTTTAGTGCAATTAGTTGTAGTGTAAAAAAATAACAAGAGGAAAAGCAAGTCTGATAATGCATGAGGCGCTTAATGAATCATACATTACTTTAGTATAGAAAACTTTTAAAATTTTATATTGATAATAAAACTTGTTTTTCTTTTCTTTTTTTTCCCATACAAAAAAAAATCCCATCCTTTTATATTTTCTAGGATGTAATGCAAGTATACATATAATAGAAGGATGTTTAATGAAGAGTAAAAGAAGAATACAATCAACAAGCAAATGCCAATTCTTATTTCTTATTTTGTCGCGAGCGCCTTTACCGTAAAGAAAATTTTTATGACTTTTTGAACAGCAATCATCATGCATATAATGAGAACAAAAGCTCATTGTGATGCTATAATATCTTCCATGCTTGTTTGTGCGGCAGGCATTTATTTATTGAAAAAGCATATATATAATATTCACGTCACAACAGCAACAGCAGCAGAAACAATAACAAAATTTTTTTTTGAGGAATGAGAAAATAATAAAATTTATTACGATAACACCATGGCAGACATGAGATGATTGTTGTTTAGTACCAACAACACTCATATACACACACATACTTTGTTAACACATCCGAATATGATGTAGACATTTAATGTATATTATATTTTAATTTAATTTTTTATGCTGTTGAACATTCACCATTATACTTATATATACTTATACATTATTTCAATTTTTTGTGAATATTATTATTCTTTATTATTTTATTGTACGCCATCATCATTATTATTGTTATGGTAGATGGAAAAAGTTTTCTACAGCAGCAGCCCTCTCGCACAATCGACATCAATTTCTTATCATTTATAATTGCCAAAATAGAATTCCATTTTCGAAACATTCCGAAACATCTTTTTCACTTTCATTCTTTATTTCTTCTTCGTAATGAGCGAGCAATTTTTCCACTCTTCTCTTAACAAAGATAAGAAGGAAAAAAATAGAGATGAAAAGGGCATGCGAAAAAAGAGACTTTTACATCTAAACATTTTCTTTCTTTTTTTTTTGTATGTTGGAATTCAAAGTAGATAGAAAGAGAGAGTTAAAGAAAATGAGTAAGCATAACGTAAAAAGTGCCTTGAAATTTGCAAGCGAGTGAGGAGAAATAAGCATAAAAGTTATATTATGTATCTAAATTTAGTCTATAAGAACGAAAAGTATTGTATTTAAATTTTAAGCCATTATAATGAGACATTATGTGAAAAATAAAAAATAATGTTAATAATAAAAATTCAAATCGTGTGTATTTTCTATTTCACTGTTGACATTCTCTCTTCCTGTTGTATGTGTCATAATTAACAATAAATGTCAAGCTAAATAAATGGTAATACATGCCATGCTAAAAATATAATTAAAAAATTTTCATTCATATAAATATTATATGCAAAATGCTTGTGCTGAAAACGTTTATCAAAATGACTTTTCATTCTCATGTCACTTTTTCACTAGAGAGAGAGAGAAGGAAGGTAAAAAATTTTTTGTTGCTGTTGAATCATCATAAATTATTCAGATTGTCTCGAAATATACAAATTTTTTATCCTAAAGCTCGAACACCCACTCATTCATATACATTACCAACAACTATGTAGCGAGGAAGAGAGCACAGAATTGTTAATAAATTACGTCAAAAGGATTAAAAAGCACAGAGCATTTCACAATTAATCTACGAGTAATTAAAAAGCATTTTCAAGAAACAGAGATTTAAGATAGAGCAATTTTTTTTCGGTGAAGGCGTGTTGTTATTTATGAACAGGGCCATCGCCCGCATTTCACGGCTAAGAAATCTTCGTTAATTAAATTATAATTAATATTTAATGTGCGAAACAGCAGCAGTAGTAGGAAAAGTATTTTTATGTTGTTTATGTGTGTACGCAAAGCGAGAAAGCAGAAGAATGCTTTAGAAACAATTAAGCATTAATGTATACATTTTTCACTGCATTGATGCTGTCTTTGATAAATTTTCAAACTCCACCTCTACTGTGAATTATTTGAGAACATAAAGTAGAGAATTAGAATAGAGAATACTTTGATATGAAAAGTACTATTAAACTTTGAGATTAAAAATTGATTCATAAAAGCTTTTTGATTCAAATATTGATATAAAGCAACTATCATCAATATTTCAAATAGACAATTAGCAAACTGATTGCCATTCTCAATAGATTATGACTATTTTTAGCGCATTTTTGGAACAACAATGCAGCTTATACATTCACTTTGTTCGGCTGGCTGGCTGTTCGGCTGTCCCTCTGAGATCTCGAAAACTATGATAGCTAGCGACTTCCGGTTTTTTGCGTTAGATTTGTGCTAAAAAGTTAGTGCGGCGACGCTTATTTATATTTCTGTCACTAATCATATAACTTGGGAAATTGCGAATTACTTTTTCATATTGAAAATTTGTAAACAAAATTTTTTGTTGCGCAACACATGTCACGAAACAAAATGTTGCAAACGATTGTCGCGCAACACAAGTAGTTTGAATTCGACTCGACCGTTATTTTCGAATCAATCAAACAAAATATTTTACAAATAAATCAGTTTTCATGGATTATATTTCCATATAAACAATTAAAACAAAATAAAGAATTTCTGCTAAATGATTGATTTTCACCACAATTTAAATTTATTATATCATTTGAAACTGAAAGTGTTTTACAAAATACAAATTTGACTCGCAATGGTGCTATATATCGAGACTTTACGGACCAATTTTTCATATAATGAAAAATTAACTCGATCCATATATATTTAAATTCCGGAGCCATTTTTATTAAAATGAATCTAATAATTCTGTAATTTGTAACAAACACTGATCAAAGCACCAAAAATGCGCTTAAGTACACCGATCTGCAACACGGGTACTTGATCACTGGTTTTTTTGAAATTTTCAATCGAGTTGTGAACTCAAAAGCTCTTAATGGAAATGATTTAACTAAATTATTCCAAAGCTATAATCTTTTTTTGTTCATGCATATCAGACACATACTCTTTTCTTCTTTCGCTTTTTTCACTAGGGAAGGTGTTGAATGAATATTTTTTATTTATCGTATCTCATATGCATTATGAATCTATTTACGGAAATTACTTCTGAACTATTTTACATAATCACATTAAAGTGTGATGAAATAAATAATAAAACAATTTTCTTTTCTCTATTCTGCACTTTATTGTTCTCTTTTGTTTCAGTATTTTTTTACTAGTTCTTCCTTTTTCTCTCGCCTATTTAACATCATAATGTGCATCACTAAATTATAGTCTGCTTTATACTCTTCAATAACGCCTAGCTAGTAGCTGAAAGCAATAAGAATAAAAAAACAATTCCACATAATTATATGTGAATGCATATTCCTTCCTGTACCACAATACGAGACTAGGGAAAATAAATTTATAAAAAAAGAACAAGAAATTTTATTGCAATAGCGAAAGCAATTTTAAGTCGTCTGTCGGAGTTTTATTGTTTAATTTGTTTTATTAAAGTGCGCCAGTAGAATTTTAATAACAATTTTAAAATAATTCACTTGTATAAGAGGAAACTTTTCTACTCTATCTCACTCTCTTTCGCAATTGTTGCAATTTTACTTCACCATAGTGCACCACTTGAAAACAGAGATAAAAGAGAATTTAATTGATGCACCATGCTGTACACTGTAGTATACTTACACAGCCGAGGATAATTATTTATGTTAAGCAGGTTGTATCTAAGAGAGCATCACCGACATTTTCTCGCCAAATGTTGAAGTTATAAGCATTTGTATCATAGCGGTCATAAATGAAACGAGGTAAACGATTTGAAAGCACCCAGAGTGTATTTTCATTATCAATCTGAAATATTCTGCATTGTAATGGCGTAAAAAAAATTGAAAAAGAAATTTTACATTTAAATCCACAGGATAGATAAGTGTTGCATTATTTTGTTCAACAATATCCATATTTGCACGTTTCAAATCTCTTTTAATATTCCAACAACTGACTGCATTATTTTGCATTTCAGCAAAAAACATCACATTTGTGTTCAAATCAAGAGCATGCGGACCACTTTGTGAGTGAGGACCTCGATGACCGATAAATTTGAAATCACCACCATGTGTTCGACGACTTGCAAGTGCTTCATTTCTCAACACTTCAGTTGAAACAGTAAATTCACTATGAGAACCAAGAGGATGAAAGAAAGCTGTTCTAAAACCATTTGGCTTCTTCTTCGATAAGGCAATCGAAAAAATTCCATCATTCCATTGGAATTGCAATCCTAACAATTATTTTAAAGTTATTTCATTCACATTCTTTGCTCGCTTCGAGCAAAAATAATAATCATTACCATCGACATTAAAATCACCTATTAAGATTGTTATTTTAATAGATTAAACATGGATTGAATATATTAAAAAAAATTGATAATACCTTCGAACGGATTAAAGAAGAAAAAGTTGTGATTGAAGCGCCACATTTTTGCTTGACTTGCTGAAAATACTAACAGTGCATTATTCATCCAATCAGGTAAATAAGCAAATGTATTTAAACAATCATCATCGTCAATTGTGATTGCTGCGAGACCTCGACCATTTGGCACAATCGTGTCAGGAATTTCAAATCGACCTATTGGCTGATCAGTTTTCAAATCAATAGCCCAAATTGATGGTCTTTGGACAACTATTTGATTGTCTATTGTTTAAATTTATAATTATTTAATTTTAGAAATTATTAGAAGATTTTCAATAAAAAGCTCACTTGGATATTCCAATACACCGGTATCTTTTTTAAACAAAAGAAAAATTCAATCAATAATTTAAATCGCAGACAAAAAAATCAAGTTTTGCATACCTACAAACCACAAACGATCACATTTGTCCACTCGAGGACGATAAACTGAAACAATTTTTTCAGCATTTGGTCGATTCCCTTGCTAAATATTTTTGGTACAAATAATAATTATAAAATGATGTTTATGCATAAAAAAATAATAAAAAGTTATGGCTTACAGTCAATGTATTCATATTTAAATTTGGATAACTTATTAAAAGAGGATTAATGTGTGGTGCAGCTCCTGTTAATTCGACCATGTTGACAGTACTCGGAATTCCCATATTACGTCTCGGAATCGTTACAAAAAGCTTATTTCCATAATGAGCCACACCAAAAGGTACATTAACATATGAGTTAAAATTTGCGTCTCCTGTTCATGATTTATAAACATTATTATCGCGCGAAAAAAAGACAGAGAGAGAATGAGTGAGTAAAAATTGTATACACAAGTGAGTCAACATATGTAACAATCTGAATGTTTGCTGATAAGTTTAATGACATAATATTGTACATCTGAATATTTATAAACGGTGATTCTCATTTATACCTTAATTGAATGAGTTGATTTAAAAAAATGTTTTTGACTTTGTGTTAACATTACAGTGCATTGACCGTATTGACATAATATGGACAGAATTTTAATTAATCTTTTAAATTTCTATGGTTCGCACTTGCCCGCCGATAATTATCAAGTTGCAATTCAGATCATATTTAATTTAGTTCAATTTGGGCAAAATTATGTGAAAATCAATGATTCTTTAATTTACTAAAGTTTCAATCGAATTCAATAAAATTTGAATCAATTAGAGACATTTCTGTGTAAATCAAGTTGAATTGCAACTTGACAATTTTCGGCGCCGATACTTGACTTATCAGCGGACAATTGCGAAACCAAATAAATTTCACACCTTTTTTCGATAGCTTTAAATTTATTTTAAATTATAAATAAGTCAATTGTTATTAGAATATCTCAATATAAGTTTAGAACAAGTCTGGTTCTTTATAAAACTATAAACATCTCTTCACACTTGAGAGTATTTGATTTATTCTTTAAAAATATTCATAAAATGTGCGATATTTACACACTTCACTTGTTGAATTTGGTTGATTTTTCAACGTTTTTTGAATTGCTATTATATTAAGACTAATTATCATTTTGAATAAAGAACAAATAATTGATTATGAACAAGATGATTCTTCTTGATTTAATTCTGTAAGAACAAAAGCAATCTGAATACAAACCGGTTTCAAAATTATTTATTACAATATTTTTTTTTTCAGTCTTGTTTCTAAAGAAATGACAAATTTGAACTTTATGTTGATAAGAGAACTTTCCTAAACATTTAATAATATTGTGCAATTAATGAAATATTCATCGCTACATGATAGAATGAAAAAGTAAAAAACACATTCATTAAATTTAAAAACATCAATTAAATCTTTTTAGAATAAATTCTTCACTCAACTATCTGTCGCATCGAATAATTTATGTAAAACAATGACAACAAGTAAAAATTGTCAATTTATTACCACATGACTATACATTTTCAAGTGTCCTATTTTTGATGGCATATATTTTGTACATCATCATACTCACCAGGTAAATCTTTATAATTGATGCTCTGCATTTCACAAATTCAGTAAGTTTTCCGCATGCCAAATCAAATAATAGAAAAATCAAACAAACTTTTACGATCAAACTCATGATTCTCAATCTTCCTTCGACTAAATCAGATTCACGAATGTTCGCATAAGACATTCCTCGACAAAGACGTGTGTATACGAATTTATAAGAAAAAAGCGAGAGAAAAAAAATGAGAAGAGCGTGAGAAGAGAAGAAAAGTTTTTCAATTTCTTTAAAGTTCAAGTAAGTGTAAGCATTTGAGGGTTCTTCTTCACTTTCATGCTAGCTGACTGACTGAATGTTTGAAAAAATACACATTCCACCTTTCTTTCGATCGGAGATTCGATTTATGTGACAGTGACACTCGCTAAAAACTTTTTTTATTGAGCATCAACCAAGTATCTCTCTCTAATTTTGCTGCTCTGCTGTTGTCGCCTTGTTTTTTTCATTTTTGCAGAGAGTAAAAATTCTTGTTTTAAACACATCCAAAACAATCATTTTAAGAGATTAAAAGCAAGCAAGAGAAGAAGAGAAAATTTTATTTATTTTTTTGATTTTTTAAACGTGAGTTTTTTTTGTCGCATAAATATTTCATCTCTTTTCTGTTTACAACAGCAATGTTTGATAATATTTTTTAAAATGTTACTTTTCAGCTTAGAATTAATGTCACACAAAGGTTTGGATTGTGTAACATAATTTTATTAAAATTTAGTCAAGAAGAAAGCTTCAAGCACAATAAACTTATTTGTAACATCATGTGATACTGAACGGAAGGAAATATAAAGTTATATACTCATCAGTGAGCAAATGTTATTAAAAATTGATCAAGAATTATTCAAGCTACTATGAAGCAAGCACGCTTCACACAAATTTAACTCAATAATCGTTGAAGGAAAATTTTTACTGCCTCAAAAATGAAAATCTGTGGGGAAAGGAAAAATTTTTTGCTTGGGCTCATCTTTTCTTTTTGACTAGAAATTGTTTTAATCCTAAATTTTTCGAAACGTTTTTTTTGTTGAAAAGACAAGCAATTTTATCATCACTTTGTCTATAAAACTTTAAAGAACCTTTCTACAGAGAAACGAAAATTTTAAATTTTTGAATTATTCTGGAAAAATGCGCTTACATCTAATTTTTGTAGTCAATTTTTACAATTTTATTTTTAGCGCATTTTTGGAAAAAAATACGCTATTATATTCACTTTGGCCGGCTGGCTGGCTGGCTGGCTGGCTGGCTGGCTGGCTGGCTGGCTGGCTGTTCGGGCGGAACACTGAGATCTCGAAAACTACAAAAGCTAGAGACTTCCGGTTTGTTTTAAAAGTATTGTGCTTTCATGTAGGTTTGCAGAATCTACTTTATATTGAGTTAAATAACTGTTGAAAATGACAATTTGCGAAAAAATAAATTCAATAGAAAATTTTTCTAAACGTAAACAAATATGGCAGAGTGCGTTTAGTATTTTTTTTTTCAAAATACTCATTTGACCGTTATTATCAAACGAATTTCTTATCAAAGCAATAACTTCAACATCCTTTATTTAAATGAATCTATTACATATATGTTTACAAAACGTGAAAATCTCAAAAACTCCTATTGACGTTCTTAAAATTTGGTTTTGTCAACTTGAGAGTTTCTGCATAGGTATTTCTATGATTAGCCAATTCAATATTGTATTGGAAGAATAATGCTTTAACAACATGTGATTTTGTTAATAAACACTGATCTGTTGCACCAAAAATGCGCTCAAATCAAGTATAGCAACGCATACTGATTTACTATATTTTTTTCATAAAAAACTTTATTTTCAGTCTCTTTTTCTTTTCTTACTTCCTCTTATTCTAACGTCTTCAAACTCATTTAGAATGTAAATTGTTGATTATTTTTTCTAATCTCATAACATTGGTGAGAGAATGTAAATTTTCTTCCTCACAGGCATTAGCAGAGTTATTATAGATGAATGAAGTGAAATGCAGGGGTTAATTTTTCTTTTTTTATTTCTTTCTTGGCTGATGAACTAAATTTCCTTTTTCTAATTTTTTATAAAATATAAAAACACGAATATATAACAGTATTATCTACTTTATTAAATTCTTTATGTCTTACAAATAATTTGACTTTGATGTAGAAAAAAGGGAAGGAAATTAATTCAATTTATTGCGATTTACTAATTGAATCATCATGTGCGTATAAGCAAAAATATCAATTTGTAAAAGAACATTATACGCAGAAGTGCTTTGAAAATTCATTTTCTTAACATTTTAATTTCCGTCGAGAAATAATTACAAATTAACAAGACAACTCTTTCATCAAAAATAAAATTCAATTATGTAATGTCTATATACTTTTCACAAAGAATTTCACATTTAACCATGAAATTGTGAAAGCTTTAATTTATCATCAACTTCAATTAGCGAATTTCTACGGCGAGATGCTGTAGCGTTGCATGCTGCTAACGTATCCTTGACCGGTTGTCGAAAAATACGAAAGTTAAAGTCATCAGCATTGAGAGTTGAATAAATTTGTCTTATCATTCTGTTAGACATAACCCACAAATCATCATCGACCACCTAAAATATGTGAGAGAATAAAAACAGAATGAAAAAGTTGGGTTGAAAATGAGCTATGAATAGAGAAAATATTTTTGTGGGTGCTTATTGATGGAATTTTCTTCGAGATAAAGAAAACTCATAAACTGAAGATGAGCAAGTGAAAATCAACTAGAACTTATGACGCATTTTTAAAACATTTTTTTGCACTGTCAATAATAAATGAAAATTTTAAAGATACCCAAAGATACAAAAATGTTCTCAAGAATTTCTTTCTTTTTTTTCTAACATATCAATAAATGAAGATTGTTAAGAATTTAATGAAAAAGGAGAAAAGAGAGGAAAAATGTTAGCCATGAATGAATGGAAAATTTAAGGCAATAATTTTTTTGGTAGGATAAATTGAGTTAGTATCGTATTACATAAAAAATTGCAAGCAAAAAGAAAAGAATCTTGTTGTTATAAAATTAGCATAATTTGTATAAATTCATTCATTGCCATAGCTATAAACTTACACTTAAATCACTTGGATAAATCAATTTGATATCATCTCGTGCAATAATTTTAACATTCGATGGTCTTAAAGGTTTTCTTGTATTCCAGCAAGAAACGGCATTTTTATTAATTTCAGCAAAATATATGATGCCAGATTTCTCATGATATGAATGCATTGTGCTTTGAGAATTTTTTCCACGATTTCCAAGTAGCTTTAATAGAGATATAAAATAATAGAAAGAGAATAAGAGAGAAATGTTGAATCGTTACGAAATATATATCGATGATAACTCACTTTTACATCGTTTCCATGATATGATCTGGTTGCTAAAGTTTGATTTCGTAATATTCTCGTTGATATAGAAAATTCTGAAAAGCTTTATGACAAAATAAAATCAAATGATTGTGCGCGATAGTACAATAAATAAAGAAAACAAAACTTTCGCAATTGATATTCTTATGATGATGTTAAGTACGAAATTAAACGTACAAAAAATTTAATCATTCACCTACCTAATCATTGGATGAAAATAGGCATCTCTATATGAACCGTCTTTTGAGTCATCTCGTTTTCCCAAAGTAATTGAAAATATACCATCATCCCAGCTAAATTTTAAGCCATCAATATCAAATTCTCCTTCAAAAGGATTCATTCGGAAAAAGTTGTGTTGCATACGATAAGCTACATTATCTTTTTAAGCTGTAAATCAGCATTTGTGAATTCAGTAAATCGGGTATGTAAGCAAAAGCATTTTCATTACAATCAATTGTGTCAATTGTAATGCTTGCCAATCCGAGTCCATCACGAACAATATGATTGGGTATTTCATAACGTTTTATAATAGCATCTGTTGCCAAATCAATCACAAATATTGCAGGAGCTTGCAATACTGTTGCATTACCTAGGTACACAATAAATGATGAAAATTTCCAAGAATATTTTCGTAAAGTTTTTTTCATACCACTTGTATTTATAACACCACTATCACACAACCATAATCGATTGCACTCATCAACTCGTGGACGATACACTGAGATAATTTTATTTGCATTCGCCTCATTTGATGGCTATTCAAACATGAATTTATTTAAACTCGAATGAACTTTACTCATTCCAATCTTTGATTTTTTCATGTACTCACATTCAGTTCATTTGTTTCGTAATTTGGATAACTATAGAGCTTTGGATTTTCATAAAATTCTCGTCCATCTAATTTTATGTAATTCAGAGTAGATGGTATTCCGATGTTTCGTCTTGGTACTGCTATGAAAAGTTTATCTTTAAAAAGCGAAAAGAAAGTAACCAAGAATCATTGAATACAGAGGAAAAACTTCTTCGAATTTTTTTTTCTTTTTCATACCTTTTGAAACAGCAAAGCCTTGAGGAACAACATTTTTCTGAATAAGGTTGCCTTTTTCTAATGAACATGAAACAAAAGAGAGAGAGAGAAGAAACATCCTTCTAAATGAACTTTAAAATGTTATTTTACTCTGCTTTTACCAGGGAGATCTGCAAACTCAATTTGCTTCCATTTTACAAATTCTTTTAATGTAATGGTACAGCTAGAAAATGTCAAAGAAAATAGTAAGAGCACCAGAGTTGATGTCTTAGTTAAAGACATATCTTTATGATTGTTAACAAAATATTCTTATTAAATTTTAATGCAACCCTCGAGTTGCTTGCTCAAATAGAACTGACTCTGTGCTTGTTATTGACATTCAAACGCACTCTTAAAGAATTTTAAGTATGTATGCGGCGTTTTTGTTGAGCAGGCAAAAACAATTAATTACTTGTTTAATTGAACTAGTTTTTTTAGTGAACATGATTTCAAGGTTGAGTTGTGTGAATCAATTGCGCTCATTTCGTATACATGCGAATCGTTTTTCCGTTATTTCGCATATATACGAATTTTTGAATTTTCGCATATATGCGTTGTTTTTTTTTGTTTATAAACAAAACAATGTGATTTTAAAATTGAAATAAGCAAAAAAAGTAAAAATGTTTGTTTCAGATATTAATGATGTGAAAATCTATAATCTTAGCGCTGGAAAGTCTCTTCCAGATGTAAGTATAGTGTTTTGTTTATAATTCACTAAGTGTGATATTGAATTTTTGAATTTTAGTGGCTTACAGATCGGAAAAAGAAAGCATCTGTAAATAAAAATGTTGATTTACGCAAAAGAATTGAACTTATTCAAGATTTTGATATGCCAGGAGTTTCAACTTCAATTAGAATGTCACCAGATAATCAATATATTTTAGTAACTGGCACTTATAAACCAAGAGTAAAGTGTTTTGATGTGAATCATTTATCAATCAAATTTGAAGATGTTTTGACTCTGAAGTTGAGACATTTGAAGTACTTAGTGATGACTACAGTAAATTAGTATTTCTTCAAACAGACCGCTTTGTTGAGTTTCATGCAGGTCATGGTCGTCATTATCGTTTGCGAGTTCCAAAAGTTGGAAGAGCTCTTTCCTATCATTCGCCATCATGCGATTTATTTGTCGTGGGTTCTTCATCAGAAATATACAGATTGAATCTTGAACGAGGGCAATTTATGCAGCCATTTGAAAGTGAAGCAAGTAGTTTCAATGCATGTGACATAAATCCAGAACATCATTTACTAATAACGGGATCACAAGAAGGTTTTGTTGAGGCATGGGATCCTAGAGAGAAAAAAAGATATTCAACTCTTGATGTAGCTATGAGAATTAAAAACTATCGTGATTTTCCATCCATCACTTCATTGAAGTTTAAAAATGCTCTTCACATGGCTGTTGGAACAGCAAGTGGTCACATTCTTTTATATGACATTCGCTCAAATGAGCCTCTTCTTATAAAAGACAGCCTTAATCGTATTCCAATCAAAAAAATTGATTTTAATCCTGCTCACAATGTCGTCTATTCTCTCGATAATGCCATGTTAAAAATTTGGGATGAAAATAATGGAAAACAAATGGCATACATTGAGTCACAATCAAATTTCAATGACTTTTGCACTATTCCAAACACTGGAATGTTCTTTTTCGCTCAAGAAGATGTTAAAATGCAGACTTTTTATATTCCAGCTTTGGGACCTGCTCCAAAATGGTGCTCTTTCCTTGACAATCTTACTGAAGAAATTGAATCAGAAACTGTGCAAAATATTTATGATGATTATAAATTTGTAACGAAACAAGAGCTCATAACTCTCGGTTTAGATCATCTTGAAGGCACAAATTTGTTAAAAGGTTACATGCATGGATACTTTATTGACATGAGACTTTATAATAAAGCCAAATCAGCTGCACAACCATTTACATTCGAAAATTATCGAAAGGAAAAGATTAATAAGAAAATTGAAGAGTCACGACCAAAACGACTTGAGGTCAAAAGTGATTTGCCAAAAGTTAATCGTGAACTGGCAATGAAGTTTATGGAAAATGAAGAAAGCAACAAGAAAGTGAAAGCACCAAATCTACTCAAAGATGATCGTTTCAAAATTATGTTTGAAAATCCTGAATATGAAGTAGATAAAAACTACAGAAGAATATCGTTTGCTTAAACCTTTATTGACTCAACTTGATAAGAGCAAATTGAAGAAACTAGAAAAGAAATATGCAAATGAAGAGAGCACGGATGCTAAAGGAGAGGATGGGGTAGTACAGATGATGATTTATTCTCAGAGAACGATGCAAGTCAGATGATGAAGATGATGGTAGTAAATGGAAAGAAGTTAAGAAAGAACATAAGCGAATTCAAAAAGAAAAGCGTTACAATCGACAAAATGACGAAAGAAGAAGAAGAGAAACAAGTCCCATTAAATCATCTGGTATAAAAATGCAAGATTTAGAATCATTCAAAATCAATGAGCTTTCACGAAAGGTAGCAAAAGCTTCACTTGGTGCACGTGTAGCAAAAGAAACAGATATGCCACAAGTCAAAACTATTTCTGGACTCGGAAATCGTCAGATGAGCTTTAGTACTGAAAAGAAAGTCAGTAAAACAGTTATTAAGAGACAAGAAGAGATGAAAAAGCATAGAGAAGAAAGGAAACAAGTTATTCGACCTACAACATTTTTAAAGAAAAGAAAATGATATTTTAATGTTAAATCAAGGAATAAAAGTTTATTCAATTGAAAAATTAAACATGAACAAAAATTATTACGTTTTATTTCAAATTTGAAAAAAGTCAAACAAATTTTCAGAACTTTGATACCCCTTATTTTGTCAAAACAAAATTATTCGGCGTTTTTGACTGAAAGATAAAATAAAATTGATTTTCTTAAGTAATTTAAGGTTTTATTAACACTATAAACTCAACAATGGAAGTTACAAAGCAAAGTAAGTTATTAATTATAAAGGTTATAATAAATTAATACATATTTGACTATTTATTAGATTTTAAAGATTGTCTCGTTGAAATTACAAAAGATATTGAAGAAGCTCATTTTATTAGTATTGATACTGAATTTACCGGATTGACAAGCGAGCGAAATATTTTGCCATTTGACACGAGTGAAGAATACTATGAAAAACTTTTCCGATCAACAAAAGGTTTTATTATAGTGCAATTAGGGATCTCATTATTTAAAAAAGATCCAGGTGGAGAAAAAGTGAAAGTAAAATCTTTACAATATTTACACTTACCCGCAATCGAGTCTTGCTACTTTTCTTTGTCAAAGCCAATCATTTTCATTTTTAGCCGAAAATGTTTTTGATTTCAATAAATTGTTCTCTAGTGGTGTCGGCGTTTGTAATGAAAAACAAGAAGAAAAGTTAAGACAAGAAGTTAAAGAACGTCAAGAATTTAGACAAGAACAGATAAAAATACGTACAAGTGATGAACAAGTTGATACAAGTAGCAGAAATTTTTTACCTGTACCTGAAAATGAAAAAGAGTTAATTGACAATGCAAAGGAGAAGATTCAACAAGTGATTGATATAAAATTCTTGAGGCAAAATTTGAGAAACTCAATGGTTTCCAAAGGAAATTGATGTATGAACTAATTGAAAGAGATTTTAACAATAAAGTCTCTACATTGACTAAAAATGGAGATAATTATCAAAAAAATGATGGTAGTTACTTCTAAAAGAACTCTTGAAGATGAATTAAAATTGGAAAAGGACAAAATTCGGGACGATGAAAATTCTTTGATTGAAAAAATTGGTATTCGTTTATTAATGAAAGAAATTTCTAAGTCAAAAAAGCCTATTGTGGCTCATAACTGTTTATTAGACTTCTTCTACATCTTAACGCAATGTTTTGAAGATTTACCAGAAAATTATAATGATTTCAAGAAACTTATTCATCGCATATTCCCAAACATTATTGATACAAAGTTTATTGCACACTCTGACCACTTGAAAGAATTCTTCTCATCGACTGTATTAAATCAAGTTCTTGAACGTCTACAGAAACCTCCATTCAAGGAAATTGAATTAGAATGGGAAAATCCTTATAACACATATAGTTTAAAATCACCGAAAGAGCATGAAGCTGGATATGATTCATTTTTGACTGGATATTGCTTTTTAGCATTACTTGATCATCTCAATGTGCCTCTGGAATTAAACTTTGAGAAATCTAAAGCATTAGCTCCATTTCTTAATCGTATTGCTCTTCAACGCATAGCTTTACCTTACATTCACATTACAGGCGATGAGCCTAAATTAAATCGAACTCATGTATTTCATATTAAATTTCCACAAACATGGCAAGTTTCAGACATTCAAGATCATTTTAAAATTATGGACCAATACAAATTTCATGGGTAGACAATACAACTGCATTTGTTGCACTTTATATAAAGAAAACAGCAGTTGTGTTTTAAAGACGATTGGAAAAGTTAATGGGTTTGAAATCAAGACATTTGCTGATTTTCAAGCGAATGAAAAAATCGTTTTAATTAAACACGAAGACTCTTAAACGAAAGAATGAAGATTCAGAATCAGAAAGTACAAGTTCAAATACTACACCATCCAAACCTGAGGCGAAGCGCAAGAAGAAGAAAGATACATTCAAGCAATGTAATAACTGGTAGGATTTGTAAAATATATTACGCTAAAAAGTTTCAAATATCACTGCCTATTACTTCGTCTTAGGTGGACTTGTATTTCATTTTGTATAGCATTTGCTATTTTCATTCTTTCATCGATTTACATTTATTTCAAACTTTAATTTTACTTCATTAAATTTTATTTCATTTAATAAAATCGATAATTCTGAATTAAAATAAAAATTGATTATTTTCATTTTCTTCTGTTGAATTAAATGTTTTCGAAGTGCCAATTGTTTTCTCTGAATGACTTCTTTATTTTACCACGAACTTTGTTTCGAATCATTTGGAAGTTCTTCTTTTTGTTCTTTTCTCTATTTGTTTTAGAACAATGTATATTTTGTCTTCCATCCTTATAACCAAATTTCTCACGTCCCTCTCGTCCTTTCTGTATCGACTCGATACGAGCTTGTTTATCAGTTTTTCGTTTTTTATAAATCATTTCAATATCTGAGAGTTTTACTGTTTCAGATTTCTCTGGCAATGTTGGTGGTTCAACAGTTGTTGCTTTTCTTTTCCTTGAACTACTAGAAACTTTTCTTCTTATAAGTTCTCCTTCAATTTTCTTGAAATCGGCATCTGTGAATATTTTAGTTAAAGCAAGTTCTTTTGCAGCTTCTTTTGTATCAACTTCATTTTCATCATTTTCTTCTTCGTCGCTATTTTCAGCAGTATCATTAGCACCAATAGCTTCATCTTCTGAATGACTAACATCGACCCATGAACCATCTGAATCGCTGTCATCATCACTTTCTTCTTCCTCATCTGATTCATCCTCACCATCGTTTGATTTTTTGCTTTCATCTTTTACTAAAACTTCTGCACCGGCAATAAAGTCAGATGCTTTAATTTCACCATATTTTTTCGCTTTGATTTCAATGCTCTCTTCTGTCGGTCTACCACGGTCTTTTTTATGCAATAAATCAGGCATCTGCTCTCGATAGAGAGTTATAAGTGAACGTGCTGCCATTACCACTGATTTATCTTTATAGTTTTTGTAAAGCACTAAATCACGCAATAAATCTTCATTCATTGACAATGGACAACGTTGACATACTTCTCGAATAGCATTTAAACCAATTGCCATCACTCACTTGAAATTTCGTTCAGTCACAAAATTATTTGCAATTGTCTTATTGATTGGTTCAATGACTTCAGGTGGAACGAGTTCATGTGATGCTTGTGCTGCAAATTGCATTATACGTGTTACTTGTCGTTGATGAGGTTGAAGAAATCTTGTGACATATGGATAGAAGCTAAGAATAAATAAGTCATGGATACCAATTAATCTTGAAATTACATCCAAGTGTAATAGTTTAACTTCAAAACGTTCATTGCCGTTTTTCAACTGTTCAAATAAATCTTCTGCCATTCCTTGTGGATTATTAATAAGATGAATTGCTGAGAAGTTAAAAGTTGGAGCCTTTTTCTTTTTGTTTTGTGATTTTTTATACAGTTTTTTGACATTTTCAAGTTGTTTCGTGCGCTTCTTTGTCTTTTTACTCACTCTATTGGCCATCATTGCTGCTTTTAAATCTGGTTCATTATCATCACTGTCACTATCGGACTCATCTTCTTCATCTGTTCCCAAGAAAAATTTCAATGATGCCACAAGAACTTTTGTAATCTTTGAGAAACAACCAACTGATGCAATTACATTAACAGTTTTCGAATCATTCCAAATATTCTTCTTATAAAGTTCAACCATAATATCGAGTGACATTTTTGCCGCTCTTGGATTTGAATCTTTGATCATTGAATACATATAACTTTGTAGAGCTGAATTAACTTTCATGTCCTTTTGTTTAGCGTTCATGTTTTTGATATCATTTATAATATGATTTTGTAAAAATTTTCTCAATTCTTTATCAGGACAACGCAAAAGTTGAAAGAACAGTTCAAGTATATCGAGTGGTTTGATTAAATTCTTATTTCTTAACAAAATAAGTGCTCGTAACAATGAAGCTCTCATTTCTTTACTTAATGTCGTCGAATATGTTTTTAATAAATCAACGAGTTGTTGTGGAAAAAGTTTTAATTCATCGGGATACATTGTGCAACCTTAAAGATATAGAATTTTTAATCATTTGACACCTCTAAAAAAGGAAAATAATTCAATTTACCTGTGCAATGAACATAACAAGCTCATCTAGACTCTTATTTTCTACATCAGGCGATAATTTGAAAATTTCAAGTGTGCTAAGAAAATGTTGATATTGTTGAATAAAATCTTCTTTATAACTTTGAGGATCCCTTTTATGAGATTCTGCAACTGAGGAAGATTATCAGGTAGTTGATTATTATGTCGCACCATTATTAAATCGAATTATTTCTTTGAAATCATCAAAAAATTATTTTTCATTTAATTTCACAGAAAATTACCACGAGGAAAATTTGTAAACAAATGCTTATTTTTAAATTTCAATTGTTCGTTACGAAGACTAAACTTTTTCATTACCGCTAAATATTTGTATAAAAACAATTATTAAAATTTAAGAAAATAATTGAAAATGGTCGATTTAATGAATTTTAATCTGGTAGAAGTTAAACAGGATTTAATTAAGGGTATTATAGAATGTAATAAGCGTGGATTAATTCATTCGAGTAAGTAAATATTACATTTACCGATGTATTTTTTCTAAAAACAATATTTTTAGGTAAATGGCTTGCAGAATTAAATCAAGGTATTCAAATCGTAGAATTTGAAAACTCTTTAATAGATGCAAACACTGCTAATGCTGAATATCACATGAAGAATTTGATAGCTATATGCTTGCAAAGACATATTTTGATTGTCGTGAATATGACAGAGCGGCTTATTTCACTCGAAATTCAATATCACCAGTTCCTCGCTTCATTTATCTCTATTCAATGTATATGGCAAAGGAGAAGAAACGATTAGATAATTCACCAGATAATGCAACTCTTCTCACTGGAAATGCTCATCTCAAAGATCTTAGTGAATTAATGTCCTAACTTAATGAAGAATATAATCAAAAGAAGCTTGATGGATATGGAATGTATCTATATGGAGTCATATTAAAAAAACTCGATTTAACACAACTTGCTGTAACAGTGTTTCTTGAGGTGTCCATCTTGTTCCAACATTGTGGAGTGCATGGATTGAATTATCACCATTAATTCAAGATACTGAACAATTAAGAGGATTAAATTTGCCGAAGCATTGGATTAAAACATTCTTTATTGCTCACACTTTTATTGAAATATTTGTTAATGACACTGGTATAAGTCTTTTTGAAGAGTTGCAGCATGCAGGTTTTGAAAAATGCATCTACATAACTTCACAAATTGCAATAGCTTATCACAACAAACGAGAAGTCGATAAAGCTATAGAAATGTTTCAACAAATTCTCTCTATTGATCCATATCGCTTAGAAAATTTAGACATGTACTCAAACCTTCTATTTGTGCGTGAACAAAAAAACTGAAATGGCACATTTAGCTCATAAAGCAGTACAAATTAATAAATATCGACCTGAAACATGCTGCGTCATTGGAAATTACTACAGCATACGAGGTGAACATCAGAAAGCTATTCTTTACTTTCAACGAGCACTCAAATTGAATCCAAAATATTTATCAGCCTGGACACTTATGGGTCATTTTCATTATCATTTAAATTATAATTATTTAAAAAATAAATACATATTTTATTTTTAGGCCACGAATTTATGGAACTTAAAAATACGAATGCTGCTATTCAAAGTTATAGACAAGCAGTGGAAGTTAATAGAAGAGATTTTCGTGCATGGTATGGTCTTGGTCAGGCATATGAAATTATTAAAATGCCATTTTATGGTCTTCATTATTACAAAATTGCTACTCAACTTAGACCATATGATAGTCGGATGTTATTGCTCTTGGTGAAACATATGAGAAACTCGATAAAAAGTCTAATGCAATAAAATGTTATCAAAAAGCTTGTAATGTTGGTGACATCGAAGGTTTTGCTATGTTAAAACTTGGAAAACTCTATGAAGATCTAAAAGATCAAGAAATGCAGTCAATGCATATAAAAATTATGTTAATGATGAACGATCAAACAGTGAAAAAATTCTCTCATTCATGCTTATTTATATCTTGCAACTTATTATGTGGAAAAGAAAAATTTTGAAGATGCAACTTATTATGCCACAAAGTACTCGAAATCGATGAAACAAAGCCAGAGGCAAAATCAATAATTGAAAACTATTGCAAGTAGTCGAGTGAAACAAGAGGGAGACGATATGGCTGAAGTTAATATGGACTTAGAACAATCTAATATTGTTCCTCAAGAAATAAGTGGTGAAGATATGGATATGTCAACGGCATAAGTTTTCTGTAAAATGTAATAATTATTTCTTTTTTTTTTTTATTTTTATCCTACTAAATAAATGTTACTGAATTTATTTTATACTTCTGCATTTTCTAATTCATCTTTCTTATACAATATATATTTTCCTCTCATATGTTTGGGAAAGAGGGCAAACACCAGGACATGGAATTTGATCGGGTATTTCACACATACATTTCCTACTACACCCCACAAAGTTTGCAGGATTATCTTTCTTTTCTGCTGCAAGAGTTTCAGCCGCTAATGTTTTTCTTGATTTACCAACAACTTTTATTAAATGATTAATTATCTCATCGTTTGATTTACTATCAATATCGATTAAAATTTGATTCCATTCTCGTAATAACATCGAATGAAAGGAGTTGGTGTCATATTTTTGAATGTTACAACTTGAACATCTGGATTTTTTATATTGTAATGTGGAAGAGTCCAAAATACAAATGCTTGTGCACCTACAAAATAAGATTGTTAAATATTAACGAAAGATGATTGGTTTATTATTTTACCTTCATGAACTTTATTTTTAAAACCAAGTCCAACATTATAATTTATACTAAATATTTTAATTTTATCTTTCAACACAATTCTTCCTGAATTTAAATATTTGAGTGTCCTTCGGACGGGTGCTCTTCCTGTAAATTATTATATAATAATAATCAAAAGTTTTATTAAATAAACTGATTGAAATAAATTACCGATCATAAATGGCATTTTGCAAAATTTTATAAAATTTTTTTATATTTTGTTGTTATTAAAATTTTTAACCTAAAAAATTTTTTATAAACAAAATTTTTTTAAAAATTTGTCAGTTTGTCAAGAATAAAATTTTATGAATGAAATTTTGCTTTTATAATTGATATAATATAGAAAATGCTTAAAATATGATTGAATTAGTAAAATATAATGAAACAATATTACTTTTAGAATAAAAGTGTTCATATAAAATGCGTCTATGACTTTTTATTTGATTTGTAAAAGACTCATTCATTTGTTTCAATTTAATAAAAAGAAAAATACAAAAAACATTTCAGTACATTTTGTCATTCGACAAATTCATTTAATTATGACTGATAATATAATAAATAATCTTCCTGACGAAGTGTTTTTAGAGATTTTTAATTATTTCAATGGAAAATCACTCAAAAGTTTGATGTTTGTTTGTAAAAGGTATAAAATTATGCGCAATATAAAATTTTATATAAAATTTATAACAACTTTCAGATGGGCTGAGATAATTTCAGGACATGCATCATTCAATGAAGAATTACCCGTTAATATGAAAAAATTACTTCTTGATTATAACGGCAATATTTCGCATAATTTTCATACATTGAACATAGAGCACATAAACATTTTTAACCATGACCTTCATGATTATCTTCTTATTAGCTTAGGCAGATCTGTACAATGTCTAAATATAAGCTACTGTGTCATTAATGCAAATCATTTAAAAAGTTTACTTGAAAATTTGATCCATCTGANAAAAGATACAATGATTTGAAATTATTGAGGACATAATCTAGTTCATTAAGAAATAATGAGGTTGATTCGGCTTTGTTGTTCGGTCTACGGTATAAGATCCCTACATTATAGCTGAATGATTTAAGAGACAGTACAAGAAAATTGTAATTATAGTGTTCGCTTTGATAGACAATAGATGCATCATCAAAAGAGTCAATTACAAATATCGCAACACCGCCTCCTTTCTTCATTCCTCGTGCAATGAAACGATTTATAACCCGGTAAGTTAAAGAATGAGATTTCATTTGGATTTATCCAGGTTTCAGAGACAAGTACAATGTGAATTACGTAGGAACTAGAGATAATAAAATCTTCTAACTGATCTAATGATTTCGTAATGACTGTGCGTTTAAATATAAAAAAATTAACAGTACTATGAAGTTTACTACTATCAACAAAATTGTCATGCCTTACATTTGACTGTATATTAAAATTGAACATTTAGCTTGCATATTGTGCCAGCATAAGAAAATAAACATTATGTTAAAACTTAGAGCAAATACGATATAATTCTCTTGATTGAAGTGTCGATAAAATATTTATTAAGTTTAAGATCACTATTTTACGCTCCAGCGCTTGATAGTATGTCTAAATTAATCAATGAGAATTAAATAGTATTAAAAGTGATTGACGTTGAGTTGATCTGTTGGATAATTTGTTGCGCCTGATTAAACGAACTCACCGAAATTGCTTTATCTTTTTGTCACCTACTCGTATATGAATTTGCCCAGCCATTGAAAAAACAGAAACTTCTTCTCTCTTCGTATTTTGCTTTAAATGATTCAGGATGAGTTTGTTGAGCTTTGTCAATGGAGTATTGAATAGAATGACCACACCTTTATTCTCATCATAACCATTATTAAAAATGTTTTCAGATAATATTGGACGATATTTCCCATTGAGGTCTTTTTCTCTTTCATTAATGTATTCAGTGAACATGTATTTATCCTTGTCAAACCAAAAAAAGAGATGTATGCACTTTTCTTATTATTTCTTCCTTGAACAACATTAACTCTTTTGATTTTATCTATATTTATGAGATTGTTTGACCATCTGCTCAAATCATCAATTAGACTTTCATTATCAATGCTTCCAGGTAGATTGAAGATGGATACTTCAGTGGTATTAATTTTAAGCTGTTCGTGTTTGTTCTGCAAAGCTGACAATTCTGTTAAGCATTCTTCATGTTGTTTTTGCATTGACAAAAAGTTGTTTACTTCCTTTTTAATACCAGCATTTTCACTTTTCAGGTGGTTAATTTCAACATTGATTGCATCAATTGACATGGACACATTTTTGATCACTTCATTAAGCTTGTTTAGTTCGACAGTGACTGCATTTTTTAGCGAATCTAGATTATTTTGAAGAGTATCAAACTTAGAAATCATATTACTATTGATGTTGTTCATGTTTATATTCAATTCAGATAAGACATCAGAGAGCTTCTTCTGATCTGACTCAGAGGTTATGTTGTTATCTTCCATTGTTGTTTTTATCTTTTGTTTCTTATTTGTTATAATCTTCGCTAAATCCTGAATATCTTCTTTATCTATTGATGGTCTGTTAAATCTCTTTCTTGTTTGAGAGCTTTCCAAATTTTCCACCTCAAAATTTAGCGAGTTGGATCTTGTCACTCTTCTACCAAGCATTGAAAATTATTAAAAACTGAATTTATTGTTTTTTTCTTTCTCAAACTGATCTAACTTTAATTTGCTCTTATCACTGATAAAGGTTTCCACAATACTGACACACAATTATGCTTTGTTTAACAAGTTTCATATTTTAATTCAATCAGACTTACAAAATAAGACTTTACAAGGCGACACCTGGAAGCCAACCAATTCTTTAATTTACTAAAGTTTCAATCGAATTCAATAAAATTTGAATCAATTAGAGACATTTCTGAGTAAATCAAGTTGAATTGCAACTTGACAATTTTCGGCGCCGATACTTGACTTATCAGCGGACAAGTGCGAACCAAATAAATTTCACACCTTTTTTCGATAGCTTTAAATTTATTCTAATTTATAAATAAGTCAATTGTTATTAGAATATCCCAATATAAGTTTAGAACAAGTCTGGTTCTTTATAAAACTATAAACATCTCTTCACACTTGAGAGTATTTGATTTATTCTTTAAAATATTCATAAAATGTGCGATATTTACACACTTCACTTGTTGAATTTGGTTGATTTTTCCAACGTTTTTTGAATTGCTATTATATTAAGACTAATTATACTTTTGAATAAAGAACAAATAATTGATTATGAACAAGATGATTCTTCTTGATTTAATTCTGTAAGAACAAAAGCAATCTGAATACAAACCGGTTTCAAAATTATTTATTACAATATTTTTTTTTTCAGTCTTGTTTCTAAAGAAATGACAAATTTGAACTTTATGTTGATAAGAGAACTTTCCTAAACATTTAATAATATTGTGCAATTAATGAAATATTCATCGCTACATGATAGAATGAAAAAGTAAAAAACACATTCATTAAATTTAAAAACATCAATTAAATCTTTTTAGAATAAATTCTTCACCTCAACTATCTGTCGCATCGAATAATTTATGTAAAACAATGACAACAAGTAAAAATTGTCAATTTATTACCACATGACTATACATTTTCAAGTGTCCTATTTTTGATGGCATATATTTTGTACATCATCATACTCACCAGGTAAATCTTTATAATTGATGCTCTGCCATTTCACAAATTCAGTAAGTTTTCCGCATGCCAAATCAAATAATAGAAAAATCAAACAAACTTTTACGATCAAACTCATGATTCTCAATCTTCCTTCGACTAAATCAGATTCACGAATGTTCGCATAAGACATTCTCTCGACAAAGACGTGTGTATACGAATTTATAAGAAAAAAGCGAGAAGAAAAAAATGAGAAGAGCGTGAGAAGAGAAGAAAAGTTTTTCAATTTCTTTAAAGTTCAAGTAAGTGTAAGCATTTGAGGGTTCTTCTTCACTTTCATGCTAGCTGACTGACTGAATGTTTGAAAAAATACACATTCCACCTTTCTTTCGATCGGAGATTCGATTTATGTGACAGTGACACTCGCTAAAAACTTTTTTATTGAGCATCAACCAAGTATCTCTCTCTAATTTTGCTGCTCTGCTGTTGTCGCCTTGTTTTTTTTCATTTTTGCAGAGAGTAAAAATTCTTGTTTTAAACACATCCAAAACAATCATTTTAAGAGATTAAAAGCAAGCAAGAGAAGAAGAGAAAATTTTATTTATTTTTTTGATTTTTTAAACGTGAGTTTTTTTTGTCGCATAAATATTTCATCTCTTTTCTGTTTACAACAGCAATGTTTGATAATATTTTTTAAAATGTTACTTTTCAGCTTAGAATTAATGTCACACAAAGGTTTGGATTGTGTAACATAATTTTATTAAAATTTAGTCAAGAAGAAAGCTTCAAGCACAATAAACTTATTTGTAACATCATGTGATACTGAACGGAAGGAAATATAAAGTTATATACTCATCAGTGAGCAAATGTTATTAAAAATTGATCAAGAATTATTCAAGCTACTATGAAGCAAGCACGCTTCACACAAATTTAACTCAATAATCGTTGAAGGAAAATTTTTACTGCCTCAAAAATGAAAATCTGTGGGGAAAGGAAAAATTTTTTGCTTGGGCTCATCTTTTCTTTTTGACTAGAAATTGTTTTAATCCTAAATTTTTCGAAACGTTTTTTTGTTGAAAAGACAAGCAATTTTATCATCACTTTGTCTATAAAACTTTAAAGAACCTTTCTACAGAGAAACGAAAATTTTAAATTTTTGAATTATTCTGGAAAAATGCGCTTACATCTAATTTTTGTAGTCAATTTTTACAATTTTATTTTTTTCATAAAAAACTTTATTTTCAGTCTCTTTTTCTTTTCTTACTTCCTCTTATTCTAACGTCTTCAAACTCATTTAGAATGTAAATTGTTGATTATTTTTTCTAATCTCATAACATTGGTGAGAGAATGTAAATTTTCTTCCTCACAGGCATTAGCAGAGTTATTATAGATGAATGAAGTGAAATGCAGGGGTTAATTTTTCTTTTTTATTTCTTTCTTTGGCTGATGAACTAAATTTCCTTTTTCTAATTTTTTATAAAATATAAAAACACGAATATATAACAGTATTATCTACTTTATTAAATTCTTTATGTCTTACAAATAATTTGACTTTGATGTAGAAAAAAGGGAAGGAAATTAATTCAATTTATTGCGATTTACTAATTGAATCATCATGTGCGTATAAGCAAAAATATCAATTTGTAAAAGAACATTATACGCAGAAGTGCTTTGAAAATTCATTTTCTTAACATTTTAATTTCCGTCGAGAAATAATTACAAATTAACAAGACAACTCTTTCATCAAAATAAAATTCAATTATGTAATGTCTATATACTTTTCACAAAGAATTTCACATTTAACCATGAAATTGTGAAAGCTTTAATTTATCATCAACTTCAATTAGCGAATTTTCTACGGCGAGATGCTGTAGCGTTGCATGCTGCTAACGTATCCTTGACCGGTTGTCGAAAAATACGAAAGTTAAAGTCATCAGCATTGAGAGTTGAATAAATTTGTCTTATCATTCTGTTAGACATAACCCACAAATCATCATCGACCACCTAAAATATGTGAGAGAATAAAAACAGAATGAAAAAGTTGGGTTGAAAATGAGCTATGAATAGAGAAAATATTTTTGTGGGTGCTTATTGATGGAATTTTCTTCGAGATAAAGAAAACTCATAAACTGAAGATGAGCAAGTGAAAATCAACTAGAACTTATGACGCATTTTTAAAACATTTTTTTGCACTGTCAATATAAAATGAAAATTTTAAAGATACCCAAAGATACAAAAATGTTCTCAAGAATTTCTTTCTTTTTTTTCTAACATATCAATAAATGAAGATTGTTAAGAATTTAATGAAAAAGGAGAAAGAGAAGGAAAAATGTTAGCCATGAATGAATGGAAAATTTAAGGCAATAATTTTTTTTGGTAGGATAAATTGAGTTAGTATCGTATTACATAAAAAAATTGCAAGCAAAAAGAAAAGAATCTTGTTGTTATAAAATTAGCATAATTTGTATAAATTCATTCATTGCCATAGCTATAAACTTACACTTAAATCACTTGGATAAATCAATTTGATATCATCTCGTGCAATAATTTTAACATTCGATGGTCTTAAAGGTTTTCTTGTATTCCAGCAAGAAACGGCATTTTTATTAATTTCAGCAAAATATATGATGCCAGATTTCTCATGATATGAATGCATTGTGCTTTGAGAATTTTTTCCACGATTTCCAAGTAGCTTTAATAGAGATATAAAATAATAGAAAGAGAATAAGAGAGAAATGTTGAATCGTTACGAAAATATATATCGATGATAACTCACTTTTACATCGTTTCCATGATATGATCTGGTTGCTAAAGTTTGATTTCGTAATATTCTCGTTGATATAGAAAATTCTGAAAAGCTTTATGACAAAATAAAATCAAATGATTGTGCGCGATAGTACAATAAATAAAGAAAACAAAACTTTCGCAATTGATATTCTTATGATGATGTTAAGTACGAAATTAAACGTACAAAAAATTTAATCATTCACCTACCTAATCATTGGATGAAAATAGGCATCTCTATATGAACCGTCTTTTGAGTCATCTCGTTTTCCCAAAGTAATTGAAAATATACCATCATCCCAGCTAAATTTTAAGCCATCAATATCAAATTCTCCTTCAAAAGGATTCATTCGGAAAAAGTTGTGTTGCATACGATAAGCTACATTATCTTTTAAGCTGTAAATCAGCATTTGTGAATTCAGTAAATCGGGTATGTAAGCAAAAGCATTTTCATTACAATCAATTGTGTCAATTGTAATGCTTGCCAATCCGAGTCCATCACGAACAATATGATTGGGTATTTCATAACGTTTTATGATAGCATCTGTTGCCAAATCAATCACAAATATTGCAGGAGCTTGCAATACTGTTGCATTACCTAGGTACACAATAAATGATGAAAATTTCCAAGAAATATTTTCGTAAAGTTTTTTTCATACCACTTGTATTTATAACACCACTATCAACAAACCATAATCGATTGCACTCATCAACTCGTGGACGATACACTGAGATAATTTTATTTGCATTCGCCTCATTTGATGGCTATTCAAACATGAATTTATTTAAACTCGAATGAACTTTACTCATTCCAATCTTTGATTTTTTCATGTACTCACATTCAGTTCATTTGTTTCGTAATTTGGATAACTATAGAGCTTTGGATTTTCATAAAATTCTCGTCCATCTAATTTTATGTAATTCAGAGTAGATGGTATTCCGATGTTTCGTCTTGGTACTGCTATGAAAAGTTTATCTTTAAAAAGCGAAAAGAAAGTAACCAAGAATCATTGAATACAGAGGAAAAACTTCTTCGAATTTTTTTTTCTTTTTCATACCTTTTGAAACAGCAAAGCCTTGAGGAACAACATTTTTCTGAATAAGGTTGCCTTTTTCTAATGAACATGAAACAAAAGAGAGAGAGAGAGAAACATCCTTCTAAATGAACTTTAAAATGTTATTTTACTCTGCTTTTACCAGGGAGATCTGCAAACTCAATTTGCTTCCATTTTACAAATTCTTTTAATGTAATGGTACAGCTAGAAAATGTCAAAGAAAATAGTAAGAGCACCAGAGTTGATGTCTTAGTTAAAGACATATCTTTATGATTGTTAACAAAATATTCTTATTAAATTTTAATGCAACTCATCGAGTTGCTTGCTCAAATAGAACTGACTCTGTGCTTGTTATTGACATTCAAACGCACTCTTAAAGAATTTTAAGTATGTATGCGGACGTTTTGTTGAGCAGGCAAAAACAATTAATTACTTGTTTAATTGAACTAGTTTTTTTAGTGAACATGATTTCAAGGTTGAGTTGTGTGAATCAATTGCGCTCATTTCGTATACATGCGAATCGTTTTTCCGTTATTTCGCATATATACGAATTTTTGAATTTTCGCATATATGCGTTGTTTTTTTTTGTTTATAAACAAAACAATGTGATTTTAAAATTGAAATAAGCAAAAAAAGTAAAAATGTTTGTTTCAGATATTAATGATGTGAAAATCTATAATCTTAGCGCTGGAAAGTCTCTTCCAGATGTAAGTATAGTGTTTTGTTTATAATTCACTAAGTGTGATATTGAATTTTTGAATTTTAGTGGCTTACAGATCGGAAAAAGAAAGCATCTGTAAATAAAAATGTTGATTTACGCAAAAGAATTGAACTTATTCAAGATTTTGATATGCCAGGAGTTTCAACTTCAATTAGAATGTCACCAGATAATCAATATATTTTAGTAACTGGCACTTATAAACCAAGAGTAAAGTGTTTTGATGTGAATCATTTATCAATCAAATTTGAAAGATGTTTTGACTCTGAAGTTGAGACATTTGAAGTACTTAGTGATGACTACAGTAAATTAGTATTTCTTCAAACAGACCGCTTTGTTGAGTTTCATGCAGGTCATGGTCGTCATTATCGTTTGCGAGTTCCAAAAGTTGGAAGAGCTCTTTCCTATCATTCGCCATCATGCGATTTATTTGTCGTGGGTTCTTCATCAGAAATATACAGATTGAATCTTGAACGAGGGCAATTTATGCAGCCATTTGAAAGTGAAGCAAGTAGTTTCAATGCATGTGACATAAATCCAGAACATCATTTACTAATAACGGGATCACAAGAAGGTTTTGTTGAGGCATGGGATCCTAGAGAGAAAAAAAGATGTTCAACTCTTGATGTAGCTATGAGAATTAAAAACTATCGTGATTTTCCATCCATCACTTCATTGAAGTTTAAAAATGCTCTTCACATGGCTGTTGGAACAGCAAGTGGTCACATTCTTTTATATGACATTCGCTCAAATGAGCCTCTTCTTATAAAAGACAGCCTTAATCGTATTCCAATCAAAAAAATTGATTTTAATCCTGCTCACAATGTCGTCTATTCTCTCGATAATGCCATGTTAAAAATTTGGGATGAAAATAATGGAAAACAAATGGCATACATTGAGTCACAATCAAATTTCAATGACTTTTGCACTATTCCAAACACTGGAATGTTCTTTTTCGCTCAAGAAGATGTTAAAATGCAGACTTTTTATATTCCAGCTTTGGGACCTGCTCCAAAATGGTGCTCTTTCCTTGACAATCTTACTGAAGAAATTGAATCAGAAACTGTGCAAAATATTTATGATGATTATAAATTTGTAACGAAACAAGAGCTCATAACTCTCGGTTTAGATCATCTTGAAGGCACAAATTTGTTAAAAGGTTACATGCATGGATACTTTATTGACATGAGACTTTATAATAAAGCCAAATCAGCTGCACAACCATTTACATTCGAAAATTATCGAAAGGAAAAGATTAATAAGAAAATTGAAGAGTCACGACCAAAACGACTTGAGGTCAAAAGTGATTTGCCAAAAGTTAATCGTGAACTGGCAATGAAGTTTATGGAAAATGAAGAAAGCAACAAGAAAGTGAAAGCACCAAATCTACTCAAAGATGATCGTTTCAAAATTATGTTTGAAAATCCTGAATATGAAGTAGATAAAACTACAGAAGAATATCGTTTGCTTAAACCTTTATTGACTCAACTTGACAAGAGCAAATTGAAGAAACTAGAAAAGAAATATGCAAATGAAGAGAGCACGGATGCTAAAGGAGAGGATGAGGGTAGTACAGATGATGATTTATTCTCAGAGAACGATGGAAGCTCAGATGATGAAGATGATGGTAGTAAATGGAAAGAAGTTAAGAAAGAACATAAGCGAATTCAAAAAGAAAAGCGTTACAATCGACAAAATGACGAAGAAGAAGAAGAAGAAACAAGTCCCATTAAATCATCTGGTATAAAAATGCAAGATTTAGAATCATTCAAAATCAATGAGCTTTCACGAAAGGTAGCAAAAGCTTCACTTGGTGCACGTGTAGCAAAAGAAACAGATATGCCACAAGTCAAAACTATTTCTGGACTCGGAAATCGTCAGATGAGCTTTAGTACTGAAAAGAAAGTCAGTAAAACAGTTATTAAGAGACAAGAAGAGATGAAAAAGCATAGAGAAGAAAGGAAACAAGTTATTCGACCTACAACATTTTTAAAGAAAAGAAAATGATATTTTAATGTTAAATCAAGGAATAAAAGTTTATTCAATTGAAAAATTAAACATGAACAAAAATTATTACGTTTTATTTCAAATTTGAAAAAAGTCAAACAAATTTTCAGAACTTTGATACCCCTTATTTTGTCAAAACAAATTATTCGGCGTTTTTGACTGAAAGATAAAATAAAATTGATTTTCTTAAGTAATTTAAGGTTTATTAACACTATAAACTCAACAATGGAAGTTACAAAGCAAAGTAAGTTATTAATTATAAAAGTTTATAATAAATTAATACATATTTGACTATTTATTAGATTTTAAAGATTGTCTCGTTGAAATTACAAAAGATATTGAAGAAGCTCATTTTATTAGTATTGATACTGAATTTACCGGATTGACAAGCGAGCGAAATATTTTGCCATTTGACACGAGTGAAGAATACTATGAAAAACTTTTCCGATCAACAAAAGGTTTTATTATAGTGCAATTAGGGATCTCATTATTTAAAAAAGATCCAGGTGGAGAAAAAGTGAAAGTAAAATCTTACAATATTTACACTTACCCGC
The DNA here is from genome assembly GCA_018290095.1 of Polypedilum vanderplanki. NCBI lineage: Eukaryota > Metazoa > Arthropoda > Insecta > Diptera > Chironomidae > Polypedilum > Polypedilum vanderplanki. Next base: position 16,882,002 of record CM031380.1, on the reverse strand, counting down.
AATCGAGTCTTGCTACTTTTCTTTGTCAAAGCCAATCATTTTCATTTTTAGCCGAAAATGGTTTTGATTTCAATAAATTGTTCTCTAGTGGTGTCGGCGTTTGTAATGAAAAACAAGAAGAAAAGTTAAGACAAGAAGTTAAAGAACGTCAAGAATTTAGACAAGAACAGATAAAAATACGTACAAGTGATGAACAAGTTGATACAAGTAGCAGAAATTTTTTACCTGTACCTGAAAATGAAAAAGAGTTAATTGACAATGCAAAGGAGAAGATTCAACAAGTGATTGATAATAAAATTCTTGAGGCAAAATTTGAGAAACTCAATGGTTTCCAAAGGAAATTGATGTATGAACTAATTGAAAGAGATTTTAACAATAAAGTCTCTACATTGACTAAAAATGGAGATAATTATCAAAAAATGATGGTAGTTACTTCTAAAAGAACTCTTGAAGATGAATTAAAATTGGAAAAGGACAAAATTCGGGACGATGAAAATTCTTTGATTGAAAAAATTGGTATTCGTTTATTAATGAAAGAAATTTCTAAGTCAAAAAAGCCTATTGTGGCTCATAACTGTTTATTAGACTTCTTCTACATCTTAACGCAATGTTTTGAAGATTTACCAGAAAATTATAATGATTTCAAGAAACTTATTCATCGCATATTCCCAAACATTATTGATACAAAGTTTATTGCACACTCTGACCACTTGAAAGAATTCTTCTCATCGACTGTATTAAATCAAGTTCTTGAACGTCTACAGAAACCTCCATTCAAGGAAATTGAATTAGAATGGGAAAATCCTTATAATACATATAGTTTAAAATCACCGAAAGAGCATGAAGCTGGATATGATTCATTTTTGACTGGATATTGCTTTTTAGCATTACTTGATCATCTCAATGTGCCTCTGGAATTAAACTTTGAGAAATCTAAAGCATTAGCTCCATTTCTTAATCGTATTGCTCTTCAACGCATAGCTTTACCTTACATTCACATTACAGGCGATGAGCCTAAATTAAATCGAACTCATGTATTTCATATTAAATTTCCACAAACATGGCAAGTTTCAGACATTCAAGATCATTTTAAAAATTATGGACCAATACAAATTTCATGGGTAGACAATACAACTGCATTTGTTGCACTTTATAATAAAGAAAACAGCAGTTGTGTTTTAAAGACGATTGGAAAAGTTAATGGGTTTGAAATCAAGACATTTGCTGATTTTCAAGCGAATGAAAAAATCGTTTTATTAAAACAGAAGACTCTTAAACGAAAGAATGAAGATTCAGAATCAGAAAGTACAAGTTCAAATACTACACCATCCAAACCTGAGGCGAAGCGCAAGAAGAAGAAAGATACATTCAAGCAATGTAATAACTGGTAGGATTTGTAAATATATTACGCTAAAAAGTTTCAAATATCACTGCCTATTACTTCGTCTTAGGTGGACTTGTATTTCATTTTGTATAGCATTTGCTATTTTCATTCTTTCATCGATTTACATTTATTTCAAACTTTAATTTTACTTCATTAAATTTTATTTCATTTAATAAAATCGATAATTCTGAATTAAAATAAAATTGATTATTTCATTTTCTTCTGTTGAATTAAATGTTTTCGAAGTGCCAATTGTTTATCTCTGAATGACTTCTTTATTTTACCACGAACTTTGTTTCGAATCATTTGGAAGTTCTTCTTTTTGTTCTTTTCTCTATTTGTTTTAGAACAATGTATATTTTGTCTTCCATCCTTATAACCAAATTTCTCACGTCCCTCTCGTCCTTTCTGTATCGACTCGATACGAGCTTGTTTATCAGTTTTTCGTTTTTTATAAATCATTTCAATATCTGAGAGTTTTACTGTTTCAGATTTCTCTGGCAATGTTGGTGGTTCAACAGTTGTTGCTTTTCTTTTCCTTGAACTACTAGAAACTTTTCTTCTTATAAGTTCTCCTTCAATTTTCTTGAAATCGGCATCTGTGAATATTTTAGTTAAAGCAAGTTCTTTTGCAGCTTCTTTTGTATCAACTTCATTTTCATCATTTTCTTCTTCGTCGCTATTTTCAGCAGTATCATTAGCACCAATAGCTTCATCTTCTGAATGACTAACATCGACCCATGAACCATCTGAATCGCTGTCATCATCACTTTCTTCTTCCTCATCTGATTCATCCTCACCATCGTTTGATTTTTTGCTTTCATCTTTTACTAAAACTTCTGCACCGGCAATAAAGTCAGATGCTTTAATTTCACCATATTTTTTCGCTTTGATTTCAATGCTCTCTTCTGTCGGTCTACCACGGTCCTTTTTATGCAATAAATCAGGCATCTGCTCTCGATAGAGAGTTATAAGTGAACGTGCTGCCATTACCACTGATTTATCTTTATAGTTTTTGTAAAGCACTAAATCACGCAATAAATCTTCATTCATTGACAATGGACAACGTTGACATACTTCTCGAATAGCATTTAAACCAATTGCCATCACATCACTTGAATTTCGTTCAGTCACAAAATTATTTGCAATTGTCTTATTGATTGGTTCAATGACTTCAGGTGGAACGAGTTCATGTGATGCTTGTGCTGCAAATTGCATTATACGTGTTACTTGTCGTTGATGAGGTTGAAGAAATCTTGTGACATATGGATAGAAGCTAAAGATAAATAAGTCATGGATACCAATTAATCTTGAAATTACATCCAAGTGTAATAGTTTAACTTCAAAACGTTCATTGCCGTTTTTCAACTGTTCAAATAAATCTTCTGCCATTCCTTGTGGATTATTTATAAGATGAATTGCTGAGAAGTTAAAAGTTGGAGCCTTTTTCTTTTTGTTTTGTGATTTTTTATACAGTTTTTTGACATTTTCAAGTTGTTTCGTGCGCTTCTTTGTCTTTTTACTCACTCTATTGGCCATCATTGCTGCTTTTAAATCTGGTTCATTATCATCACTGTCACTATCGGACTCATCTTCTTCATCTGTTCCCAAGAAAAATTTCAATGATGCCACAAGAACTTTTGTAATCTTTGAGAAACAACCAACTGATGCAATTACATTAACAGTTTTCGAATCATTCCAAATATTCTTCTTATAAAGTTCAACCATAATATCGAGTGACATTTTTGCCGCTCTTGGATTTGAATCTTTGATCATTGAATACATATAACTTTGTAGAGCTGAATTAACTTTCATGTCCTTTTGTTTAGCGTTCATGTTTTTGATATCATTTATGATATGATTTTGTAAAAATTTTCTCAATTCTTTATCAGGACAACGCAAAAGTTGAAAGAACAGTTCAAGTATATCAAGTGGTTTGATTAAATTCTTATTTCTTAACAAAATAAGTGCTCGTACAAATGAAGCTCTCATTTCTTTACTTAATGTCGTCGAATATGTTTTTAATAAATCAACGAGTTGTTGTGGAAAAAGTTTTAATTCATCGGGATAACATTGTGCAACCTTAAAGATACAGAATTTTTAGTCATCTGTATCTTTTAAAAAGGGAAAATTATTCAGTTTACCTGTGCAATGAACATAACAAGCTCATCTAGACTCTTATTTTCTACATCAGGCGATAATTTGAAAATTTCAAGTGTGCTAAGAAAATGTTGATATTGTTGAATAAAATCTTCTTTATAACTTTGAGGATCCCTTTTAATGAGATTTTGCAACTGAGGAAGATTATCAGGTAGTTGATTATTATGTCGCACCATTATTATGTCGAATTATTTCTTTGAAATCATCAAAAATTATTTTTTATTTAATTTCACAGAAAATTACCACGAGGAAAATTTGTAAACAAATGCTTATTTTTAAATTTCAATTGTTCGTTACGAAGACTAAACTTTTTCATTACCGCTAAATATTTGTATAAAAACAATTATTAAAATTTAAGAAAATAATTGAAAATGGTCGATTTAATGAATTTTAATCTGGTAGAAGTTAAACAGGATTTAATTAAGGGTATTATAGAATGTAATAAGCGTGGATTAATTCATTCGAGTAAGTAAATATTACATTTACCGATGTATTTTTTCTAAAAACAATATTTTTAGGTAAATGGCTTGCAGAATTAAATCAAGGTATTCAAATTGTAGAATTTGAAAACTCTTTAATAGATGCAAACACTGCTAATGCTGGAATATCACATGAAGAATTTGATAGCTATATGCTTGCAAAGACATATTTTGATTGTCGTGAATATGACAGAGCGGCTTATTTCACTCGAAATTCAATATCACCAGTTCCTCGCTTCATTTATCTCTATTCAATGTATATGGCAAAGGAGAAGAAACGATTAGATAATTCACCAGATAATGCAACTCTTCTCACTGGAAATGCTCATCTCAAAGATCTTAGTGAATTAATGTCCATACTTAATGAAGAATATAATCAAAAGAAGCTTGATGGATATGGAATGTATCTATATGGAGTCATATTAAAAAAACTTGATTTAACACAACTTGCTGTAACAGTGTTTCTTGAGTGTGTCCATCTTGTTCCAACATTGTGGAGTGCATGGATTGAATTATCACCATTAATTCAAGATACTGAACAATTAAGAGGATTAAATTTGCCGAAGCATTGGATTAAAACATTCTTTATTGCTCACACTTTTATTGAAATATTTGTTAATGACACTGGTATAAGTCTTTTTGAAGAGTTGCAGCATGCAGGTTTTGAAAAATGCATCTACATAACTTCACAAATTGCAATAGCTTATCACAACAAACGAGAAGTCGATAAAGCTATAGAAATGTTTCAACAAATTCTCTCTATTGATCCATATCGCTTAGAAAATTTAGACATGTACTCAAACCTTCTATTTGTGCGTGAACAAAAAACTGAAATGGCACATTTAGCTCATAAAGCAGTACAAATTAATAAATATCGACCTGAAACATGCTGCGTCATTGGAAATTACTACAGCATACGAGGTGAACATCAGAAAGCTATTCTTTACTTTCAACGAGCACTCAAATTGAATCCAAAATATTTATCAGCCTGGACACTTATGGGTCATTTTCATTATCATTTAAATTATAATTATTTAAAAATAAATACATATTTTATTTTTAGGCCACGAATTTATGGAACTTAAAAATACGAATGCTGCTATTCAAAGTTATAGACAAGCAGTGGAAGTTAATAGAAGAGATTTTCGTGCATGGTATGGTCTTGGTCAGGCATATGAAATTATTAAAATGCCATTTTATGGTCTTCATTATTACAAAATTGCTACTCAACTTAGACCATATGATAGTCGGATGTTACTCGCTCTTGGTGAAACATATGAGAAACTCGATAAAAAGTCTAATGCAATAAAATGTTATCAAAAAGCTTGTAATGTTGGTGACATTGAAGGTTTTGCTATGTTAAAACTTGGAAAACTCTATGAAGATCTAAAAGATCAAGAAAATGCAGTCAATGCATATAAAAATTATGTTAATGATGAACGATCAAACAGTGAAAAAAATTCTCTCATTCATGCTTATTTATATCTTGCAACTTATTATGTGGAAAAGAAAAATTTTGAAGATGCAACTTATTATGCCCACAAAGTACTCGAAATCGATGAAACAAAGCCAGAGGCAAAATCAATATTGAAAACTATTGCAAGTAGTCGAGTGAAACAAGAGGGAGACGATATGGCTGAAGTTAATATGGACTTAGAACAATCTAATATTGTTCCTCAAGAAATAAGTGGTGAAGATATGGATATGTCAACGGCATAAGTTTTCTGTAAAATGTAATAATTATTTTCTTTTTTTTTTATTTTTATCCTACTAAATAAATGTTACTGAATTTATTTTATACTTCTGCATTTTCTAATTCATCTTTCTTATACAATATATATTTTCCTCTCATATGTTTGGGAAGAGGGCAAACACCAGGACATGGAATTTGATCGGGTATTTCACACATACATTTCCTACTACAGCCCACACCAAAGTTTGCAGGATTATCTTTCTTTTCTGCTGCAAGAGTTTCAGCCGCTAATGTTTTTTCTGATTTACCAACAACTTTTATTAAATGATTAATTATCTCATCGTTTGATTTACTATCAATATCGATTAAAATTTGATTTCCATTCTCATAATAACATCGAATGAAAGGAGTTGGTGTCATATTTTTGAATGTTACAACTTGAACATCTGGATTTTTATATTGTAATTGTGGAAGAGTCCAAAATACAAATGCTTGTGCACCTACAAAATAAGATTGTTAAATATTAACGAAAGATGATTGGTTTATTATTTACCTTCATGAACTTTATTTTTAAAACCAAGTCCAACATTATAATTTATACTAAATATTTTAATTTTATCTTTCAACACAATTCTTCCTGAATTTAAATATTTGAGTGTCCTTCGGACGGGTGCTCTTCCTGTAAATTATTATTAATAATAATCAAAAGTTTTATTAAATAAACTGATTGAAATAAATTACCGATCATAAATGGCATTTTGCAAAATTTTATAAAATTTTTTTATATTTTGTTGTTATTAAAATTTTTAACCTAAAAAATTTTTTATAAACAAAATTTTTTTAAAAATTTGTCAGTTTGTCAAGAATAAAATTTTATGAATGAAATTTTGCTTTTATAATTGATATAATATAGAAAATGCTTAAAATATGATTGAAATTAGTAAAATATAATGAAACAATATTACTTTTAGAATAAAAGTGTTCATATAAAATGCGTCTATGACTTTTTATTTGATTTGTAAAAGACTCATTCATTTGTTTCAATTTAATAAAAAGAAAAATACAAAAAACATTTCAGTACAATTTTGTCATTCGACAAATTCATTTAATTATGACTGATAATATAATAAATAATCTTCCTGACGAAGTGTTTTTAGAGATTTTTAATTATTTCAATGGAAAATCACTCAAAAGTTTGATGTTTGTTTGTAAAAGGTATAAAATTATGCGCAATATAAAATTTTTATATAAAATCTTATAACAACTTTCAGATGGGCTGAGATAATTTCAGGACATGCATCATCAATGAAGAAATTACCCGTTAATATGAAAAAATTACTTCTTGATTATAACGGCAATATTTCGCATAATTTTCATACATTGAACATAGAGCACATAAACATTTTTAACCATGACCTTCATGATTATCTTCTTATTAGCTTAGGCAGATCTGTACAATGTCTAAATATAAGCTACTGTGTCATTAATGCAAATCATTTAAAAAGTTTACTTGAAAATTTGATCCATCTGAATGAGTTAGCAATTACAAAATCAAGAATAAGTGATGATCCAATCATAGAAAAAGTAAATGAGAATGAATTTAAAATCAAAAAATTTAAAGTAACTCATATTAATAACAACATATTAAAATATCTAAATAATATTCAAGTATCAGAAATGGAAATTATTGATGCAAATAATTATAAAATTAATCATGAATATCTCATTGAATTTATTTTGAGACAAAAGTCAATGAGGTCATTAATAGTAGAGGAATTAAACAATAATGTAAACTCACTATTTCTCACTAATGATCTAAAGCATGCAACTTTTAGACTGAAAAAATTTACTGGACTATTTTGTACTAATTTAACAAGACATGAATTTTTCAATGAAAATTTAATTTCTTTCTTAAATGTGCATGCAAATAGTCTTGAGACCTTAAAAATTACTGGAAGTTCGCTTTCACCTAATACGTATAAATTCTCAATATCACATTTGTCGAATTTGTATATGCTTGAATTAAATCCAAATTCAATACCACAAGAAAATTCATTTTATAAAAATTTACCAAAAAACACAAATTTGAAAGTGTTTCATATAGAGTCAACAATAACTCGAACAAACATTAATGGCGTTTTACAAATAATTCGTCATTATTCTAATATTAGCAATTTAATGTTTTTCGATACAGATGAATTTATTTCAAATGATTTGTTTTATGCAATCTCTCATGAATTGAAATTTTTATTGAATTTATCAGTTCTCAACTTTAACAAAAACTTCATTCCAACACATAAGATTCAAATATTAAATTCTTTTTCCATAAAAATTTTAAATGATATCGATCAATTTTTAAATTTTATTACATTAAATAATACACTTGAAAAAATTAATGTTGGATGGATCAAAAGAGATTTTGGTGAAGAAATTGTTGAAAAGATTATAACTCAACCAAGATTGCAATACATCAAATTTGGTGGAAGATTTATTGCAAATAAGCGCATATATGAAGTGATAAGCAGAGATTATAAAAATTTGAGAACATTAGAGTTAGTTGTTAACAATTATGATGATATCAAAAATCTCAAATTTATATTTCCTCTAGATCGCAATAACTTTATTCCAAAATGCTTGTATTTTGAAGAATTTAATGATCGAGAGCCATTGAATGATTAAATAATAAAATTTTATTTTAACGGTTTTTAAAGGAGAAAATTTGAAAAAAATTTGTTTTGATTTTGCTTTTAAGTAATTTTTAGAAAAAATATTTAAAAGGTAAATAAATAGGATATGATTCGAGGAAGAAGTTGTTTAGTGTCATTAATAAAAAACCGATGTAAAACTCAAGTGTTTAATCATGCAAGAGTATTTTGTACTAAAGAAGAAAAAAAGGAAGAAACTAATTTTGATGAAGAAAAAGTCAAGAGAGAAAAGCAACATGAATTCTTTACTAAAAGAGCTTTAATTTTAAGAGGATCTTTCGAAACAATCGAGGATAAAAATAAAGGCTCATATCTAGAGATGATAGATATTTTTATAAATAAAGACGTTCACAGAAGGAATCATGTTGAATTTATTTATGCGGCATTAAAAAATATGAAAGATTTTGGTGTTATTAGAGATTTGGAAGTATACAAAAAGTTAATTGATGTTATGCCGAAAGGGAAATTTATTCCTACAAATTTGTTTCAAGTAGAATTTCAACATTATCCAAAACAGCAACAATGTATAATTGATCTTTTGGATCAAATGGAAGATAATGGTGTCATACCTGATTATGAAATGGAAGATCAATTAATTAACATATTTGGAAGACGAGGACATCCTGTGAGGAAATTCTGGAGAATGATGTATTGGATGCCGAAATTTAAAAATTTATCACCTTGGATTGTTCCGTAAGTGTTATTTATGTGAAAAAGTCTTTTAAAATAATTACTATTTTCTTTTTAGTAATCCTCCACCAAATGACGAATATGAACTAGCAAAATTAGCAGTTGAACGAATGTGCTCAGTAGATTTGCAATCAAAAATCAGTACATTTTACACGAGTGATGTTGAAAGTTCGATCGATGACACATGGATTGTGAGTGGGCAGAGTCCAATTCAACAAGAATTGCTCGCAAAGCATAACAGAGAGAAAGGATTATATATTCAAGGACCATTTAAAATATGGCTGAGATACAAATGTATAAACTATTATCTTCTAAGAAGTGATTCTCCTGAGAATTTTGTTGAATTCAACGATCAAATCGAAATTGACGATGTGAGTGATATCGATGTACCGATTTTTTCGTTAGGACAAGTAAAACCTAAAAGTAATAAATTAGCCATTATGCGATCTGTGCATGAACAAAAAGATGGAACTGTTTATGCAATATGTTGCATAGGTCAGCACACAAAAGATACACTTTTATCTTGGCTAAGATTATTAGAAAAGAATGGAAATCCTTGCTTAGAAAATCTTATTGTACTTTTTAAATTAGCTACACCAGATAACACAACAGAAATAGTAGTGCAATCAAAAGATCCGGTTAAAACTTAATCAATGAAATAAAAAAAATTAGTTTTAATAAATTCAATATCTTCTTTTTATTAAAATTATACTTATTCCTCCAAAACTTTTCTCGATTTAAATATTCTTACAGAATTATCAGCTCCACCTGAAACCATGTATTTTGGATTTGACCAATCAACTGCCATAACTTTGTCTTCATGGCCAACTAAATCAAAAAGAGGTGCTTTAGGACTTCTATAATCCCACAATTTTACTGCATTATCATATGAGCCAGAAATAAAAAGAAACTCTTCTGTTTTTGACCAGCGTACTGATGATACCCATTGATTATGACCCAAAAATGTACTTTTTACTATTGTTCCTTCTGCAAAATCATGTTTTTGTTATGTTAAAAGCTTAAAAATTAAATACAAGTTTTTACTTACGATTTGATTTTGGATCGAAAAGTCGAAGATTCTTGTCAGCTGAGGCAGCAATAATTAATCCATTTAAATGTGAATAACTGACATCAAAAAACGATTTGTTGCCGGCAATTTCATTTTTCAATGCTCTCATATTTAGATCCCAAATTTTCATTGTATGATCCCAAGAAGAGCTTAAAATCGTTCCATTGTCTATCCAATGAACTGATGAAATTGCTTCCTTATGCCCTTCTAGCGTTGATATAGGCGTTCTTACATTAGCTTCATCTGTTTTTACTTTTTTACTTGATCCACTGCCTGTTGTTTCGTCTAAAGTAGATGCTGACCATACTTTGAGAAAATTGTCCCAACCACCTGATGCAATATGTTTGCCATTAGGTGAAACTGAAATGCATTCAATTGCACGTTCATGACCTTTACATGTAAAAATGCATTGTGCTTTATTTTGATGACAATTCCATTCCCAAATTTTAATAATTTGATCTTTTGAGCCACTTGCAAATAAACCGATTCCTGAATCTTCATTTAAAGAAATCCATGCTACTGAAGAACATGGTCCATCATGACCAGATAATGTCAATTTATGCTCTCCTTTCATATTCCAGATGTTGACTGAATTGTCATAACATCCAGTCAAAATCCATTCGCCGTAAGATTGAACGGCAGCAACCCAATCATCGTGAAGTAAGCAATCAATTGGCTCAGGTGCTGGAAATCTCTCAACATATTCTACATCAATAACATCTTCGAATGAAATTTCACGATCTTTGAGATGTTTTGCCAAGTTAGTTTTAAGAAATTCTCCTTTAACGAGAAAATCAAACTCAGTTTCTGAATACATTTCATTTTGTGAAGCTTCCAATAGAGTATTCACGAGATTATTTAATTCTGTAGTGGTTACATTTGATTGAATAGTATATGGAGTATCAGGAACAGCAAATCTAAAAAACACCGAACGAAATTAAATGATAATAAAGCACGTGGAAGGAAAAAGACAATTTATTCAAACTCACTGTGATTGTTTTGTAATTAGATGAATTTGTAATTGTTGTTCTTCATTATTTCTTGCTCTAGAAGAAGCCATGTTGTTGAAGTGATCTTTTTTAACTGAAATTAATTGCAAAAATACTTTTCGGCTTGTCGTTATTTACAAAAATTTTATGGGGATTGAAACTTTTGAATTTTATGGCGTTAACAAGTGAAGAAAAAAGTTTCAAAAAAATTCATTTCAATTTTCTGCAGCAGACAGTGTTTTCTTTAACAAATTAGTTTAGTGAATAATTAGTGACTATTTGTTAATAAAAAGGTATTTAATTGAACCTTTTGCTATCAAGCTTTACAAATTTATTCATGTTTATTAAATAACTGAGTAATTATCGTGAAAAAATCAATTTGAAATTATCGTAAAAATCAGAGTCCATTGTTGAAAAATTATTTCACTTTTTACTCTTAAAATCTATATGAAAATATCTAATTTTTGTAAATTGAAGCATGCTAATTGCCTTAAATTTCTTCAGATCACTACATACATTAAATATCGTGTGCAAATTAAAAGTGAAAAAACCAAAAAATTCGTCTTCAAAATGGCGAAAAAGGCTCTATTCGAAAATTCGTCACTTACAAGAACAAAAATTTCTCATGATTCTGCTATAATTAGAGCTCTTTCAATACCACTGAATGAATGTTTGAGTATCAAGCAATATAAAAATGGTTAATAAATCTCATCAATTTTAACTGAGACCGGACTCGATAGATGAAAATTTTCCGATACATACTCCATTTCTGTTTGCAACAAAAAAGAAAAAGAATTCTTTCGTCCCTGCTCTTTTTCATTCTTTCTTTAAAAATTTACTGAAATTAAGTTTTAATGAACTTATTGCCAATAGTATTAACTTCCCATACAAATAAAGTCCAATGACATAAAAAAAAGTTAATATTGCCTTAAGTAATAATTGATATATATGCTAATTTGAATACTAAAGAGATTACTGCAAAAGCACCATCATAAATCAGTGATGAACTTTACTACCCAATCACTTCTACAATTTTTAAAATGAAATATTTAAGAAAGATAGATAATGATATTTTAAAATGAAGAAAGCGACCATTACTACTTTGTAAAATAATTAATTTGCAAAGAATATCTAAAGAAACTGATAAAGTAGTAAGAGTAAAGAAAGAAGGAAGACGAAAAACGACACTGAAAATCAACAACAACGTTTTGAGAAAAAAATATGGTCTGTGTGAATATGTGTGTATACACAACAAAAACGGGTCGTTTTTCGGGAAAGAGAGAAAAGAGAGACGGAGGAGAAAAGCATATACGGCACAAATGTTTGATACTTTCTCGTTTATAGAAAAAAATCCTTTTATATTGAGGGGGATGGATGAGTAAAAATGAGCAAACTTAATGGCGAGTTCAATAAACGAACGAATGGCTATCATAAGCAGATGATTAATTTCATTTTTTTACTCTTCTTTGTGCATTTATATACAATGTCATGTTAAACCGTCATCTGTATTCATATATGCATGGTTTTTTTTATTTTCTTCCGCAGATAATTGTCTTTCCTTTTCCATTGCATCTATATATTTTGGAGAAGTTGCTAGAAATTTCACTAATTTAAAGTGAAAGAATTAGACAAACTCAAATTTTTGATTAAATTATAAAATATATAAAACAAAGATGTCAACTACATCAGCAGGAAGTGGTGGTGGCTCAAGTGGAGCAGGTGGAAGTCGTCGAAATGGTGGGAGTAGTGCAGGTAATAGTTCAAGTTCTACAGAACCAAAACCTGAGACAAAGGAAACAAAATCGAATCCAAAAATATCAAAAGCTTTGGGAACATCGGCAAAACGTATGCAAAAAGAACTTGCCGAAATCACTCTCGATCCTCCACCAAATTGCTCAGCCGGTCCAAAAGGTGATAATTTGTATGAATGGGTTTCTACAATTCTTGGACCTCCAGGTATTTTTTTTTTCTTTTTAAATTAACAAAATCAAATTTTATATGATTTTTATGTAGGTTCTGTTTATGAAGGAGGAGTGTTCTTTTTGGATATACATTTCCCACCAGAATATCCTTTTAAACCTCCAAAAGTAAGTTATATTTAAAATTAATATCTTTTTTTCTTCTAATCATTTTATATTTAACCTTTTAGGTTTTATTTAGAACTAGAATATATCATTGCAATATAAATAGTCAAGGCGTCATTTGTTTGGATATTTTAAAAGATAACTGGTCACCCGCACTGACAATTTCAAAAGTTTTACTATCAATTTGTTCTTTGTTAACAGACTGTAATCCAGGTTAGTATCATTTTCTACTTTTATTGTCTCATCCAGTAAAAAAATTTATTTTTTTAAACTTTAAAGCTGATCCGCTTGTTGGAAGCATTGCTACACAATATTTACAAAATAGAGAGGAACATGATCGAATCGCACGCCTTTGGACTAAACGGTAAGAAATAATATCAAAAAACGTTTAACAAATTTACTAATGAGTTGTAAATTTTAGATATGCTACGTGATTTCCTTATTCAACTAACTCTCATCCATTAAGCAAAAACAAGAAAATTGAATTTGAAGCAAATAAGAAGTTGTATTTCAAACCATGTTGTATTTACAATAAAGGTGAAGAAATAAAATAATATTAAATAATTAATGGATATCAAACAAAAAAAGAATCACACACACACATACTGATAACAAAACAAAAACTCTTAATGGACATAAAATATTTATAATCATCATTTTCTGCTGCGATTTGTCTCCCAAAATATGAATGAAAAAAATTGTTCATTAAAAACTCACTCTCAACTATATTCAATCATAACCATTAGATTTTTTTGTCAAATTGATACAATCTTTCTTTAAGAAAAATAAAAATTTAATGCAGAAGCTTCGATAAAAAATTATAATAAATTTGATGAGAATGACGAATTTTTTGAAGAATGGTGAGAACGCGTAAATTAGATATATCAAGTTTAGGAATTGTGAGAAAATAAGAATGAATTTAGTTATCAAATACAAACCCATGCATTAAGTTTTTCTTCATTGACTGAGTGATGTGCTCATTTATAATTTGTAAATTTTAAATGCATAGTTTTTTGAACGTATCCCAATTATACATATTCGTAAAGAATTTCTTACGTACATAATGAATATTAATAAATTTAAACTATCTAAAAATGAATGAATGAATGATTAAAGTGGAAAAAAATTCTTGAATTAATGCAAAATAATGATTTTCTTAATACATCATAATATTGATGACCCTAAAGCCTAGTTAGGTGATAATTTCTGTTTTCTAATTGAACTAATAAATAACTAAGAAAAAGTGATGTGACAAAAAATATAATATTAATTTTGTGTTGCATTTTAAACACAAACAAACATACCCTTGTATTTTAATCATGATGCTAAATGAAAGTAATGGAAAAGAATGGCTTAACCATTTTCATATGGTAAAATTTTAAAACTCATTTTGATTTTCATGGTTTTGTCCAACTTGTACATTCATGATTAACTTCTTCAACGATTTCCCTTGTCTCTTAAAATGATTAATAAAAGTGCGAAAATAAACATTTTTAGTTTTTAATAGAAATTTCAAATGAATGTATTTTTTATAAATATAAAAAGCTATTCAAAATTAAATGCTGATAATAAGAAAGAATGAAAGATAGTTTAAAAAAGAAAAATGGACTGTATGCGAAAATTGAAGGAAAAAAATTAATTAAAATAATCTGCAACTTCTTTTTCATTTTCATGTGTAAAAGCATTGCATTAAAAAATCCTAGACATTAAAAGAATGATTCAACATAAGAAATGAAAATAGGATGAATCCTATATAAAATGATGATATAGAGCATCCATTCTTATATTAAAATTAATTGTGGTATGAAACAAAAAAGGACTAAAAATTATTGTGAGACATCATTTTTTTCAAGTTTTGTGGAGATGCATGAAAAAATGAAATTAATGTGTATGAATAAAAAAAATAAAAAAAAGTTCTAAAATGTACTCGAAAAATATTTGTTTTTTCAATTTTTTCCCAGAAATTGACATTTAAATGGTTAAAGCAGGTACCTATTGAATTATTAAGAGAGGCATGTAAAGCACACAAAAATATTGTGTAACGGAAATAAAAAAAACATTTTCAAACATTTCATGCACAATATTTTCGTGCAGACTTTGAAAAAAATTTCGATATAACAAAAAAATTTCAAGAAATTTTTAATTTTTGCTGTATTAAGACACAAAGCGGTATAAATATTTATTTAATTCAATAAATCAACAGCAAGAGACAAATAAAAGGATGTTTACAATTGAATAAAATAAGAAAAGGCGTGTTAATAAGAGATTAAAAGAATTTTTCTAGTGAATATTAAATATAAATAAAAAAAATTATTTTTAATTATTTTGCAAAGATCTTGGTTGCTATCGTTAATTAAATCATCTTTAGTGTAATGCAATAGTATTTATTAATGACTCAAGGCTGAAAGCAATCAACGATAAAATGATGTTTTCAAATTATAATTCATTCGCAATAATTCACTGAAATTTGCAACTTAACTGTTTAATTCAGCAATGCCTGCTGATCTAAACTCGCTTACAGAAGGATGGCTTGAACTTGAAAGTGATCCAGGTTTGTAATATGCATAAAAATAAGATATTTTTTGATTATTCCTATTATCATCATTTTAGGTCTATTTACTCTTCTTTTGGAAGATTTTGGAGTGAATGGTGTCCAAGTAGAAGAAATTTATGACTTAAAGAAGCCAATCGAAGGACCTGTTTATGGCTTCATTTTCCTTTTTCGATGGATTGAAGAACGAAGAGCTCGACGTAAATTAGCTGAATCAATTGATATATATCAGCGTGATGAGAATATTGTTAATAGCATTTTCTTTGCCCATCAAATTGTTCCGAATAGCTGTGCTACACATGCCCTCTTATCGATTCTACTCAACTGCTCAAACATTGACTTAGGATCAACATTAGGTCGACTGAAAAATCATACAGCTAACATGACTCCCGAGAATAAAGGATATGCTATAGGAAATACTCCTGAATTAGCATTCGCTCACAATTCTCATGCTATGCCACAAGCGAGAAGGAGATTAGAAAGAGTTACTGGTGCAACATCTAGCTCTCGAATAGGTATTCCAACGAGTCGTGTAACATGTGAGGCTTTCCATTTCATTAGTTTCGTACCGATTAATGGTCATCTTTTTGAACTTGATGGTTTAAAGCCATATCCAATGGATCATGGTGCGTGGGATCCAAATGAAGAATGGACTGACATGTTTCGGCGAGTTATTACAAATCGTATAGAAATTTCAAATGGTGAGCAGGATATTAGGTTTAATTTGATGGCTGTTGTACCCGATCGTCGAATCTCCATTTCACATAAACTGAAAATATTACGGCGAAACAAGGAAATTGTTGAAGAGGCATTAGAAAAATTAGTAAATGGTACAAATGTAGATATGATAAAAGATGATCATCCTAATAATAATATTTGTAATAATTCAAACGATAACAACTCTCATCATCATCACCATGATGTCGATACAACTAAAGACGTAGGCATATTTAATTTTTTTTCTAATTTTAATAATCTGAATGAAAATATTTTTCAGGATATTAAAACAGCTAGTACAGCAACCACCACATTATCTAATCTTAATCTATCATCGAAAAACTTTAGTGAAGAATTAGCAAATCTTACATCTCTGACTAATTCAAATGCAGACAATATTTTAGAAAATTCTACGCAACCATTGAGCACTACTACAAGAAACAACCATACAATATCAATTTCATGTGATAATCATCAATCTTCAACTGGTGCAGTTGATATGGAATTACTTGGTCCATCATCTGTCGATTCAGCAATGGGTCAAGATTGCAATGGTTCAAGTATTGAACCTCATTCACTAAATAATCGCAGTCAAGAAGAGCATAATTCTTCGCTTATAAATTGCAATGCAATAATTCCGAGTGAAACACATCATCATCAACATCAATCAGCTTCATCTGCTTCATCAACATCCAGTGGTAATTTCTCAACGTCGCCATCACAACAGAATCATGTATTTGAATCGACCGCCGTTTCACAGAGTTATTTATGTACATTACTGACAAATCTTGAAAATGAGATTTCATTAACACAACAGCATTTAGATGATGAAAATGACAAGAGACATAAATATAAGGTATGATAGATAATCCTTTATAATAATCCTTTTTATTTAAAACTATATTTTTAATTTTCTATTTAGGTTGATGATTGTAGGAGAACTCATAATTATGATGAGTTTATTACAACATTTTTAACAATGCTAGCGCAAGAAGGTGCCTTAAATGAATTAGTTCAGCAGCATTTGCGAGCTAAAGGAAAAATTGGACTACTTCGCTTAAACAAACTTAAACCTATGAAGAAAGCGGCAACAACAAATGGAATGTCAGCAAATAGTTCAATGACTACAAATGGCACAACTAATGAGCGCTCGCCTAAATCTATGAAAAGAAGGCGCTCTGGAAAAGGTGGTGGTAGGAAGAAAACAAGAAAAAAGAAATAGAATCCATGGATTCGTGTATAAATAATATGCATTCAAATATGCATTGTAAATATTTTTCCATTCTTGACCACCATCACGATTTATGTTTTTCAATTTATTTAAATTTTAAAAATCAAACAATTCTTTTTTTGTTTAATTCAAATTTGTTCCAATACGTACATTAAAATGAATTCCACATTATGCGTGGATCGCACTATGTTTTTCAAAATTACTTAGACAATTATTTAAAATCATTACTCATACATTTCATTATCATTTTTTCTAACAGTATAAAACATGTACATAGTAAAATTTGTAATTTCCCTTTAAAAGCACACTTAAAAATAACTTTTTAACTAAATAACTTTGATATCAAAAATTTGCATCGAGTTGTTTAATTTGTTCAAGAAGAGTTGAAGAGAAGAAAGAAAAGCCTTTTTGATTGTAATATAAAATATGGATAAAAGCTCTTGTTGAATGATTTGTTAAAAATTAGTTTATAATTTTAAAATTAATCCTTTTTCTCATACATAATTTTAAATGACAAGAAAAATATTTATTCATATACTTATGTAAAATCCTATTTTTCTTTATTACATTAGAGTTTTTATATAAAAAATGCATTTTATAAAATTGAAATGAAATTCGACACAGACAAAAAATTATTAAAATAAGTTTCTATGAAGGCATCTTGCTGCATATGAGCACAATCAAAAATTTCTTAAGTATCATATGCAATGAATTACCTTCATGAAAAAATATAATTGTTTTGGGAAAAGCATTCAACTTTTTTCTGGTGATTTTACGCAGTTTAAAAATGAATAATAAAAGAGTAAAATAAATTGTAATGTAGCTGTGTTCATAAAATTATTGCTATTAAGTAATGTTTTTTAGGTAAATCGTCATTATCACTTGTTTACCAATCACTAAAGTCTGTTTTCATTCTATATGTCTTTTGACTGCAATCTGCTTTGATTTTTGGTTTTTCACATTCCTCTTTATTACATGGTTGCAAGAAAATTGTGACAATGCAACTTTCAGCTTCTTCATTTCCAGCTTTGAAATCACCAAAAATTTTATACAAAATTCCTGAAACAACTTGTCGTGTAATTTTTGTTATGTTCACAACCGTAAATGTGGTAAAATCATCTCCAGTATCTAATTCTACGAGATTTTCCTCAAGTAATTTTATTACAGTTTCATCATCGATATTGATTGATGAAACACCTCCTGTCATTTTCTTTTTATCTGCATACGTAAGAGTAATTATAACAGAAAGCAGATAAAATATTTTAAGACAAACAATCATAATTTTACTTTTCTGGCGGTTCAAATAAGACTGAAATAGGAAAAATATTTTTTAATGGAAGTCAATGTCAATAAAATTGAAAATAACTTTTTTTGATAATGTTTTTATTATTTATTCACTTAAGCGAATAAAATTAAACGTTCTAATCGTGATTCATGTGTGCCATATAATGAATCAGGTGAACATGTGTATGATTCTGTGACATAACATGAGCCATCATCACATTTTGCAGAAATTACAACTTTATCTTCTTCAGATTTGTTCCATGGCTGATTAAACATTGAAATAGTGCAGACTTTTTTCGTGCCTTCAACTACATAATCACCTTTGATTCTAAACAGATATCCGGCAACTACTTGCTGAGTTATATATTCTATGTTGCTAATTACAATTTCTTGTCTATCACCAGTAATTAATCGGTTGAGATGTTGAGTCAAAAGTTTATTCGCATAGCTATCATTAATGTCAAGTGTACGAGGTGCTCCAACAATATATTCTTTAACGTGTTTAACTTCATTAGTCATCTGATTGTCATCATCAAGAATAAAAGGTCTTTTAAGTCGCTTTTTGATGTGCTGGTGGGATAAAAAAATTTTACAACGTGTAAGTAGTAATTAAATATTTTTTCAATATTCTTACTCCACAATTCACACTTGATAATGCAATAAAAGACACAAAAATCAGGACAATTATTTTCATTTTTGTTCTTTCTTCGAGAAATTAATTTAATTTTTGACTGAATTAGATGGTTGTTGAAAAACGACTGTGTGATAGGCATGCTGATTTAATGAAATTCAAGAGCGATTTTTTGAAAAATAATCAAACAAGTTCAGGGTTGTACTTAACATAGAAAGATTCTCACACAAAAATTAGGTTCAATGACCACGTGTATAGCAATTCTACTATCAATTTGCATATTCTTTTCTCTGCTACTTGATTATATGCGTAGATTTTTTACATAGGCTTTTTTCTAAATTTTCTCTTTTAAACAGTTTTAATACAACTTGCTAAATTCTATTTTCCTATGTTTTTAAAAACTAGGATTTTTTTTCTTCATTGTTGAGTATAATAAATGCATTAGTTTTAAATATTGCTTATTTAAAAAAATAAATGACACAAAACAATAAACATCAACTATTGATACACTAACATTAAGAGCATAACTTTTTCGATTTTCATCGTAATTGATTCTTTCGCAATTGATCGTGTAATTTAACGATTGGAAGTGAGAAGTGATGAATTTTTAATTTAACTTTAAAGCTCATTGCAAGAAAAATCATTCAGTCGATTGTCTTGGTTCTCAATTGATTGGCTGAAATTGCGGCTCGGTCTAGTCAAATATTTTTTGTGCTGATTTTTTAGTGATTTCGTAACAATAGAAAAAAGTAAGCCTCAAATGAAAAAAACTTTGTGACAGATCTATAATAAATAATAAATTTTGTGATATCGATGTTTAAACATGCATAAAAAAATTTGTGATTGAAAATTATCAAAAATTATAATTTCCAGATAATCATGCCAGAATATAAAGTTTTTTACTTTAATGTAAAAGCTCTCGGTGAGCCACTTCGTTTCTTGCTCTCATATGGAAATTTACCCTTTGAGGATGTTCGTATTTCCAGGTGAGTACATATATGATGGAATCTTGTGATATTTATAAGTAAGAAATATTTTAAATTAATTAAGGAATGATTGGCCTGCACTAAAACCAAGTAAGTGCAAAATCACAATCATCCTCCAAAAAAAATAAGTTTTGAAAGTTTTCATTCCTCATTTGTCTGAAAAAAAAAAATAATAAAATCTATAAATATGCATGAACAACATTTAATTCTCACCTAATGAATCTTCTTGCACTTATGCATGCCTTAAATTGGATCCGCAACATGTGACTAATTCACTCTTTTAAATTTTGCAGTGCTTAAAATAACTTTTACAAAACTATGTGATAATTTTCTACATACATACTAATTCCGCTTTGAATTAAGTAAAATTTAGTTACAATAGTCTATTTTTATCATTTAATACTCACCGTGTGATTGATCACAGATCGAAAAAAATTGAGAACAATTTTTTCACGTTGTACCACTTTACAATTTTTCATGACAATAAAAATATAGCCAAATGAGAATATTTCATGACAGTAACAATTAAAAATTGAGATTCTTTTTGGGAATCTTTGAGATGCGCTAAATAGAAAAATGTCCTCTTTTTCTCTTCTTTCTTACTACTCTTATCCATCTCCGCTATCAAAGGCATGCCTATGAATCAGTTGCCTGTTTTGGAAGTTGATGGAAAGCGTGTAAATCAGTCGCTTGCATGCTGCCGTTTTATTGCCAAAACTATTGGTTCCCTTGCTGGTAACGATGACTGGGAAAATTTACAAATTGACACTGTTGCAGATACTGTCAATGATTTCCGTCTAAGTACGATAATAATTTTAATCACTGTAAAATTGATGTACTCAATGAATTGTAATTGTTTTAGAAATTGCTGTGGTTTCATATGAACCAGATGATGAAGTTAAGGAAAAGAAGCTTCAAACTTTGAATAATGAAGTTATTCCATTTTATTTGGAAAAATTAGAAGATATTGCACGAGAAAATGGTGGATATTTATCACTTGGCCGAGTAAAAAATTTTTATAATTTCTCAACTCTCATATTTTTAATTTTGATTTTATTTTAGCTTACATGGGCTGATTTCTATTTTGCAGGAATTATTGAATATCTCAACTATTTAGCCAAACAAGATTTAACAGCCAATCATGAAAATTTGAGAAAAGTCGTTGATAATGTTATCAATCAGAGTCAAGTTCAAGAATGGATTGCAAAGAGACCACAAACTGATATCTAAAAAAAAGCAAATTGCTTTTAAAAGATTATTATTTCATTTTTACACTTTTTTAGATTGAAGATTTTTCTTACTAAAGCCAATTGTGAAACCTTATATTAGAAGAATTTATTTTAAGAAATATTTTGAATATTTTTCAGCTTCTTTTCCTGTCCTGATTGTTTCTATCTTCATTTTAAAAATTAAGTATTCCATTGAATATTTCTATATGACATGTTATTTAATGTTCAATGTTGGTGTGAAAGATATTCTATTTGTACTTTTTTATCAATCTGCTCATGAAATATTCTCGAGATTTGATATGATGGCTATATACAGAGTGTACGTCAAATAATTTATTTGATATCGTTGGATATGCGTTCTTTTTAATTACTTTCACTGCACAAACCATAATTTAGCTATGCCAATGGGTCAAATGCCTGTTTTGGAAGTTGACGGAAAGCGTGTTCATCAATCACTCGCTATGTGCCGCTATGTTGCTAAAGTCGTTGGTGTTGCTGGCAACAATCCATTCGAAGATTTACAAATTGATGCTATTGTTGATACCATTAATGAATTTCGTCTTAGTAAGTTTAAAGAAATTATTAAATAAACGTTGTTTAAATTATTTATTTTTAAATAGAAATTGCCATTGTCTCATATGAGCCAGATGATGCTGTAAAAGAGAAGAAAATGATTACACTAACTCAAGAAGTTATCCCATTCTATTTGACAAAATTGAATGTCATTGCAAAAGAGAATGGTGGACATTTGGTGTTAAACAGAGTAGGTTTTAGCAATACCACGTGTATGAATTAAAATTTTATTTTTCAATTTTTTTTCAGACCACATGGGCTGATATTTATTTTGCTGGAATCATTGACTACTTGAACTACTTAACAAAACTTGATTTGCTTGAAAACTTCCCAAATTTGCGTGAAGTTGTCGAGAAAGTTCTCAGCAACGAAAATATTCAGAAATATATTGCTCAGAGACCAGTCACTGAAGTATAAATAAATAAATGTAACAAAATTTTATGCAATACAGCCAAATCGATATTTTTTATGGAACTTTTTTAAACAGCAAAAAATCTTAATAATTTAATTTATTGATTGATCAAATATACATCTTGAAATTGAGTAGAGAATAAATGAACAAATTTTTGTTCTAAACTGTTTGAAAATTTTTAAATATTCCGCTCTCACATGTAAGTTGTTTTTGAATGAAGACTTTCAGCACAAACACAATCAACGCGAAAATAAATTTAAAGAAACTAAAATATAAAATTTTATTTTAAATACACTTCAAAACTAAGTGAAATTACTTGGAACATGGCGTCTGGCACTCAAGACTTTTATTTAAGATATTATATAGGACATAAAGGCAAATTTGGACATGAATTTCTTGAATTTGAATTTCGACCGGATGGAAAGTTGAGGTAAATAAACATTTATTGATTTTCATTCATTCATTAAAATTAATAATTTACTTTAGATATGCAAATAACTCAAATTATAAGAACGACACGATGATCAGGAAAGAAGCATACGTTCATACATCGGTTTTACAAGAGCTCAAGAGAATTATTCAAGATTCTGAAATTATGGCTGAAGATGACTCACTTTGGCCGCCTGCAGATCGAGTTGGCAGACAAGAACTCGAGATTTTAATTGGTGATGAACACATTTCATTCACAACATCAAAGATTGGTTCACTATTAGACGTAGATCAGTCAAAAGATCCAGAAGGCTTGAGATTGTTTTATTATCTTGTTCAGGATCTGAAATGTTTAGTATTTTCACTCATCGGATTGCATTTTAAAATTAAGCCAATTTAAATGCATACATAATCTGAATGGATTTATTTAACTTAAAATAACATAATTATGAGTTTCTTTAAATAAATTTCATTTAAATATTTGTAATTCCCGTTTTCTCAAAAGAATCAAGTAATTGCTGTAGATTGGTGTCAAAAAGTTCACATCTTAGTGGTTGTTCGAGTGAATAAAATGGATTTTTCAAAGCATAATCTGAATAGAGTTCATAAATTTTTTTTAATAAAATTTCTACTCCAGTTTGAATTGGTTCTGCAACGACCATAAATTTTACTCCTGTTAATGTTTGAAAACAATGTAGCTTGAATGTGTCTGCTTCTAATATTTCGATACCACTACTTTTTGGTTCAGGCGATAATTGACTCGCAATTGCAAAAAGAGGATAAAACATTGATGCTAAAAAGATTTTCTCATTCGTTGTCATTCGAGGTCGACAGAATCTTAAATTAACTGGATAATTTTCTTCATTTTCAAGCATTTCTTTAACATTTCTTCCATCTTCCAGTGCACCAGAATTTACAGAAATTCCATTTACTGCTATTAGATGATGACCAACTGAATAAATTATTTGATTAATATAAAGTAGGATATAGAGAATATATCAGTATTTACCATAAATTCCATCTCTCTGACCAAAAATTACTGATATACATTTTTTACTAAAATCCAATTTGAGATCAAGTGGAAAACTAAAAGTTTTTTCTGTTTCTATTCTCGGCACTGAATGATCATGGTGAAATATAAGTCCTCCTGACTTACTTACAATATAAACTCCATAAATCATTACCGTATATTTAGTTTTAAAGAAGATTTTTGAGAAAACTTGTCTTTATTTTGATTTTAAAAAATTTTATTTACGGAAAAATTTAAATGTTTTTCAATCGTTACAAAAAAAATTGTAAAATTTTCAATGACCATCATCTATCATGAACCAATATTATTTTAACGCCAATTTTGATTTAAAAAAACTAATTTACACCCACTATAAATGGAAAAATCACACCTCTTTTTGAATCTTTACAAATTTCATCCTCCTTTCTCAACCTTGACTGATTAAAACCAATTTGTTTTATATTTAAAGTTTATTGACAATATTCGCAATAAGAAAGACGATTTTTTCATGATCATGTTTATTATAATAGTAGGATGATGATTGGGAATTCCTGACATTGAGCTAATATTTCATTCAGCTTCCGTTATTTTGTTCCTTATTATTTTTTATCTAAAATTATTTCTTGATCGATCCATAACTTGCAAAAAGAAGTTTTTCATGGTCATGCAGTCAGTCACACACCGGTCAACAAAAGAGACAGAGAGAGATTTATCGATTTGCATAGTAAATTGCGTTACAACACTTTTTTTGTTTGCAAACTTACCGAGGTGGTGCTTCGGAAGTTTGATCACGATCACGCTTACGCTCTCTGTCGCCATCATTATGAATTGACATACATTTTCTCACACATCAGAGCTCTTTTTTGTTTTTTGGATGCTGCTGTTGTTTTGTTTGTCTTAAAATTCACTCTCTTGAGAGATGATGGATAATTTTCTTCATCATTAGCAAAGTTGATTTAAAAGAGTTAAGACGTGATACTTTAACGAATTATCTAGTGGAAAAATTATCAGTGAAAGAATGAATAGAATTCTGTTTTGTGTATTAATTTTAATTTTTGGGATTGGATTAGTGCAATCGAGTCCTTTTATAAAGAAATTTTTTGCACATAAATTTCAACCACGTATGTCAATTTCATAAATTTTTCTACATGAAAATTAATTTTTTTCATAAAATATTTAAACCGTTGCAGAGGTGTATCCTTATCCTGTACCTTATCCGTATCCGGTGCCTATTCAACAACCACATTTATTTGGAGGTGGCTGTAAGTTAATAAATTCATTTAAATCATTTTATAGTTCCAGTTTGAACCTAAAAATTATTCATTTACATCAATGAATTTAACTTAATTTGAATTTAGTTCACTCATTCGGATTTGGCGGTGGTTTCGGCCATGGAGGATTCGGAGGTGGTCTTTTTGGACGATGATAATGACAGATGATGAACTTGACATACACTAACCTAGTTTTGCTTTGTAAATATTAATATTAGTTAGTACAATAACGAGTAAATGAAGTTAATAAAATGACAAAAAATATTAAAATATCTTTTCTGCTTCTCGATATTTCACAAGCATGCTTATTTTAATATTCCAATCGTTTACTCTTTTCACATTAGAAGACAATATAACTGGTTACTGCAGTAAATTTTTCTATCAGTTATAATATGTGGGTATGAATTTTAGAGCGGTATGTCGCAATATTAAGTTTTAGCTTGACAAGATGATTCATTTTTGGAATTTCCTGGCATTGAACTTTTGATATGCATGCTGATTATCAATTCTTTTGTTGAGAAATTTTTTTAAACGGTAATAAATAAGTCATAAATTTATGTTAGCGATAATTGACCAAAAAAAATCAATGATCAATCGCATGCTGTTATACTTTCGAAAATGCAGAACCATATTATTTTTCAGTTGTTTATTCGTTAACATTACCTGATGATTTAAAAGCCCCAATCATTTTTGGTTGAAAACTTTTTTTTTTGATATGATCAACAGGTAGTAAATGCATTCACTTGACAACAGACTTCCAATTTCTATTGTCAGTACATAAACAATTTTTATTGAAATAATCAGAGGAAGGAAAAATTATAGCGTGCTTTGTTTTTTAAATAAAAATTTTAAATTTTATTTTGATTTCATTGTTTTAAATTTTCTTTTAATTTTGGATAGAATGTGTGAAAGTATTTCATGTGATGAAAGTGAATTCGATTGTGAGTTAGTTGCTAGTGAAGAAATAATGTATTTAGATCAGGCTATTGAAAAATCAAAAAAGATACAGAGTTCATTAGAAGCATCAATTAATCAAATTGAGAAGCTCAAGTCAAAATATGAAGGATCAGCAAATAACTATTTTTATGACTTTGTTCCATCAAAAAAAGTATCAAGAGATTGTGCGCGAACAGAATATTTACTCTATAGTATCTACGATATTCATTTAACAAAATTATGCCAAAAGCTTGATCTCTATTCATCGCCACAACGTTGCACTCCACCTCAATTCAAACGTCTCACTCATGTTTCATCCAGTTGCTCCTCATCACCATCAACTTCTTCTACAGAATATCTCCAAACAGAAGATGAAACAATGATCGATGAGAACGTTGAAGAGAAAAAGACAACAGGTTACAGAAGTCATAGAGAAATTTTAAAAATTTACAATAAGATGAAAACAGAAAAGATAAAGAGCGATAGAGAACTTAGTGGTGCATTGATATCACTCGATAAAGCCATGACTCTGAGTACGAATCGAGCAAATGAAGCTAAAAGTTATGTTTGGTTAAAACCAAAATTAAAAACACCAAAAAGAAATATTTCACTCAACTATCGACGATCGATTTCAACATCAATGTGCAGAGTGAAACATTCAACACCAATTCAAATCAAGAGACCATTATCAACATCTGTCATATTTTAAAAAATTATCGTTTACTTTTAAATTATTATTTTATTATTTGTTTGAATAAAATTTTAGTTGTAATAAAACTGATTGAAAACATTTTAAAACATATCATTTGAGTGAATGAATTAATAAATTTAACGGTTTTTAAAAATTTAAATGTAAGATCTACATCTCAACATTTTGTAGAAATGTGTTTTCACAATATTTTGTAAACAAAAATATTTTCAATTAATTTAAGTGATTGAGCTTTAACAAAATTAATAAAAGTACATTAAATGCATTAAAATAAAGCGGTTAGGTGTTATTAATCTTAAAAAAATGTCGACAAGAAAGGTACAACAGGATTTAAATATCAGTGGATTTTCACCCTTAAAATGTAATTCATTTTAGTATTAAAATAATTTTGAAAAGACAATTTAAATACCATATTTACAGCAAATAATCAAAGTAATACTCCAAAGTCAAATACAAAATCACCATCAGTGAAAGATTATGGAATTATTGAAGCAATTGATACCGCTAGAGAGAAGCTCATATCTGGATATGATAAATGGAAAATAGCAACTTCAAATGGATGTCAGTGTATTAATATTATTCACAATATTAAAGAAAAAGCGAGAAAATCAGGTGATACTCTTTATCCTGCCGAGCTTGAAAATTATTCTAAGAAACTTGAAAGTTTTATTCAAGTTTTTCAAAGTGTCATTTTTCAAGTGTCGACATTAGTCACTCAAATGAGAAGCTCTATAAACATTCTCTCAACCATGAACGATAACGACGAACTGAAATATCAAATTACCATCGTTGAAAAATTTCTAATTGAATTAAGGTCACTTTACGAAAAGGAATTAAAAGTCAAAAGTTATGTGATTGGTAAGTGCAAATTATTTATTTCAAATTCGATGATTTATTTGATATCTGGCTCTTTGCACCCCTTAGAAAATATTGCCCACACTAATTCAACAGAAGACTCATATTTACTTGTCACCTCTTGGTCTTGCAATTCTTCATCAAATGAAATTTATAGACTAATAACTCAGTTAAAAATATCACCAAATGATTATAAATGGTGTACGTGATTAAATGAATAAAAAAATTATTACACTCTTTATTTTCGTTACAAAATCGTGACAATTTTTATTTTATATTTTTATTATTAAATTTTTAATACAGCTCAAAGTTCCTTAAGTGCTAAACACACACAAAATTCTTATCACAATCCAAAGAATAATAAATTAAGAAATTGAGTTGCTACTTTATCATACAATTTTAATAATTAGTTAGGATTGAAAAATATTCAGGCACTAGACTAGATTTCACAATGAATGAATCCAGTAACAATCAATCATCATCGTTGTCTCTTTTTAGTCATCCTCGTTATTGGAGAAAAAATCTATGCACTATTTAAACGTTGTTAAATATTTATTTATTATCGCTCTGTATAAAATAATAATTCTGATTAACTAGGTATATAGCTCTCTTTAGCGTTTTTTCGATGACCGTTACTAAATGAAAATTTGCATTATAATGAGATTTTCAGTAAAAGTTGAATTTAATCTCTCGCGGACATGCAATAAAACAATTAAAATAAATAGAAATGCTCGTTTATAATAATGTGTGTGTTTATATATTTTTGTTTAGACTGGTTTAGACAAAAATATCAGTCATGAATTAATTTAGTCAACGAGACGCGTTTATAATTATTCTGTTCTATTCGATCTCATGTTTATACTTTTGCTCTCACTTTCGACATAGCTAATGATGATTTAGTCGTAGTGATTGTGATTATGTGAATTGAGCAATTTTCAAATGTGTTTTAATAATATAGAACAGGCAATTGCTAAACTTTTTTTTCTATCTCTCTCCAAAATCAATATTTATTCAAAAATAATTTCTAATCGAGGAAAATATTTTATGTTCTGAATTTGCTTATGAATAATAATTTTCGTTTATGAATATTTTTTTGATGGAGTAAATTTGAAAAGAGATTAAAATAATTGAGCTTAAAATTTTTGTTTATTTAGGAATTTTATTAAATTTCACTTCATTTCTAAATAATTTTTGCTCTTATATAGAATGATAATTACTTAATAAGTAGTAGTTGCTCTAGGTAGGATGCAGTAATTTACAAGCTCAAACGGGAATATGCAGTTACATTTTTCGTAATTGCTCACTGCATAAAGCTTTTTTCTTTTCCTTCCTTGTTTCTTCAAAGCAATAAAAATTCTCTTTCTTAGCTTCTTTAAGAACTTAATGTCATAATAAATTTTTTATTATTGCACCTTTTTTGCTCTTTCTTTTTAAGATTCTTAAAAGCTGCACATTTCTTTAATTCAAATGAACTCTTTTTTCGTCATCATCTCAATTATTTTAATTTCTTGCTCAGTCTTTTCTATTTTGGCATTTGACATTTTTGCAAAATGAGAAAAGAAAGTCGAATCAAAAAATAATTAAGAAAGAGAGAAATTTCTTTTTGTGCCAAAAACAATTTTTCACCTTCTTCATTTGTTTATCACAAATTAATTGCTCTGACGATGACGATGAGAGTAAGAGAGAGAAGGAATGAAAAGGTGCTACTACTGCCATGTGTATGCCATGTAATGTGAAGTTAATTTATTGCCATTGTGTAATTAACAATTTAATTTAATGACGATATTTTCTCTCTCTTACTTCGACTACTCAACTGAACTTACATTATGAAGAAGTTAATGGCATAAAGAGGAGAATCATCATAGCTGAGGATATCAGCACTTTTTTCACTATTATTGCCACAAAATGGACAAACGACGACGACGAGCGAGTGAGCAAGAGAAAAGAGAAAATTTATCACATTTTTTCCCGAATCTCTCGCTATATGCATAGATTTTTTCTTCCGTTTCGAGGGCAATAATTTATAATGAAAACTTAGAGACGGATGAATTTTTTTATTTACGAGCTCATTCAAACGATGAATCAACTTGAAGTTATACTTGTATAAGCGGGCGGTGGCGGTTTCTCATTTTCTACAATCACCACTGTATTGCTGCTACTAGTACTCGATTTAATTTTATTGATGATACTCGTTGGAAATGATGATGAAGATGATGAAGATGCTGGTCTAGGCGATGAATTAGAATTATTTGTTGTTGTTGATTCGCTATTTAAACAAAAAGCATTATTTGTTGCGCCAACTTGATTTGGCAAAAAGATGCTATTATTTGGCTGTGATATTTTGAGTAGAGCACTTGGATCAAGCTTTATAGCATCATCATAGCTGGGCGGACTTGTAATTTGATCATAGTCTGGAGGTTTCTCTCGCCTTCTTTCATCAGTAATTGTAATGACATGAATGGGATCTGCATTCTGTTGATTGAAAGAAAAGAAAAGAAAAATTATTAAGCAATCAAATTGCAAGGTTTTTTTTCACACGAAAACACCCATTTTCTTTTCAATTTATTGAGTCATTAAAAGGCTTTTAAACACATTTTTTCGTGCTCTCTTTTTACACACAGTACTGATGCCATAATTGTCGGACATTAAAGTAGCAGCACTTTCTTCCTTGTCGTCTCTTAATGAGACTACAATGGTGATTTATATTTTCAATAGATACAATAGAATAGGTGTGCAAACGATAATTACCTCTTCATTACTGTCACTAGTTCTGTTTGGCGCCTTTAGCCAGCAACACATTGCACTTAATATTAGTAGTGCACCACCTAGGAAGAAAAAAATATTTCAATGTTTCATGGAAATTTTTTTTACACAAAATCTCGTAACTCACCTAAAATACATGCTACTCCTAAATATTTAATTGGTTCTGAATTTTGTGTTGGTCCTTCTGATATTCCAAGCCAATTGATCAGTGCTCCCAAACACAATAAAATCATTCCATACCGATAAGGTCTTTGTGTTCTATCTTCCATCGTCATAACTTTAATGATAGAAAAAAGGAGAAACAAATCTTTAATAAACACTTGACTAATTGTTACACGAATTTTTTTGGCGTCAAATTATTATTTATTAGCTTAAGTGTGCGAGAATTTTCAACCGCATGTGCGGTTCCGATGAAGGCGAAATATCGATTACAGTAAATTTGTTTTGAGTTCTTGACAGAAGAAAAAAGCAAGAGCGGTTGAATAAAAAGATCGAGAATTAATATTTGATTAGCATTCGAGTGAAAAGAGCTAAAGTAAACCATTCATCTGGCCGCTGTTGGTTTGAATTGGAAAAATGAAAGGTTGTTTATTTGTTTTCTTGCAGAAAAAAGAATGTCAAAAAAGTTTTTTTCGCTGTTCACGTAACTCTGACATTACGTGAAAATATTGGCAATATTTCTAATATATTAGAAATATGAGGAAATAATTGTTATTGATTGAGAAAGTTTTATTAATTGACAATTTTTTATAACTTTGTTGCAATAAAAAAAGAAAACTTAAATTTTCAGGTAATGACCACAAGTTTCTGTTCTTTAAGCATTTAAAATAAAGTTATACAAAAGAAGCTTCTTTTCACCACGCTTGAG
Source organism: Polypedilum vanderplanki (assembly GCA_018290095.1). Taxonomy (NCBI): domain Eukaryota; kingdom Metazoa; phylum Arthropoda; class Insecta; order Diptera; family Chironomidae; genus Polypedilum; species Polypedilum vanderplanki. The sequence goes on along the minus strand of CM031380.1, from coordinate 16,850,295 downwards.
AAACTTTTCTATAAAACTTTAATGCTGACCCATCTTATTGTGATAAAAAATGCCATAAATCGAAAAGAGCTTAACAATGAAAGTTTTTTTCTATTTCTCATACCATATATATTTTAATATTATCACAGAGCAACAAGGATTAATTAATTCTCTCATTCACATGAATATTTTAAAAAGCAAAAAATATAAAACTTTTAAATTTTCATGGGATAGCAGAGAGAGAGAAAAGTTTTTTTTCGGTATGCATTCCATTTGAGGATTAAAGTCCATTATCAAATAATTTACAATTCAGAGCTATGTTTACATGTGTCATGGCAAATAGCTAGCCTTTATGAATGAGACAAATTACATAAAAAATTAGCAGTCAAAAAAGATTATTTTTAGAAGTTTGTGATTATGACGCATTTGAAAACTTTCAAAAATATTAATTTTATGATAGGAAACATCAAAGAGCATTTTTATTATTATTAAAAATTATTAAGGACATAAAAACAATGTAAAACTTTTTTTTCCAAACAAAAAAGAGCTTATGAAAAAATTGAAAATTATTCATGCGATGACAAATTTTGAACCTTCTCTTTTTTTTATCAGAGCACAACATTAAACACAAAAAAATTATTTGTACGATGAATTTTCATCAAACATTATAAACACACTTTCACACATTTCACAAAGGTAGAAGAGAGAGACAGGAATGGATGTTAATGATGTGAAAGAGTAGAGAGAGGATTATTTGTGAAAATAGTTTTCCATAAGCCTCTTACAGATCTCCTACTCTATACAACTAGCTAACTGGTTCTCAAATGTGTGATGTTGGACAAAAAAAAACTTTTTCAACCATGCACACACATTAAAAATATAAAAAAATAAGAGAGAGAAAAATTTAGTTATATGCGAGGGAGGATGCTTTTCACATTAAAAATGTATATAAAAGTTGAAGAATTCACATTTTTTGTTGTTTAACTAGTAACAATAGTATCATTATCTCTTCTCCCAATTCTTTCCTGTCATACATATGTCCATGTTCATGCATAGCATGCCTAGCCGAGACAATGGCTTTTAATTAAAAGAATATTATACAATAGAAAGGGAGAGAAAAGTTGGACGATTATGTATTTACATGTATGCTGCCAATGAATATTTAATTATTTTCACTCGGCTATCAGACAAACATACATTTTTACAATTTATTTATAAATTTCAACAGCCGTTTCCTGAGATAGATTTAAAGTTACAAATCTCGTGAGCTCATGCTTGTTGTATTGTTGTTAATTGCACAATAAAACCCCTAAAGAGTGAATGTCCGGAAAAATTATTATGCCTCGTTACATTGTTTGAGAGATAAACTGTTGAAAAGAGAGAGCAATTGTATGAAAGAATGGGTATGTGAGAGGTGGAAAATAAACAAATTAGCAAAATGTGAAGAATTCTCATCTCAATGATGAACGTGTGTGCATTATTCTTCTATATCTATGTGTATTTCTAACCAGATGTTTTTTTTCTGTATGTTTGCAATGACAATAAAATGACACTCGTCACTAACTTGTACGTGGATGAATTTTTTTATACATCTATAAAAGAATGTAGGTAAATAAAAGAGAAAACAATTAAAAACACTTTTGTTTATTCTAGCTTCATTTTTCTTAACTCATAAAATATAAGCATACAATTGTTACGCAATAATTTTTAATGTCATTAAAGAAAAAGAAAGAACAATAAAATGACATTTTTATAGTTATCGCATCACAAAGCTCTCTCTCTTATAAATAATGGCAATCATATTTTTACGGCTTTTCGCCATTTTTTCGGGTTATTTATGATTTTGTCTTTTGTGTTTGTGAATTATGGTATTTAACATCGCATGTGATTCTAGCTTAATATGAGTTATATTCTGAGAAAGTTTTTATTTTTCCATTGAATTCGATTATAAAAGCGCTTATATATGATGATAGGGCAGAAAAAAATCTCACATGAGTGTGATTGAAAGAACTTTTATATGTCAAGGTTGATTCACTTTTAATAGTCTATTTTGACGTGAATCAAATTTGGATTGTGGGAAGAAAAATGAATGTATACATTCATTATCGAATTTCTAAAGAGTTTTTTTTATATTTGTAACATTAATGACAGTGGGCATGGTAATAAAGTGCGTGTGTAAGTTTTGTGAGAATGAAAGTGAAAATTCAAGGCGGAGAACTTTCTTATTTTTGTTATATTTCTGCAAAATATTTAATAATTCAATTTATTTCAAATGTCGATAATAAAAATTTTTGAATCAATTAAGTGAACATTTAAAAGTCATTAGATGAATAAATCTTACAAGCAATAACAATAACATTTCTAACATATGCATCTATGATTTACTTATATGTCACTGCATTGTGTGCTATTATTAAATGTTATTTTCTCTATATATCTGAAAATGTCTCGAGTATAAAATACAAGATTAAAACATAACCAAATGTGTCGATTTTGTCCCCATAAATCTTTCTCTTTAAATAAGATTACAATTCATTGCTATGCATGCATACATTGGCAATGATATTGTAAATAGAGCCAAACAATGCTTTTCAGATCTTATTATTTATTGTTTCCTAATTAAGACATCATAAATGAATTAAGGAATTTTATGGTTCATTGTTCACGCACTTACTACACTAACTTTTCTTTTTTCCTTTTGCCATTGAATAAGATTCTCTTTCTGCAAAGTTTTATTATATACAATTTCCTTTTTTACGAATTTCGAATTGAATGTCGAAGGAGGAAACTTTTTAGTTGAATTTATTGTGTGACATTATGAGTTTCTTAAGAGCTTTGCTTTTATGGTGAAAATCCGTTTATTTTCCAACCTATATGTATTCACATAAAATAGGGTAACTACTTGGCAATTTACATCTCTCTTTCAAAACTATTGATTCGTCTATTCCAATATATATAAAGTCATAGAAAGATTGTTGAAATGAAAAATTTCCCTACTGTCTTTGTAGCATCACTAAAAACATGAAAATTGAATTTTAACTCAAAAAAGTATAAGAGAAATGTCAAATGTCGACCCGTAAGGATGGTAACGATGAGAAAATTTTAAAATGAAAACGAAAGAGAGACTGCTACATGAAAATGGCTTTTCCTCAGCATCAACAGAGTTGACAGATAAAATGCCAATGTTAAAGAGCTTACATACACACACATATATACATACATTTTAACAAAAAGAGCAATTCGAGTGTGACGATGTAGAAAAGCACAAGACAAACAATAAATTATTCAAGTTTCTCTCCTTTCTCTTTCTCTCTGATCCACTCGAGGTGGAGATTAGCACAAAATTGCCTTTAAGTTATTTACTGAAATTTGACTTCAACACAAGAATGAACCTTTTGTCATTTTGTACCCTCCAGAGTTCCGCAAAAAGTTTCTCAAATGACATGTTACATGTAATGTCAATCTGACTCGATGTTGAACTTTTTCTCGTTTTGGGTGTACTCAATTACAGGTCAATCGAGAATGGACGTATGTATTTATGGACAGATTGAAAGAGAGATGTGAAATCTGATCGTGTTGTATTAGAAAATTTCTACTATTTAAACTTCCTGACCCGAATCAATGTAAACAACCTCTATTGAGAAATCATTATAATTAATTATCATCAATTGAATCTATCATTCTATTAATCACTACAATGAGCTTTTCAAATTGAATTTTAATGAGACATCTTTGTGCGAACGACTGATTCGCGTATAGCTTATGAATATTAATTTGCGAATGAGTCAACATCTGTTATGAATCATTGCTACGAGAAAGTCTCTTCTTCCGGGATTCTCATGAAGAGTAGTAGAAAGAGTCAAGGTTATTGAATGGAAGTTTTCTAGTCGTTACTTGTTTGTGCAACTGTTGAGGTTTTATTTAACATTCTCATTTACAAGAATTTTTTTTTTGTTTTTTACTCACTTAATTGTGTTGCAACATGTTTTGAAAGCGATATTGAAACACTGAATTGACATTTTGTCTAAAACCTTTCATTTTGGGAAATTCCCAAAAGTATTTTTAGATAAAATTAGGTACTACAATTTATGTCAATTTTATTGGAAACCCCAAAAAAATAAAAACATTTTGTTCTACTTGAATTATTTTTTGTTATTTTCCGGAGAAATGTGACAATGTTTTCAATTTAATTAAATTGAAAAATGTCAAAGATCAAATAAAATTTTTAGAATAATTGTCTTTTTTGTACCATATTGATGAAATTTTTTGAAGTCTATTGATAAGAAAATTTAGAGTTTTACTGATTCATCTACATTTATGCATAACATGTTTCTTCATTTGAATTTTGAGAATTTCTACAAATTATTTTTGACAGATGTTAAATGTTGAAATTCACAATGAATTTCTTTATTTTGAGTTGACTCATACCACACAGACTATGAAAGATTTTATACTCTTGCAAAAATGATTCACAGTTAAACATTTAAAGTAAAAGCAAAAAACATTTTAAAATTGTCATGCAGACATTTCATGATTAATCAATAATGAATCGATAAATAATTAATTTTCACATTAAATCCTGTTAATTGATAATTCACATAATATTTTTTATCTAGAAAATTGTATATTAATTATATGTTTTGAAATTCTTCAGAAATTCATGCTTTATAACTTTTAAATAAACAAGTATGGAAGTAATTTTTTAGCAGTTTAGCCTCACGAGGTAACGATAAATAAAATATTCATAATCTTAACTTTAAACCAATTTTTTATAACATTACAAAGAGAGCATACAAAAAAAAGAGTAAATTGTCCGCAACATCCGAAAATCTTATGCATGATGTGATGATGATGCCAAGTTTCACTAAACGCCCTTCATTCTCTCACAAACAAATAAAATGAGATGAAAATCATATGTGTGTATATCATTATTATTATATAAGTTATAAATACATACATTTATATTTATTCTTTTCTTTAACAAAGAAGAAATCAATTTATGATAATGAGTATCATGGTGATGATGATGATTATGATGTATTTTAAAAGGTAATGCACGAGATAATAATAATTGTTGAAGTAAAGAAATATAAAATAGATGAACATCGTCAGCAGAGCGTTGAATTGAGGAAGAATACAAACAGTTTATAATTGACGGCATAACGTAATTATAAAATGTATTAGCCTTGTAAGAAGGTTGTCATAAATGAATAAATAAGAGAAAAATATTGTCACATTTTAAGTTTTAATCCCTTTTTTTATTAATAAATAAACATTTAGCGAACTTGAGCTTTAATGTAAATACTATTTAAATTATATGAGTGATTTTCTCTTACTTTGATTCTATTATGCAAGTTTATTTGTGAATGAAAAGCTAAAATGTAAACATTATAAAAGCGAGAATAGGGAGGGAAATGAAAATCACTTGAAAGTGAATGTGTGAGTAACATTTTGCGTGTGGTTTTAATTCTGAAATTTCCTTTTTTGTGGGGTAAAACAAAAGGTGCGCTTTAAGAATTTATGTCAGGATTCATTAAATGAAAAAAGTCTTTTCCTTAACATGCTCATTTTAATCTCTCATTCTACGTTTAAGATTTTGGAAAATTTTGAGACCTTTTTTTCCCTACATGTAACAATGAAAATTGAATGTTGTCATTCGACAAAATAAGAACAATAATGATGACATCTGAGCTTAGAGCTCATTATGTTGTTCTATGACTTGTTGATAGATTGTGACTTTTTGGAAAAGCCCACGAAAAGTAAGGCAAAAAAATGATACAATGAAAATTTCATAGTAAAACGTGAACATGTAAGTATCTGAGTAACAAAATCTGTCATGCATGAACTTTATTAATCATCTTATAGGAAGTAAGTGGAATGAGAGAAGAAAATAGGTATGCGGTTGATGTAGAGTATCTTTCATCATCCCATTGTTTGCGTTTAAAGAGATTTCCACAGAATAAGAAAAAAAAACATACACACACACATACAGATGATAAATGATATTTTAGATATTGAGGTTCATTCTTTCTTCCTTCCTCATTTTCTACCGCCTTCTACATCTCTTTAATATTTAATACTCTCGAAAGATGCTCACTTTTTTTCTCTTATTCTCTCGCTCTCTTGATCTTCTTAACTCATGTTACCGTTTTTTATAAGATGTTACTATTGCTGCTGTTTCTGTTTCTGCCATTCATTAAATTCCCACATTGGAAAAATATTTTAAAGAGCGATATTTTTAGACTTTTTTTGGCCTTCGTTACACGACTCTCACTGATTGATGGAATTCTGGAGAGAAAGTTGAATCTTTCTTTCTTTTTGTATGTGTCTTTGCTCGTTTTTAAATCGTAACGCTAACACATCCGAGTTTACTAAATGGGTCGATTGCGATATTCCGCAAAGTGCTATTGACACCGACCAACGCTCTTTCTCTCTTATAAGCGAGAGAGAGAGAAAAATTCAATTCTAAGCAACTTATTTTAGAGTTTTCAATTCCACGCCTATTTGCCTTACTTATTATTTATTATGATGATTTAAACAGCGTGTTTTTTTGCACACAAATAATTAAATTGCTGCCTATTATTGTGTACTCAAATAATTCGCTCTTTGCGAGTTTATGGAAAAAATGTTTATTGTAAAAGGTTCACAATGGAATTATAGCTTTTATTGTACAAACGATACGTGAATATTCATAAGTACAGTTTAGAGAGATAAATAATTGCTGGATGTTTTTTCGCTATTATTTTTATGGACTCATTGCATGCATATTTATTTAAAATTTTGATGGATTATGACGGGTACGACTCACACTTAATTCTGCTATTTTTAGCTCATGGGAACAAACAATAGAATGAAGCAATTTTTAGAATTTTTATAGAATGGAAGTGAAAGTTGTATAATTTTAGTTGTTAAATTTTCAATGTTATTTTTCAGTTGACCTGGTTCTTATAAAAATAAGCTTATATTAATACGGTAGCAATAGAGTGTAAGCTTTATCTTTTAAGAACAGTAACTGTCTTCTAACTAGCTAAGTAAACAAGTGTCATTAGGTAAATGGGAACATGAAAAACTAATAATGAATAGTCAACAAAACTAACAGTTTTTTCCACCTAGAAATTCTTGCAACAGAAACTGTTCTTTTAAGAAAAAAATAATTTATAATGTAAAAAAACTGTACATGATAATTTATATTCAGAAAATGCCTTATAAGAATTTTAATCAAACTGTTTTTGCAAATGTCCAATTTTAAAATATTGAGTAGGATTTGGATTGAAGTTGACATAAATATTAAACTGAGCTAAAAGCTTTGATTCATATAGTAAATTTACAATCTTTTCCGTTGAAATTAAATCTCCATTCATATCCTCAACACTTGTTATAATTAACTGAAATATTAACATTTCAACAACACAATGATTATCATAAATTCAAAATTATTATTTTTAGATCAGTCAAATTTTGTTTAAATTTTAATTAAAACCAATTTGTTTGTTCTCTATCAACATTACATCACCACAAATCATAATAAACACATTAGAGTGAATTCAAATATAGTACTATGCCATAATTAACTCAAAATAAAATTAGACCTTATCAAAATCGGGCAAATACTGAAATTCGATTAACATACAAAATAAGCGAATTTAGTTGTTATTATTATAAACATTTTAATGCCGATTTCAGGTTTATTATAATTTGCAGAACCGGTAAATGAAAAAAATAGCTATTTGCAGTAATACACACATGTATGCGAGAGTTTCAATTTATTTTATAGCACTTAACTGTACTGTCAAGTGATTAAATCGATCAATTTTTTTCCTATTAATTTTCACTTCTTTCGTTCTCACTTTAATCTAATCCACACATCAATTAGGCACAAACATTTTGATTGACAATTTTGACGAGATTTTCTAATGTGTATGTGCCCATTTATCAAATATCAGCGCGTGTAAGATTGTGAAATCAATATTTCAATATTAATTTTGTCTCTCTCTTCTCTTTTTTCTTCTCTTTAACAAATAATGCCGGTGGTGGTTGTTAAGTCTACGTGAGAAATAAAATTAGCAAATTTCAAGGTAACAAGTAATACTTCATAGTTATGACGTTGTGCTTTAATTATAACGAAAACAATAAATAGATTAGTTTGATCAACATGTGATATGATGATCTAGTAATAGTAAAGCTCTCACGAAATTAATAACACAAAACTAGCTTGAACCGGTATTGTTTCAGGTGATTATACGCGCCTTAGTTGTAATGTAGGAAGCTATTGAACGAAGTAATTATATGAAATTTAATTCTAAATTCTTATAAGAATATACGATGAATGAACTAGCAGCAACATGCCACACCAAGCGTGAATAAACCTGCAAATTTTTTTTTCTCAATATATCGTATTATTTTTGCTGCATTCGCTGTTCAGCATATGTTGTTGCGGAAACAATATACACACGCAGGCAAGCATATTGTCATTAATGCCTTATGGCTGTATTTTGCGGTTAACTTTATGCATGAATTTATGTGAAAAAGGTGGAACAATTGTGAATCACTTTCGCGTTAAATTTTACTTTGCATCCATATGACTGTTATTGTTTCTCAATCGATAGAAAATTTCCTTATGTATGAGTCACAAATCAGAAAATGAGAAAATTGCAGCTTCTGGCGCCTTACTTATGTATTTTATGCTAATAGTGGTATCATGAATACATAAAAAAGGGCGACGATTCAGATCTTTTATTCTCTCGCGCATAAACAAACATAAAAGGAGAGAAAACTTACACAGTTTTGGCTTCTATTTACATATCACGTTATCAACTTTTTTTGTGTTTTTATTCAGCACGGTTTGGCCTAAAGCAAACAGATTCCTCTACAAAAACAGCTTTTTTGTGTTTAAATGCTGCAGAAGTGTTATGCAAATTGATGGTAGTTTAATAAAACATTCAGTACGTGAGTAGACTTTTTTCCGACAATTTCAGCACTTTTTTATTATTATCATTTTCTGTTCTCAGCTCCTTTATCAATTGCACTTATTAGCTTGAAGCAAACACTTTTACTATTTATTTATAAAAACCACACGATGACTCTCAAAAAAAGTGAAATGAATGAGAGAGATCCCAACAAAAAAAAAATAACTGGGTCAACGAAAGTTCATGCCACAGATCATAAAATGTAAATAACACACTCCACTTTATGAATGTGCCACGATGCAAAATTTTAAACTTTTTGTTTTCAAAAATTTAGTTTTTACCGCGCCTGACTCGAAATGACATAAAAATTTCTTAAAATTTTTGAGTACTTCAAGCGATTGCGCGAAATTTTATCGAAATGAAATTTAATGTGTATTCACAATGAACAACGAACAGCAACTGATCACACGAAACTCATTTATGATCACCGTTTTACAGTTGCTTAATTTTTTTTGCTTCTCTCATTCTCTCTTTTTGCTGTTTCTTTTCTCTTTTTCTCCCTGCGATCTGAGATGTTATTTGTACTCATTAAATTATTCTAATGTAATGAGCAGTCTTGTACAGTTAGACACTTTATTGTTTTGTTTTATGTTGCATATCTCTCTCTAGAGAGAGTGAAATAAACAATTGTTTAGTTGTATTTACTAAATGGCAAGGTCTCTCTTATTTAATGCTACTCAAAATAACTCTTGCATGCTAAAAATAGACTAAAACAATTTTTTTCTTAATTTCGTGACAGCTGATATAAAAGGTGAGCGAGTAAATAGTGTTTGAAGATATAAAAATTTTTTTCTGTCGCCACGAACACAATTTGCTCGCGCTCTCAATTTGAATTTAATTTTTCTTCTCTTACTCTCATGTGTGCATTTTTCTGCTCTCGGATATCGTAGAGTATGTGATAATAATAAACATTTTCATGGATTTCACTGAATTATTCATTTCATTTTCATTTGACTGTCGCTGTCTTATTAAAATGCTATTTTCAGATGAATAAGAAAAACTTAAATACCACGAAGTGATGATTCTTGATGAAAGTATATAAAAATGTGAATGCCATACACCCAGGGGTGAAGTAATAAGAAATTGTTTGATTTTTAAATGTTAAAATTTATATTTGTGCTAAAAACTTGCGCTATCAAGTGAATAATTGCAAAAAAAATAACATTAAAATAATTCGAATGATTATCAAATTAGGCTGAAAATTTTGCTCTAATTAATTGGAGCAAGTAAAAAATGCAACCAAAATGACTAGAATTTCGACATATTGTAAAAATAATAAAAAAATTTCGAATTTTTGCAATTTTACCGGAATTTTAAGTTTGTTGCGAAACCCATACAATTTTTACACATACTCGTGCATATCACAAATTGAAAATTCTTTTTTAAGAACAAAAGCTCAAGTTTATGAGCTATAAAGCGCAACATTTGTTAAAATTTGTTGATAAGAATGTCAAGATGAGATATTTTTAAACAGATGTGATAAGAAAATTGTGCAATAATTTTAGACAGTTGTTACTAACTTCATTGTTTCTATTGGAATTTCTTTCTATTAAAAATGTCTATAAATAAATTTTCTTAATGATGAAAATTCAAACAAAAAGAAACGCAAAAGCATATCAAGAAATTTGATATTATTTTCCGTCTAGCAAAAAAATAGCAAGGTGCTTATCTTATTTTTGTGTTTATAAAATTTACCGTCATATGAAAACATCTTGTTATCTCATATTTATAACATCATACTCGTAAATATTATTTTCATCTCGTTTATAAAAAGTAGGTAGAAAAATTATTTTCTTTACAGAATTGTTTCTATAATTAAATTAATTATTGCTCATAATTGATCCTAAACATATATTGCGTTAGTCATTCTTATAATGATGTTTCTGAAGAATTTTTGTTATAATTAATGAGTTTATTTTGTCACTTTGATGATTTCTAATGTTTCCATGTATATGAATGAATGAATTTGTTTATTAATTAGTATTTACTAATTAATATGAAGGTGAACACAAATAGATAACATAAAAATTGTTATAAATAGAAACTAGATAAATCTAAAATATTTACAAGAGTCACTGATTCCTGTTAATTCAATCATCATTTATGTGTTACTTCTTCACTTTTATATTTTACTTTTCGACTATATTCTAATACGATTGAGCTTAAACTAACTCGTTTTGCTTTTTCGCTCTTTTCATCATAATTTTTTTCAAGACGAATTCTTATCAAGCACATTATATTCATTACTCACAACGCGTGCAAGAGCCGAAGACTTTAGAGAGTGAAGGTTTTTCTCTTTGGGTCGTTGAAATTACGCTTCATGAAGCTACGGTCTCGTGATTTACAGAATGCGAGTTCTCTTATCATCTTTCACGCTGTCATATAATGTCTGTTTATTTAGGCGCAATAGTGAACTTGACAAGTTGCTAACGAGTATTATTTACGACATTTACATAGCAAAAGGTATATTTATATGAAAGGATGAAACTTTTTCTCTTTTCTCATACACACTAGAAATTTTTTCAATTTTTTCGTGCTCATCTAAGAATGAAAACCGCAAAAAGGGAAGAGGAAAGGAAAAATTCAATTATTTAATTTAGAATGATAATTCAGCGTGCCGAATACACTTCAAAGTTGTCATCATAATTAAAAGAAAATTTACTTAGGAAATACTGGAAAATTTTCAGATACAATTCTTTCTGTTTGATGACAATAAAAAAGCGAGCGTGAGTCTCACGCATTCAATAAAAATGTGACTTTGGGAAAAATGTTTGTCTCGCTTTTTTGTAATTAATTTTTTTTGAAAAGAATTGTCTTAAGGATTGAGAAGCATTTTAAATCGTCTAAGAACAAAATGAGTCAATTGTGTTGAAAAAATCAGCTAAAATTCCTGAGGAAATTTTTGTATGTTCTTGTTCATGTCGAAACATTTCTACTGCAGAAAACATCTCTGATTCACGAATTTAAACATTCTTTTTTCATTATATTCATTATTATGTGCTCAAATATGAAGAAAAGAAGCAAATAATGTCGAGAAAAAAGGGGAGAAAAAGTTTTAACTTTTATTTATTCTTTCTCAGCAGCAAAAGAAGCGGAGAAGTAAAGATGTTCTTTTTTACATTGCAAGAGATAAGAGAAATGAGAATATTTTTTAATTACAAGACATTGCTACATATAATGAAAATATTTAATTAATTATTGTACTTTGTTGACGTTCTACTTTTTGTGTTGTCGGTTTAATAAACATTCAATATACAAACTAATTTATTAGTCTCGTGTGTGCTAATCCTTGAACTAGAATACTTTACATCATCTAATGTACTAACCTGTACATTTATAAAGAAAATAAAAAACTTTAAAATTTAAATTTTCATATCCTACTTCAACCATTTTTAAATTACTTTTTTCACTCAATAATGACTGAGCAATTAGAAAATTTCTCACTTAATAATTTTCTAAAAATTTTAATATTGTGCTTAATGAGCTCAACATCCTGACCCCTCTTATTCACACTTTATCCCACAGTAACAAACCTCTGGTCAAAATAAACATTTACGATCCTTTAATTGACGAAGATTAAACTTGCAACCTAATTTTAAAAATTCTAATCTTTCCCCCCTTTCTTTGTACGATAAATTCAAATAAATGATTATGACTGGCCTAAGATACTCATTCATCTATCAAGTTGCATTCACTTTACTCGAACCCTTCATTATTCATTTTTTACCCTCTACCTCAAATCTTATTAAAGCTCTCATAATTCCTAAACGTGCAATTAAATTTTTCCAACCGTGCGATTGTCTGTGGTTTTTTTCACTCTTCTTCTTTACCTATACACAGACACTGTCGACAGGTTTCTTTCATGCCATTCAACGATTCTTTCTTCATTCATTTTAATTACACTTCTACCGTATTCACCGTAAGTAAGTAAATCTACCAATATTTTCTTCTCTTTTCTTGAAAGTTTTCAACTAGGAAATGAAAATGAAAATCGAGGTTGGCAAGTAACACATTTGTGAAGTTTTTCTCAATGATTTAATGCACTTTAAACGTTTCATATATACACACACATAATGGTATTATCTCAGCCACGATAAATCATTTTCTACAATTTGCCGAGGTATCTTAGTTTTTCATCATCATCATCATCATTTTACCTTTCTTTTTTCACCATATAAAACTGTGCATGTGATGGAGGAAATTAAACACATTTTTATTTCGAAGACATGCATCGCAATTCAGTTGGAAAAACTACGATATGTGTGAGTGAATTTGTCTGTACGTGTAGAAAGGTAAATTAAACTACTTTTTAGAAACTGCATCATCTATCATCGAGGATTTCTCTTAAATAAATCTTTTATTGAAACAAGTTAGAAAGAAAAACGTTTTCTTTTTCATTTTTAGCGCATTTTCCATCATATTTAGAAAAAAGGCGCTATTGTGGCCCACTTTGTCCGTCTGTCTGTCTGTCTGTCTGTCTGTCGTCTTCTTCGTAACTAGTCTTTCCAGAAACGGTTTTTCTCAAATTTTTTTGCACCATCTGTTGGTTCTGACTATGAGACCGGTGTAACGGAAGCTTTCCGCGAGATTCGTTTTCCTTGCCGAGCTATGGTATGCATATGGTGGACGTCCACCACATGGACCAAAAAAATTTTTTTCACCAAAAAGTCAAAAAAAGTCATAAAACATCGAAAATACAAGTCAAAAATGATTTTTGGACATTTTATCCTAAGTGTATGCATGTGCCGCACAGGTGCATCACATGGACCAAAAATCGAAAATTTTCAAATATAGGCATATTATAACTCGTTGGAAAGGTCTTGAAGCGTAGAATAAGATGGCATAAAAAGTTTATAGATTGGTGGTGACCCAAGGGCATGCATGTGGTGGATGTCCATCACGTGGACCAAAAAAAATTTTTTTCCAAAAAGTCCTAAAATGTCAAGAAACGTCGAGAAAACATGTCAAAAGTGATTTTTGGACATTTGGACCCAAGTGTATGTTTTAGGCTGTACAGACTTCAAAAAGTCCGTAAAAAGTTTTTTTTGAAACTTTCAATTAATTTTGAAACAAAACTAATTTGTTGTGGGGAAAATGCGCTTTTAACACGTCACTGACGGTTAATATTACTGATTTTTCTCCCTATGACAATTTTTATAATGAAAATATTTTCTTCTTTTTTTCGGGGAAGCGATGGAAACTTTTTTCGATTTTCTAAGGCATGAAAATGTTTTTCGATTACATTTAGAAATGTTGATTTAACTTCTTATAACGCGGTGCGTTCTGCAATTGAGCTTGATTTATTATTGTCTCAATAATACAGGTGCGAAGCGTAAAATTTCTTGCCGCTAATAGGAAAATATTATGACACTTATAAATGATTTACAATTAATTATAACAATTTAAACTTTTTCAATCATCAACGAGTCGAAAATTTTTTGTACGAGACAAGATTAAATTACAGTGATAAAATCAATTTCTTGTGCGGCACAAGCTATCTATCATCACTTGAATATTTTTTTTCGTAAATTAATTTAACCCATTTAAAAATTATTGGAAGGAGAAAAAGAAGACAACAGTGTGAATAAATAATAGAATAAGAAGGCGCTGAGAGCTAAAAGCTGTCCTAAATTGAGTTCAATTTGTTAGAGGCTGCGAGACAATGGCTGTTGCTTTTTAATTATATTAGAAAAATAATATAAATAGTTTCTAATTTAATTTTATATGAATAAAGAATTAAATAAGGTGAGAGGGTTAATTCCATGAAATTAATTATCCTTCTTGTGCTTTATAACACTTTCTCTCGTGCGGCTTGCAATGAGCAATATCATTTATGTCATCTCGACAATCTTTGAAATTTATTATGACAATAATAGCATCTTCAGCTTCTTATTCTTTTTCTCAACCTTACTTGAGGATTAATAAGGAGAAAATGGAAAGAGGAAAACGTCTAGAGAATAAATTAAAACTTTCACTCCACCTCAACACTGATAAATCATAATTCTATGTATGCGCGCACTTCCTAGAGAGAGATTGAAAAATCTCGTATTTATAATCTCATATAACAATGTAGAGAATACACCGCAATCGTAGCGGCAACGAGAGACCTTCAAATATTTGCTCTTCATTTAAAACTTGTCATTTTTTTTTGCCTTTACTTGCTTTATGATGCGATAAAGCTGTTTTATGTAATTTATACAGAAGGGAAATTTCGTGAAAAATTTAATATATTTTTATATGTACAGAAAGAGGAAACATCGAATGTCAGATAAGTTTAACATTCTTTTAAAACGGGGTTATTTTTCATCTATTGGGAATTGAAATTTTTATTTTAACAGTAACATTAGCTGATTCAAATGGACAAAATGATGTGAGAAGGAAAATTTTATTATATTTAATTCTTTTCTTTCATAAAATATTTTATTTTTTAGGCAATTTCTGACAACTCTGATTGTTTTTTCAATTTACAATTCATCATTTGCAGTGAAATTAGAATGTGAATCAATGATTGTGACGACAACTACAAGATCAAGTTTAAAACCTGAGCCACATTTTTTTTATATGTGTACTGTAAAAGATTTAGTTTCAGTTGATACTGATGAAATAGTCGATAGTGTGGTTGTTTCAGCAAATATGACTTATTATACTACACTTCGAATTTTTAACTCACCACTCTTTTTCTTTATACCAAATGGCATAACAAATCAATTTAAGAAATTGGAAATTTTACAGATTGAAAACTCGCAGCTAGTAAACATATCGAGTGATGACTTGAAGCAGTTTACAATCCTACGTGAGTTGAAAATTGAAAACACAAATTTGGCATCACTCGAGGGAAATTTGTTCAAATATAATAGCAAACTTGAAACTCTTTCGCTTTCTCATAACAAAATAAAATCAATTGATACAGGCATTTTTAAGCCATTAAAAAAATTGATAAATTTTGATTTTACTTTCAATGAATGCTTCAATAGAAAAGCTACTGGTTCAAAGAATGTTGACAAATTAATTGAAAGAATTGAAGAAGAATGTAAGATTGAAATTCATGAAATTAATAATGAGCATGATAATCGCACAATTAGATTTAATTGTATGTCACAAACCAATCATTTTACTCTTTTGGGACATTATAAGCAATGTGGTATAATTGAAGTCATTTCGACATCAACTAAAACTATAGTTGATAATGTGACAAGTGCTGATAATTTGGACATTTATAAATCAATTTATATTTCTGAATCTCCTTTTCTTTATTTTCTACCTTCTGGAATTGAAAAATATTTAAAACATTTGGAAGTAATTATTTTAGAAAATACACAATTGATGAAAATCACAGGTGACGATTTGAAACCATTTTGTGATCTTCGTGGATTGTTCATAACTTCTAGCAATTTAACAACACTTGAAGAAGATTTATTTGCCAACAATGAAAAGATTGAAATTCTTGCATTGACCAATAGCAAAATTAAAAGTGTATCAAGTGGAGTTTTTAAGTCATTGACGAAACTTTTTGATTTTGATTTTCGTTCGAATACATGCTTTAATAAAAAGGAAACTCATACTAAAGCAGTTTTGAAAATGATTGAAAGTATTGAAGAAGAGTGCAAAGGAGTTAATGAAAATAAAGACCCAAAGAAAGACAAAGATTCTAGCAAAGACAATGAAGTTAACAAAGAAAAGGATTCTACTAAAGATAAAGAAAAAGATTCTAGTAACGACAACGATTCTAGCAAAGATAAAGATAAAAAGTCAAATAAAGATCAAGATTCTGACAAAGAATCTAAGACAACTATTGAAGAGAACGTCAAAGAAACAACAACAGAAGCAACCGAATAAAAAAATTTTAAGTACATTTTTAAGTCAAATATTGATATTGTGATTTAACATTTTGTTAGTCATACAATTTACTAAAAAAATTCTGACATACGTGTTGATGATGAGTAATAAAATAATGTTAAACAAAATTAGATTTCTTTGGCTTGTAATACAAGTGATTCCCAAATATGTAAATTATCATTAGATTTAGTTTTAATATTAAGTCAATTTCATTTAAACATTTAAAGAGTAAAGTATGCAGTGAGTAAAAACTTGTTTGAATTTTGATAATAGAATTTTTGACTTTCATAATTTTTGTTTGAGGTTGATCACAGCAATTTTCAGTTTATTACTTGTTATACAATCTGCCAGACCACTTAAAATTAAATGTGAGCAAATAAATATCAATACAAAAACATCATTTGGAAAATTAAAACAATGTGAATCACAAAGTGATATTTTTGCTATTACACCCAACACTACAATTGATGGTGTCGATGCAAAAGAAGACCTAAAAAATATAAAATCGCTTTCTATAAAAAATGCAACGTCAATGCATTATTTTCCAGGAAACATTGCTAAATTTTTTCCGAATTTAAAAGTTTTGTCTGTTATAAATTCTGGCTTAAAAGTTTTGACTAAAAATGATTTGAAGCCTTTCACAAAATTGCAAGGGCTTTACCTTGAAAATACAAGCATTACAGCACTTGAAGGTGATTTATTTAAATATTGTGCAAAGTTAGAAGAATTAGTGTTGACGAACAGCCATTTAAAATATGTTGAAAATGGAACTTTCAAAGCATTGACCAAACTTGTCATGTTTCAATTTTCATCACCATGCTATAACAAAGAAACAATTAACACAACTGATGAATTTGAACCAATTTTTGAAAAGATTGAAGAGAGTTGCAATGAAAAAGAAGTTGACGATTTAATGTCATTAAAAATTAAAATTAAATGTGAAAATTTCAGAGTTTTAAATGTTACAGCATTTACTATGAAAGAATGTGAAGTCAATCATGATATTAATTCTACAACACGAAATGTCATTATTGATAAAATTGAAGCTGATGAAAGTATCGCTAATGTTGGTTCTTTTGTTATGGGTTATGCTAAAAATTTACACTATCTTCCACATGGAATTGCTGAGAACTTTCCTAAATTGAAACTTTTAATGATCGGTGATTCTGGTTTGAAAGAATTGAAAAGTGAAAACCTTAAACCATTAGCTAAACTTGAAGGACTTTATCTCATTAATACAGAATTGACTGTTATTGAAGGAAATTTGTTTAAACACAGCAGTAATTTAAAGGAACTTGTAATTAAAGGACACAAATTAAAATATGTTGAACCTGGAACTTTTGAGCCTATGACAAACACTAGATTTTTAATTTTTAAAGATAATTTATGCTATGACAAAACTTACATCAAAGATATTACTGACAAAGAAATTCGACGTAGAGAAGTTTATGAAAGATGCAGAAAACATGAAGATGAACAGAAAACTGTTTTAATTAAAAAGAAATCTAAAAGTAGTGGATGAACAAAAGGAAATTTCATATGTGAAAATAACTAAAATATTCCAATAATCAATAAATATTGTATGAAGTCTTTTAACAACTGAATTGTAATGTCATTCACTTTAGTTAGATTCTTTCTTTACACATATATCCTCAATAAATAGATAGTTTAACAGACAAAAAAGTTCTGCCTACTTTCCTATTCAATAATGGCTTTGTGCATTGATCTAGTTCATAAATTGATTAGTATCGTGTTCTCAAACTGTCATTGCTGTGTAGTTAACACAAATTATTAAATCAGTAATGACCAACATTAGCCTATTAATTTTTTAGTGTAGTACAATGATAAAATATCAACAAAAAGTTTTAATGTGAAATTTAATTTTTAAATTTTTTATCACTCATGCTTACACACGTTTGTCAAATGATAAATGAATGGAAAAAAATTTTAACACTCTTGTGCAGCATAAAAATAAAATACGGAAATGCGCTTTTTTCAATGACTTCCGTACAGAGTGCGAGAAAAAAGTAATAAATTATGAATCAGTTTGAAATCATTGAGGGGATGATTTTATTTTTTTTCATTTCTCCCTGGCGTTTTCGTTTCTTAAAAAAATAATTTACAAATTTTCGTGATTTATCAAGAAATCCATTTTAAGAGATTTGAGAAAGCGTCAGAAATGTGTGTTTATGTCCACGCGCCTTTAGTACAATAAATCAAGCAACATTGTGACAATAAGAAATACATTTATCATTTATCAGTATGAGAGTCAAAATATAATTCCGGGGCTAAAAAAACTTTTTTACTCACCCGTGATTGGACTTGCTGTGTTCATTTGTTATAAGTGTTATACAGCTCGAAACAGAAATTTAATTAAAAAAGTACAATATTGTTTGTGTTTTTCTGCTGAAACTTTCTCTTTGCAACATACGGTTATTGCAGTGATTGTAGACTCGAATCTAATTGTCACTAGTTAGCAATATCAATAAAAGCACTTGACGACTCTTAATTCTCGAGCGAGTACTGTCGCTATGTAATATTATTGTCGTCGACGATGTGTATAAATTTTTTATCGACACTTATCTTTTATTGATTATTACCACTTTCGGGCACTTTTCCCTTGTCTAGTCTCCTCTATTTGCTTCAATTTCAAGTGCTGCTGAAAGTAAGTGCAATTGATGCAACGAGGGAATTACTGCTAAACAAACTGTGAAATTGCAATTTTTCTACTTCCATAAATATTTCAAACACTTTTTTAGCTCTACATTCAGTTATATTGATTTTATTTTTGCTCAATAAACAAGAACCTATGAAGTTATTTATAGAATTATTTATCTTTATAATTAATTTCAATCACTTTCTATTGTGATGAAATTGATCAAATCACTTGTAAACAATTTACAATTTATGTAATAGAAATTCTCACAATTATTCGACAAAAGCGAGAAAGAATGAAAACAAAAATTATTTCTCTCTCTTTCAATTGATGCACGTCCAACTTGACCGAGCGATAAATAAAAACTATTAATTTTATCGCTTGCGTTATTGTCGCGTTTGCCCTCTTTAGAATATGTACAGTACGTGTGTATAGAATTTGTCATTATTCTTTTTTCTCTTTCGACTGTTTTTCTCGTATATGTGCCATAGAAAAGACTTTATGTCTATAGTACATACACCGCAATTCTCTAATTTAATATCATTTACTTACTACATTCGTTGTTGTTCATGTGTGAAAGTTAAAGTCATTTTTTTCAATGTATATGTTGCAGTAAATAAGGATAAAAAATTTACATGTACACGTAGACTTTTAAAGTCCACTACGGAAACATGCACAAGCAACTCACCCTAAAATTTTTGTTATTTAAGTCATCAGTCAGTCTATGACTGCTCAATTATTTATAGAGGAAGGTATTTAAGGTTCTATTAATAGATAAAATATGCTTGACGTATTGCTGCTATGTCATTAAAGCCATAAAACGATTTAAGATTTGAAGGCGTTTCTCAAAAGAAATTTTAATGACGTCGTCTAGAAATTGACGTCATGAACTTTGATTAGCAACAGCTGGCAAGGTAAGTATAAATATATAAATAGACTTTCCAGGGAAATAAAAGTTGTGGGAATTTAAGTTTGAGTGGGAACGTAAACGAGTTCATGATTTCTTAATGAATGCAATTATGTCCTTAAAGCAAATATTGGAAAAAAGGGTTATGAACTTCCATTTTCAGTTCATTATTAAACAAATTTTCATTCTCAATTTAAAAAAATCCTGATAATGACAATTACTGATTTTATATTTGCACAATTTGTTTAAATTTAACATTCCCACAAAAGCTCATTTCAGTTCGCTAAAAGTAACTTTCACAATATCGCGAGACATGTTTACCATAGAAAAGAGCGGAAATAAATACATTTTAATTAAAGCATAAAATTTAACTTTGACAGTTTTCTATTTTGCATTTTCCATGCAATCCTCTTTGCATAAAACTTACTGTTACTGTTTTTAAAAGCTCTTACGTTTGCAATTCTGTTCTAAGAGTCTGAGTCTTTTTAAATATGTACATAGAGTAAATTTGAAGAGTTGGGGTTTTTTGATTCCAACTAATTGAAAAGTTGTCATAGCTTTAATGATTGTAATTTTATTAATAAATAAGTCAATATGTCATGATTTTTTATAATTCTACAATGAAAGAACTTTTACATTACCTTAATCAACTATAAAATTACATTCTACCTGATTGCAACAGCTCTTGTTTAACTTTATTTTTTGTTGCACAAGACAAACAATAAAAAAAAGTTTTCTTTCTTTCTTTTTCAACTGTTGACTTTTGTATGCAAGTCAAAGTTTAAAAAAGATGAAAATGATACTGTGAATTGAAGTTTTTCCGTTCTCCATTTAAAAAGTTTATAATATTTTCCCAACTCATTCTCCTTATCACCCTTATGTATTGAATTGAGTTGACATCGCAAGTTAAAGTACAATTTTATTATTTTTCTCTTTGTGAATGCACACAAATTGCAATTGGGAAAATGAAATGAAATAACTTGTTTAGTTTAGGAATGTGCGGTAGTGGTTTTTATGTTTTTACAATACAATAGTGTGCAAGTAGCAGCAGCACTTGGTTTTATACTCAGGAGAGAATTTATGATTACAGTTAGAATACAAAAATCCTTTCTCTCATGCATACATTCATTTATTTTACAATCTTTTTCTCTTTCTATGCTGCCAATGTAAAAAATTCTCATGGGCTGTTGTTTTGCACAGAATTGATAGCTATGTGTGTAGTGAAAAATTTACATCCCTTGATATGAAATACATTTGTGAGTCAAAATAGCGCAATTTCCATTATTCGTGCATTTAATTTGAAATAAATAAAATTCACTTTATATGCTAGGGTAGAAAAAGAGTTAAAATTCACGCTTTTATCTTTTTTTCGCATCATCGAATTAAATATTCTGATGATTTTTTTGTGTTGCATTGAGTAGAAGATGAAATTATAAAATCAGTTTTAATTTCCTCTCACTCTTTAATTCTACAATTTTGTCTCAAGCGTGCTGTGAGCTTTTCATTGTTCAATGAGTGAAAGAACTGAAATCATAAAAATAATTAAAACATTCCACTTCTTTTCCTCGCATAAAATACAGATAGAAAAAGCATTTTTGTTCTTGCTTCGATTCATTTTCATCTTTTTAGCCGCCGAAAAATAAAAATTTAATGAAATGGAGAATATTAAAATTCTTATTTTGAATGAAAATATTTTGCACTTCATAAAATACGAGAAATTTTCCATTTTCTCATTCTTATTTTTAAGCCCACAACTTCCGTTTTTTACATTAAGGTACTTTTTTGAAAAGGAAGTAAATTTTGTGAGTTTTAGACAGTGGTGAGAATTTGTTTGTTGAAAATTTTTCATTCATTGAAAATCAGACGAAGAAAAAAATTAATTTTCTAACAATTGAAATTAAGAAATGAAAAACAATGAAAGAAGACAGTCAATATTATTAAAAATAATCTAAAAGTTGTTCCAAAGAGATTACCAATGATTTTTGTTTTTATTATTATTGAACAAGTTTCAATTCTTTTGCTTTTATAGCATTTTCATAAAAGCAGATTACTTGCTAAAAAAAGCTTACAAAAGGCTGAAGAAGAGCGAAGTGAAAGAGAAATTGATAAAAAATTTATTAAACTCTCTTCTTTGCCCTTGCGAGAAACTCAAAAGACCAAGAAACAAACAGAAAGAAGCTTTAATGTTATTTTTTTATTACAATTTTTCTTTCCGCCAGTGGTGATTTCCTCTTTCGAATGAGTGAGTGAATGAATCTACTACCTTTTTAATATAATTTCTTATTCATTCATTGAGCTAGTAAAAGTGAGAGAGAGAGAAAGAAAAAAGAAAAATTTAACGAATTTCCTCAAACGATTTTCCAAAACATTTTTCTACACTGCTGCCAGTGCTGATGATATTTCTCCCTTATTTTCATCTCTCTTTCGCTTTGTTTTATAAGATGATGATAAAATATCATCATTATGAGCTTATAACTGATTCCATAGAACATACTGAAATAAATGAAATTGTTTTCAAGAAAGATATTAATTTATAAGAAGAAAAGAGAAAGAAAAAATAGCAATTTTAAGTCTTTAGAATGGATAGATAGATGGAATTATTATTAAAGAATGTTAGCTGTAGTTGACAATGATGAGATTGATAAATGAAATTTTTCCTAAACTCTTGGGAAATTAAATTAAATCTTTTGAGTTAAGTGATGTGTTTATGAAAAGTCTTAAAACTTTTTTTAAAATCTTTAAAATGTCAATGCCAGTTGTTATTCATTTAACTTTAATTTACTTTAATCCATTCGTGAATCCTTAAAAAATATTGCTTGAATGTAAAACAATAAACAACTCTCTCTCTCGTGTCTGATGGTCAATGGTAGTAGAATTGTGTAATTGACTGGTATATTTTTTCCCTAACAATACAACATTCATATACATCTGTTTGGGTTCCCAAATACTCTTTACTGAGATACAACAGCAATGAGTCTTGATTCGCGTACTCATTGAAGCCTTTTCATTTTAATTGAAAAATTTTTCTGCAAATTTTTACTGAAATGGAATTTTTTATTTGATTCAGTTTGGCAATTGAAAAATTTTTCAAAAGAATAGACATTAAAGTAAAAATTAAATATTTTGCAATAGTTCTGAATAGGGCAAAGAACCTATTTTTGGGACACTTTTGTTAGGTTTCAATAGAAAATGTCTGAAATCTCTTTTAATGCATGAATTAACTCAATGAATGTGTTTTGTACATAAAGTGAGAGCTTTACTTTATGATTTGAATACACATTTCAGAGCTAAAAGTCTTTAATTATTGAGTTATTAGTAAAATAAAATCAAACCTAATTTTGGGACAGAAAACCTATTTTTGGGACACTTTTTAATTTCGACTTTTTATTCCTTTTTATACTTACTTTTGATGATAAAACACTAAATTAACTTCTTTTATTGCTCTAAAATACATTTAAAGCACTCAAATCAGCTTAATTCATTGAAATTATCAATTCGAAAAATTTTGTTTTTGTTCCATACAGAGTTGTTACAGGCGAAAATACAGGCGGGGAAAAATCAACAAAAAATTTTCATTTCCAAGAATAAAACAAATTTTCATTTAATCATCAAAAAGTGTTGAGTGATCGTGAGATTAAACATATACAGTGTATTCAGTGAATAAAAACGAGTCTAATAAGCACTCATCTATTACGATTCATATATTAGAAGAGATTAAATTAAATATTTTAAAAATGTAAACAAAAAGTGTCCCAAAAATAGGACTGTCCCAAAATTAGGTTCTTTACCCTATTTCTATTTTAAAATCTTTTGAATTTTTATCTTTTTGGAAATTAAAAGCGCTTCAAATTTTGTTTTTGCCTTTCAATTTATTTCAAAATTCTTTACACACATGCGAGAATGAAAAACTCACAAAAATGGACCAAAAAACCGATGAATACAGATGAAAATCACAAAAGGCAATGTTTTGACTTAATTGGAAAACTCTCAAGCGTTTATTAATCAATTTATTGATTTTCAAGAGTGAGTTAAAAACAACTGTACCGCAAATTGATGAATTGAAGTTGACTTTAATAATTAAAATTCCTTTATTTGTATGTTTTTATGCAGAGATTTACTTTTCTCATCTTTCATATATGAAAACAATGTTTATTTTTGTTTTGTTATTATTGTGGCAGTGAGTGAATGAGAATTTATTGAGAGTATGCGAAAGAATTTAAATCAACATTCGGTGTAATATTTTTGATTAATTTCTGGTTTTATTGGATAGAGTGCGATGTAAGCTTGCAGTCATTGGGTGTTAAAAATAAAATATATTTGTGTATGAATACATGGGTAGCATTTGTGGTTTTTGATATTTATACATGAATGGAAAAACGGAGGTAAGAATGTTATACATACACATATAATGCAATTTAATATTGAGGGAAATTCATTCGCATTTATTATTTTATTTATTCTCTTTTGAGTTGTCAATTTTAATAACACCACAGATTTAATGTATTAATGTATCACGTAGTTGAAAATTTTAAATTCATGCATCAATGAACAGCAACAACTGAGTTTCAAAAATGAGAATATTTTAAGTTATTTGTAGGTGAAATTCACTGGTCAGAATCATCTCACACAAACTGGATCATGTTGAATTTGCAAAAAATGTTTTATGTTGTTGCTGCTTAATTGACGGAAGCGATTAATTGATGATGACAAATTGTGAAATGAAATTAAAAAAGGACACAAAACGTTTCTCATGCGTCACAATAGATGAATGCATAAAAAAGACAGAAAATTTATTGTTCTAGGTAATGTGATGTAGCAGCAGTAGCACAATGTATTGCAGTTTGTGGTTATGAATAAATTTAATTTTCGTGGTTTGCAGAATTTTTATTTGATATTTTGTATATTGCCTGATTAATTATATGTGGTGGTATTTGGCTAATATTGCATTTTAAAAGTCATATTTTTATGCGAGTTCATCAACATTTTTACATGCATAATAAAAATAACAGGAGTGGAAAATCGATGGATTTTTAATTGGATATAAATTGAGTTTTATGCATATACACACCTCTTTGTTTGTGCTTACTATCGTGAATGAAGAAGAATATGTGCAACATCGTAAGTTAATTTGGCGCATAAATGTGAATTTTATGGAAAAATAATCAAATTATCGACTACCAATTTGTGTCATAAAAATTGATGTTTAATGAAACGAGCAGAAAATTGCTAGGAGCTAAACTAACAACAACAATAACATGTTATGACATAAATTCTACATAGACATGTTGACACTTTTCATCAACATTATTTTACTGTGATGTTGTCATAATTATTAAATGAAAAGAGATGAGATCCATCGATGTACACATCAAACATAGTAAATTTAATTAATCAACACAAAATATTTATCTCTCCCCTTAATTATTCTGTTCACTGAACTTTCATCATCATCAAAAATTGATTTAATAGTTGTTTCGTTGTTGTGAGACATGCCAATAATCCCATGCAAATTAGCTTTTGTCCTTTTTAATAATCTCACTTGTTCGTTCTTGCAATGAATAATGTTTGTGTTGTGAAAAAATGTACGTACATCTACATACATTAATTGACATGAAATTGGATGGAAAAAATTGAATTATGTCCTTTATGCATCGTACATCACAACACATGTGAATTTATTTGCTGACCGTTGTTTTATATACCATCCATTTCTATCTTTTAAACAATAACAACGATGATTTTCCAGTAGATGAGATGAGAGGAATTTCTAGGACGGTAAACAATGTAATGAAAATTTCAATTTTTATTGAACATTTAATTAACTTTGAATGTTTCTTTCTCTGTCTTATTTTAACCAATTTTCGAGTTTTATATGGAACTGAACTCGTGAAATTATATAGATTAGGATTGCATCATCAAATTTTTTTAGGATTCTTAATTTTTAGCGCATTTTTGGAAAAAAATACGCTATTATATTCACTATGGCTGGCTAGTTGGGCGTTCGGAACACTGAGATCTCGAAAACTACAATAGCTAGCAAGTTCCGGTTTGTTTTAAACGAATTGTGCTATCGTGTAGGCGTGCAGAATCCACTTTATATTGAGTTAAATTGCTGTTGAAAATGATAATTTGCGAAAAATAATTTCTACAGAAAAATTTTCTAAACGTAAACAAATATGGTGAAGTGCGTTTAGTAAATTTTTTTTTTGAATTCACATTTGACCGTTACTTCAATATATGAAAAATAAACGATGAAACAATGTAATTAAATTACATTAATAGTTAAACTAAAATATATAAAGAAAATTTGGTAAACTTTTGTTAATAACAACTGATCTGTTATATTCCAAAAATGCGCTTAAATCAAGTATATTACTCTGATTTACCCAAATTTTTTAGTTTTAAACAAACAATTTAAGAAAATTTAAAAATGTCAATTAAATTTCAAATATTTCTAAATAATATAAATTGTTGACTAAAATTTAAACTTATCTGTTCTTCATTAAAGTTTTCATCACCCTAAAAGTATTTGATGAAAAAGGGAAAACTTTATTGCGAGAGAAAGGGTGAAATTTTCAAAATAGCTGCAGCAAAGTTTAACAACATGTAGTGGTCATATTTTAATGAAATTCCTAAACAACACAACATGTTGTCCATTTTATAATATCAAGAGTTCAAGAGGCGATGTAAAAAAGTACAGCGTGGATATAGACAGAGAGTTTATTAATTAACAAGGACATGTATGCATTCATAAACTTTTAATTAAGTGCGGATTCAATTGCTCTTGTCTTTGATGTTTTTTTTAAATTTATATGAATTCAATTCACAATGTAGCTTTGAATAGTTTTCAATTTAGATCATTACATGTTGATGGAAATGCAATTTAAAAAAGGATGTGCCTGCTACCATTAAGCAAGCTATTGTTAGTTTTTCTTGTATTTGGGCTTCTTTTGTAATCGATGATGTATTGAAAATAAACTTGACAACTTCGCATATGTACACATTCAATTGTTGAATGAGAGGAAAAATTCAATGAATGAGAGCGGATTATGATGCATCATCAAATGTAATGAAAGGCTTCACAATCCATTGTTGTGCTCGCATTGTTCGATTTTAAAAGAAGTGGGGATTATCGCAATTGTGAACATACATTTACATAATATGAGATATAAAAAAATATTGTGAGAACTTTATCATGATGTACCATTTTTCATCGGCATAATGATGATGTATCGATAATAATGGTTGAAAAATCCACTTCAATGATCTGTTGAACGAACAAGGATAATTTTTTAAAGGTATAAAAAGCTTGCGTGATACTCCTGTGCGTTTTCTTTTTAGATTTCTCATTAATAGACATGTTGAATTATTGACATTTTCCTTTTTCCTATTTGTTGACAATTTCGAGGTTGATAAACTCAATTTATAAAATAAAATGAGCAAATTGCATAATTGCCATTGAATTATTGATTTTCCTGTCTTCATTTTCAATGTCTTTAGCAACAATCAAAGCTAATTCAATTTCATGTGTCTAATAATTTCGCTATATCCGATTGCAATGTCAATGCGAATAATTTGCCTCAAGCCAAGGCATATATTTATCTAAGTATAAATAAATTTATTTATTTAAGAGTTTATTAAGGCGCATTTTTTATTTAATGACAAATTTTTATTTGTAAGAATGAATGTAATTGATAATTTTCCAATTTTGTCAAAGTGAAATAAAAATTATTTTGAATTATTACTAAAAATCAGTGCCTAATTGCTAATATATTTCTATATATCCATGTGAAAGATAGAATGAAAGTTTTGTCTTGGGAAAGAAATCATCAATTTTTCATTCTTTTTCTCTTTTTTGCTATTTTCGTCTCCATTATTCCCTCCTTTTTTATATATGGCATAGCAATCGATACTCGAGCATCAACATCAGTCAGTCAGCATCTGGCAATTCAATTACTGAACGTATTATGTTCGAAACACAAAAAATACTCCAAATGTGATGCCAAATTAAGGAAATCTTGTTTCTCACCATAAAACATGTCGATATATGTAATTCCATTTTTTTCATGCTTCTCTTTCTTAGTAGAAGTTGCGAAAGAAGACAAAGACAGCAGAGTAAAGTGGAAAGTTGCTGGAAGTCGTTTATGTGATTGCTTCATATCTTGATGTTTCTTTATGTCTACCATCATCAATTGGAAGAAAAAGAGTACAAGAATGTGAGTTTGAAAAAAGCAATTTTTGTGTACATTGTAAGAGAGGAAAAATCACACCATAAATGTATCGTCGACTCAAGAAAAAAATAAATTCCATTGCTTAACGTGGCACCAGATGTTCGAATTGTTTCGGCATTTTCCTCTTCTTATATTTGTATATAAAATATTACAACACGAAAAAAGCAAGACATCACACGGATGTTGTAGGATTAATGCTTTTGTTCACAAAATAATTTTTTTTCTTCTACAATTTGGTTTGTTTTCTTGTGTCATAGACTGTGAACATAATTCTATCAAATCAATACGCTTCTAATAGTTCTAGACGATAGTGGTAGAAGAAAAGTTTTTCACATGAAGTAATTTCAGCATAACAACAACATGAAGCAACATGAATAGAATAAAAAAGGAATTCAGAAGACAAATCAAATCGTTCAATTTCCTGCACGCACATTCCATACAAAAAACGGAAATTTTTTCCTTCCTCTTGAATCATGGACGAATGAATTGTGAAGGTGGTGGTGGTAGATGTTAGACAAAATTGTGTGGGAGGAGTTCCCTTTTGGCAGTACATAATGGCAATTTTCTTTTTCTTCTTTTCGCTGCTGCTGTGACAAACATACGGAAAAAAACGCTGTCTCTAATGTATGTTTACATTCTGTAAATCATTCTTTACAAGGCATTAAGAAGTTCTTTGTGAGCACACGGAAGCGAAAAAATTTGCTCAAGGGTTGATGACTAAAAATTTTACATTATCATTGTTATTCTTTTATAAAAATATACATTTTTCATACCTTGTCATTTTTTATATCAGGAAAAACTCATGCAAACAATTGTAGCTACCTCCCGTGAGCGACATATCATAGAATAGAGTGAAAGAAAAACTTTAAGCATTAGCGTGACTTTTTTGGTACTTGTTAATGTGAATTTAAACTATCGATAATCCTTGAAAATGTGCAGTTATGAATAAATTTGAGCATCGTTATTGGAATTTAAAATAGATTTTGATGTGATATGAAAAGGTTGATGGTTTAAGAGCACTAATGTTGATATAGGGAAATGGAATGATTTTTGTTTTTTAGAATGTTTATAGAATAAGTAAAAATTTTATAAAAATTTAGTGCCACTTACAGAATTTTGCCAGATTTTAGCATGGAAAATTTACAGAAACTAAAAATTTTTTTGGTGTTTTGCAGACTTACAAATTTCTTTTTTTACCTTTTATAAAAATATTCTAGAAAATTCAAAATTAATATTTCTAATGCATTTTATTAATGAAACTTGATTTATTCTATTGAAATATCATAATGAATGAATCCATATGTTGAATTATAAATTGATCTAATTATCGCGCTACTTATCTTCATATCAAATTCATTTTCTAATTTTTCATGCAAATGCATTAATAAAATTAAATCACGAACTAGCGACAATTTATAATCAAATGTCCAATTCATTTGTGTTTGCTTAACTGAATAGTCATATGAAAATGTTAAGGACTATTGTAAATTATATATCCGAAGAAACTTCAGTTCATGGTTTAAAATTTTTGGCTAATGAAAAAGTTAACAAAGCATTCAGAATTTTGTGGTCAATAATTTTACTTTTATCAGTCAGTGGTCTGTTTTGGTATGCAAGAGGTCTTTTTATAAAATTCTACATTGAACCAGAAATCAACACAAGAATAAAATTGAAACCAATGAGCGAAATTCCTTTTCCTGCCGTAACAATTTGTGATCCTGTTTTTTCTAAAGACAATTTGACACACTATATGCAATTTCTTTATAACAAACGAGCAGGAATTGAACAAAATTTAACTACGAAAGAGAAAAATTATTTAGCTGCAAACATTCATATTTGTGCACCTCATATGAATAAATATCTTGAAGCTCTTGACAATCGATCTGAGACAGATATTGTGAAATTGATTAGTGAAACTTCATTAACAACTGAAGATATTTTTATTTCGTGTTCATTTAGGAAAACTTTGACAGAAAGTTGCAATCACATTTTCAATAAAATTTTGACAGATTTTGGATTTTGTCATAGTGCAAATATGCAAGGTTATAACACGATTTTCAATGAGAATATTTTAAGCAAAGATTTTGATTCTTACAAGAGAAAAAATATCAGCAGCACTTGGATTCATGATCAACCAATTCTAAATGATGACAATGAAACAATTTATTGGACACTAGATAGTGGTTACATTGAAAGCAGTGATGATCTTGATTTCATTCCTAAAAGAGCAAGCAAGCAAAATTATTTTCATAGTTATTTATTTGTGAACAATACCGATTCTGAGAATTTTTGCCCTCAGTTTGGTCAAGTTTTTAAAGTTATTTTTCATCTTCCTAACGAGATTCCAACGATTTTTCATAAGGAATATACAATAGAAATCGGTCATCAAGAAATTATGTATTTAACAGCAAAAACATACACGAGTGATGAAAGTTTAAGAAAGTTTTCACCCGATCAAAGACGTTGCTATTTCGAGGGTGAAAGAAGTTTAAAATTTTTCAAGTCTTACACAAAATCTCACTGTGATTGGGAATGTGTCACTAATTATACACTTGCAGTTTGTGGTTGTGTGAAGTTTTCAATGCCGAGAACAAAAGACACTCCTGTTTGTGATATTGACAAGAAAAAATGCTATTATGATGCAATGCTTGCATGGCCTAATAATCGAACAGATTCTGGAAATACTTTAAGTTTCTGCAAATGTTTTCCAACATGTAATGACATAAATTATCAAGTTGTCTATGAAGATGGTGCTTTGTTTAACAACTATTACTCGATAGTTAATTGGAAAAATGTTGATGAGTAAGTTGATCATAATTTTTTAAAATAATTTGAACAGAAATGATTATTTTTTGCAGTGGATTTATTGGATGCTTGCGTTTAATGTTCAAAGAACATTTAGTTGAAGTTCATGAAAAATATGCAAGTTATAAAATTCAAAATTGTAAGATTTACAATTATTTTCATTCTTTTTAACAATAATATGTTAATATTTCAGTTATTGCTGATTTTGGAGGATTATTAGGACTTTTCATGGGTTGTTCTTTGATATCAATCGTTGAAATCATATTTTTACTACTTCATATCTTTTCTAAATCTAATAAAATTAAAGACACTGATGTGGAACGAAAGATTATTGAAAATAAGTTAGGAAGAATGCAGTTGAGTACAATGAATTTTTATTGTAATAAATTCATAATAAAGTTTTTAAAAATTTTCAGAATGTTTTCTCCAAATGAAAATTATTATCGACAGCAATTGAATATGCAATTGCTTAGACAAGATTTTAATAAAAGTATTAAAAGATTAGAAGAGAAAATTGATGATTTACAGATTCAATATAATGTTGAAATATTGAGCACTATTTTGCAGTATAAGAAAATACCGAAAAAGAATTAAAGATCATGAAGAATAAACACTTAAAATTGGTTTGGTTTTAGTTAAATTTAAATATCAATTTGTAATACGTTTAAAATGTTTATATTAAATTCAATGCTTACAATTATTAAAAATTAAATTCTTAAATCCAAAAAGTTTGCAAGATTAATTAAATAGGGTAAAGGAACCTAATTCGGACCCACTCCTAAATCGGACCTATTTTTATTTTGCTCAAATTTTCGTCTTAAATGAA
This sequence comes from Polypedilum vanderplanki, assembly GCA_018290095.1. Classification (NCBI taxonomy): domain Eukaryota; kingdom Metazoa; phylum Arthropoda; class Insecta; order Diptera; family Chironomidae; genus Polypedilum; species Polypedilum vanderplanki. The sequence goes on along the minus strand of CM031380.1, from coordinate 16,818,089 downwards.
GTTATATCATTGAAACTTTGATATAATAGTTAAATAATATCCATATGATTGTATTTCAGTGAGAATGCTTGCGTTTTAAAGATGATTTCTGTCGAAAATATCAATTGAAATTCTTCCATACAAAAATTATTTTTGTTTATCTACAAAATTTATCATTTTTTTTTACTTTTCTGCCAATTTAAATGAATTGATTTTATAAAACAAGACTCGTAGTTTTCTAATTACACCAATATTTTACTTTTACGTTGCCTATAAATGAGTTATTCACTGAAATATCACGGAACCTAAATCGGACCCACTAATTTATTTTGTTTTTAGTTTGGTGGCGCTAGTATCGTTTTCAACATTTTACAAAAATTCTCTAAAATCAAATTAAGATTATTATAGTTAAATTCTACGTTTAATTAGCTTTCTATTTATCCAATTTTGTCTAAGATTGAATAAGTATTAAGTGAGAATCGTAATTCGAAAATTTGTTACAAAAATGTAAACAAAAACGAAAAATAGAAAAGTTTTCTCGAGATTTTTTCAAATTTATAAAATGATCATTCTCATTATTTTAAATCAATTCAAAATAAATATTGATTTATATTAACATTATTGCCATCGATTCAAACAAAAATCTGTAAGTATTTAGATTGAGCTGATCATATTTAAGTGAATAATTGCAAAAATAATAATTTTAGGTCCGATTTAGGTTCTTATGTGGGACCGATTTAGGATCTCATAGGTCCGATTTAGGTTCCACTATTTTTGCTTAATTGCCATTAAATTGTTATCATATTGATACTCTATATTTGTTATAATGAATTCTTGAGCTTTTTCTGACTTACTAATTTAATCAGAAGTGAAATCGGATGAAATAAAGGAGTTATTGAGGTTTGAATAACAAAATATATGAAAATGGGTCCGATTTAGGATCCTTTACCCTAAATTTTAATCTTAGCAAGTTTAGTTGTTTAACTTTAAATTTTTATAGAACAAAATTTATTTATTATATTTTGAGTTTTTGAATTAGTCTTTTAATAAAAATGGTTCTTCGTGATATTTGTGGTATTAGTTTGGAAGTAATTGGACAGATTATTGGATGGTAAATAGTTTTTTTTTGCATTTATTTTTCAATAATTTATTCTCTTTTATTTTTATTATACAGGATTGGTCTCATGTTAAATTGTTTCAAAGCTTTTTTCTGTTTCATTATTTCATTTTTTCCACATTTATTTTGTGAAGCAATTGAGAAAAAGAAGGATATGAAGGCAGTAAAGAAGTAGCAGAATTTTGTAAAAAATTTTGATTCAGGTAAATTTTGTAATTTATAAAATAAAATTTTTGTTTTGATTTTGTTTTCTATATAGCCATCAGAATATTATTAATTTTTACAATTTTATTCTTCTTGGTTTGTGCATTCGCAGAGTTGTTACAGGTGAGTTTGCCTGTTTTGACTTTAATGTAAAGTCTGAGGAAAACAAATTTTGAAAAATGACAAAAACTCTTTTGTAAATTATTCTACATATCTTCACCTTTAAAACAAGCGTCGTTTGAAATTTTTTGGTTGAGTTTTAGCTGAGTTATGATTTTTTAAGTGTTCGCCTGTACGGATTTTTTAATTTTCGCCTGTTTTTCTGACAGGCGAACACTTAAAAAATCATAACTCAGCTAAAACTCAACCAAAAAAATTTCAAACGACGCTTGTTTTAAAGGTGAAGATATATAGAATAATTTACAAAAGAGTTTTTGTCATTTCAAAATATTTGGTAATTTTATATGAACAAAACAGGCGAAAACAAGCGAACTCGCCTGTAACAACTCTGTGCATTCGTTCATTTTTTGTTAATTCAAGGCATAGAAGCAGTAAGTTTAAATATTCTCTTAAAACAAGTTCCTTTAATTTTGATTTTTTTATAGAACGACTTTCAATTAGTTACATACGCTTGGATTTTGTACATGATCAAGATTTTTGGAGCATCATTAATATTCTTGGATGTATTACGACATCGCAAGTTTTATTTGGGCTGCAATTTATTTCGTTTTCATTTTCTATTAACAATGTTGGAACAAATATTTTTAGTAATCTTATTGAATTAGGAATGTATGTTTTTTGTGGAATGGTTATTCATTCATTACGAGAAATTATAGAAATTAACAAATCATTGTAAAATTTATTAAATCGTGAATTTATTGACTTTCAAGTTGATATTTTTGATAAATTTTACAGTATATAAAAATTTAATAAAAGTCAAAATATTGTGAACTGCTATAAGAGTTTTTTAATTTATTAAATTCAAAAGTCATGTTATGAAAAATTCATAATAAACATGAGAGCTTTAGGACTTAATTAGGTTTATAATAAATAATTTGTCCATGCAATTAAGAAATAAATAAATTTTCAATCATATTCTGTTTGTTTAACTGAAAAGTCACAAAAATGTTGAAAGCAACAGTAAAATATTAGCTCAGAAACTTCAATTCATGGTTTTAAATTTTTAGCCAATAAAAAAGTCAATAAATTTCTTCGTGTATTTTGGTTTTTTAGTTTACTGTTGTCAATCAGTGTTCTATTGTGGTATGCAAAAGGTCTTTTATGTTAAACTTAATTTTGAACCAGAAATTAATGTACGAGTGAAATTTAAGTCTATGAGTGAAATTCCTTTTCCTGCTGTTACAATTTGTGATTCTGTTTTTGCTAAAAATAATTCAATTAATTTCATTCAATATTTCAACAATAAAAGACTTAATAGTCAGAAAAATATGACTGTTGAAGGAAACACATTATGGCTGCAAATATTCACGTTTGTGCACCTCATTTAAGCTTTTTTAATCAGGATTTCGATGATAAAAGATCAGATTTTGACATAGTGAAAGTTTTTGAATGATTCTTCATTGCGAACAGATGAAATTTTTCTTTTATGTTCATATAAAAAACTTTAGCTGCAGATTGTAATAATATTTTTAATAAAGTTTTAACAGATAATGGTTTTTGTCATAGTGCAAATATGCAAGGTTATAACACGATATTTAACAAAAATGTTTTAAGTAAAGATTTCGATTCATATAAGAGAAAAAATATCAGCAGTTCTTGGCTACATAAGACACGACAAGTCAACGATGATAATGAAACAATTTATTGGACACTAGATAGTGGCTATATTGATGATAGTGATGATAGCAATGTCATTCCGAAAGAGCAAATAAGCAAAACTTTTTCAACAACTATTATTATTATTAATCACATTGATGAAGAAAATTATTGTCCACAGCTTGGAAAAATTTTAAAAATTTTCTTTCATTTACCAATGAAATTCCAACATTTTTTAACAGAGAATATTCAATTGAAATCGGTCATCAAAAAATTGATGTTTTTAAATGCTAAACTTTATACAAGCGATGAAAGTTTAAAAGGTTATACACCAAAACAGCGTCAGTGTTACTTTGAGGGAGAAAAAAACTTAAAATTTTTCAAATCTTATACAAAATCTCACTGTGATTGGGAATGTGTCACTAATTATACACTTGATATTTGTGGTTGCACGAAGTTTTCAATGCCAGAGATAATAATACTCCAGTATGTGACATGCAGAAGAAAAAGTGTTTATTATAACGCTATGTTAACATGGCCTAACAATCGATCATTTTATGAGAATAATGACAATCCATGTGATTGCTATGAAACATGCAATGATATAAATATGAAATAAACTATGAAGATGATTCAGATTTCCATAATTTTTATTCATTGTCTCTTTTGAAAAATGCACAAGAGTAAGTAAAAACTAAATTTCATGGATTTTTTAGGATTTACATTTTATAAATTATAGTGGGAAACTTACCTATTTAAGATTACAATTTAAAAGCCATATGCTTGAAGTTTATGAAAAATACGCAAGCTATAAGTTGCAGAATTGTAAGAAACTTTTAATTTATTTAACAAAATTATTCTAAATAATGATTTTTTTAGTTATTGCTGACTTTGGTGGATTGTTTAGGACTTTTCTTAGGCTGCTCATTAATTTCCATTGCTGAAATTGTATTTTTACTTGTTCATTTGTTTTCTGACACGAAAAAATTTAAAAATTCTGATGAAATACAAGCAATAAATCAACAAAGAATGAGAGAATACAGTTGAGTAAAGGAAAAGATTTTATCTATAATTTTAATAAAATTTTGTGCTATTCCAGAGTGTTTTCATCGAATAATGATTATCACTTAAATCAACCTAATTATTTATTATCAAACAGGATTTCCTACAAATGAATAAAAATATGAAACGATTGGAACAAAAATTGATGATTTGCAAATTCAATATAATGTTGAAATTTTGAGGCAAGCATTGTTACAGTATAAGAAAGCTTCTAAGTAAATTTTAATTAAGCTTTAATTTCCAGTAATTTTTAAATGTTTGTAAATTAGTTAGAGAATTTATTGCATAATTAACATTAAATTCAATAAAAGTCCTTCAAATAAAAAAATATTTTAAATTTAAACAATTACACAACGAACACGAAGAAAAATAATTTAAAATTGCCATAAAGTTTTCGAGATTTGTTCCTTTAGTCAAATTTCTTAGCCTTAAAAAGAAAATTTATAAGTGTTATAAATTTTTTTATGACAGTTGTAAAATAATTTATTACTGTTATAAAACTTATATAACTGTCATAAAAAATTTTTCAACACTTATAAATTTTTTTTTTAAGGCTAATAAATTTCACTTTAAAGGGATAAATCTCAAAAACTTTATGCCAGTTATAAAATTTTTTCTTCGTGAGCGTTCCAAAAGGGTTGAAAAGAAATTTTTGTTAGCTATATCATGTATTTCAACACATCAAAAAGTTAAACTTGTAGAATAGAAAATCTAGTGCAATTTAGAATGCAAAAGAAGAAATTTCTCCCCAGCGAAAGAGTTACCTTAATGTTTCTAGTAGAAAAATTCAAATTTCTTTATAATGACGTCACTTTTTTGCAATTTATTTCTCCCGAATAAATCTCCCTCGTATTCAAATTTTCTTTTTAGAAATTTAAATAAGCGAGATTTATTTTTTCACACATTCACACTCAAGAATCGAGAAGGGAATTGATGAGCGAATAAACCAACGAGAGAAAGAGAATGATAAATTGCTATTTTATTTCACATTTTTTTCTCCTTCTTTCGCTTTAGCCATTTCAATATGTTACGTGTGCATATGTATAAAAATGTAATTTCCGTCTCGACCATTTCAAATAAATCATTCAAATGAAAATTTTGCACGTGCAATAACAACAGAAAAAAATTAAAAAGTTTTTTTCACTCAATTTTATTAAATTTCAATATTTAAACCTTCAACATTGATTTTTGGTATAATACGTTTTGCAGATCTTTCAGGGGCTGGATTTTCCGGCAAAGATTCATTCATGAAATCACGATCAAAATTTCTTTGCTGTTGTTGTCTATATGTCAATGTATTCCACTTTTTTGGTCGAATGCTTTGGTGATAAGCTTGTTTTTGCCATTTTTGAGTATCTTGATACATTTTGATCATTTTTTGATCATCAAATTCAAGTTCACCTTTTTTTCTTTGCTCAATTAAATGTCGAAGTGCAGGTGGTGTAGCAAATTCAGCTACCATAATTTTTGGACGATCAGGAATTTCTAATGATTCATCGAGAACAGCTTGAATTGCAGGCACGATTTTTTCAGTCAGTGATTTTTCCAGTGATGTTTTCATAATTTTTTGAAATCTTTTTCTTTCGACTGTGCCGATTGTGTCTTCTTTTTCATTAGAAAGATTTTCATGAAAAGATCCAGCAACAGCAGCAACTTCAGCTTCTTCAATTCCTTCTAAAAGCATTCGCATGATCGTGTCATCTTCTTCTTCATCCTCCACTGGTTCTTCTGCTTGTTCTTCTTCAATAAAACTGTTAATTTCATCGAGAACATTTGTAACTGCCTCAAGACATTCAACTTCACTTAAGTTTTTTAATTTTGTGAGAAAATCTTCATAGCCATTGATCAATAAAAGTGATGTCAATTTAGTATAATATTCACAAATTTCCTTTAAATCTTTTTGAATATCTGGAATTGATTTATTTGCCATAACTAAAAATTTTTAAATGATGTTTCACTTTTGAATTTTGAATGTTAAATGAAAACAAAATTTTTTTAAAAGTTTACTGTGATTAAAAAATTTTTATTCTAAATTTGGTTTTCGATGAAGTTTAAAAGTGTAAATTTTTCTGAGATTTTCACGTCCTGGTAGAAATATTTCATTATGTGTCAATGCACGAGCAGCAAAAACAGGTCGATGACGCATTGGAGGGTAACTAATTGGTGCAGAATTTGGAAAACATTTTCCCAACTTGCATGGATAAAATTTGTCACACTTTTTGATTTTCTTTGATTTTGATTGATAATTTGGTAGTGTTGTGACTTTGTTGACTTCGTTTTGTTGGTAAAACATTGAATCACCTTCAATTTTTGGTGTGTTGAGATAATTTTTCATTGACTCATTGAGCATTTTGTAATGAACTGTCTTCGTGAAATTTTCTATTGGACAATTAAGATTTTGATTGTTTATTGTGTTTAAACTTTCAATTTTGATGAGATCGTACATTTTTCTGTTGAAATTTAGTTAAAAATTGTTACTGAAAATTTAGCAAAATTTATTGTTAAAAATTTTGTAAATTTGTAGAAAATAAACAAGAATTAAAAATGCCAACTATGATTAAATAATATAATTTTATTTAACGACGATAATTATTAATTTTATGTTGTGGAAGTAAATTTTGAATATTTATGGAATTTACAAGTCTATCATTGCACATAACACGTTCAGCAAAATTAAGTTTCACATTAAATTTCATTGATCCATCATTTTCCTTTTTAAAATAAACTTTTGGTGTAATTTTTGGAATTGCTTTTGGAGTTTCAGTTTGAATTGGAATAAAAAGATTTCGTTGAATATTTCCGACTCTTGCTGTTGGTTTTTTTGATGGATTTGGATCATTGTAAGTTTCGCAATTGACAAGAACTTCAGAAATACTTTCATCATCATCTGAGTCTGGACTTTTTTGTAAATTTTCAAGACTTTCTTTGGAACTTTCTTCTGAAGATTCTTCCTTAATTGTCTGCATTTGCTGATTAAGATTTCTCCTAACTTTCAACCTCGCTTTTCTCTCATTTAATTGAGTGTCAATTTCTTGCTTAAAATTTTCCCAATTTCCAGTTTCTTTCATTGAACGAAATTTTTCAAGTTTTGTCCTTCCAAGTGAAAATGTTCGAGCTTCAATGCTTTCAAGTGTTGTTTTAATTTCATTTAGTTTATTTAAAACATCTTTGAACTCAAAATCATCATCAACTTTCATTTGTTCTTGCTTTGGAATTTGTCGAGTTTTGTCAAATTCATTCAAAGTTATTTGAACATCTTGAATGATTTTTGCACATTGTGGATTATTTTGAACATATTTCATGCCTAATTTGATAATTTTCACGATGTACTGAATGTTTGCATCTCTAAGCATTTTATTTAAACAATTTTTAGTTCCTGGATTTTCTCTAGTTTGTCTCTCAATCACTCTAATCTTTCTAACTTCACAATCCAAAATATGCTTTGCTTCAGGATGTGCTGCTGCATAAGCAAATCCATATTCAATTAACTTTTTACAATGATTTCCAAAATTATCGACAACAAAACGCTGCTGCTGAGTTAAAAATTCCATTTTGTTACAATTTTTTAAAAAAGTTTTATTTCAAGATTGCTGTGATTGACAATAAAAAATTATTTGGAAATTTTAAGAATTTCATATTTTCCAGGATGAATATTAATATGCTTAGTAGAGACCGAAATTGATGAATTTGTGAGTGCATTTGGATCTGAAATATTTTCGACAATTTCTACAATTGATTTTGCAACTTCTTTTGAAAGATTTTTATCACATTGAATTTTTCTTGATGCTGATTCATCCTTGGGTGATGGAAGAATGACTTGAAAACTTGCTTCGAGATTTTTCTTGAGATCTCTTGGAATTGGTGTTGAAGTTTCGATTTTACCTTTTCCAGGTGAAAGTCTTGACACTTGAAAAGATTTCGGTGTTGAATCGTTGAGGAAATTTTTAATCGATCTGTTGAGACTTTGAGATTTGACGAATGTTTTTTTGGGTGTTTTTACATTTGCTGTATAACACATTGATTTATCTTCAGCAGTGCCATAAATTGAACTCTTTTCAGGCAAAGTCATAGCTCGAGGTTTCAAACGCTGAATATTAGGATGAAGTTTCTTAGGAGCGACATATGATGGCTTCCTTTTAGTTTGATTAACAAAATTTTTTGCATCATTTTGTTTGCAACAAATTTTTGCTCTTGCCATCAATTGCCTCAATTTTCTTGTCTTTTGGTCATCTCTCAATAATCCTTGATCCATGTAAATTTGTTCAAAAAATTTCATCAAAAACTTTTCATTACATTCGGCATGCTTTGCGGCAACCTCATCAATACGATTTATAATTTTTGTTTGATGCATTTTTTCTGACTAAACTTGAAAATTTTTATTTACTTGAAAGAAAATTAGATTGAAAATAAAGTGAGAAAAATAATTCAAAGCTTACTAAGAAAACTTTTCCAATTTTCGTTTTAAAAAAAGGTAGAAAATGAGAAAGGAAAGCACACAAATCTAAATGTCATTCCCTCGACATAATACTGATAAAAGTCGTTCATTTCCATTAAAATTCTTCTCTCATATACAGAGACATACACAATTTGATACAAGTAAAAAAAGAATAGAGTGAATCTCATTAACATTTAAATGATTTAATTTTAGGTTTTGTCTTTCACTTGAAAATGAATTAGATTCTTCTATATAGTTTCCTCATGGGAGTGCGCTTCCAACAGAAAAATGTGTGACGTCATGCATGGTAAAAAGTAAAGTGTCGCTCTTTCAATGGAAAAGAAAAAAAACTTTTTATCATTTTTAAATTGCTAATGAAGTTGAAAATAGCGAAAGTTTCCATCACTTAATTCTTTTCTTCTTTTTTGCCTTATTGCACTGAATATGAAAGAACAAAAGTTACCGACGACAAAAAAGTTTTCATTCTTTCCTCTCTGAATATTCCATTTAATTCATTTGCCAAAAGATTCATTTATGCAGAATAAAATGAGATAAATTACAAAACAATTCCTTCGCTTTAATTCTTTCTTTTATAAAAAAAAAGTGTGAAAGGAAGAAGAAAGGAAATAATAATAGAATAGTTTTGTTGTCGCTGCTGCTTTCATACTGATAAACATTTCTTATAAAATAATTGCATTTTCAATTAAATGAGATTTTTGCTGAAGGGCAATTTCTCATGGATAATTTTAAGAATTGAAAATTTTTTAAAGCTTTTTTTATTGATTTGCTATTTTTTTACAGTTGAATAGATTTTTTTAAACGGACAATTATGATAGTGCATTATGGAAATTAATAGGATTCTTATGAAATTGTGTCATGCTATAAAATGTTTGTTTTAAAATCATGTGGACCTTTTGTTATGAAAAAGTTTCAAATGTCTGAATTTGTTAGATAATCTTATTATTTTTCAATATAATCTTAGCATTTTAATCTTTTTAGTTTACAAATTATTAAATCTTCAAATTTCATTATATTTGTCATACTTTCAGCTACATCATTTCCAAGTAAATTTTCATTGTAAGTAAATGTAAACAATTTCAAAGTAAATAAATTATGAATAATAATTTAGCAATTTTTTCTAGACTTTTAATGATTTGATTTTATTTACGGTTAAAATATACTCTATGATAAAGACTAGTTAGTAATAGATAAAAAACATTAGAAGTGGTTGAATAATTATGTGATTGAATTAGGGTAATTTTTTTTTCGTGAATGTGTTTTATGAATTTCTAAGTTTTTATCTTACTTATGTGTTATATGGAAAAATGTATCTTATTAAAATTGAATTATTTTATTTATAAATGTTATCTGAAAATTCAACGAAATAAATAAATTATATTTAATTTATCGAGAAGATAAAAAAATTTATATTTTATTCATCAATTTTGTTACATTATTGAGAAATCGAAAGAAACTTTAAATGTTTAAATTCATCCATATTCTTTTTTTTTATTTTAAATTTTTTCAATGCAATTCTTACTTTCTTCTTTCCTCAGTTTCTATTTTACTAGAATAATTACTATCGATACTAAAATTATTAAAATCAAAAAGTAGAAAAATTCTGAGTAAGTATATTTTTTCTGGCAATTTTTCCAAATTGATTCAAAGACTGATGATGTCACGTTATCATTTTGAGTCATTTGATCCATAGAAACGTTGAAATTGCCATGAAAGGTCAAGTTGATAGCACAAAAAACTTGCGAATCTTCCTTGATAATTTTTTGGATAATGGCCTTAAAAACTTCTAGCTTCATCAGATCTTTTACTGCATAATCGCCTTCTTTAAAACTTTCTGTATCTTCACGTATTTCCTCATTAGTAGTTGCAACTTCATTTGCTATATTAAAATAATTTATAGATTTTTAAAAATAAAGTTTGAAAATGAAAAATATTTTACTTTAAAGGACTTAAAAAATAACTTCCAAAATCTTCTATTGTTGATACTTAAATTATTAAATAATTTAATTTTGGGTAATTTATTAAAAATAAAAAATTTACCTTCGATTGTTTCTAGTTGAGTTGGACAACTGGCAGTTATAACTGCCAAAGCTATGATAGCAAAAATGATAACTGAAATTTTCATTTTGAGAACTTTTCTTATAGGCTGCTCGATCAGAACTGACAAGTGAATAATTTTTACTGAATCATAAAATTCTTTTCTTCTTGAAGAATGCAAATGTATTTGAATGAAGGAATAAAATTAATACACTTATCTATATTGAGATGTGATTATGCGACTAATGAGAGCAATGTAATGAGTTTTACATATACAGGCATGATAATTATGACACACAAATTTTTATTTTGTCTTAGTTTAGAAATTTTAATGATCCAAACATTGAAACTGTTTGTTAATTTTTCATTTCTTTTTATAAAATAGGAAAACATAAAGGAATGCGAGAATGCTTAGAAAATTAAATTTTAAATCATTTTGAAATTTATAAATATTTTGCAGTTTTTCTTGTTTTTATTTGTGATTCTATTAATTTTATTCCTGGAAAAATTGTCAATGGTTTTAGTAAAATTCATACAAAAATTTTTCTGTAAGATCTCGCGGTAACAGACACATATCCGCCTGATGCATACCTATACAAATGTATTTCAATCATGTGTGAGAAAAAATGATCAACAAAAGTATGCTTTAAAAAGGGAGTCTGATTAAATCTTTTGCTACAATAAATTACACAGTAGAGTGCAACCTTTGAAGTAACAAGCATTTTTTCTACAACTGAAATATTTTAAAATTAATTTTCCAAAATGAAATTTGTGTGTTTAATTTTATTCATTTTTATTAATTCTACTTTCGCATTGAACTTTCACTTGATTGTCATTTCATACGGAAAGGTAAATAAAAAAAAAACTTTGGTACATTTTTGGAAATTTCACTTTTTATATTTTAAACGACTTAAAATTAAAATCACATTTTTCATTTTTACGGATTTTCAAGAATTTATCAGCAAATTAGAATTGCAATATTTAAGAACAATCTTTTTTATAAATTAAATTTTTGTGTCTTTTATTAATTGACAGATTTATGAGCATAACTATAATGAAGGTAATAAGATGTTTTTGGTAAAATTACCTTCAACTGATTGTGAATGTATTGGAATTGAATATGAAAATAATATTGGAGATCACTATAAAATTATAACAATCCCTGATATGTATGGAATAAAGTATGACATTGATGATAATTTGTTTTTAAATCGAAGAAGCACGAAGAAGGTTTTGTTTTCACCGGTAATTAATGATAAATATTTTTTGCGTATGGGATTTTTCATAAATTTATCAGAATGTGAAACAAATGTCATCAATAAACATAGTGCTGTAGGATGTGAAATGAAAGCAACTAATGAAAATTGTGAATCTTTTTACTATGAATTAAATACATTTACATACTTCTTACACCAAATGAATGTATCTATCTATTACAACGGTGAATATGAAATGCACATTTATTGTGAGATTTGTGTTATACATTTGGAGCTACATAATCGTATTGTTAATACAGAAATGGGTTTGGATTACACTGTTACTGAAATCTTTGAAAAAAATGTATGGTCTTTGAATGCTCCAGTTGTCGTACCCATTCAAGGAGAATTATCTGAAAATTAAAATTTTTTTTATTGATTATATAAAATTAGCAGTAAGTCATTTTGTCATTGACGTTTTTTCAAGTTTAATCTAAACATAACAAGCAAACTATAAAAAAAGATGAATTATTATGTAATCTTTGTTTCTTAAAAATTTTAAACCTAATAAAAATTCTTCAAAAGTTTCTAATTACTTGACTAAATTCATTAATTTCAGCTAATTTCTAAATATTTCATCACTTTAATGTCAATCATATGCTCACAAAAAGAAATAAATAAAATTCTATTGAAATGAATAAGTCACACAATCAGTTCACTTTGTTTATTTTAGAGTTAAAACTTCAAGAGTCAAAATAATCTTCAAATTTCAGATAAACAAAATAAGAAATAAATTATCAAGAACATTTGCTGGTGCTTAAGTTATATGACGCGTGATATTGTTTTATTTTGATGAAAAAATTAACCATTAGGTGATGTGATGCAATCTTAATAGTTTGATATTTTTAATTTTTAAACGAAAATTTATAAAGAATTTAATGAAAAATTTAACGTATTTTTTTTTTAAAAAAATTGTTAAAACAAATTTGTTGAACTTCTAGAGTTTTCCAAAAATAGAAAAAAAACTTTCTTTTACAAAATATTTTCTATACCAAAAATAAGTTCATCTTAATTAAACTTGTAATCTCATCTTGAAAGCTTCACAAAAAGTTATTGTCCAAAAAATGTCACACTTTGTAAACAAAACAAAAATCAGTGCCTGGAAAAATTACAAACCAAACAAGAAAAATTAATGTTTCCAAATCAACTTATTTGCTAATTTAAGAGGACGTCACGTAATTTTCTCTTTTATATATAGAAGAAATAAAAGGCAATCGATTAAGAGACGTAAAAGAATATTTTTATTTTATTTGTTCCAGATGTGTCATTTTGTGTATAGGAATTTTTTCACTTGACCCAATTGTTTGTGAAACTGAATGAATGTGACAGTTTTTTTGGAAAAAAGAAAAACTTTTCCTGGTGTGTACACCTATAAATATATCTAAGGGATAAAAAAAGTTTTTTTTGCTGATGCTAAACAAAAACAATGAAATTAAATTTCTCGCTTAGTTTCCCAAAAAAATAAAATAAAGTGAAATTAATATTGGACAAAAAGGACCGTCTGTTGATGCTGTCGCGTATATTTTGAGATTGAAATCTTTTAAGTAGCAAAACAAATGAAATAAAAGTCAGTCATAAGACAAACAGCACATAGCGAGCTGTTTATGGCCAATGAATTTTTTATAACCGTCTTGGAAATCATCATAGAGGGTGTGAGAAATTATTTGGAATTAAGCGTACAAAATGAGTCACATGGGTGAAATAAATCTTGTCTAATTGGTCACATTAAGTGCCATTTTATTCTGACTTGATTCTGATAATTTAATTGATGACGATCTAGACAATTTTACTTGACTTACATTGATTTCGCTTTCAATTTTAGGATTTTATTCAACTGAAAAATATAAAAGAGAGGCGATTAAAGTTTATGTAATTAATTATCAGTGGCAATATCAAAAAACATCGACAGAGTAAAAGAAAGAGGAGCGAAGAATTGCAATTAAAATTCCGTTTATTGTAAAATCGATGAGCAACTAATGAGAATTTATATGTGGTAGATGTTGTTGCGGATGAAGGAGCAAATACAGTTTTTTTGGTTCTGGCGTCGTAAAACTCTTCTCTCTTTTGCTCCTACTCTTTCTTCTTTTTTGCATTTAATGTGTAGCGTCGAGAGTTTGTAAGAAGAAATAAAAACAGAGAAAAGAATGAGATAAGAATTGGAAACCACAAGAAGTCTAACAGTGCTCATTGCTTCTCTTTTATGATTTATGGTTTGCAATATATGTTTTATCGATAGCGCGAATAATTCTGTGAAAAAATATTAAGTTTTGAATTTAACGGACATTTAAGATTTAAATTTGTTTGAATTTAAAAAAAATATTTTGAATAAACAAAAAAAACTTGGCATTTTGAGTTTAAAAAAATCTATCGATATATCTTTTCAAAAATTGAAATTTAACAAAATATCATTCTGTAAAACTTTTAAATTTTCAAAAATCGTTAGAAAATAATTTAGAGAATTTTTTTTTGAATGCAGCGGAATATTATTATTTTTTGCCATTTTTCGAAGAATTTATAAATTTATAGTTCGAAAATAGTTTTTAAAAAATTAATTTTAATTTGACGACTTTTGAAAACTTGCAAATTTTTGAATTTATAAAATCTGTTAAAAAATATTTTCGAAAATTTGCTTTAAGCTAGACAACTTCTTAATTCACCCAAACTTGTACCTTCCTAAAAAAACTTCATTTGCTGCTGAAATTTCATTTGCGAAAAGAATTCTTTCTTTTTTCGTGTGTGTGCTCCAACTTTAATCGTTTCTTTAACTTCTTCACATTGATTCTCATGCTCATGTTTTTACCTCAATATTTCAAGCCGTTAATTAATGTTTTTAGCGATTTTCATTATCTTCCATTTATGTCGTAATTTCTTCTTTTCTTTTCCATTTTTTTGTTGCTTGATAGATTGCAGAATGTTAATGGTTTGTAGCTAGAAGCGATAGTGATGGTAGAATTTTTTTTGTTGTTCAATGTTTAAGCAGATAGTGGACATACGTTTTATGTTAGTGTTGTTTAAGTTGTGGTTAAAAAGTAATTAAACTGAAGATAAGATATGAGAGATTGCAAATTGAAAGCTGTTTATTGAAGAAAAAAATTTTTAACTAATTTACAAAATTTGTATTTTTTATTTTTATTAAAAGATTTAGTTTTCGTAAATTTAAAAATTAATGAAAAAAACTCTTTTGAAATGTTCGAAATTATATTTTTAAAAATTAATTTATTAAATTTGAAAATAACGAAAATTTAGAATTTAAAATTTTTAAATTAAAAAGTTCTGTTAAATTCAGTTTATAAATTTAAGAATAATTTAAATAAGATTAATTTTTCCTTAACTCTAAAAAGAAATAAAATTTAGTCAAATGTTTCCCATTTATTATCTTCATCCATTGAAATTTGAAAAAATCCCCAAAATGATGGTGAAAAAGCATTATTTACAAATCTCTTTTACAAAACCAAGCGAGACACATTTTTCTGAATCATGTTTGTAAAAAAGTAAGAAAAATTGTTGTCAATATTTGCCTTTCAATTCATAACATTATTCATCGACTTAAGCTTCTTCTTTTTCAAATGTAAAATAAAACTTCCCTGTGCAAATGTGTTATAACATAAACAACAGAATAGAAAACACCGCACAGAAAATTGCAAGTGATTTGAAAATGTCGTGGAGATAAATCATCACTGCACTTTCAAAATTTGAAGTCTCCTGCTTTTTGAGAGTGTTTGAAAAATTAAAAATTCATGACAGAAGTGAAATGATTTATGGTTGCATTCAAACGATATCTTCAACACACTCTTATGAGATGACTTTAAAAAATTCATAATCCCCATCGAAATTGCATGCCATGCTATTCTTGTATATGTGGAAATATTTTTATATTAGTATGAAAATTGTGATTTGCTGCTTGCAATTCACATTTTTTCACATCAATATGCATTGAAATAGAAATTCTGAACTAATATTCGTCTTTTGCATAAATTTTTAATATGATATGTGGAACAATACACACACACATATATGAATGTTCTTAGATCATCATTTTTCATCAGTTGGAGTCACTTCGTCGTTATAAATGATTTTTGACATAATATGTAAAGATGCCAGAAGCCAGCAAGAGGTAATATGCTGAAATATTGAAAATGAACTGAGGTAAATGTGGTGTGATTATGATCAACGATAATTGAGCTGGCAAAATGATGTTCGCAATGTTGTTATGACATGGTATAAAAGAAATTAAAATTGATGAAGCTAAAAGAACTTTTTTTCTTACTTGTTTTATGAAATAAAAATTTATGAGCTTATCACTCACCTGAATGCTTAATTTTACTTTCTTACTCTTAAAAAGGAAAAAAAACAAAAGATTACTTGCAGCGATAGCAGATGGAGGAATTATTTTTATTATGATTGTTGTTATATTTTAACAAACGTTTATGCATTTATAATAAAGATAATTGCAAATAAAAATTTAAACGAAAAATGACCGTTATTTTAAAAAAGTGTGAAGCTTATAAAATACAATTTTTATAGTTTGTTTAAATATTTAAAATTATTCTTTAAGAGTAACTAAATTTTTGCAAAAAATTATTTTAATTTAATTAAAATATTAACGATAATCTTGACAAAAATAAAGAACATCCGTAAACAAAAATTCAAATTTTAAATAATCGTGATTTTGTAAATTTTTAGCGCATTTTTGGAACAACAATGCCGCTTATATCTTCACTTTGGCTGGCTGGCTGGCTGTTCGGCTGGTGAGGGATGAGATCTCGAAAACTACAATACCTAGCGACTACCGGTTTGTTTTAAATGAATTGTGCTATCGAGTTATTGGCGGCATTCTATATTAGAATCTTGTTACTTATTGCATTAATTAGGAAATTGCGAATTTAAATTTCCAAATTAAAAAATGTAAACAAAGCGAAGTTGGCTGCGTAAGCGATTGCAGCGCCACCAACGGCAAAAATTGGAACTACAAATATTTTTAATATTACTCAACCGTTACTTTCAAGTTAACAAAAATATAATAATATTCTGTAAATTGCAGAGTCCGAAACCGTTTGGAATTTTAGTTAAAAATAATTAAAAATTAGCTTAAATTTATTCAATTAAAATTTTCAACTAAAATTTAATCGATAAGGCTTTAATAAATAATCGAAAAAAATTTAATTGATTTTTAGTTATTTGTAAAACGGTTTTGGACTCTGATAAATTGAATTTCAATTAAAAACGCTCGCCGAACTTTCATGCATCAAAATTTTATAAATATGATTTTGCCTATATTTTAAATTTATTTTGATCAAATTATTTTAAACTGTAAATCTATTTTTCAAACGAATCTAATAAATCTGTAATTTGACAACATACACTGATCTAGGCACCAAAAATGCGCTAAAGTAATCCGTCGTATGGCGGACACTTTCGGTATCATTTTTTTTTGAAAGTTGAGAAAAATTTAAGAACATTAATAATTTCTAAAAAATGTATGTTAATAATTAAAATTTTTTGATGAAATCATTAAGGTAGTTTCAATTAAAATTTAAATATGAAATAACCGTTATTTTATAAACTTTCATAAAATTTAAATTTTTGATGTCCTTAGTTTTTTTTTTCCAACAAATACACATAAAACTAATAAAAATGATAGACACTTGAAATTTTTTCAGTTTTTCATTATTTAACTCAAATCTTTTTATCTTCTTCTTTATCATCAAAAAATCTTCCTTAAAGCGTTGAAACAACAACATTGTCTGAAAAATGAAAAATGCAAGAAATAAGGAAAGATATACGTTAATTAATAACCTAAATAACACGTTAAAATTCACTGAAAATAATATTCTCATATCATGCTTTAAAGAGCGCTCGCGGCAGCCTTGAAGAGAGAAAAAGTAAAGCAGTCAGGCAGGCAAGCAGATAAACGAATTAATTGTAATGCTGTCCATGATTTTGTTGTTGTTATTATTATGATACATCGAGGGATGATGAGAATTGAACATATTTAAGCATTCATGAAACTACACCATAAATAACTTCGAGGCAAAAGTCAATCAAAAAATCTAAAAGTTTTTCGAAATTCTCCTGTGGATTGTTAAGCAGTTAAAACATAGTTTTCCCTATTGTTATATTTCTAATCTTGTCAGCTCTTCAATCATTTTGAAAAGTTTCTTATTAGATGAATGAAAATGAAGTTCATTAAGGTAAAAAAGGTGGAACTTGACACTAAAAGAAGAAATTCGGAGAGAAAATTTGTTATTTTGAAGATGGTTGAAGAAAGAAAAGTTTTCTTAATTTTATTTTGAAGGATTTTATCAAGAGAAAATCGTAATTTCATCATGAAATTTTACAAAAGTTCTGAATAAAAAATTAATTGAAAAATTAAGAAATTTCAATATTTTTTAAATAACGGTCAATTTTTTTTTTGAATAAGTTTTCTATTCATAAAATTACTTCATAAAAATGTTTATAAAAACTTCAAAATTCAAAAGCCATCAAGGCTTCTTTTACTAAACTAAGAAATATTTCAAGCATAAAACAATAAAAAGTTCATCGAACTTCTTTAATAAAAACTGCACAATCTGCAAACACTTTAAAATATTGACATTTTTATAGGAATTTGCATAAAAACAGCAATCAAATATATTTTTTCTTTAAATTTAAATATACTTGATATATCAACCAAGCACATGTCATAAAAACTTTTTTTATTTCATAAATTACCAACACCACATACTTTATTCTATGCCATTTTATTAGGCATGGAAATAATAACAGTAGAATGCATTAATTTTGATGTTGAAAAGTATTATTATTATTCCAGCTTACTTACTTACTTTTACTTTTCTTCATCATATTAATGTTGTGGAATTCAACAATGTGAGAAATGAGAAGAAGAAGAAAAAACGGAAGCAACCCCTCACAGAAACTCATTCACATCTTACAATAAAATAAATATTTTTGAGAGCATTATTGCCATGTGGTGTTTTCAGCACAAAAAAGAAAAAAAGAGCGAGGAACACAATGTGAAGTCTTCATAATAAAAAGGTAAGAAAAAATTGACGTGGGGGGAAAATGCGATGATAATGCAACATTCACTTCAATATAATATTTTGGGGTTGTTTGGAAGTTACGTAATTGAAATGCTTTTGCAATGTAAACGTAAACTTTTATATTGAATTACGTAGATGTTTGCAAAATTCATTGTTTTAAATGTAAATTAGATTTTAACGTAATTTCAAATTTTACATGTATGACCAAAGAAATCTAAAATTTTAAAAAACTTCTATAAATACGTTTAAATTTTACAAGATGGATAAAACTTTTTCCATTACGTACATGTACAACTTTACGTAAACCTACGTAAACGTAAGATTATAAATTTTACTTTACAAGAAATAAACAATTCCAAAAATCACCAAAATTGCAAGTTACCTATTTTTCAAACTTCCTCCATTATATGTAAGCACCTCCTTCACATATTTGATGCCACTTGAGGCAATTTCTCATCCCTTTCTTTACCCCCTTTT
This sequence comes from Polypedilum vanderplanki, assembly GCA_018290095.1. Classification (NCBI taxonomy): domain Eukaryota; kingdom Metazoa; phylum Arthropoda; class Insecta; order Diptera; family Chironomidae; genus Polypedilum; species Polypedilum vanderplanki. The sequence goes on along the minus strand of CM031380.1, from coordinate 16,798,688 downwards.
CTTTCATATTTTATGTTCCAAATGTAAATCTTTTATTAACATTTCTCGTTCACATATTTATGTTTATGTTTAGATTCAAAAAGCATAAAGTCGACGTGTGAATTTAAGTGTTTTCCATGAAGGTTCCATTTTTTTTCGCGTTCAAGTTGAAAGAACGACCGAACACAATTGAATTTTTGTGCTTTTTTTGGATCTGTTTACCTTCATAACGAAATTTTCTTATTTTTCCTTTTTTGTTGAGTGCATGCTGCGTTAAAAGACTTTTCTAACTTTTTGATGACATTAAGTGCGTACATAAAATATTGTGATAACATTATTGTAATAATATCAAGTGCGTATGCTTATGTGTGTACCTTTTTCAATATATATAATGAATTTATGGGATAACTGAGAGAAGGGAGAAAAAGGGCTTTATGTAAAGTCTCATCTATAGGAATGTGAGAAATTTATGATATTGCTTGTAATTATTGTTGAAAAGTTATTTATGGCAATTGATATTGATTACATTTTAAAGCCTTGGTTTTATTGTCAAACATTTATTTATAACATTTATGATTATAAAGAGCTTAATTTTTGAAGTGTTAAAATTTTTCAAGGATGCATGAACTTGAATTTCAAAAAGTCGTTAAAATAAAAATTTTATTTCTTAATAGCAATTAATATTTTTTTCTTTAATTTCCAGATCATTAAACTAAAAAAGACAATAAAATTGGAAAAAAGTCATGACAATCTTTCTAGAATTTCTATTTTCTCACATTATTACATGAAAAAGGACAAGCAAATAATAAATTTTATAGTCAATCTTCAATAATAAAACAATGTGGAGCCATACAATTTTCATAACATAAAAATATTTCAGCATTCATTCACACAGGCATTTTTCATTTTATATCATCACAATGAGTTATAAAAATAATTCAGCATATGACAATAGTTGTTACTATAGTAAAATAAAATTCTTTTTTATGAATCAGCATGTACGCTTGAAGAATGAATAAAAAAATATTCTGAACGAGAAACATTTCAAATGAAGCATGTAAAATCATAAAAAGAACAAGGCGAGAGAGTGAAAAAGTTTTTCTTTTTCTCCTAAAGCATAACTGACTTTATTATTATAGTAAAAAATGGAAAAACTATAAGCTTCACTATCTTCATCATGCCATAAAATTTTTTTTCTATCTGTCGTATTTTTAAAGATAATGATGGACGAAATGCATGGAAATTTCTTACCTTTCAATTTTATGCATCGATGCTTCCTTTCCACTTAAACAGTCTAAAGTGGCTGCTTTTGATGCTACTGCAGAAGGTGTATATGTCAAGGAGCTGTAAAGTTCATCTCTCCATAGAGGATTATCTTAAATTTATGATTCCTTAATGGATGCTTCTTTTATAGTAAGTGAAAAAAATATTGAAATAAAATTAACGTTCTGATAGAAAGACTTCTTGACGCATTTTTTAAATAACGGTCGAAATAAGTTCAAAAATTATTTTGCAGCTAATTTCATTTTTTAGAAAAAAAACATTTTGAATTGATAATTTTTAGGATCAAAAATTTTGATTATTTTTATTTATTTTCACAGAATTATTAAAAAAGTTTTGATGAATTTTACTAGGGAGTTTCCTTGAAAATGAATCACTTTTTGGTCACTTCATTTAAAAACAAAGTTCTTGAAATCTACTCAAGTAATTTACGAACGGTGAAAAGTATGTTATTACTATTATTTATGAGTAATTTTTAAGATAAATTTGATGAGTCATCAATATTTCTAAATATCTTTAATTCGACTCCAAATTTTTAGACAAAATCCAATTTTTTCAACTCAAAAGTTTAGAAAGGATTTTCTCAAAAGTTTCCCATTGGCTAAAATTCTCTCATGCACTATAAATTAAGTTCCTATTGTACACATTAAACAACTATTAGCAGAATCCATTTATCTTTTATAAATAAAAAGTTATGAGCAACCAAAAAAGTCGACTTAAAAATACGGACTTTAACTAAAATGATCATATTTCGGTAAATATTTGTCAGATCAAAAAGATTTATACACCGAACGATTTGTCTTAAAATGAGCTAAAAAATTAAGTACAGTATGAATATTTTTCAATCACCATGATTTTCCATACATTTTCCAAAATTCTTTTGTTTTCATCATGGCGAAATGTAAACAAACATTTTGTTAATTTTTTTCCTTCAAATCTCTTTTATAATACAGTTCTGAGTTCTTATACTATCCCAGCTACCTATAATATGTTACATTCTAACGCTTTAAGCAGCTACTTTTCTTGAGAACAATATTATAAAAGAGATTTGAGGGAAGAAAATTAAACAAAATGTTTGTTTACATTTCGCCATGATGAAAACAAAAGAATTTTGGAAAATGTATGGAAAATCATGGTGATTGAAAAATATTCATACTGTACTTAATTTTTTAGCTCATTTTAAGACAAATCGTTCGGTGTATAAATCTTTTTGATCTGACAAATATTTACCGAAATATGATCATTTTAGTTAAAGTCCGTATTTTTAAGTCGACTTTTTGGTTGCTCATAACTTTTTATTTATAAAAGATAAATGGATTCTGCTAATAGTTGTTTAATGTGTACAATAGGAACTTAATTTATAGTGCATGAGAGAATTTTAGCCAATGGGAAACTTTTGAGAAAATCCTTTCTAAACTTTTGAGTTGAAAAAATTGGATTTTGTCTAAAAATTGGAGTCGAATTAAAGATATTTAAGAAATATTGATGACTCATCAAATTTATCTTAAAAATTACTCATAAATAATAGTAATAACATACTTTTCACGTTTGTAAATTACTTGAGTAGATTTCAAGAACTTTGTTTTTAAATGAAGTGACCAAAAAGTGATTCATTTTCAAGGAAACTCCCTAGTATAATTTTTAAATAACCGTCAAAATAATTTTAAATTTTTATTTTACAGTTAACTTCACTATTTTGATGTCAAAGTTTTTATAATGTCAAATCTTCTTAAAATAATTTTTTCTACTTACTCAAAGTGAACTCATTTTTTCCGAAATTTTTTACTAAGAAAACTTTTTTTATGACTTTCGATCGCAACATGATGGAGCAAGAATCTCAACTAAAATGCACAGCGGCTTTCTTTTCGTATCTCATAAAATTTACTATTCAATAGCAATTGATGCTGTAACAACAACGCATAGAGATTTTAACACTCTCTTCTCATGCATTTTTCTATGAGTAAATTTTTTCGATGGGGAAAAAAAAAAAAATGAAATTATTCTGTTTTTGTAAAAGGAAGGGAGAAAAAAAAGATAAGTAAGCGGGCATGCAAGCAATATTACATATTCAGTATAGAATTCTTATTTTTTTGCGGTAGAGTGAACAGCATAGAGGCCATTAAGGTATCACGATATCACCCCAGGTGTTCTGTTTTATGAGCTGTCTTGTGCCTGCAACCATCATAAAATGCAAAAATGTGTAATCAACATCAAACCATCAAATGATTTTTTTAACACCTTTTGTGGTTTGCTAAAAGTACAGGAAGAAAAAATGTTTGACGATAATGGACTTTTACAATTCCTATCTCGTATGTGCATTTTATTACAATTGCCTTCTTATATTTACATATTTAGAAAACAAAAAATTATTCATTATTATTGCTTTTTGCTGGTATTGAAATTTATTTCATCAAAACAACTGTTGATTGTTTTGGAATTTGAAAATAAATAAGTATTTTTTATTTATTTTTAACGGTATTTTAGAATTCGAAAATTCATAAATTTTTTATATTTTTTGAACAAAAGAAATTTTTTTATTTTTAAAAAGTTTTATATTTTACAGTATGTTTTAAATCAAAAGTTTTTTTTTTGATTTTGTATTCTATTTTTATATTGGAATTTTGTTTTTTTAATTTTCTATCAAATCTTGAAAAATTCTCTAAAAAGTTTTTCAAATTCGTATTTTTAAAACTTTTCAACACTTTTTGTCAAATTTATACCTTGATAAATTGATATTGATCCACCAATGTCAAATAATTCTAACTCAATCCATTACGATCCATTTGTCATGTCGTAAGGAGGAGAAAAAATTGCGTAAATAAATTTTTCTTTTTCTTTTCTTCTGATTTGTTTAAGACAAATATTTGACATTTCATATTGATTGATAATCAAACCAATAAATCGCAGTTTCACATTAGTTTTCAATTTCATTGCATTTGGTTCAACCTTTTTCATGTTTCTTTTTTCTTCTGTTCTGCAATGCACTTAAGAAACTTCAGAAATTTCTCAATTTTTTCTTTCTCTTCTCAAGTTGAAAAATCTGCAAAAGTCAGCAGTAGAAAAAATTTCGAGTGCCAATTTTGATTTTCCACGCATCATTAATTGACAATTCACAAAGAGAGAAGAAAAAGCGTGACACATTCGAGTTTGAGTATGTGCAGCTGTTCATTTTTCATCATTATGCAATTTTTATCTCATTGTTCTATTTAGTCCATATTAGGTATGATGAGGATGATCGGAAATTGAATTCAGTGAAATGAGAAATTTTGGCATCAATATCATTGAATTTTTGTTATTTTTCATTAGTTGCTGTCTATTGCGGGATGTAAAAATAAATTTAGGGGTGATTTTTATTTTCTGGCTGTTGCTGTTGTTTGTATGTTTTTTTTGGTTTTTGTGGGACGGACTGGATTAGTTTTTGCTTATTTGAACAAAAAATAAATAAATTCTAAAAATTACTAAAATTGAATTTTTTTTGTTGTCATGTCAAATTTTCTTAAAGGGTTTTTTACTACAACTTCATTGATAAATTTTAAAATTTTTTCAAGTATAATGCAGGTACAAAAAATGCAACAACATCTGTTGAGTGTGTGAAAGATTAAAAGAGATTACAATCCAAAAATCTTCATTATTTCTAATCCAAGACCTAATAAAAATGACAAAAGAAGCAAAAAACGAAAAATGACACGGAAGAAAACGAAAAAATTCTTTTTCATTTTTGTAGCTGTTGATGTTTGAAGTGTTTCGTCTCATTATATAATCTTCTTATTTTTTCTTCTTGTGGTTTCCTTTTTGCCACATATACATTCTGCTGCTGCTGATGATAATTCTTTTGTTAAAACTCATAGGCAATCACACAAAATCATGAACAATTTCTTCTTGTATGCAGAATTTTTTCAAGGGATTGTTTGGATATAACGTAAATTAAAATTTCTTCATTTTTGATGTTTTTCAAACATAAATTATTTAACATATACATATACGTAACGTTGCTTTTGACCTCTTTTACGTTTACGTAAAATCCAAATGATGCCTTAAAAAATATTTTTTGTATATGATACTTTTGTGTATGGTGTCTGATGATGATTATGTGATGCACTTAAAAAACTTAAATTTTGTACAGAATGAAACTTTTTATAAACATTTAAAATTTAACGGATTTTTAGAGCAAAAAAATTTTATTTGAAAATTTTATTGAAATCAAGTCAAATCAAATATAAAATTTGACATATTTTTTTACTCAGGAAAAATTTAAATGTTAAAATAAATTTTATAGCCTAAAAAAATTTTGTTACTTCCTAAAATTCCTGCATGAAAATTCAATCTGTAATTAAAATTTTTAATGTTCTTCGTTTAAGCCATTCAATGCTGAAAAGAAAAAATCATAAAAGTTGACAAATTTCCACTTGACATAAAACAAATCGTTGCTGCTTCTGATGCTGTCATTGTGTTGAGATTAGTAGTGATGATGGCATGATTAAACATTCGAAGATAGATGAACATAAAAGTGAAAGAGTTTTTATGACTCAGAATGAGACCCATTGCCTAATTGCCCTGAAATTCTTTTTCTTCCACTTGCATGTCACATTCCTGTAATTCGGAGATTAAAATTAGATAACATAAGAAGTGATTTTTATGTTTATTTTTTTATTTTTACACCTTTTTTATTCATTGGCACGCAGGCCAAGTGAATGATCTAAATATTCACTCTCTTACTCATACTCTAGGCAGTATATTTTATTTTATTGTTTATATACAAAAAAGGACGGTTCCATATTTACAGGGAATTTATTTTTCCTCTCTATACAGAAATTTTCAAATATATTTTTATATTGTATTCACTACTGAATTATTTAAAACAACAAAATGTAAAAAAAACTTTTTGTTACAATCAATGTAATTAAATTTTTCATTCCAATGATAGTGAGTGAATGATCTTTTGTGAAGTTAGCATAATTTTTATTTTATTGAAATTTTTTTGACAAAATTAATAATTTGCATGGATCAACTTTTAATTTTGGATTTAAATAAATCGTAAGAATTAAATTTAATCAAGATTGTAAGTCTGTGTTAGATTAAAATAAATCCTTAATGATTAATTTAACATTTGAAAGTTTTATATCGAAATATTTTTCAAATTTGTTATTTTAAAAAATTATTTTTTGATGTTCTGGTTAAGTCAACTAAGAAGTTTTAAAAAAAATTTTTAATGAAGTTAACCAAATAAGAGTTCATAAAAGTTTAATTTTTTCATTAAATAGATTTAAATAGATCATTTTGATTTTAAATTAATCTATGTATTTAACGATATGTTGCGATTAAGTTTAATCCAGATTTAAAATTTTTGTTTTAATCTTCAATAGATAAAAATTAATCTACAGAATTTTTTAATGAAACAATTTTGAGATCTGAATAAATGGCAATTCAATCTGAAATAAAATTTTACTTTTATCTCAAAATTGACTAATTCAAGTCAATTTTTCTTTCAACAAAAAAGAAAATGCAAACTTCACACAAAGATACAACTGAATGATGTTTGGTATGAAACACATATTTACTCAATTTCTGTGGCATCAAATAATGTTTAATTAAAATTTCATTAACATCAATGATGAAGCATTCCACTGTTATTTTCATATTTCTCACTCTGAATTCAATTAACGCAATTTCAATAATTTCAATTTTTTATTCTTTCCCATTTACACATTATAGCGAGCGAAAGAGAGCGACTAGAATTGAGCAATATTTTTTTATTGATAAATATTTTTTGTGACAGTCGCAACACTTTTTTACTTTCAAAAATTTTTATAAATGTTTATTTTATTAATAATAAATCGACCCTATTTCCAAAATTTCATCTTTTTTCTTATTAAGTAATTAATATGTCTCCCATAAATCACTTTTTATTTCATATGATAAGACGAATATGCATGCATGCGTGTGGGTGATAAGTCACAATCTTTAGACTCTTTGATGTGACATTAAAATTTATGTTCACAACTCAAAAACACTTTTTGTTTTCAATTAATATTTTTAAAGATGAAAAATTTTTGGTTTTAAAACCTTTTTCTTGCGAATTTGTTGAGTATGAAATTAATTTGAGACTATTGCTTAAAAGCAGGTAAATTGAAAATAAATTTCTAAGAATTAGTTAATGATTTGAAGAAAAAGATAAAGAAATCGCTACAAAATTTTTGTTTAGTGAAATTTTTTGATTTCATAAGAAATAATCACAAAAAAATTGATATTTTAGAGCAAAAGTTTTTCAAATTATATTTGGACGTTAAATTCATAATTTTTTCAGATGCAATTTTAAAATAATTAAATTTAGAACTGAAATTTTGTTTCAAAAATATAAAATTTAAATAAATTGAAAATGTTTTTACTGCTTTATATTTCAAAAAAATTCAAGATTCTTCTCTTTTGTATCACTTAGGAATGAATCAGAATTTTCTTTCTTTGCAACAATGTAATCATCATAAAAAAACTTTAAAATCTTGTTTTATTTCCCCAGTAACAATTTCTATGTCAAGTAGAGCTTACAGCAGCAATACAAAAGAATACTTGGAAACAATTTTTCTCTTTTTACAGAGATTGAAATGTATGTAAAATTCCATGATAATTCAGACTAATTAGTATCGCATTACTTTAATTAGGGATTCGAGAAAAGCAACAGTAGCAGCATTGAGAGTTGATTATGATAAAGAACTGTAGAAATGAAATGGAGCAACAGTAGTATGAAGTAGAGATAAGCTCTTTTTTCATCTTTTAAGGAGTTGTTTGGATATTACGTAAAAACAAGAATTTTTTAAATTACGCTATGGAATTTTAAATTATATGCAAGTGTAATGTAAAATTTTACGTATGGCAGTTGAAATTATACGTTACATATACGTATAAAAAATACTACGTACACGTGTTTTTTATTATGAACAAAAATTTTTTATGTTACTTATACGTATAACATTACATATGCGTATACTTGTATAATTTAACGTAAAGAATATGAATTTTTCTCATAGTCATAAAAAAGATAAATAATTCAAAATTTTAAGTTACATAATATCGAATCAACCCCATTTCATCTGACATATATATTAAACTGTTTAATTCACCATTCTGAATTTAAAAATAAACACATGCATGCATATAAGCAATGCGGGAAGATGATGTCAATTTTTATTTTATTTAATCTACTAACATGCATTCATACATTTTCAGGAAAGTCCTTGGAGCTTGTATAGCTCATTATGCTACGATTTCCTGTATAAATAAAATCATTTTTATCATTTGCATGCTGTTTCGGCTGATGATGATTATCATCATTTTGGATGTCGTCAGGTTCATTATTTACTGTAGCGCCATTATTCAAATGATTATGCAATTGATTCTCGTATAAATTAAAGTTATGTTGACTCCAGTTGATGGAGCCATTCTGCGATTGTGGTGTATGCGACTGCTGTGATGAATTTGAAAGCGAATGTGGACCAACTTGATTTATTTCACCCACTTTCACATACAACTGTTCATTTGGGTTGCTAAAATAGTTTCGTATGTTTTGTGGCTTCATCAGTTTCAGACGATTGCGTTTATTTGAGCCAATTTTAATTCCATTATGGCTGTGTTGCTGATTAAACATATTTGGCATCATTGTGCCAGCACACATTCGATTCTCAACAATATTTATTTTGTTATTATTGCAATATGATTCTGAATGGATGCTTCTATTGTAATTATTACTATTATTGCTATTCGTTTGTTGCTGTCTCATTGAACCATTGCCAACATTGCTTGGCGGAGGATAAATGTCCGTTTTATAGAACATGTTGAAACGATGCGCTTCATTTGGTGCGAATTTCGAGCTGCCAATTAATGTTGTTGTAGCATATGGAGCAGGCGACTGTTGACCACTTTGAAATGATGATACTTCTGCATAATCGGCTGGATAGTCTGTATATTCTCCCATAAATCTATTTTTGAATGAAAAATATTGATGATGTGAAAATTTTTATTATCATGTTTTACATTTTAATTGAATTTTTTGATTTTTTATGCAATGAAAATTAAACAATTTTTAATAGTTCAATTATTTTTAAATTTACCGTATTTCAAAAATTTAAATTCAAAAAGTTCAATAAATTAGAAATTTATAAAAGTATAAGAAATATTGTTAAAAAATTCAAATATTTGTATTAGTAATTTAAATTTCCAATAAATCTCTTGTAAAAGCTTTAGAAATCCCCTTTCTAATAAATAAACATTCAGTAAAAAAATAAACTCACCGAGATCGAACAGCTTCATCATCAGCCGGAAGTGTCGTTGTCGTGGTCGATGTGCAAACGGGCGCATAATCCGGTATTAAACTACCCTTAGATCTTGAATTTGAACGCCAAACAATTCCAGATGGATCCAGCCAATATCCATCATTGCCTCCTGGCTTATTTGCTATTTTTACAGCTCCTCCTGCAGATGGTCCTGATTTGAAAGAGAGAAAGTTTATTCAATATTGAAATAACATTCATCGTGAGTGAAAATTAAATTTTCTTCTTAAAGGAAATTTAGGAATGGGGAGAAAAATCAACAAGTCGACAGAATATAAAAAGTAGAACATGAATGAATGAGAAAAAAAAACAAGAGATGGAAAAGAGTGAAAAATCAATATTTGAATAGAAATCAAGAGAGAAAAATTTATTTACGATGATCAATTTGAAAACTTTTAACTTGTGTGAAGTTAAATGAATTTTTTAATACGAATTTTAAATATGGATTAATAATAAAATCAATATGGATTTAATTTTAATCAAACGAATAAGATTAAATTTAATCTAAAGTGTAATTGAACAGGAAATTTTAGTCGTCAAATTTAAAATATCTTCATGAAAATAAGAAAATTTGAATTCAATTCTTGAAAAGTTTTTCAGATAGAAAATTTTAACCAAATTATAATTACAGATCTAATTTAATCTTTATAGAACTGTAGATTTAATTTAAATTTAATCCATGGTGAAAGTTTTAATTCTTCTTTAAATCTAGATTTAATATAATCCTAGAGATTTAAAATTATTTTCTAGAAAATTTCAACAAAAATAAAAAAAATGCTAACTTCATAAAATTAATCTATCCTATGGAAATTGCATTGTAAAAATTTTGCTTTCTCTCTTTATCTATTGTATATTTACCTGCGAGACCATTGAATGCAGACTGTTTCATCAACATGTGCCTTCGTTTAATAAACACCATGATAGCGAATGAGAGCATCATAATGACTAGAATTGTGCCCAAGAGAATAATGAACCATGGCTGAGTGAGGAAGTCATCTGACATGTGCTCATTGTTGAGCGGAAAACGATTTGTGAATGTTGTGTCTAATCGTTTTGTAATTGGATCGAGTCGTAAAATGGATGGCTGGTTGTATGGACCTAATCCAATCCTGTTGATGGCAGCGACACTCACTGTGTATGTTACACCTTCTGTGAGATTTGCTAACATGATTGATGAACTCGATGCGTCAATTGTGATGTTTGTCAGTACTTTTGAGATATTCTCATAAATATTCACGCCACGTACAATTACGTTGTAGAATTTGAGAATACCGTTGTGTGATTTTGTTGGTGGTGCTTTCCATTTAACATAAACTGTTGAAACATTGAGTAATTTAGCTTCCATATTTGATGGTGGCTCACTTGGAACTGTTGATAAAATTAAATTTTTAAATTGACGAAATTTAGGAATTTAAAATTGAAATGGCAGTTATTTATACATTAAAAATGAAAAAATTAGTAATTAAAGAATCAAAAATGTGTTTTAAATTTTCTAAACAAGAAATTTTAAATTTAACATATTATAGAGATTTAAATTTGAAATGTTCGTTATTTATAAGTCATTAAAAATTCAAAGTGTCGGCTACTTTCTTTAATAATATTAAATTTATCCAAAATGATTTATAACAAAATTATGCAAATTATTATGCTTACCATCTTCAAGTGTTCGAGCAATTCTCGAATTTGATGGTTTGCCCTCAACGGTTCTATAAAATGGCACGATAAAAAACTCGTACGTGGTAAATTTTTGTAATCCGCTAATTTTGCATGATGAAGCTCCTCCACTTCCCGCATTTAATATTGTCAGCATTTTATATGAACCCTGATGATTATCGCCCTCTATAGCATCATCAATGTTGCGAGCATAAATGTAAAATCCTTCAACATATTTTCCATTTATAATCTGCAAAGATAAGCACAAAAATTTTTTTGTTTCGGTGTGAATTAAATATTTAAATTACGTGACTGCTATGAAGCAGGAAAAAAATAAAAAAATCTCGTAAATTTCACAACTCTTACCTCCCATAATAATTTCATACTTGTTGAATCAACAGATGTTGCATTAATTAGCTCCACAACATCGCCGGATAGCAGACTTGCTCGTGCCTCGCTCAGATCCAAGTCAGTATTTGTTTCATCCTGCAATGATGATTAATTGAATTTTCTTTCTCTTTTGATGTTGGCACAAAGCCTCAATATAAATGTTCAATGTACGTAAATTACGTAAAGTGTTACGAATACGTACACGTTAAATGTTTACTAAATATTTTTACTATGCTACGTATACTCATTTTATAAAAATTTAAGTTACAGAAATGATAGAAATGACCAAAATTTAGAACACGTAATTGGCGAACAACTCTTTAAGCGCAAATTTTGAAAATAACAAAAATTAATTCAAGTAAAAAATTCCTTTTGACTTCTTTCAATTCAGTAAAGCACAAATTGAATGTGAAATGAGCAAATGCAAAAATGAAGAAAATTCCCGAAGTGCATTAATAATTTTTAATTTTCTACTTCTCTTTTCATTCTTATAAAGCATTTTGAAATTAATTTAAATTGGCTCCCGCGAGGGACGTTGGAATGTTTTCTTATGCTTTCTTATCTTTTTCTTTATTTCTCAGGCTTGCATGCTGGCAGGGCAGTAAAGAAAACTTTTTCTCTTTTCCTTTGAAATGTTTTTATATTTTGGCAAAAAAAGATGGAAAAATTTATTAGCGTAAATCTTTCATCATTAACCCTCTTCACAGCTTTTTTTTGTTAAGAATTTTCTCTTTAGAAACAAGCTAATTTCGCATTTTGACCATTTCTTTTTGAACCTTTTTATATGAAATCTTATTTGGCAAACTTTTTTATTTCTAAAAATTTTCAAAAATTTTAAGAATTTTAAATTAAATTTTTTTTACTTTAAGAAATTTTGAGAAAGAATTTTTTTAAATTCGCAATTTTGGAGATCAAAGTCAAGATCAAAATAAAATTTAAGTTCATATATGAATTTTTTTTACTCTTTTAATAATTTACTATTTATTTGAAATTCTAGTAAATTTTTGTATTAAGGTCAAAACAAAGTTAAATTTTCAAAAACAAAAATTAAAGCTCAAGATCAAAATTTAAATTTTTAAAAACCGTTAAATTAAAATTTAATGAAAATGATCTGAAATTGTTTGAAAATGTTAGAAATTTTGAAAGAATGAAAATTTTTAGGGCAAATTCTGTAGTTTATAATTTTTGTCTCTATCAAAAGATGCGCTTCATTGACATTTTTATTAGTAAAAATTTTATTTCATGATAAATTTCTTTAATTTTAAAAAACTTCAACAAATTTTCATAGACAAATAAGAATCCCATTGACTCAATAAAATAAAGAAAATCTTCACACTGCAAAAAAAGAAGGGGGAAGAAAAAAGTTTTTATTTGTTGTCATCGTTATTCATTGCCTTTTGTTTTTTATTCACTATGAATACTAAAAGAATGAAAGGCAAGAAAAAAATATGAAAATTAGGATAATGCGATCCATCGATTATAAAAGGAAATCTGAGCTCAAAAGCAGCAGCAGTCCCTTTTTCTATTGTAAGTTTTGTGTATTTTATATTCATCCCCATTCATTGCTAGAAAATTGCTACAATTAATAAAATAATTTAATCAAATTACAGTTATTCATAACAATAATCTTTTGAAAGGGAAGCTGAGGACTATGGACCACAAAAATCCCATTGTTTCAAACTGTCGCTTGAGAGTTTTCTTTAATGTATAAAAAAAAGGGGAAGAAAAGTTTCATTCTGGCGGTGTTTTGATAACAAATTGTTTCTTTTTCATTAAAAAATATGATGAAGGCAAAAAATTGACCATAAAAAATTTAGAAATTCTTAAATGACAACAGATGATGAAGAAAATTTAAAAAAAGAAGATAAATGACTTTTAAAAAATTGCAACTTTCACGTAGAAAATTTAATTAAATGTAAAACAACTCACCATCATTCCAACAGTAATTGGTTCCGACAGTTGACTTGGTCCTGACATGCCATGAGAATTTTCTGCACGTACGGCAAAGTAGTAAGAAACACCACTCGTTAATCCAAGAACTTTGTAAGTTGTATTTTGTATTCGATTTGCGATTTGCACCCAACCATCCGTTGAATTTCTTCCAAACATTTCGACACTGTAACCAAGCAAACTTGAAGCTCCAATTGCATTACTTCTGATCCATGATAAAGTTACACTATTGTCAGTCTTTTCGATTAATTCTGGTTTTCCTGTTTAGAAGAAAAGAAGACATTTTGAAAATTCTTAATTTTTCACTCTAATTCAAAGATAATCACAAGGGATAATTTTTTAAAAGATTTCCATCATAAATCAATGAATTTCAATAGCTTAACATAAAAAATTAAAACTTTTCCTTTCAAAATAAAATTCAAAAGCTGAAAGTTTTCGCATCAAAAGATTTTCATGATAATTTTACATTCCTGTCCACCTTTTCAGTAGCATAATTAATTAACTGATTTTCTTCCTTCCTTTCTTCTGATTTCTATCATAAATTAACTCCTCCAGCGGAAAACATGAATTTTACAACTTGCTTTGATGTTAAGCTCCATTCATTCGATATTTTCATTTCATTAATTAACTCACTCTAGCTAACAGAGAAAGCCAATTGATTTCAACTCACACTTTTCATTTATTCACATTGAATGGCGAAACTTCCACTGATATAAATTGAATTGAAAGAATAATACAAAGAAAGAAAAACAGACCAAAAGAGGAAGAGAAACAAAAACTTTTTTCTCCTTTTTTGCCTCAACTGAGGTCATGTAATTAACTAAAAACTTTCTTTTCACGTGAAATTTTTTTTCTTCTTCTTGTTGTCTTAAACTTTTTTTACATAACGAGATCTAGTCTACTTTTTTTCATTTCTTAAGGGTATTCTTGTGTAAAAATAGCAGAAAAATGAAAAAGTTTTTTTTCTTTTTGGATTATTTTGTATGTTGCGTAACTTTACGTATACGTAAAACTTTACGTAAAATTACACGTATGCGTAAATTTCGTAATAGCCAAACAATCCAAAAATAGAAATTTATTTTTTCTGATATTTTAACACAATTTATGCTTGTACGATAGCTAATGACCATATTTCATGTTACATAATTCCCAAACAAACCCTAACTACTGAAACTAATTTTCTTCAGCTCAGCATATTTTTTTATCCCGTTGAGTTCATTTCGTCATGTTTTTAGCCACAAAATTGCGCCACAAACTACACAAAAGCCAACGCTTTTGCTTTTTCCCACAATAGCTCCTTTGAATTAATTACATTTTTTCGTGGTAAAAAAATAGAAAGGAAAAGTTTTTCATCAAGAAATAGCAACATTAGATTGAAATGGAAATGAAATAAAAAGTTTGTTTTGTCGATTGAAAATAATTTTAGTTTTGGCAATTTACCAGGTTGGCCAGGAAACGTTGATGATTCGGGTGCTCGGAAGAACTTAATATTTGGATTTGTTGGATTCTCGAGCTTAAGAAATCCGCTCCATGTTGATTTTCCACTTTTGCTGCTTGCGACACATGTGTAAAGTCCAGTGTCATCATTTTTATTTAATTCCGTAATTGTCAACAATCCATTGTCATCAATTGTTATTTTATCAGATTGTGCAACTGGAATTCCATCTTTATACCAACTAATAATTGGTTTTGGTGTTCCAATAGCACGACATGGCAATGATGCGACACTTTTAATCGGTAATGTTTGATTTACAGGTCCTTGAATGTTTGTGGTGGTGGTGTGTCATCTTGAAGATTGACAGTGAGAACAACTCGAGTGCTGACACTGCCAACACTATTGACTGCACTACATACAATCACTTTGCCATTGTCACTTCGATCAATTTCGTCAATTGATAAAATACTACCACCATCAGCTGTCAATGATGCTTCGATATTTTTTGATTTTATACCAGGTAAAATCAATGTACGATTGCCTTCAATTGTCCAAAAAAGTGTTGGTTCAGGATAGCCAGTTGCTTGACATTCAAAAATTACTTCGCCATTTAATTCTCCTACTTGAGATTTTGGTCGAATTGTGAAACTTGGTGGAGCTTTTTTGAATGAAAAAATATTTTAAATTTTATTAATTTAATTTTTATTCAAATTTTAAATTTTTTTTGACCGTTAAAATTTTGAAATTTTTTAATGTTAATTTTCTTTTAAAAATTTTAGTACAAAAAATTGAATTTCAACTTTGTTTTAACTATCAAAAATTAAAAAATTTCTGTTTTAAACTCACAATGAACAAGAAGCATTCCAGATGCAACAACAGTGCCTACTGCATTGTCTGCTTCACAACTATATTCACCAATATCGTCCATCGTTATGTTATCAATTTTCAAGCTTCTATCTTCGAGTATGTGAACTCGACCTGCAATGAAATATTTATCAATTAATTTTCTACTTGACTGTAACATGAGACAGCGACAATATTATGGTGTAGAGTAGAAGTCACAAAAAGCCATTGACATTGGAATTTATAACAATAAACATAAACATATAAGGCCGAGTCTTAATTAAAATTTTGCTCATTATTTAATGATACCAGACTATTACTATTACGATGGGATTAAAGTGTCTCACTTGTGTCTTTTGTGAGATTAACATCAAATGTTATTATAGACTTAAATTACTGTTGCAATTTTACAATCATAAGTTATGTACAACTTGTAAATAAATTCCTTTGTACATCAAACTATAATAAATTATTGGAAAAAAATTTATTTGGTTTTTTTTAATTTTTGAAATTCATTAAATTAAAAAAAATCAAATTGTTAAATTAATTTTAATCTTAACGAAATTTTTGAAAACAAAAATTTGTATTTTGAAAATTCTGTTAAATCATCAAATTAAACTTTTTCGTCAATTAAAGATTTTTCTAGGAAATTCCTACACGTAAAATACCCACAAGTCTAATTAAATATTTTTTTATATCTCATATCAAATATTTTAGCCTAGTCTATTAATGTTTTTCATGCATGTTTTAGATATGCATCAAAATATAACTACAATGTGAAAATTAATTAGTTGCGAGTTGCATGTTTGCAACTTTAAAATAAATACTCACCTAAGGGCATATTTCCACCTGACGCAGTTCTACGCCATAAAACATCAGGCAATGGTTCACCACCCACACGACATTGAAATACCACAGAACTGCCCGTTATGGCTGTTTGATTTTGTGGACCACGTATGAGAAAGGGTTTTACTGTAGAGATAAAATTAGCAAAATATAAATTAGAGTTGGTTTATAAATGATGTAAGGTAACAAAAGTTTAATTTACGTATTTATAAAAAAGATCTATTACGTATACGTTGAGAATTGTAAAGTTACGTATACGTAAGAAAGATTAAAATTTAAGTAAAATAAAGAAGATTAAAATTACACATTCATAAAAATACTTAAATTTACGCATACGTATACGTAACGTAATTTTTGACTCTCGTCATTTTACGTAATTTCCAAATAAATAAACTGTAAACTAACTCTTATTTTAAAAACTGCCTTTTGGGCAAATAAAATAAATTTTACCATGAACTTTCAGAAAAGCAATTGCTGATTCTCGAACACCAACAATATTTTTAGCAATACATTGATAACGACCATCATCGGATTGTCTTGCGTCTTGTATCATCAAATTACCGCCATCGACAATACGTACTCTGTAAAATAAGATAAAAAAATGATGCTATGGTGAAATCTGCTTATCTAAATTGCAGAATAAAAAAATAAATAATCATAATAGGAGGAGAAATTACTTATGGTTTATTGCAATAGGAAATTTCATATTATGTGTATCGATTACCGCCAACAATGAAGCTTTTACATGAAGCTTACTTCTCATGCAATTGCTCTGTCATGTAATAGAGTATTATATAATGAATGAATGGATGGAAGATATTATTTGATAATAATAATCCATATTTTCAGTCAGTCCCTTTTTGTTCGGCCTCATTTTATAAAAAAAGAAATGGAAAAAAGGAAAATGTTTAACTGGTGAAAGGATTTGTCGGATTTACTATGTTATTTATTTAATGAACTCAGATTTTTATCTTTATTTAGTGCAACATTTTCCTTTTTTAAAAGTTTGATTAAGAACTTTTCAAGTTCAAAAAGAATTTTAAGGTCAAAATAAAAAAGTCTCAAGATCAAGATCAAAATAAAAATTCTCAAGATCAAGGTCAAATTAAAATATTTCGTCGAAATTTATTAAAAATAGGAAGAAAATTTTTTGGCAAAAAACTAAAAAATTAAAAGATTTGACAAAATAGCAAATATTTTGAAAAAATTAAGAAATTTTAAAACTTCCGTTAAAAATTTTCTGTTTAAAACTAATAAATTTTGAACTGAAAATTTAAATTTAAAAAAATCGTTAAATATGAAAAATTCTTTTTTAATTCATAAAAACAATTTCGAACAACTGTATGAAATTAAATTTCATCGAGTTTCTATCACTACTATTTCAAAATCTTAATCGAAATTAGTTTAATTTCATTGGAAATTTAAAATCTCAAATGGTCGTTTTTTGAGCAATCTCAAAATTAAAGAAAAACATTTATGTTATTTTTTCCCCAAATCAAAAGCAAACTCCCGAAAGTCCATCACAATAAAATTCTCTCCAAACATCTCAATCCCAAGAGTTCTTCCCCCATAATTTTGTTTCAAGCCTCCACACTGCCTTTTTTGCTCCACAACAATGTTCGTCTCACTCGAGCGTAAAATCAGCGTCATAATGATAACAAAAATAATGAAATTGTGGATGTAGGGCATAGATCCGAGCTGTATCAGCTTAGGAAAGTGGAAGTAGCATATTGAATTCATTGATTGATTGCGGCTTATCGCACACACATATGATGAATGTGAAATCATAAATATTTATGTGCTTGTATGTGTGTGATTCATGACTCGTTTATCTTTAATACGTGATTTGAAAAAAAAGTCTTTTTTTATATTTTACAACTGTATGAAAACTATCATGTATCGCATATGAGTAACAAGTCTCCTTCTTCCATTTATCATATATGTTATGAATGTCTTAGTTTTATCCATATGCAAATTGTAATCCCAATAGTATGACTGTAGTATAGAAGCAAAAACAATTTTCCATGAATGTGACTTGGCTTCACTTTTACTAAATCTTCTTGAACAAGAACACTCAGATAGATGAAGAAAAAAAGACAAAACATGAAAAGGAAAAGAAAAACTTATAAAAGTGACGTAAATCTCCGAGGATACATGGTGTTGTTAACAGCAACTTATGCAATTGGAAGAAATATTATTGAGGATTTTTAAAGAAGATTTTTGAGTTTTAAATTTATTAATATTTTCAGTGTAAATTTTACTTTAACTTAAACGTATACGTAATGAATTAAATGTAAACAAGTTCACATTTGTAAGAATTTAAAAAGATTCCAAGATTTAATTAAATTGTAAATTTTAATAAAATTCAAGCTTTAGCTTAAAGTTCTCCATTTTTGTAATATTTTTTAATAAAATTTTTCTCTAAACTTTTAAATCTCAATTTTTAATAAAAAATCTTGTAAAAAGAACAAATGAATTTATGTAAGTAAGCAAGGCATACATTGAGTATGTGGTTATTTAGTAGATAACTACACACACATAGGGAGTAAAACGGAAACTTTTAAATTAAAATGTTTTAATTTACGCTCTATTCGCAACTAGTTCTAACATAGAGAAAAAGCTGTTTTCAAAGCAAATAGACTCGTACAATTTCTACATATGAATGAGTAAAAAATTTAATTTAAAACTTTTCCCTTCTCTATGGTTGACTGTTGCAATGTTTGTTTTCTTCCATAGCCATAAATTTATGAAATTAAATTAAACATGAAAATGTTGCAAATATATACACATATGTGATACACAATTTAGTCGCATTGAGCACATTTTATGATGATTGTTAATAATAATAATAATTAAGTTTCTCACTCTTGTCATTTTTTGGGAAGTTCCACCCCCACAGAAAACTGAGAGAGAATTTATGTATAAACCCAAGCAATAATGTTCATTTATTTATTTATTTGTTCTCAACATTTTCAAGTATGTGTTGTGCTGCTTCTCTCAATTACACTTTTTGCTGTCTTATTAACCACACAAAACTTTTGCGGTTTCCTTATTACAATTTCTCATAACTTACTTAATATAAATTGTGAAATCTTTTAATGAAGTTAGCACAAATTTGGATGATACATTTAAAATTTAATTGAAATTAAATTTAATCTGTTAGATTAAAATTAAAATAACTTTGATTAGATTTAATATAATCTTAAAGATTTTGGTTAAAAATTTTTCAAATCTCTAACGATTGAAATTTTGAAGTTAACTATAATTGTATGAAATTTTTAGTTTTGTAATAACCTTTAATTTTTTACCGATTGATCATTGAACATTGAGAATTTATTTTAAACTTTTCTTAAAATAATGATTAATATTAATCTAATTTAGATTAATCTAATTCAGGAGGATTTAAATTTATACGACTGAGATTTTAACTCAAAAAAAATTTAATCCTCGATCAACAATTTTTCTGCTAACTTCACAAAAGTAAATTTCACTGCGAATTTCATGTGATATTTTTGTATGTCTTTACGAGTATCTCTCAATTAGTGAAATGAAAAAGACGCTTGTCTGTGTCATTGATGTGAAATTTGTTTAATTGCCATTATGAGTGCATTGAACTTTCAACAACAAACAAGATAAAGATTTTTTGTGATTTTTGGGAGCAGTTCTCACATCAAGCTCATCTTCAAAAGGGAGTGTGTATAGATCAACGTATCTTAAGGTTAAGTTCATAATTAAATTACATGACTCAGTGGATAGAGATATTAAGCAAAGGCTCGATGCATGAATGAGTTCTCTCATGCTATGTGTATTTATAATTACTATGCGGTCATGTGGAGAGAGAGAAGAGGTGGAGATGGAGTAAAATTATGAAATTAAACCTTTTGTAGGCTGCCAAACCTCTCTCGACTTTTGTCTTAATGATTTATCATGTAATAAATGCTCGTATGTATATGAAATATGAAAAAATAATCCTTATGTAGAGATTAAGATGTATCATTCTAACTTAATTCCCTCAAGTACCTGCTCTATTATTAGATTATTTTTCATATTTCTATTCTTATTTTCATTACAATAAACAAAAGAATATGAAAAGAAAGGGGATAGAAAAAGTAGCGAAAAATTGCTTTTTTTGCTTGGAATTTTGACTACAAGTCTTGAAAATTTAAAAGGAAATGGAAATTTTGGTCTTCCAATTTCTTTTGAAAAAAATTTTTAAAAGATTATTTTTTTTGTGTTTTAACTACAGACTTTTTAAAAAATCAATGAAAAATTTTAATCTGAATATTGTAACTTTTTTGATTTATAACAAAAACTATTAAAAAATAAAAAAAAATATTTTTTGATCCCATAGAAAATATTTCTAACCCCCTTGAATAATAAACTTACTTCTAGATACCAAAAAAATCTCCCCTTTTTATTTTATTCTCGCCTTAATAAAATTATGACGAAATAAGGAAGCAAAAGAAAAAAAAAGATTTTTGTGTTTATAACATTTAATGTCGATGCTAATCCTATGAATGATAAACAGAATATAAAAGAATACACGTTAGCAACTCACTCTAAGCCTTGGCACTTTACTTTTCTTCTTTCTTCATTTATTATTATCATTTTTCATACAATGTTCTTACAATGACTCGTTGGACTTTGTGTGTGTAATAATTTCATGAAGTATTAAAGTAGACATCTTAACGTGAAATTTGCAACCAAACACCTAAACCACTTAAAAAAAGTTTTTTCTTCTTCTTCGAAGTCATGATGAACGATGTATGTTTGTGAGTGTCTGTTTAGGTATTGTTTATAAGTCACGATGATCATAAATCCCCCAAAGGATAAAACTTTTTTTGCTTCTTTCTTGCTTGACTCAGCGGTAGTCCAAGCATAAAAACACCGCACTCAAGTTTGTCAATTTTAATAAAAGTCACCTGATGCCGTAATCGTAAATTACTGTCACATTGTTGTGAATCTTCTTTTTTCTATAATTGCCCGCGATATTTTTTTACGATTTTTTTAGAAAGTTTAAACAAAAATTTCATTTTTTGGCTCATAAATTAAAAAAGAATTTTTTGATGGTTTTGGAAAATATTTTAAGATTTGGATCAATTGTGAAACTTTTTTTTAAATATTATCATTGGAACTGTCATATCTTAATATAAATAAAAAAAAGATGAATGTTTGAATTTTACATAACTTTGATCTGTTACCAAAATGATTGTTATATTTTAAAAAAATTAATTTCGAATATACGTTATTTTTAAAAAAATTGCAAAAGCTTTTCAACACAGAAGAAAAAAAATTCTGTTACAATATCAAAAATTTTTAAATCAAAAATAAATATTTTTTCCATAACATATCAGGTCATCAAGATAAGAAAATTAAATCAATAATGTATCGTATCACAAATTGCATTTATAACTGCAAAGTATTTACCTTTCCCATCATCATCAACTTCGTGCAATGTGAGATCTATTTGTAATGTGTTATGTGATACATAGACACATATAAAATAAGAAACAACATCGTTGCAGTTAGTCAGAATTGCAAGTTTCAATTAAGGTGAAAATTTTTTTATAAATTGGTTTCATTTTAGATAAAAAATGCAAGAGATAGAAACTTTATAAAAATTTCCAAGTTTCAAATATTGAAAAAAATTGATTTTATTCAAATTTCAAAAAATAACGGTCATTTTTTTATTCTCTAAGAAAATTAAGAATTTTTAAATTTCAAATTCAAAACCGAAAAAGTTGCCACATCATGACAAAAACTCTTTCAGTAAATGTCTACATATAAGAGTGAACTGAAAGAGCAAATGGTAAAATTAAATTGAGAAATTTTATATCTCTGCTTTAGGGAGCATATTTCATCGATGGGTGTAGAAAAGTAATATTTTCTGATCATTAGATTTATTTTTAAAGTCAAGATATTGAATTTACTTTTTTAAGGAGGAGAAGCAGCAAAATTTCTAGAAAAAAAGGGTGAAAGAATCTTCTTGACCCTTTTTGTTTTTTTTTATTCTTTTAGCAACAAAAGGGGCGAAAAAGAAAGGTGTGCAATGAAAAATATTTTAAAAGTAATTTTAAGCATGCTTACCGGCGACTTGTAATGTCGCATTTCGACTCCTTGCAACACCTAGTTCATTTCGTGCCTCACACCAATAAACGCCAGCATCACTTTCACGTCGTGAATGAACAACTTTCAGGAAGAACAAATCGCCCGATGGAAGAAACATTTGATGCGAGCCAGGTTCAATTTTCAAATGCCGACCGTCCTTGAACCACTCAATTTTAGGTGTTGGCACTCCTTCTGATTTACAATTTAATGTTACTGGATCGTGTTTCGGCACGACTGCATTCATAGGATGCTCAATTATTTTCGGCAATTCAAGACCTAGAAATGAGGAAATTAAAAATAAATAAAAGTAAATAAATAAATAAATTTGAAAAAATTCATTGTTGGTGGGCAATTTTTTTGTTTTAAATTTCATTTTGGCTGAGTTTAAGAAACTTTTTAATGAAGAACTTGAAGTTGGTTATGAATAATTTAAATTCAAAATGATCATTTTCGAAAGATCATAAAATGCTCAAAAATTTCTATTTAAGGTATTTATGAAATTAAAAAAAAAATCATATTTTAGAAGACAGTTTATTTTTAAAATTTAAGAAATATTGTATAAAATTTTTAAAAACAGCGTTTTTTTTTAAAAAATTATTAAAAATAACGGGTATTTATGAATTTTTATAAAAAATGCGCTTTTCCTTCTTAATTTTATCTAATTTCTTTCTAAAAATATTATTTACATTCATAAATTTCTAGAACTCAAGATAGCGCAATAAAATGGTAAAGAAAGATTTTTTTTGCGACGATAATGGAAATGAAAAAGTTTGTATTTTTTTGGTATTCTTGAAGCTCGTCTGCCCGAAACTCAATGAAAAAAAATGTAAAAATGAAATGTGAAAAGTCTCAAGGCACATTAAATCTTATTGTTGGAAGCAAGCAGCTTCTTTAAAGGAAATTTTAAGGAGAAAAAAAACTTTTTTCATTCACTGGATGGCTGACAACATTATGGATGAAACATGTGTTTTTTACATTATCATAAACGTGAATAACTTTGTCTTAAAGTCGATCTTGAATTTCAGTTTTATTTACATTAAAAAAAACGGAAGAATGTCATCTTATATTTCTCAATTCTATGAGAAATTTTTTAAAGTACTCTAAAATTTCATTGCCCCTCATCACTATTATTATTAGCCTGGAATCTCTTACAACTTTGTATATATTTAATCGAGTTAGAGCTCTCAATATTCAACATAAGGTTATCGCTTTCAGGGCACATAAAATTACACTTGAAATTGATTTTCTTTCTTCCTCAATTCGACGACTTGTTATTTTTTTTTTGATGATGGAAATTTGAGTTTTATTAGATAAATTTTGGAATATGATGCAACTATTAAAGAAAATATTGATTTATTTTTATTGAAGGTTGAAAATATATAAAATTATTTATACAAATATATTTTGTATTTATAACAGTTTTTTTGAACAATTAATTTTAATGGTTTGGGTTAATTTAATCTTCAGTTTTGAACTAATCTTAAATATTTTATCGTGAGGATTTAATTAAACAAACCTAATCAGTAAACTGATCGAGATTAAAATTTATTAAATTTCAAACTTTGCCTTTAAAAATTAAATTTGATCACTTATGCATTAAATTTTATGAAAAAGAAAGGAAGAAATTCAGTTTAATGAAAAACGTCATAATTTGTTTTTACATCATAATCTTCTACTTCTTTAGTCTCGTCCTAAAAGAGCCTATTCTTTATTAAAAGATTAAAAAGGCTTCTTAAAAAAAGAAAGCTGAAAATTTTTCTTAAAAGATTAAAATAATTTTCATAAATTATCTCTATTAATAAATAAAAAAATTTCTCTTGTTAAATTCAGAGCTTGCGTGTTTCTCAGCTGTTACAGGTTAAACTTTTTTATTAAGAAAATTTTCTTTCTGTTCACAAGTTGTTATAAAATATTTGTCATTGTTTAAATGCTACCTTATATAACCAATCTGCACTCTAAAATCGATCAATTAAAGTTCATAAATGGTAAAATCAATTGCAAATTGTGCAAAATTTTTCTTTTTTCTTATTTTATTTTATTCCATTGTATTTTTTATACCCTTGAAACAAATATTTCACCGTTATGTGAGTTCATTGAAGATAATTTAGTCATATTTGTGTGATGTGAATTATGATAACTGCACAAAAATAAGAAACAATGCTCAGAGGGAAAAAGAAATTTGTTAGAACGACCACGGAAGTATAACAGCCACATACAGAAATTGCATGTTCAACATTCATTTTTTGTGCGCTTGCAGCAATAGAAAAAATGCAAATTTTTGTGCTTTTTTCTTTCAAGCAGTTTTTAGCACAAGCAAAAAATTTTGTATAAATTTTATTTATTTTCACAATTTTTGTCCTTTATTGTTTTTCATTCTTAGAACATGGAATTTATTTCCTACATTTTAAAGTGTGTCTTGACACATTATTTTATTATATTACAAATAAAAGTAAGGAACAATTTTTGCTTCTTATAAGTATAACAATAAATTTCACCCGAAAGGGGAAAAAATATAAATTTGTTGGTTATTTATTTGCCCAACAAACAGATTTTAATTCTTTTACTGTTTTAATATACGCAAAAATAATAAAATGAAACTTAAATAGTCGCCCACAAGCTCTTGCTTTTCATAGAAATGAAAATAAAATTTTTCTTCTGTTTGCAAGTGAAGGGGGAAAAATTTTCTTCGCTAAATTTTTAAATTAAGATCGTTTGTTGTTGATAGTTTGAGCTACTTTCTCTTAAAGTCACTACTGTTGCTGCTTGTTTTAGGTATTTTCTTGAATCTTGATGAAATTAGAGACAGTTTTGGAATAATAAACTTGTAATTGCTTTAGATTTAAAGATTGCATTATTTAACACGAATTGTATAAGATTTTTAGTTAGAAATTTTCTTTTTTAATTGTTTAATTTTATGATTTTTGATTAAATCATGGAAATTATTAAAATATTTTTAAAATTGTCAAATTTTTGTCATTCTATAATAAAGAAAATTTAAAATCAATAAATTCTGTACTCAAAAGTTGTTAAAATTTCTCTGAAAACTTTCAAAAATTTTTTTTGAAAAATTAAAAACCGTTAAATATTAATAATTTTTACCCAAAATTTTTGTCAGAGCATTCTTATCTTTGAAAATTTTCAAATAATAAAAAACTAAAAGCAAAATAAAGAAAATCACTCAGCAAAGAAATTATGTCCAATAAATGTTCATAAATTTTATTTCCACACTTCTGTTCTGTTTTACTTTTTCCCTTAACAGAGTAAAAAAAAGTGTGTGTCAAATTAATGTTAAGTAAATTGCATTTATTGCTTTCGTTTACCTTTTGCAATAACAATAATAACAAAAGAGAGAGAAAAAATTTATTTTCATGTCCGAGAAATAAAATAAAAAGTGAGTAAGGGGGAAGTCTGAAAATATGAAATTAATAAGGCATATCAAGAGAAAAAGAAGAAGAAAAAGTGTATATAGAAGGAGGAAGAAAGCCATGTGTAATCTTATACCAATTGCATTGAAACAATTGAAACGAAGGATGAGAAACAAAAGCAAAAAAGATTTGCAATGACGCTAATTAGACTTATGATGAACATAAATATTAAATTTCATAAAGTGGTCGGTTGTAATGAATGAAAAAAAGTAAACAAACCAAGCGAGAAGGAAAGAAGATTTTTACACAAAAAAAGAATTCTTTTTATTATTATTAGCCATGGTCGACAATGAAAGATTCAGATGTAAACAGGAATTTCGGATAGAATTACTCTCTACCAATAACAATAATTGCTATTCTCAGAAAAAAAGATTATTTAAGAAGGAAGCAGCGGAAAAAAGAATAAAAATTGTTTGAGACATTTTTGATGATGAAATTTGATATCACTGGACAAGCGAATAAGAATGGGAAAAAACTATTCAATAAACTAAATTTATCTTTAAAGATCGGTATTGTGCAAATAGCAAAATAGAGAAACTTTCAGTTGTTGTTTGAAAATCATCAAGATAAGAATTTTATGCTTCATTGAGTTACTTTGCTGTTTTTAAATTGATTTTTTCTTCCTCTTTTACTTTCTTTTCTTGCTAAGAGTTTTATTTTGTCGCAATTTATTATGTGCATGACAATTGGTTTACTTGAAATTTCAGTGAAAATATTTTATGAAATTTCTTGATATTTTAAACAAGGTGATTGCAATTTTTCTTTTAATTTAAAAATTAAAAAATGTAGTCAAAGTAATTTACTATCCAACAAAAACCATGCATTTACCACTTCTACTATGACTGTTATAAAGAAAGAGGGAGATAGATAAATATTGTGACATATTAAACAATTTTAGATGTAGACAGATTTCACAGAATGGTCACATACAAAAGAATATTTGTCAAGTACTTGAATAACAAGCATGCACAGAGTGAAAGAAGAGGAGAAAAGTCACAAAAAAGAGAAATAATCTTGTGCATGAATTCTAAAAAGAATAAAAGAGTGTGGTACTGCTGTGTGCTGTCTTTATTTAGTCTTGTCAATGTCCGTAAATAGAAGAAAGAGAAGAAAAAAAAATTTTCATTGAAAATTCCTTCTTGTCATCATAATGTTTACTTTGCTGCTACACATTTCTCATTAAATCATGTTCTTTGTCTGTTTTAAAAAAAAGAGAGCCAAAAAATCTCTGTTTGATGCCTTCATGGTGGCAGTGACAAATATAAGTTATGACGGAATGTGAAATTGCATGCAAAAATATTTATGAAACGTCCATTTAGAGAGAGGAGATTGATGGAATTTTTATCAGCGAATGCGTCCATAAAAACGACTGAATGTCTGGACTTCTTACATTTCTCATTTATATTGCAAATAAGCAGTGTACTCTCAAAAGAAAAAAAAACGATTTGTTGGTATTTTATGTGTATAGCTACTAACAAACATACTTTCGTACACATTTCTGAATAAATTAAATTTAATGGCTCGCTTACTATTGATCAAATAAATATACCGATAGAGTGAGAGAATGATGATGGTGGTGGTAGATAGGTAAAGTATTTTTTTTTGTAAAGTTTGAACATATTTTTTAGCAAAATAAAAATTTAAAATAAAATTTGAATTGTAGAAGTTGCAAAAGAAAACACATATGTTATTGAATATCGTATAACTAAAAATTCGAATTTGAAATATTTGACTAGTTTTCATTTTTTAAACTTTCTTCTAGAACTATTTTGACAATTTTTAATATTTAAAGTTTCTGACATTTTTACAGTTTCTAAATTTTTCAACTTTTTTTTAAAAGTCAATTTATTTGTTAAATATTTTAGTAACAAAAAGTTCAAGAACATAAAAAATGTGTGTACTTTAGAAAACTTTCATCAAAGGTTGGCAAAAAATATTAAATATTTTAAGTCCAAAAAATGATTGTTTGTTTAAGGCAGAGTATGATACGAAGTCGATTAAAATTTTAAATGTTGAGTCGACTTACGTATAAAATTTTAGTCGATTTTGAGCTCTAGATTTAGGTATGTTTAAAAATCTGATATAAAAAATTTGATTTTTTTTGCTTAAAAAATTATAAAATAGGAATAAAGTCGTGCAGGTAGTTAAAATTTATTTGTTAAATATTTCAATTATTTTAGTGTTAAGAGATTTGAATTTTAATGTTCCGTTAAAAATTTCTGAATGATGAAAACTTTCTTTAAAATTTGCTTACAATTTCAAATTTTAGGTTTTACTCAATTTAATAATATTGAAATTTTATAAAATGTTTGAGAATTTTTAATTTCTTATATTATTCCAAAATTAAATAAAATTTATATTTAGAAAAATTCAAGAATTTACCCAAAATTATTAAATTTTTTTTGCTATTTCTATGAAAATTCTCATTAATGAATTTTTTTCATCAAGCTTATCATCATCATCATCAATTTTTCACCTTTATAAATATTTCCTTTTCTTTTCACAGTATGTGTTTACAAAGGAAGACAAAAAATACCATATAAAATTATCTAAATACTTTTTGCATTCAACAGCACAGTAAAAGAGTGAGTAAATGTGCTTGGGATGAGAAATTAATTAACATGCGTTGGAATGTTTGTTTGAATTCCGCAAAAAAGAAAAATAAATGGTTGAAATAAGAGGGATTCACCAAGAGAGAATTATTTTTTGTGAAGGTTTTTGAAATAACAAAACAACGTATGAGAGAGAGATAGCCAACAGTTCATGTGTTGATATTTTGTATTTGAGTAAGTGAAGAGGAAAAAAGTAAATTTTTCATGTGGTTGAATCGTCAAGTAAACCCAAGTAGCGAGAAAGAGAGCGAACTGTATAATTGACCTCATTAAATTTTCATGATCGCTTCAAAGGATTCTCCTCGAGCACACAAAAGGAGAGAAAGAGATAAATGAGAAAATATTTTTTTTATTCAACAGTAATTTTCAGAATATTTAAGTATGTAGCAAACAAAAACACACATATGAAAATTGAAATTGAAATGTGAAAATGTTTATTTAACAGATGAATAAATTTTGATTATGTTGACGATGATGGTTGGCTTGTTGATTTGTTGTTGGGTGAACTGTGTGTTAAGTTGATGTTTCTATTCAATTTCTATTCTTTCTCTACTTTTTACTTCTTTTTGTTCAGAATTGAATAATTTTTAATTCTCTTCAGGGTATGGACATTTGTTGTGAAAAGTAAAAATTTGAAATTAATCTATTGCAACCAAAAACCTGACCTTCATTAGGTCATTAAAAAAATTTTGAGAAATTTTTAATCTTGTAGGTTTCATGACAAACTATGGGTTTGTTGTAGTGAATCGAAATTACAAAAATGAAAAATTTTACATTGAATGATTTTTGAATAAAAAATTTTTAAATTTTTGGAAAAAAAGTTTGTTTATTTTTTTAAAATTATTTTTCTATATTTGATTTTAATTTGTTTGGATATTCAAAAAAAAAAATTCTTCTGGATTTGAAATTGTTTATAATCAAGATTTGAATTTTAATTCTTACTATAGTTTTACAATTTTTCAATTTCAGTTCTTGTTTTCAAATGAATATTTTACAAATTTAAAAACTTTACCAAATCATGATAGAAAAAAAAGAACTCAATGCGTAAAATATTGAATATCACATAGAGTAGCAGCCACAGTCACATATTAATATTTATATTAATTCAAATTGACATAAGGTCTTGTAAGTCATTCAACTAGCTGATGTTTTTTTATCTCATTCTCTTTATATTCTTTATTCTTTGCTACCGTAGAAAAAAAACTGTGGTCTATGTTCTTGCATGTCACTTAGTGAAACGAGACTAAATCTCAAGTATCTTAAGTAATCGACATGGGGCTTCGTTTTAATTTTCATCTCAAGTGGCTCTTTTATTTGTTCCATTTCATTTTTCAGCTTCGTAAAAATGATTTTTATTTTCTATCACTAAAACTCTGAAATTGCCGTTAAAGGCTCAACAAGTTGAAATGAAAATATTTGATTTCTCTCTCAGAAAGAGAAAAAAAAGGTTTCTGTCTATTTACTTTCAAACTTGTTTGCGTCAAGTCAATAGAAAATTGAAATAGAAGGTTTTTTTGTTCGTCCCTTGTGTTGCGCTTGAAGTGCTTCATGAATGATAATTACATCGTTAAGACACACATTAGTAGACTATAACGATGTAATTGAATGAGAATAATCGTGTATAATTCTATGTGGTCGATATAATATTTTTTTGGAGTTATAATTATTTTAATATAAACACAAGCACATTTGATGCTATGAAGATCAAACAGAAATGGGATATTTTTATGATTTTTTCATGCCACACATTTGAATATCATTTTTTTCTCTCTCTTTTGATCTCATTTTACTCACTTTTTATTTTTTTTGCTATCTACACACTCAGAATGATTTTTTTAAAAAAATACTAGGGATGTGTTTGGTTTGTAATTAAATATTGTGCCTCATTTTCTTTTGCCGATGATATTTAAACAAAAAAGCAGAAATAATTTTTTTATTCTCTTTCTCAATTGCTTTCTTGTTGGTTTAGGACAGGCAAGTTCTGTTTTGTGGTTGTTTGCACAAATCATCTTCACATCTTTTAATTTTTTCTTTTTTCTTTTATTTTTGAAAAAAGTGAGTTCTAAGAAAGTTTTTAATTTTTGTGTTTTTTGAAGAAATTTGACCACAAAAATGTTTGAATGTAGGGAAAAAATAACTTTGAATTATAGAAAATTTAAAGGTTTATTTTGAAAATTCCAGTTTGTATCGATTGTAAATTTTTTTGTTTTTGGTCATACTTTTTACTATCAATTTAAAATTTTCTCATATTTTTAACTTTCTAATTTTATATGAATGGTATTTAGTAATTGTTAAATAAGTTTCATAAATAAAAATTCATTACAAAGATTATCAAACGTAAATCAAAATTCAAATCTAAAAGTTTAATTGAAGAATATTTACTTAACACATCATCGTAATTTTTTGTAAATTTTCTCAAAAAATTATATTTTTTTTCAATATGAAATGCCATCCATTCATTCTGCCTAATTTTTACCAAAACACAAAAATAAAATTGTATTTTTTGAAGAGCAACACATGAGCAGAAAATATTTTTTTCAAGTGTTTTCTTTTTCGGCATCATCATTTACTCTTAATAACGAAGATATTTTACTAAATAGCCTAAATGAGAGAAAATTAATTGAGTTTTCAACCTACCGTAAACATTTACAGATCCAGCACAAAGGAAGATGAGCAAAGCATTGCAAATTGAATAATTAGCTCTTAAATGATGCATCATTTTTGCTGCTATTCATAAAAATTTCCTTTTTTCTATATTTATTTTCCCATTAAAGTAGTGCATGATTTTTTGTATAAAGTTTTATAATTTGACATCATCAGCACAGTATGAAATGTTTATTTTCTCACACGCACTCAGTAAAGAAATTTTTTTTCATAACTTCTCATTTCTCATCGTCAAGACCATTTGCTACTTAACACTTTCATTTATAGACTTGATTCATTTATTGAAAACAAACGAAAAAGATGAGAAAAACCAGTGACCAAGTACCCGTGTTGCAGATCGGTGTACTTAAGCGCATTTTTGGTGCCTAGATCAGAGTTTATAACAATTACAGAAATATTAGATGCGTTTGTAAAACAGATTCATGCGATAAGATATACTGGTTAAAGTAAATTTCAAATGTATAGGAAATTTCATTTGTAAGATTTGTGAGAATTCGAATGAAATAATTGAAATTTAAGTTGTAGCAAATAGCAGTCAATTAGGAATTTAGCAGCTATTTTTTGTTTTGTTTACATTTTCATATAGAAATATATTTTATGAAAACTCGAGTAATGTAATTGCTGCTAATAATCTTGATCTATTGAAATTCTCGGAATCGTCTTTATAATAAAATTTGTTGATTTGAAAATAACGATCAAATTTAAAATACACGAATTTGGTTACGCGCAGCTGAAAAATTTTTTTTCATCGCAGTCAACTTCGCGAAAAAAATTTTGTTTACAAATTTTCAAAATGAACAATTAATTCGCAATTTCCCAAGTTATATGACTAGTGACAGAAATATAAATAAGCGTCGCCGCACTAACTTTTTAGCACAAATCAAACACAACAAACCGGAAGTCGCTAGCTATTATAGTTTTTGAGATCTCAGAGGGACACCCGGGAGCCGAACAGCCAGCCAGCCACACTGATAAAAAAAATTTTAAAAAAAGTTTGTTAAATTTTTTTTTAAACTTGAAAAAATATTTTTAAGAAATTTTCTTAAATTTTTAGTAAATTTTATTAGAAAGAAAATTTTTAAAATCATATACTTCGCAAGCGCAATCAGGTACGAAAGAATGAAAAGGAAGAAAAATTTGCTTGATTTGATAGGAATTTTAAATTAGAATTCAATGTAAATCTTTAAAGTTCCTCTGAGTTTTTCGTTTATTGATGCTTATTTTGCGACTTATAATACAATCACATAAAGAAATAATTTCAAATAGCACAATTTTTCTTCTAAAAATTCAAAATGAATTTTAAAAAAATTTTGTTAAATTTTAAAAACTTTTTTAAAACTTTTTTTTGAGGTTTAAAAAACTATTTTTTAAAATTTAACAAAATTTTTTAGGATTTAAATCTAGCAAGTTTTTGTTAAAATTTCTTAACAAATTTAACAAATTTTTTTAAATTTTTTTTATGAGTGTATTTTAATAAACAGTCAGCCAGCCAAAGTGAATGTATAAGCTGCATTGTTGTTCCAAAAATGCGCTAAAAATTCTGAACGCGAGTTGTAAAAGATCACATAGAGTAAAAATGACAATAACAAATTAACGAGAATGGCAGTTTATTCAATATCAACAGCAATTTGTATTTCGCACTCTTTTTATAACCAAGCGGCTCTTGCTGTGTCCCAAATGTTTTTTTCTTATTCTTTTTCTTTTTATGAATTAATAACCCTGAAATGATCTTTCAAGTTATAACTCTTTCCCATGCGGTAAAATTTTTCTTTTTCAACATATTAAGCTTTATAATCTATGATGATGATGAAAATTTTCATATTCAAGAAATTTTCTTTTTTTTTTCACCGAGTATTAAGATAAACAACACTTAAAATGTATCAACACTTAATAATCCATCAACTCTCGACTCGAGACAGAAAAAGAAAATCAACGAAAGAAAAAATTTACGATAATTTTTTTTCTTTCTAACTTTCGTACGTAAAATTATGATCTTGAATCGTCAGCGACTCGCGACAGACTGAAAATTGTAACACACAAAAAAATTTTATTTTCTTAGTCAATGTGTAAAATGAAACACTTTTCTTTGTGAGGGAGAAAATGCGCAGAAGCTGCTGGCAGATATTTTGAAAATTTGAGAATTTTTCCTTCTTCTTTTGTTGATAAATTTTTTGAGTAAAGCACGTGGCCGATGGCAACAAAACAAAGGAAATAAAACATTGAAAGTGAAAGCAAAATCAGCGATAAAGAACAATAATGATTGTTTTCTACCGCAACTCTCACTACTTAATTGATTAATTGCTTCATCTTTACAACAAAACGGGAAAATTTGAATTTTTTAAACCAATTCGTGGCAATTCTCGCAGAAGAACAAAATAAAATTAATGACATACTTCAAAATAATTCAATTCAGTCTGAGAGTCAATAGACTTTCTTTCTTTCGTTTCTTTTTGAATGAATGTACTTCAGCATATTTAGGGTCAAGTGGTTGATGGTGGGCGACTTTGATCAGTTGTTGATAGATTTATTGTTTGTTTGAATTTGATTTCATTTAAATATTTTTAAATAAAGAATGATAATAGAGAAATTTAATGACAATTGTATGTGTTTGTTAAGATTTGATTTTTTGACCTCAAGAGATTTTTTTATTTTTGAAATTTTATTGACATTTAAATTTAAAATTTTTTCCGTTATTTTCAAAATTTTTAATTTTTTTTTGATCGAAATTTTCATTTTTCTTTTAACTTGACAGTTTTAAATTTAAAAATAGCGGTAAATTTAAAAATTTTAAATTTTAATAAAAGCATGAAAAATTAAAAACATATTTACGATTTCTTTGTCATTTCTGCCAATTCCTACAGTAATTTTTCATATTTTTAGCTAAAATTAATTTTTTTAATTCAATAAATTAAAACAAAACAAAATTTTTCCCAATACCAAATCGCTCATCAACTCGAACTGTGTTAAAAATGACAAATTACTATTCCCAAAATACTCATTCACTGGCGAGTGAGCGAGAAACTTTTTTTGCTTCTTTGTTGAAAGAATTGTAATTCAAATTGTCAAAATCAGATATTTCTACTCACTCACATGCTTCTTTTTATGCTTGAAAAACTCAAGGAAAAAAAGTACATTGATTAATGCGTTTTTCGGTTGATTTTCTATATCGATTTATGGAAGCGAAGTGAAACTCTGAAAATTTATATCAGCGGTAGTTGGTTTTGGTTTATTCACAAGTTCATTCGTTGAATAAATTTCTTTATTGATGATTCAAGCAGTAAAAATATTTTTTTGTTATGTAGAAATCAATGAATGTTTTTTTGTTTTTGTGTTTAGTAATAAATTTCTTTCCCTCTTGAAATTGGCTTTTTAACATTTTCATTCAAGCTAGTCTTTGAAAACCGCAAGAGTTGAAAGTTGTGTAGATATAGAAGTTTAGGGGTGCATATATAGACATGTATTAGAGTTCAATTGATCGTAAGATGGGTAAACGATAAGAAGTAATATAAATAAAATAAAATTGCTGCCGCTTCCTCTTAGTTGCGTGCAGTTAGTCTCTTATCCCTAAATTGAGACTTTTTTTACCAAGTCATCAACTTTTTGCTTACGCGAATTCTTTTCTTTTCTTCTTAGAAAAGGGATGATGATGAAAAACATAAAATCGAATGATTCTTATCTAATTTCATCTTATTAAGCTCTTAGAAAACCCTTTTTATAAATGA
The DNA here is from genome assembly GCA_018290095.1 of Polypedilum vanderplanki. Classification (NCBI taxonomy): domain Eukaryota; kingdom Metazoa; phylum Arthropoda; class Insecta; order Diptera; family Chironomidae; genus Polypedilum; species Polypedilum vanderplanki. Next base: position 16,763,459 of record CM031380.1, on the reverse strand, counting down.
AATCATTTTTATTATCAATCTAGGCCAAAAATCTTTTCGATGCGTAAGAACTTGAAGTTGACTTTGACTTGATAGAAATGATTAGGCATAAACATCATAATTTATGTTTGTAAAAGCAAAAGTTAATTTATTTGAAAATCATTACTGAAGTTATTTACAGAAGAAGAAAATTTTTCGCAATATTTAGATTAAATTTTCTTGTTTTGAAGAGAATTGAGCGGAAATAGCGAATGTTGCATCCTGTGCGAACAATTTTTTGTGATGATTTAATGTATCGTGTTGTTTTATGAGAAGTTGTAGAATGAAATGGAAATTTTTCTAGAATTATTTAGAGTTAATGAAAAAGTTTTAATTCAAGTTTTTTATCAAGTAAAGAAGTCAAGTCAAGAATTAAATGTCAAGTTTGGTAAAAAATAAGTCAAGTAATTATTAAGACAAGTCAAGTAAAATTTTAAGTCAAGTCAAGAACTAAAAACTCTTTGTTTTTAGCGCATTTTTGGAACAACAATGCCGCTTATATCTTCACTTTGGCCTGGCTGGCTGGCTGGCTGGCTGGCTGGCTGGCTGGCTGGCTGTTCGGCTGAGGGATGAGATCTCGAAAACTATAATAGCTAGCGACTTCCGGTTTGTTGTGTTTGATTTGTGCTATCGAGTTATTGGCGGCATTCTTCATTAGAATGTTGTCACTTATTGCATTAATTAGGAAATTACGAATTTATATTTCCAAATTGAAAAATGTAAACAAAGCGAAGTTAGCTGCGAAAACGATTGCAGCGCCACCAACGGCAAATATTAGAACTACAAATATTTTGAATTTTACTCAACCGTTTTTTTCAAGTCAATGAAATTTTTTATAAGATTTTGTAAATTCAGAGTCTGAAACCGTTCGGTATTTTACTTGCAAATAATTAAAAAACAACTAAAACTTATTCAATTAAAATTTTCAACTAAATCCAACTAAAATTAAATCGATTAGGCTTTAATATTTAATCGAATAAATTTAAGTTGATTTTTAGTTATTTGTAAAACGGTTTCTGACTCTGGTAAATTGAACTTCAATTGAAAACGTTCGCCGTACTTTAATGCATTAGAATTTTATAAATATCTTTTTCCCTATATTTTTAATTTATTTCGATCAAATTATTTTAAAGTGTAAATTTTTTCTCAAACGAATCTAATAATTCTGTAATTTGTTAACATACACTGATCTAGGCAACAAAAATGCGCTAAAGTAATCCGTCCTATGGCGGACACTTTTCCACTCGTTTGATTTTATTTTGGATTTTTTTCATACAAATTAAAATAAAATTAAAGAGTTCTCAGGCCTTGATTCAAGTAATATTCTTATTTGTCAAAAAATTCACTTTCAATGCTTTACAAAACTAACAAAAAATGTTTTACTTCCTTGCATAAACTTCATCCCTTTTTTCATCACACAAGAGATTTAACTATTTCATTCCATTATCCTTAACAACAAAAGTAAAAGAAACAAGAGTAAAACTAAAATCTACAATATTACAGGTTCTTGAACACTAAAACAGCATCATATTAAATAAGTTTTGTTGTACTTAGGAACTCTGCTGATGTTTCAACTTTTTTGGACTATTTTTATGTTGAATATCGCTCTTATGACTTTATTGTTTATGTTTCTCTTCTATAAGTGCAAGACAAACTTCTTCTTGCAAGTTTTAGCACAAAAAAGTCGTAAATTTTCTTTCTTAAGAGAATATTTACAGCCGCGGTTGCTTGCCAACAAATTTCACTAATTCAATTTACCAATTTGCGTCTACAAAAAATGCGAACAGTCTGTTCAGTAACTAAATATTTTAGTAAATGTGCGAATTTGATCTTAAAATTGTCATGAGATTAGCATAAAATTTCAACCCATATGAATGAATAGAAAATTTTTCATCAATTCCAAATGATCCGGATAAACTGCTTTAATGGACTTCAGACTGATGAAATTTAATAATTTTCTATTGTCATGGATTATTATTGCTTTATTGCCTGGAAATCTGTTAAAAACTCTTGGAAATATGAGGAGAATGCGTAGGGGTTGTGAAAAAATCCCACTCAAAGAAGAATAGTTCAAATGGTAAATGATGAAATAATCACTACTAAATCTATAATAGTAGAAATGTTTAAAGCTAATTAATTTTCACTATTTCGGTCAAAGAAGGTAAAAATGTTCACCCCTAAAGACAAACAATAGTTTTGAGTTCAAACTGTGCCAACTAGATGCGTAATTTAAAATAAATGTTACGGTACATGCACTTCAAAGCATGCATGAACAGGGTAAAGAAGAGAATTAAAATCTCAGCAGTTGCACAGTTTAACACCCATGGGCTTAGAGCTGCAACTGTCTGCTTTTTTATTTATATTTAAATACTGCCACTATCAGCAAACTATTTTTATTATTTTTCATTTAAAAAAGTTTCTCTTTATTGTCGTTGTGTAAACAATTTTTATTAATAAATTCTTCAGAAATAAAAAAAAGAACTTCTGGTTCTTGCATCAGATGTTGCTCGCAGAAAAGATGTAAGCATAGAGTCAATAAATTCTTCAAATGTTTATCCAAAGATTAATTTATGACATTAAAGAGATTTGAAAAATGTCTTTTTGAAGAATTATGAGGTTTTTTATATGTATATGTCGGTTATTGCGTAATTGTATGATACATACGCTTATGAATGTAGTGAAGACGATGATTATATGGATTCATAAAAGAGCACGTTTGATAGGATTAGAAAGAAAGAGGAAGAGTTGGCGAATTAAAATGATATTTTTAGAATAGAAAATTGGTGAAATTGAAAATTTTTAAATTTATTGCATAATAAAATTTAATATTATTTGTGCTCTTTTATGTTTTAGCTTTGAGATTTTCTGAAGTTATAAATTTTGAATTAAAATTATGGGTTTTTATTAGTTACTTGATTATATTTTGTTCAATAAGTTTTAAGTTCAAAGTTATATTTCACTCAATTTGCACATAAAATCGAATTCAATTCTTAATTGTTATACAAAATATTCAAAAGTTGTTGGTTTTTTTTGCAAAAATTGTTTTACTTTTTTTAAATTCTATGTTTTCAAAATTTCATTATTTTTGTCAAAATAAATATTATTTAAAATTTGGTACCTTTATATGTTGATGTTTTCCATCTAAGTTTAAGAATTTCGTTGGAAAAAATTATTACATTAGAAGAATTCAAAATTCAAATTTTGATCGATTTAAAAATAACGTTTCATCTACTTATTTCGTATCTTTTAACTTTTTTGCAATTTTATTTTGAAATTAATTTTAAATTTTTTACAGCATGAAAGTTCTCATCATAAATCAAAATTCGTATTCTCTTCAATAAAAGAAATGCAAAAAGTCAACAACACAAAATTTATAAAGCATAAAAGCAAAAATCAATTGAGCCATAAAGATCAGTCATTCATTTTTATTATCATATTTTACAGCGAAATAAGTCAACTGAATCGAAAAAAATCCCCAAACCCATCATCTTCATCAAACTCGAGGCGGCAAAGACAGCACAACGAAGGAAAGAAGGAAACCATGTGTTGGATGATGTTTATGATCATCATGTTTAGTGTAAGCGAGCCGATGCAGCTATAACGGGCGCAAAAAGAGTTGTTTATTAGTCTTTATGAGAAAATAATATTTACACAATGAGCAAGCATTAAAGAGTCAAAGCCAAGCCATGCATCACCCTAACATTCGTCTTCATAAAACTAATATTTCTTTGACAATAAACAAAAACCGAATGTGAGTGAGAAAGAAAGAAAATTTCGGAAAAGAATTTACATATTTTAAAGAGAAAGAACAAAAATATCGCAGAAATCGAAAAAAAGAATTTGTTTCATTCGTTGCCTCAAAAATTTGTATTTACGATTAAACAATGAAGTTCTTTTTGTTATTCATGAACTCAAACAAGCGACATACTTCTTAGGAAGAAAAATAACAAGAAAATTTGTATATTTTAGTTGTTAGTAGAATTCCACTCTTTTTTCTCTGTTCTGTTTCTGTTCTTTATTGTTTTTATGAAAAGAGTATAGCAAGGCGATGAAGGGAGTGAAGAATGTGCATCCTGAAATAACATATGAATGAGAAAGAGAAAAATTGAAATTTTATATCGAGTGGAAAATCTCTTAAGAATTATTAAATTGGTAATATTCATGGCAAATTGAGAAGGGTTAGCAGATTGAGTTTAAAGTTTTTATTTTTTGTTTTTATTCGCATTTCAAGTGCCATTGGTAAGACGTTGAAAATTTTTCATTTCAAATGAAGGAGAAAATTAAAATTTCTTTTTTTAGGTTTTAAATTTTTTTAGTTTTTAATATTTGGTATTTGAAACTTAAACTTTATAGAATTTTTATTGACAAAATGTTGTCTACATTTTAAAATTTAATTGAAATAACAATAAACTACTTCGAAAGTTTACATTCAAATCTTGAAACTCTTATGCGTTCTGAATTCTTTTTTTAAAACTTTTATTTTCGTATCTTGAAAATCAGAGTCCGAAACCGTTTGAAATTTTAGTTGCAAATAACTTAAAATCGACTAATTTTATTCGGTTAAAAATAAAACACTAACCGGTTAAATTTTGGTTGATTTTTAGTTGAAATTTTTAACCGGTTAAATTTTAGTTGATTTCTAGTTGAAAATTTTAACCGGTTAAAATTTAGTTGATTTTTAGTTGAAGATTTTAACCGGTTAAAATTTAGTTGATTTTTAGTTGAAATTTTTAACCGGTTAAAATTTAGTTGATTTTTAGTTGTTTGTTCGGATAAAGTCAACTAATCCGAACAATTTTAACCGGTTAAAATCAACTAATCCGAACAATTTTAACCGGTTAAAATTTTCAACTAAAAATCAACTAAAATTTAACCGGTTAGTGTTTTATTTTTAACCGAATAAAAATTAGTTGAATTTTAGTTATTCGTGAAACGGTTTCGGACTCTGTTGAAAATTAATTTTTTTTTTTAATATTTCAATGTTTTGGTTCAGTTTGAAAATTCTGATTAACTCTAATTTTTAGTTCATTTTTATTTTATGAATTTTTCAAATGTTTCTATTTTTAAATTGACCAAATATCAGTTAAATTTTAAAAATCAAATTAGAAATTAATTACTAAACTGCAAGGTCTAAAATTTAAATCTTGTAATCCAAAGATTTTTCATTTATTTTTTTGCCATATTTAATTTAAATTTTTTGCAATTTTTTATTCCAACATCTTAATTAGCACTGCCTCGCCTTTTATAAATCAACAAACATCTTAAAGTCATCACAGAAATGGCTCGAGTCACTCTATTAATGTATGACCGCACTTAACATCTTTACATTGCTTACATGATGAATGAATGAATTGAAGATTAATATTTTTTCCTTCATCAAAGCGAGTTGACATTTGTACAAACAAAAAAATGTCTCCGATGAGTAAATATTTAGTTTAATTTAATTTTTTACATTCATAGATGAACGAGTTGTCATCATAAGTGAGATTTTTACGCAAAAAAGAGAGAATTCTTTGAACAAATGTTTGCGGTGTGAGATGAATGGAATGAAGATAGAGAGGAAGTTTAAAGAGTTCAAATGAAGATCTTTGTCTGTTTGCACATTATTAAAATGAACGAATCGAGTAAGCTCACATCTTGTCAAAATAATGACAAATTTCTTCCATTTTCATCTTTTTTTTCGTTTGATTAAGCGAACACAAATATTGTGATATGAATTATTAGTTGCTTAATGAATCGATGAATGAATGTGAATTGTGAAATTATTGACATGAAATGAGATGAGAAAGAAGAGACCGCCATTTAAATAACATATTTTTAAGCTGATAATTATCATGTAGCGATTATTTGACATGAGGAATCAATGTACATTGAATGTGACATGAGTTGATAATTATATATGCATACATAATATGCATATTGAATTATTTTTTAATATCATTATCGAATGTCATGATTTGAAGAGATTTTTTTTAAAAATGGATTTTTATAATCATTTTAATTTATAAAAATAATTGAAAAATATTTAAAATTCACAATTTTGAACAGCTGTTTTAAAAAATTTACACATTATTTTCATCTTTGAGATGCAATCTAAACTGTTACAAAAAACTACATTAATTTTGAACTCCTATTGAATTTTTAAACTTCAATAAATTTAAAAAAATGTTTATGAAATTGTTAATAATTCTGAAAATTAAGTTGAAAAAAATAAATAACATTTTCAAAAAGGTAAATTCTAATCTTGAATATTTTTCAGACCCTTGTATACTCTTTTTGCCTTTTTAAAATTGAAATCTTATAATTTTTTTTTTATTCCCGAAGTATTTAAAATTAATTATTTCAACACGGAGAAAAATATTTTATAACTGGCATAAAGTTTTTTAGATTTGTCCCTATAAAGTCAAATTTATAAGCGTTAAAATGAAAATTTATAAGTGTTATAATTTTTTTATGACAGTTAAAAAAGTTTTATAACAGTAATAAATTATTTTCAACTGTCATAAAAAAATTATAACACTTATAAATTTCTTTTTAAGGCTAATAAATTTGACTTTATAGTGACAAATCTCAAAAACTTTATGCCAGTTATAAAATATTATTTTTCTCCGTTAAGTTTCTAAAAAAAATTTAATATCATAAAAAATCGCGCCAAAGTCAAACACAAAAATTTTTCCACATCAACCATGTTTGATGTGTTTTTTTTTTTGAAAAAAAGAATTTTTAAACACTGTCCTGAGGGAAGATGAAAATAATAAAATTTGTAAAAGTGTAGTATGTTAATAACACGACAGATGGAATATCCAACAAAGCGAAAAAGTGAAATTAAAATTCATCACAGAAAAAATAATTTTTAATTTTTGCATGTCAATACCAGATGCCCTTCCTTTTTCTATCGATATCTTTCACATTCACTCTTTGTTAACTAAACTAAAAATACACTTCTCTGTGTCTTCGTTTGATGTGAAGCAGCAGCAGCAATAACAGCAGTTAAATATAAGAGATGTTGATGTTGAATTCGTGCAGAATTGAGAAATTTCTTCAGGGGACTTTGGTGCAAAAATATAATTAATCTTAATTCATTCTGGATATTATGAGTATAGCCATTGATATCTTCCTTCGACTGCACTTCACTATCTCTCTACTTCTCTTCTTTCTTTTGGCTGGTTGATTCTGGTATTGTCTCGAAGGGATAATCTTCTTTCTCACTCAAGCGAAAGAGCACACACATGTAATTTTTATGAGGAAATTTTTTGCTTTTGTTTAGTTAGTTATGGGGAATTGAAGTGCATTTTCTGTCTTTTGAATTTTTTAGGATTATAAATTTTTTTAAAAAATCATTGAAAAACTTTACTGATGAAACAGAGAAATTATATTATTTTTGAAAGTTATTTGTTTACTAATATCAGTGCCGACACTGATAATTAAATCCTAATAATTTCAAGATCAAAATTTTAACGTATTATTCAAAGCAAAGGCATAGAAACATAAATTAATTCAAATAAGAAACATTAATAGTCTGCTGGGCTTCCCAGAAATGAAATCTTGAAATTGTTTACGAAAATTGTTTGTAAATTTTACAAAAAACCAACAAAACTTTAAATTTAAATTAAAAAAATTAACAGAATTTTCGAAAAATAAATTCTAATCTTAGAAATAATACAATATAGCATTATTAACTTTTTTGTTCCTCCTACATTTCAAAATTTAAATTTTCAATATAATTTTATGAAGATTTTTTTTTTGCTTTTCAAATTTCAAGAATATTTTTAAAGCTTTGACAAACTGCATCAATATTTTGCATAAAAAACTTGTTAAAATAATGCAAAGGCAAAATATGATGATGAATCAATACTTTTTATTCCTTCTTTATTTTCTATGCTGTTGTTGTATTTTATGTGTGTAGGAAACTACCAGAGCAGCAAGTTTACCTTATTCTTTAATCTACTGTGTGCTGGCTGTTACACTCCAACCAATGTACATAATTTTAATGCTTTTAATTGAAATAGCTTGAGGGCGACGATGAATGCAATAGCAATTGCAGACTTTTGAGAAAAGAAAAAATATAACAATGCTATAATATATGTACATATAATGTGCTGAGGTAAAAAAGTGCAGTTCTTCGCATCTTTTTCATCTCACTCATCGTAATTTACTTATCGTGATCTCACTCATCAAAAAAGTAAAATAAAATAAAAAATCAGAGATGTGTGCTCAAATATTGAATTATGGGGTTGCTTACGGAATGAAAAATTGTGCATAATTTCATTATCATAACATCGACAATCGACATTTTTATTTTTATAAATCTTTCTCAATTTCCATGATTGACGTTAAGGATTTTTTTTCTTGAAGAAGGAAATCAACCATTGACGGCAATTAAATTTTTTCCTCTTTTTATTCTCACTTGCAATACTTTTGAATTTTATGAATAAATAAAATTTTTTCACTTTCCGCCCTCTAATAATGCAAATAAATTTTTTTCTTCACTCGTGACTGGCATTGAGTGCAATAAATATTGAAAAGAAATAATTTCGACTTGATTTTTTTAATTTTTTGTTGATAAAAAAGTCAATTAGAATGTGCAATATGGTTAAGAAATCGAGAGTTGTTTTTAAAGGAATTATGGTAAAAAAATTATTGTTGGAAATATCATAAGATTTGAAAAAGAAAACTGTTGTATAAGTAAAAGATTCAAAAAGATTCTTTTCAACTTTCATACATAAAAGTATTTTTTATAAGATTTGAATTTAACTTAAATTTGTTAAAATAAATTTTTAGTAATTAAATTTTATTGAAGAATCACAAAAAAATATAAATTCCTTTCTATTTAGCTATTTTCAGGTAATTTCTATAAAAATTCTTCCAGAGCCTGAAACCATTCTATGTATATCTAAAAATCAGTTTGATTACTCGAGTAAAACTTAATTTTTTACTTGAGTAAATTGAGTTGATTTTTAGTTATTTATAAATATAATTTAAAACAATTTTGAACCCTTCCCTTTTCTATTTAAAATTTTAAAAAGGTTTCAAAAATTCAAAATAAAATTTTCAATAATTTGTATTATATTTGATAAAAGAAAGTCATTATTTGATTCTAATGCATCATTCAAGTTTCACAAAACCATCAACTCATTGCTAAAAAGAGAATTTTATTGAGATTGATTGCAATTTCCGATTGTATAGAAGCAGCAGCTGATTGATCATTCACTAACTCTTTTTTCACTGTCAATGCAAGCACACATATAAAATAAAGTATTAAATTGAAATTTAATCTCAATTGCAAATGTCAAAAGAAGAAGAATGATAATAATGCAAAATTAGTCATACAAACAAAGATAAAGTAAAGAGAAAAAAATGTGAATTCAATTTACTGCTCTTTGCCCTCTTTTCTGATTTTTATCAGAGCAGTTGACTAATGCTCTTAGCATTTTAAAACACATCATTCTGAATAAGTGATGATGAAGAAATCCTTAAAAATAAGTAAGAAAAATGAACTTGTGTGTGGCAACTGTGCGCATATCGACCGTATGATCATCCAATTTAGTTGTCAAATGCAGAACTAAAATTTCATTCTTTAACATTCCGAAAAGGAAGAAATAGTAGCTCAATTTTATGCATTTTAAGCGGAAAAATGAGTTGAAAAAGGTTTGGAAACTTTGAATTATATTTTAAATTTAACTCGGTTTTAAATGGAATTTTATTAGAAAATTATTATTGATTCCTAGTAAGTGAATATTTTATAGGTCTATAATATTTCTAAGTCAACTTGATTGAGAATTTCAAGTCAACTTGATAAAAATTTAAGTATCTAAACCTCGTTTGTTAATTAAGAAGAAGAACCTACGGGGTGTATCATATACATTTTACTCACCTAATATTGCTGCCACTACTGACATGAACATCAATAGAATATCCAATTTCAAAATCATGATTTCACTTTTTTATTTTATTTCTTCTACTCAAATAAAAGTTTGAAAGTAATAAATTTTCATGCCTTTATCATCACTTCCATATGTCAAGGACTATTTTATCTTTATCACTTTCAGCGACATTTCATGTCCACACTGACTTAATGATGCATTTCATGTCCTTACTGCATTTTTGTCCTTGCACGCTTGAACAAGAATCAAATTATTTTTTTAAAAGGTTCAAGGATCTTTTTCCTTATCTTTCTCTATTTCTCTGTATGTGCCATTCACAATATTCTGTAAAAAAGAGAGAAAGAGAAAGAAGATATAGAATTAATAGCTTTATTGGTTTTAAACACGAGACAGCTGGAAATCTATTAATTTTCATATCTGCATTTTTATGGAGCCCTCGAAAAATAGACATATCCATCTATAGAATATAAAAATGAGACGTGTGTGCTTCTTTATTTGAGAATAAAAAATAAATTTATGTATATTGAAATAAATAAATTTTTTTCACAACTTTGGTGTTCCTAAAATGGAGCGTTTTTAATAATTTATTTGAAGGTTGAAAATTAATAAAAATAATAAATTGAAATGAGTGACCAGCCCAATTTGAAAAGAACTTCTTCTTCTTTTTTGTTGTCGCCCGCATTCTTATGAGACAGAAATTGATCCAATTGTGCATGGTCTTCACTTTTTTTGACGATCATAACACAACAATTTTTAATCTTTTAATTATTTCATTCATGAATATTCTGAGAATTGAATTTTTTTTTCGATCCTTCATTCATCCATTGCATATATTATACATAAAAAGATGCATGTGATAAGGTTGGGATACTTGAAAATTTTTAAAATTATTTGGTTTTTGTAGAGTTTTCTTAATTATTCAAAAATTTGTAGAGTTTCTTTTAAAAATTTGTTTTGCAGACTTTTTTGTAGAATTTTTTTTCGTTATTTTTTACAAAATTTTGAAACTAAAAAATTCATTAGATTTTTTCTGTTCAATTAAAATTAAAGTCTTGTTTACTTCATTTTGATATTCAAAATTTACAATTAATAATTTTTATCGTTGATTTTTTATTAATTATTAATTTCAATCCATAAAATCTTAATAAAATTCTTCACAGAATAAAAAAGAAATTCTTTTATTCATAAAAAGATTCCCATCCTTATTAGGCATCTGATGGATAATTTCATTAGCATTATAATTAATTAATTTTCATTTTTTTCGGCTTTCAACTCTTTACTTTTTTTGACGTTTCTTCAACGATCTTTCACACTTTGTTTTTATTCTTAGAGATCTGACTAATTTTTGTCGAAACTCCTCTCATTCTATTTTTTTCTGATGTTGCGCGACTTGAGTGAACTTTATTCGGCTATTAACAATTCTTGAATGATTTAATTTCTCGATTTTCCTTTTGTTTAACTCCGAAATTGAATAAAAAATATTAAAATAGACGCAGATCTGAAATTGTGTGATAGACAGGCATGAGATGAGAAGAAGAGGAAGAGTAAAAAAAGAAAAGAAAGATCTATCGATTTTGTAACTAGAAGGTAAGCAAAGCAGGCAAGAGAGAAGAACAAGAATTCTTGTTTTGAAGAGCACCGAATGAAGCACAATAGAGAGAATTCCGATGTCTGTTGCGATCGAATATGAGAAAGAAGGCAGATAAAGATCTCTTCTTGAGGATGATGGTTTGTTAGACAAAGAATTTGTCTTATTTCTTATTGTTGAGTGCGCGCTCAAATGAGATAAAG
>CM031380.1:16738004-16751745 GCA_018290095.1 Polypedilum vanderplanki | reverse complement strand
ATATACATAATTTATTTTTTATTCTCAAATAAAGAAGCACACACGTCTCATTTTTATATTCTATAGATGGATATGTCTATTTTTCGAGGGCTCCATAAAAATGCAGATATGAAAATTAATAGATTTCCAGCTGTCTCGTGTTTAAAACCAATAAAGCTATTAATTCTATATCTTCTTTCTCTTTCTCTCTTTTTTTACAGAATATTGTGAATGGCACATACAGAGAAATAGAGAAAGATAAGGAAAAAGATCCTTGAACCTTTTAAAAAAATAATTTGATTCTTGTTCAAGCGTGCAAGGACAAAAATGCAGTAAGGACATGAAATGCATCATTAAGTCAGTGTGGACATGAAATGTCGCTGAAAGTGATAAAGATAAATAGTCCTTGACATATGGAAGTGATGATAAAGGCATGAAAATTTATTACTTTCAAAACTTTTATTTGAGTAGAAGAAATAAAATAAAAAAGTGAAATCATGATTTTGAAATTGGATATTCTATTGATGTTCATGTCAGTAGTGGCAGCAATATTAGGTGAGTAAAATGTATATGATACACCCCGTAGGTTCTTCTTCTTAATTAACAAACGAGGTTTAGATACTTAAATTTTTATCAAGTTGACTTGAAATTCTCAATCAAGTTGACTTAGAAATATTATAGACCTATAAAATATTCACTTACTAGGAATCATAATAATTTTCTAATAAAATTCCATTTAAAACCGAGTTAAATTTAAAATATAATTCAAAGTTTCCAAACCTTTTTCAACTCATTTTTCCGCTTAAAATGCATAAAATTGAGCTACTATTTCTTCCTTTTCGGAATGTTAAAGAATGAAATTTTAGTTTCTGCATTTGACAACTAATTGGATGATCATACGGTCGATATGCGCACAGTTGCCACACACAAGTTCATTTTTCTTACTTATTTTTAAGGATTTCTTCATCATCAACTTATTCAGAATGATGTGTTTTAAAATGCTAAGAGCATTAGTCAACTGCTCTGATAAAAATCAGAAAAGAGGGCAAAGAGCAGTAAATTGAATTCACATTTTTTTCTCTTTACTTTATCTTTGTTTGTATGACTAATTTTGCATTATTATCATTCTTCTTCTTTTGACATTTGCAATTGAGATTAAATTTCAATTTAATACTTTTTTTATATGTGTGCTTGCATTGACAGTGAAAAAAGAGTTAGTGAATGATCAATCAGCTGCTGCTTCTATACAATCGGAAATTGCAATCAATCTCAATAAAATTCTCTTTTTAGCAATGAGTTGATGGTTTTGTGAAACTTGAATGATGCATTAGAATCAAATAATGACTTTCTTTTATCAAATATAATACAAATTATTGAAAATTTTATTTTGATTTTTTTGAAACCTTTTTAAAATTTTAAATAGAAAAGGGAGGGTTCAAAATTGTTTTAAATTTATATTATAAATAACTAAAAATCAACTCAATTTACTCAAGTAAAAAATTAAGTTTTACTCGAGTAATCAAACTGATTTTTAGATATACATAGAATGGTTTCAGGCTCTGGAAGAATTTTTATAAAAATTACCTGAAAATAGCTAAATAGAAAGGAATTTATATTTTTTTGTGATTCTTCAATAAAATTTAATTACTAAAAAATTTATTTTAAACAAATTTAAGTTAAATTCAAATCTTATAAAAAAATACTTTTATGTATGAAAGTTGAAAGAATCTTTTTGAATCTTTTACTTATACAACAGTTTTTCTTTTCAAATCTTATGATATTTCCAACAATAATTTTTTTACCATAATTCCTTTAAAAACAACTCTCGATTTCTTAACCATATTGCACATTCTAATTGACTTTTTTATCAACAAAAATTAAAAAAATCAAGTCGAAATTATTTCTTTTCAATATTTATTGCACTCAATGCCAGTCACGAGTGAAGAAAAAAATTTATTTGCATTATTAGAGGGCGAAAAGTGAAAAAATTTTATTTATTCATAAAATTCAAAAGTATTGCAAGTGAGAATAAAAAGAGGAAAAAAATTTAATTGCCGTCAATGGTTGATTTCCTTCTTCAAGAAAAAAAAATCCTTAACGTCAATCATGGAAATTGAGAAAGATTTATAAAAATAAAAATGTCGATTGTCGATGTTATGATAATGAAATTATGCACAATTTTTCATTCCGTAAGCAACCCCATAATTCAATATTTGAGCACACATCTCTGATTGTGTTCCTAAAATGGAGCGTTTTTAATAATTTATTTGAAGGTTGAAAATTAATAAAAATAATAAATTGAAATGAGTGACCAGCCCAATTTAAAAAGAACTTCTTCTTCTTTTTTGTTGTCGCCCGCATTCTTATGAGACAGAAATTGATCCAATTGTGCATGGTCTTCACTTTTTTTTGACGATCATAACACAATAATTTTTAATCTTTTAATTGTTTCATTCATGAATATTCTGAGAATTGAATTTTTTTCTTTTTTGATCCTTCATTCATCCATCGCATATATTATACATAGAAAGATGCATGTGATGAGGTTGGGATTCTTGGAAATTTTTAAAATTATTTGGTTTTTGTAGAGTTTTCTTAATTATTCAAAAATTTGTAGAGTTTCTATTAAAAATTTGTTTTGGAGACTTTTTGTAGAATTTTTTTTTGTTATTTTTTACAAAATTTTGAAACTAAAAAAATTCATTAGATTTTTCTGGCCAATTAAAATTAAATTCTTGTTTATTTCATTTTGATATTCAAAATTTAGTTTTAATAATTTTTATCGTTGATTTTTCATTAATTATTTAATCCACAAAATCTCAATAAAATTCTTCACAATAAAAAAGAAATTCTTCTGTTCATAAAAAGATTCCCATCCTTATTAGGCATCTGATGGATAATTTCATTAGCATTATAATTAATTAATTTTCATTTTTTTCTCGGCTTTCAACTCTTTACTTTTTTTGACGTTTCTTCAACGATCTTTCACACTTTGTTTTTATTCTTAGAGATATGACTAATTTTTGTCGAAACTCCTCTCATTCTATTTTTTTCTGATGTTGCGCCGACTTGAGTGAACTTTATTCGGCTATTAACATTCTTGAATGATTTAATTTCTCGATTTTCCTTTTGTTTAACTCCGAAATTGAATAAAAAAATATTAAAATAGACGCAGATCTGAAATTGTGTGATAGACAGGCATGAGATAGAGAAGAAGAGGAAGAGTAAAAAAAGAAAAGAAAGATCTATCGATTTTGTAACTAGAAGGTAAGCAAAGCAGGCAAGAGAGAAGAACAAGAATTCTTGTTTTGAAGAGCACCGAATGAAGCACAATAGAGAGAATTCCGATGTCTGTTGCGATCGAATATGAGAAAGAAGGCAGATAAAGATCTCCTCTTGAGGATGATGGTTTGTTAGACAAAGAATTTGTCTTATTTCTTATTGTTGAGTGCGCGCTCAAATGAGATAAAGTGAATCTCATTTTCTCATTATTTTCCGCTTCTATTCATCACAATAATTCATAATTTATTTTTGTATTTCTGTTTGGATTTTTGTTCGTTAACAAAAGTTTGATTTATTCAATATTTCGAAGTTCAGGCAAAATCATTTCAGTTTTGACTCCTACGTATATGTGTATGTTATTTGTAACTGACTGACTGCTTCTGCTATGTCCATATATAAATATCGCTCTATGAAATTGCGACACACAATCTTATGAGAATTTTTAGCTTTCTAGAGCTCATTTGAATTCAAGGGAAGAGAATAATTTTTTTTAGACAAATTTGTAGCTTTCAATTTTTTTTGTGACACAACATTTGTTGCATAACAAAATATTTATAAAATTTTTTCAAGATGTAACTGATTTAAAGCCGCTAGGCTAATATCACGAAATTTCATTTATCATTTTCTTATATGTATTAGTTCAGTTTATAAAATAAAAAGAATTATTATTATTATAAAATTTTCTAAATCATTATTTTTCAATATTAGAAAAAGCTGTTTAATTTTGTAAATTTTTCGAATAAAAATTTTTATTTTAAATTCTAGTTCTAAAAATTAAAACTTCAATTTTTTTTTTATTTGCAACATTTGTTGCGCAACATATTTTTAAATTCTAAAAATCCGTTATATATTAATATTTTTTCAAAATTTCTGTTTTTAAAAAAAATTATAAAATACTTGTAAAAAATAAAATGTTTCTATCTTTGCTATTTTTAGTGTCATAACCCCTTGATATATAATTATGATAATCTCTACTTAAGCCTTTTACACAATTGAGTCGTTGATTGCATGACTTGTGCGAAATTAACTAGCTGTCTATAAAATGAGATTCTACCTATGTAGTGCTCTTCAAACTGTCTCAACTTTATATGTCACTCAACTCACCGTAAAATAGAAGAAAAAAAACATTTTTTGTTGATATTGGTCAATTTAAATGCTTCTAGAGCGCGACTATCGGCAGTTATTTATTTTTTTATTTCTAATAAATTTTAATTTTATTGACACTTCTTGCTGCTCGCTCCTCTCACCTATTTGCATTTTTTGCCATATATAAAAGAAAACATCGAAAAAAAGTGTGACTGACTGGCAGCAAGCAAGAAAGAGAGAATTTTTTTATTATTATTTTATTTTTTATTTGTCAGTTCATGAATTGAAAGGTAGAAGAAGGAAGGAGGGAAAAGAGAAGCACACGATAGTGTAAGAATCAACAATCAACAAACCGCAACGCTTTTAAAAGTAAAAATATTTAAATTGATATCATAAATAATCCTAAACAGTGATTTTAAATTTAGAAAACTTCTTTTATGGAAATTGTCATTTTTGTTAGCTGGCGAGTAAAAAATAGAAAAAATAATTTAAAGTGTATTTGACTATAAGAGAGAGACACATTCAATTGCACTTTTTTTTCTCATCTTAACAACACAAGCATTTCACTTCACTAAAGCGCTAAACTGTCAACTTCTTTTAAATTATTGTGCATTGTTGTTATTTATACACTTCAACTTTTTATTTGTTTTTCTTTTATTTTTTCTCTCTGTGTAGAGAGCTCTAACATTAGGATGATGTTAATCGGCTGTGCATATTTTCAAGCTTGAAAACAATTAGGGAATATTCAGATATTAAATATTGTGAAATTTTGGTCATTTTGACTTAATTTGTAACGTTGATCATCTTAAACTTTTTTATTAAAGCAAGGATTAAAAAATAAATCCTATTTAAAATATTTGAACGTTACGTTTTATTTTGACAACTCCTTTGACAAAAAAAGAAATTCTTTAGTATTTCTTTTATTAATAGACGATTTGCGGCACACACATACATAAAAAGTTTCGCTTTACTCAATTTCATCTTCATTCTCGCTAATTTTCTGTATCAAATAAATTACACTTTTTTAAGCAAGACATCTCTTTGTATTTTTATTTTTTTATCTTTTTCGCTTTCAAGCTGCCTCGATTTTTGTTGTCGAATTTAATTAATCCCATTTAACACACAATCATTTAATTTCATTATTGAAATAAAAATAAAAAAAAATTTCTTTACCCTCAAACTATCAAGCAAAAGAATAATCCAATTTTCGTCCAAAATTTATGATTTTTTAAATTGATCTTTTGGCACTGCAAAAATAAAATAAATTTTATTCACGATCACACGCCGAGAAAAATAAAAAATAATTTTTTTGCGTGAAGAAGAATTTTTTTTCGAGTCAAAATCGTTCGCGTGCTAAATGGCAACTGAAATTGAAGCAAAAAGGATTACATCGTAACGGCATCAACGTCCGCCGCGATAAAACTAAATTCATGAAATTGCATGCGATGTGAAAATCACAGACAGATTTTCTGTGAATCGTAGCTGATTTTTGTTGTGAGAGAAAATTCGAAACGATGTGAGAATGAAACATTTTGAGAGAAATGAGAGTGAGAATTTTGTTTTGAAACATTGAACGAATGTTTTGATGTTTTTGTTGTGTTTTTAACATTTTATTGTTTAAGTGCGCAATGTGTGTGAGAATCGTTTATTCAATTAGTGAACAATTTCAAGAATTTATAAAGCAATGTTTGGTTAATTTGCAGAGACGGTGAAAAGTTTTTTAGTAATTTTTATCTGATTTTTGAATTCTTGTCTTAATGAATTTTCGAATGTTTTAAGAAAATTATTAAAGTATGATTCTGATTAATTATGTATTTTTTTACTTGAACTTTAAGAAAAGCTAGAGATTTAAAATAATTGATTTATTTTATTCGAGTTGAAAATTTTTCTGACAATAGGCAAGATTTTTTTATATCAAGCAACAAATGGCAATGTGGTTGCAACATGACAACAAAAATCAAATGTCACACGAAACAAAAAATGTCGCGCGACATTAAATAAGTTGCATTAAAATAAATTTAAATTTTGTTTAATTTTTAATAAAGAAAACTAAAATTAATCATGAAAAAATTCCAAATAATGGTCAAAACAAAGTTTAACATTTCTTATTTATTTTCTACAAAGTCTATTCAGACAGACATTCATTCTCATTATTTAAAATCTTGCCAATTCTCATTAAAAAAATGATTTTTAAAAGATGAAAAATGATCATTAAAATGAGACTAAAAATTGCAAATAAATTATGAAAACGCAACGATGCAAGCAAGTAGTGAATGAATAGTTTTAACTCATCAGTTAAAGAAAAATGAATGGCCATCGTAAGCAATAACAACAACAATGTCTTGTCATTTTTGAAGTCGTATAATTTTTATGCGCAAATAATAGTTTTATGGCGCTCATTTCACAAACAACAAAAGAACATGGAATGATGGAAGATGGTGTTGAGGGGAATGAAATAAAAAAAGAGATACTGCCATAAAAATGCAGTAAAATCAGTTACACGCTTGAGTTAAACTTTTTTCTTTTTGCTGAAAATGGAAACTAAAAAAAATAAATTTATGAAATTTTTCAAGCCTCTCTTCTGGTCGTCGATTATTGTTTGTAATATAATAAATGATTTGTGTGCATCTTCACATTCCAGATGCCCTCCCTAAATAAAATAAAAACTATTATTCTCACTCACTGTAATGCAACATAAACATTCTTTGTTTTTTTTAAAAATTTCATTCATAAGGGACATAAACAGCCACTTTGTTGTTTTGTAGACATTTCCATTGTGTGTGACTTTTTAAGACGAAATTGATATAGACGAAGATTCACCTTTCAATGAAAAATGTTTTGTCTTTCACGATCGACTGATTTTCCTTCTTTATTGTTGATGTTGAATAAAATCCCACAAACAAACTTTGATGAAGCTAGCACTAATTTTCTGTTTGAAATTTCTTGATGGATTTATTAAATCAGTGTTGATTAAAAACGAGATTATATCTAAAGGGTAGATTAAAATTTAATTTTAGGATTTTTACAATGCTAAAATATTTTACAGCTTTTTAAAGAAATTTAAGTGATAATGAACAATCATAATTCAAAATTTGATAAAATACTCTAATTAAATAATTCTAATGATTAAATTTAATCACGTCTGGATTTCATAAAACAGTCTCGATTAAACTTGAGATTATATTTAAATTAGGATTAGTAGCATAGATTAAAACTAATCAAGTGACAATTAAATAAATGGGTCTAAAAATTTTTATCCAAAAATTTTGTGCTAACTTCACAAAAATCACAAACAAAAAAGAACTTCTGCTGCTGCTGCATCGTGTAATAAAAAGTGAATGCTTTAAAAGAAATTCACAGATGCATTTCATGCAATAATATATGTCAAGTTAATAATTTGTGAAGTGTTAATGAACATGATGCACAGCAGTTGTAAACACATCAAAAAATTTCCTTACTCACTTTAATGCTTTGCTATATATGCATGCCTTGTGCATCAAGTCGACATAAAATGTGTTTCTCATTTCTAAATGTCTCTTTTTGTTATTTCGCTATGTGTAAGTAACTAAAGTAACAACATTTGACTAAGTACAATGTGGATGCCATCAGAAAAGAAAAAATGTATACAGAGAATGAAGAGATGTAAAAATTTTTCATTTCTTTTGAATGAGCAAGCAAAAAGAGAAAAAATTACTTTTTTGAATAAAAGGTTTAGTGCCGAGTGGGTAGAAAGTGGCGTTTAAGGAAATTTCAGATGAGTAAAAAAGTGTCAAAATTGTTTTTTTATTTTGTTATTTAGAAAAGCTACCGTTAGTTGTAAAAATTACACAAATTTTAAAAATTATTGTTTAAAAAACAAAAAAGAAATATTTGAAATCTAAAAATTCGTTAATTTTAAAAAATAAACAATAAAGTTGTTATATTTTATTAGTTTCCCACTGGTACCAGTCTTCAATTCCAATTGTCGCGTTTGCTTAAGTAAAAGAGAAAGAAGTAAAGAATGTGCACATATGTGCCGTCGACGAGACGTGAATTAGTATGAAGTGTTATTAATTGGGTGGTCACACACAAAGACATACGCACGCACATCTGCGATGATGATCAACAGCAGCAGTAAAAAAGAAAAAAATGAAAGAGAGAGAAAAAAATGATTTTTTGATGATCTTTCATGTTGCTCGTTAAATATTCACATTTTTCAGTGTCATAAAAGACTTTTATACAAATTTATCACATTAATTAAAAAATCAAGTTTTGCGCGAGAAAATAAATTCTTTGGCTAATCGTTTTATCGCGGTGGCCATTTAATCCAGTTAGTTAAATAAAAAAAATATTTCGTGCCGTTGTGTCATGATTTGTTGACTGCCAAATGATTTTATAAAACAAAATTTTTATTTTTTTTGCACACACTCGTGAGATGATGACACGATGAAGATGAAATGTGAAATGAAGTGATGCTTGAAGAAAAGAAGTTTTTTAAGTGCATCACATAAGCATTCTTAATTAGATGGCAATCATCATCAGACACCATACACAAAAGTATCATATACAAAAAATATTTTTTAAGGCATCATTTGGATTTTACGTAAACGTAAAGAAGGTCAAAAGCAACTTTACGTATATGTATATGTAAAATAATTTACGTTTGAAAAAGGTCAAAAATAAAGAAATTTTAATTTACGCTATATCCAAACAGTTCCTTTTAAAAAAATTCTGCATAAAAGAAGAAATTGTTCATGATTTTGTGTGATTGCCTATGAGTTTTAACAAAAGAAGCATCATCAGCAGCAGCAGCATGTATATGTGGCAAAAAGGAAACCACAAAAAGAAAAAATAAGAAGATTATACAATGAGACGAAACACTTCAAACATCAACAGCTACAAAAATGAAAAAGAATTCTTTCGTTCTCTTCCGTGTCATTTTTCGTTTTTTGCTTCTTTTGTCATTTTTATTAGGTCTTGGATTAGAAATAATGACGATTTTTGGATTGTAATCTCTTTTAATCTTTCACACACTCAACAGATGTTGCTGCATTTTTTGTACCTGCATTATACTTCAAAAATTCTAAAAATTTATCAATAAAGTTGTAGTATAAAACCCTTTAAGAAAATTTGACATGACGACAAAAAAAATTCAATTTTAGTAATTTTTGGAATTAATTTATTTTTTGTTCAAATAAGCAAAAACTAATCCAGTCCGTCCCACAAAAACCAAAAATATACAAACAACAGCAACAGCCAGAAACTAAAAATCACCCCTAAATTTATTTTTACATCCCGCAATAGACAGCAACTAATGTAAAAATAACAAAAATTCAATGATATTGATGCCAAAATTTCTCATTTCACTGAATTCAATTTCCGATCATCCTCATCATACCTAATATGGACTAAATAGAACAATGAGATAAAAATTGCATAATGATGAAAAATGAACAGCTGCACATACTCAAACTCGAATGTGTCACGCTTTTTTTCCTCTTTTTGTGAATTGTCAATTAATGATGCGTGGAAAATCAAAATTGGCACTCGAAATTTTTTCTACTGCTGACTTTTGCAGATTTTTCAACTTGAGAAGAGAAAGAAAAAATTGAGAAATTTCTGAAGTTTCTTAAGTGCATTGCAGAACAGAAAGAAAAAAGAAACATGAAAAAGGTTGAACCAAATGCAATGAAATTGAAAACTAATGTGAAACTGCGATTTATTGGTTTGATTATCAATCAATATGAAATGTCAAATATTTGTCTTAAACAAATCAGAAGAAAAGAAAAAGAAAAATTTTATTTACGCAATTTTTTCTCCTCCTTACGACATGACAAATGGATCGTAATGGATTGAGTTAGAATTATTTGACATTGGTGGATCAATATCAATTTATCAAGGTATAAATTTGACAAAAAGTGTTGAAAAGTTTTAAAAATACGAATTTGAAAAACTTTTTAGAGAATTTTTCAAGATTTGATAGAAAATTTAAAAAAACAAAATTCGGTAAATATAAAAATATGAAATTTCAAAATTCAAAAAAATTTAAACTTTTTGATTTAAACATACTGTTAAATATAAAACTTTTAAAAAATAAAAAAATTTCTTTTGTTCAAAAAATATTTAAAAAATTTATGAATTTTCGAATTCTAAAATACCGTTAAAAATAAATATTAAAAAATTCTTATTTATTTTCAAATTCCAGAAATGTCATTTACAATTCAGTTGTTTTGATGAAATAAATTTCAATACCTTTTAGCAGAAGCAGTAAATAATGAATAATTTTTTGTTTTCTAAATAGTGTAAATATAAGAAGGCAATTGTAATAAAATGCACATACGAGATAGGAATTGTAAAAGTCCATTATCGTCAAACATTTTTTCTTCCTGTACTTTTAGCAAACCACAAAAGGTATTACAAAAATCATTTGATGGTTTGATGTTGATTACACATTTTTGCATTTTATGATGGTTGCAGGCACAAGACAGCTCATAAAACAGAACACCTGGGGTGATATCGTGATACCTTAATGGACCTCTATGCTGTTCACTCTACCGCAAAAAAATAAGAATTCTATACTGAATATGTAATATTGCTGCATGCCTGCTTACTTATCTTTTTTTTCTCCCTTCCTTTTACAAAAACAGAATAATTTCATTCTTTTTTTCTCCCCATCGAAAAAATTTACTCATAGAAAAATGCATGAGAAGAGAGTGTAAAAATCTCTTTGCGTTGTTGTTACAGCATCAATTGCTATTGAATAGTAAATTTTATGAGATAAAAAAAGAAAGCCGCTGTGCATTTTAGTTGAGATTCTTGCTCCATCATGTTGCGATCGAAAGTCAATAAAAAAAGTTTTCTTAGTAAAAAATTCTCGGAAAAATTGAGTTCACTTTGAGTAAGTAGAAAAAATTATTTTAAGAAGATTTGACATTATAAAAACTTTGACATTAAAATAGTGAAGTTAACTGTAAAATAAAAAATTTGAAATTATTTTGACGGTTATTAGAAATTCAAAGTTGGTAATTTTTTTAATAATTTTTTGAAATTTAATAAAAATAACCAAGATTTTGATCCTAAAAAATTATCAATTCAAAATGTTTTTTTATAAAAAATGAAGTTAGTTGCAAAATAAATTTTGAATTTTCTTCGACCGTTATTTTAAAAAAGCGTCAAAAAGTATTTCTATCAAAACATAAATTTTATTTCAATATTTTTTCACTTACTATAAAAGAAGCATCCATTAAGGAATCATAAATTTAAGAGTAAATTCCTCTATGGAGGGAGATGACTTAAACAAGGCTCCTTTGACATATTTAACCACCTTTTCTTATCTGGGGCGTGATAGCATTTTCAAAAAAGGCACAGGGCCACTTTAGGGACTGGTTTTAAGTGCGGACAAAAGGGAACCCAGGGCATACGATTTGGCATACAGAAATTGGGAAAAAAGGTTTAAGGAAAATTTCCATGGGGCATTTCGTCCAATCATCTATTTTCTTTTTTTAAAAAATACGGGGACCAGATTAGAAAAAAACAAATTTTTATGGCATGATTTCCTGACAGAGAATAGTGGGGAAGCTTATACGTTTTTTTCCCATTTTTGTACTAATAATAAATTAAAGTTACAAAGTTAATGGCTTTTAGCGGAAGGGGGAAAAAAGAAAAAACTTTTTTCACTCTTCATCGGCCTTGTTTTCTTTTAATGAATTTTTACATTGCTTCATTTTGAAATGTTTTCTCGTTTTTTCAGAAAATATTTTATCTTTATTCATTTCTCAAAGGCGGCGTACAATGCTGAATTCATAACAAACAGGAATTTTATTCTTTTACCTATAGGTAACAAAACTTTTGTCATATTGGCTGAAATTATATTTTAATAAAACTCAATTTGTGATGGAATATAAAATTTGGAAAAAATGGCCTGTGTGGAAATGAATTGGCCTTGGGAAATAAATTTTTCTTATTGGTTATTTTGAAAAATTTGTATTGGGGCTTCCACCAATTTGTTTTTATTTATTTGGAAGGGACCTTGACTTAAAAATTTATTAATTTGGCTTGTTCCTTTTTCATGTAATAATGTTGAAGAAAATTAGGGAGAAAATTTCTAGGAAAGCATTGTTCATGGGAACCTTTTTTACCAATTTTATTGGTTCTTTTTTTTATTTAATTGGATCTTGGAAAATTAAAGGAAAAAAAATATTTAATTTGCTATCTTAAGAAATCAAAATTTTATTTTTTTATACGGGAAAACTTTTTTAAAAATTATTTCCAAAACAATCGGTATTCCATGGCATACCGTTTGGGGAAAAAAATTTTAAAAACCACTTCCAAAAATTAAAGCTTTTATATAATTCATAAATTTGTTATTAAATAAATGGTTTGACAAATAAAACCAAGGGCTTTTAAAATGCTAAATCAATACTTCAATTTTGCCAACCCATAAAAAACTTTTTCCAAACCAATAAATTACCAAAAAAGCAATATTTCATAAAATTTCTTCCCCAACATTTCCTATAAAGATGAGACCTTTTAACACCTAAAAGCCCTTTTTTCTCCCTTTCTCTTCCAGTTAAATGCCCCATAAATCATATATATATTTGAAAAGGTACAACCACCAACATAAGCATACGGGCCCCACTTGGATTATATATAACAATAAAATGTTAAATCCCAAACAATAATTTTATTGTACGCAACCTTAAATGTCATCAAAAACGTTAGAAAAGGGTGGGTTCTTTTTAACGCAGGGCCCATGCCCCACTCAAACAAAAAAAGGGGAAAATAAGGAAAATTTCGTTATGGAAGGGTAAAAACAAAGATTCCAAACAAAAAAAGCACAAAAAATTGCCGTTCACTACCGTACACCCAGTTTGTGTTTCGGTCGTGCTTCTTTAAAACTTTTTGGAACGCGAAAAAAAAAAATTGGATAAACCCTTCATGGGAAAACACATTAAATTCACACCGTCGGCAAACCTTTATGCTTTTTTGGAAATCTAACATAAAAAACATAAAATATGTGAACAGAAAGGGGAAAATGTTAATAAAAGGATTTTTACATTTTGGGAAACATTATAAAATATTGAAAAGAAAAGGGCGCGTAAAAGAAAAGGGATGAGAAAATTGCCCTCAAAAGTGGGCATTCAAATATGTGAAAGGAGGTTGCTTACATATAGATGGAGGGGAATTTTTGAAAAATAGGATAAACTTTTGCAATTTTTTGGTGATTTTGTGAGGGATAATTGGTTTATTTTTTCTTGTAAAGGTTTAAAAATTATATAATCTTTACGTTTACGGGCTAGGTTTACGTAAAGTTGATTTTAACATGTTTTTTTTACGGTAATGGAAAAAGGATTTATCCATTCTTGTAAGAAATTTTAAAACGTATTTATTAAACGAAGGTTTTTTAAGAATTTTC
>CM031380.1:16311958-16737943 GCA_018290095.1 Polypedilum vanderplanki | reverse complement strand
ATTTTTTGTACCTGCATTATACTTCAAAAATTCTAAAAATTTATCAATAAGTTGTAGTAAAAACCCTTTAAGAAAAATTTGACATGACGACAAAAAAAAATTCAATTTTAGTAATTTTTGGAATTAATTTATTTTTTGTTCAAATAAGCAAAAACTAATCCAGTCCGTCCCACAAAAACCAAAAATATACAAACAACAGCAACAGCCAAGAAACTAAAAATCACCCCTAAATTATTTTTTACATCCCGCAATAGACAGCAACTAATGTAAAAATAACAAAAATTCAATGAAATTGATGCCAAAATTTCTCATTTCATTGAATTCAATTTCTGATCATCCTCATCATACCTAATATGGACTAAATAGAACAATGAGATAAAAATTGCATAATGATGAAAAATGAACAGCTGCACATACTCAAACTCGAATGTGTCACACTTTTTCTCCTCTTTTTGTGAATTGTCAATTAATGATGCGTGGAAAATCAAAATTGGCACTCGAAATTTTTTTCTACTTCTGACTTTTGCAGATTTTTCAACTTGAGAAGAGAAAAAAAAAATTGCGAATTTCTGAAGTTTCTTAAGTGCATTGCAGAACAGAGAGAAAAAAGTAACATGAAAAAGGTTGAACCAAATGCAATGAAATTGAAAACTAATGTGAAACTGCGATTTATTGGTTTGATTATCAATCAATATGAAATGTCAAATATTTGTCTTAAACAAATCAGAAGAAAAGAAAAAGAAAAATTTTATTTACGCAATTTTTTCTCCTCCTTACGACATGACAAATGGATCGTAATGGATTGAGTTAGAATTATTTGACATTGGTGGATCAATATCAATTTTCACAACATTTATTTATCGAATATCACACATACTCACATGAATGTTTGTGCGAGAGTGCGGAAAGTGTTGAGATGTCATTCACAATTCAATTGGTTGACATTATTTTTATGAGGGTTCTGAATCCTTTTTTTATTGTGATAGAAAGTCTTTTAAAACCGCGAAATGCAGTCTTTTTTAGTCTTGGGAAATATATGAGAAAAAAAGAAAAATTGACAGTTATTTAAATTTAAATTGATTTAATAAATGCTTTTAAAAAATTAACATTTTCTTTTGGGATTCATAAGAAGATTTAAAAATAAAAAGTACGTTATTTTTTAAGTTATAGACAAAAACTTTTTTTGTAAATGATGAAAATTTTTATTTTATCTTACATACATTTAGGTATTTGAAAAATTTAGTAATTTTTTAGAGTATGTTCAGACACACATTAATCCAAAAACTAATTGATTTCCCATTTTTATTTAGTCATCATTTTCATTAATCAATGTTCAACTAAAAAATAGACAAAAAAGTAACTGTAAGAAATGTTAAGAATGTCAAAGGTAAAAACACAAAAAAACTTTATTCTTATCAATCAATTACCTTCATGAATGTCAGATGAAATAAAAAAAAACTTTTTCTTGTTCTTACATTAATCTATTTCTCCTTATTCGAGGGAGATTTTTCCTTTTTTTTTTGCTAAGATGGAAATGAAAGAAAAAAAGTTTTTTTTGTAGAGTTGATTTGGAAGAAAAAAGAAAAAGTTTCATTGCTTGATGGACGGTAAAGTTGAAAAATGGTCATGTCATAGTTCAAATCATGCTCAATTTCTCTTGAAATAATTCTTACTACGTGGTGAATTTTGCTTTATCTTGTTAGGAATGAACAACTTGTCATTTGTGAAAGTTTTTGATAATTTTTTTGTATGGTTCATTGATGAATGTCTTTTGAAATTCAGTTTGATACTTAGTACCTAAAGTTTGAAATCTTTGTGCTTCACAACATCATTTTTGGTAATATTTTTCTAAATTATTTTATAAAGACTGAATTTTATGTTTGGATAAAATATCAATTGAAGATAAATTTTAATCTAGGACTAAATTTACATGCATACAGGTTTGATTAATTATAAATAATTCTTAGGATTTGATCGTATAGTTCTTTTTAATCTGTACTGATTTTATTAAATTCACTTTAACATTTCTTTCATAAAAATCTTGCTTATTACAGAAGATTTTGAAAAATTTCGATTAAAGTTCAATTCAATTTACCTACGAATATCAAAACAATCTTTTTAACCTACAAAAAATTTTTAAGTTCAATGCAAAACAAAAAAAGAAGCTAATAGGATGAGCCTAAAAGCATTCATCAATTTGCACATCCATCACTCACTCACTTTGCTTGCATAATCCTGATGAAAATACATCAAAAATTTTTTTCTATGGAAATTGATTCAACACTTTAACATTTATACGCATCAAGATCATATCGTAACAGAAAAGAAAAGGATAAAGAAAATTCCATGAAATTAGTCATTCGGTATGGAATCAAAAAGTGAGTAAAAGAAAGAGTAGTGAATAATCGGCTTTGAAAATGAAATTTTTATGCTTTAAAATGCGTCTTATTGCACTTGATGTTCCCATGGTAAATTGTGACAAGTGTTTCATATCATTTCAGAGATTAAACAAGGCTTTGTGAGTTTCATTAAAAATATTTTGGAATTTTAAGTGCGATAGATTCTTTTCTTAGGGGACAATTTTTCCTTTATCTCTATTCTAGTGGAAATAAATTTTATAAAAAAAATTTTCTCTTTTTCCTTCCGGCAGCAATAACAATAATAATTTTATAGTAATTTTAAAACCCTTTTTTATTGCCATCGGTCTATGCACGTGCTGTTGTGTCTCGGCTTTATCACCTCAAATAATAAAAAGCAGTTTTTTGCATCTTCAAAAATAGAGTCATCCCTCTATAATTTTCATGTTGAGCTGGTCGAAGGCAAAAAATAAAATAGTGACTTGCATGATTCATCATTGTTGAGGATCTCTTTGATCAAGTGAGGAGGATCTTAATGTAAAATTAAAATAAAACGCTTGAGTTGGTGTTGTTTGTTTGCCAGTCGTCATTCCTCTTTTGCATAAATAATGATTATTATCTCACTCGTGTATGTCTCTCTTTGTAGTATTTGCTGGGTGAGTTTTAAATTATAATTTATTGTTGTTTGGAAAAGAAAGAAATTGAAAAATTTTTATATTTAAATTTCTAAAATTCGTTATTTTTCCAAATTTAAATATATTAGAAAATTTCTTCAAATTGATATTTTCGATATTACACAATTTTGATAATTTTTATTTCTTCTTGAATTTAAATTAAAGAAAAACGTTATTTACAAAAAATTAATCTTAAAAAATACGTTATTAAAATTCAAATTCTATAAAACCGTTAATTTAAAAACTTCGAAAATCTAATTTTTTTTCAAACCATCTGTGGTAGAAGAAGAATAATAAAAATTCATAGAAAATGAAAATTTCATCCTCATGTGTATTTATTCATTACATGGTGAAGATTGTAATTAATGATTTCGACTCTTTTTATGCTAGTCATTATTGTGCCTTGTCATACATATCAGAAAAAGTATATTTTTCGATTTGTCATCTCAACACACAAGATGATAACATTCGCCACGCTCTAAAGAGATTAAAAAATTGTGTACTTGTCGCAGCAGTAACAGTAGTAGTGAATTGATGCTGTAGAAATTGATACAAACGCACAACAGACTTTGTATTATTATCTGCCTGAAGGGCGATGACAAAAAAGTGTCGTTTATGCAAATACGAGAGGGATGTCTGTATTTGACAAATAATGGCAACGCGGTCGCGTGTCATGATGACTTTCGCATCACAATGATGATTTATTGCGAAGAATGTTTTTTAAAAGTGAAAATTTCAATTGATTGTTCTTGGTTGAAAAAACATGTTAATTATCACATCGATAATGATTTTTTAGTCTGCCTGCCTCACTTTGCAACAATGTGTTGCTTGCCTTTCATAAACTTGTCAGAATGAAACTTCTTTTTTGACACTTTATCAGAGGGTTGGCTACGAGAAATAATGGCTGTTGGCGCTCAATTAAAATTAATTTTTCAACGTGACATTCATAAATTTTGCATGTTTTGTATCACGAGAGTGAAATTGAAATTTTTCTGTGATTGAGGCATCATTAATATTATTTGTAAAAAAATTGTTTCTGACAAACAAAAATTATAATTTAGTGCTTAATCTGAATGTTTTTTAAAAAGAACATGAAGTTTGATGCATTGAAAATTCAAATTTAACAAAACCGTTAAATTAGAAATCTGAGAAATTCTTAGATTATAAAACTGTAAAGTTTGAATATTTTGAAAACTGTTTAATTTTGAAGAACTATTAAATTTCTTTTTTTTCTAAAATTTTTGAACTAATTATTTTTAAAAAATTTAAATTTTAAAAAATCGGTAAATTTTAAACTATAAATGAAACATTAATTTAAGATTTCAAAATTTTTTAAAAAAATGCGTTTATATTCCTAATAGATATTCAACTCAGGAAATAAAATAATGACTGTAAAAATAAATTTTCTCACAAAGTTTTATCCCTGATACAGTCGATTATTTAAAACTGATGATTTAATGAATGAGAAATTGAAAATCTGCTGACAAAAAAGTTATATAAATCTCTCGAGTGGATACAAAATTGAATCAATTATTCAGATGTGCTACATCATCGAAAGGGATCAGACAGGGAATTGTAATTGAGCGGAGAAATGTATAATTAACTCGATAAAAGTTAAAAGCGAGTTAGAGAGAGAAAGTGGCAACAGTTTGTAAATTGATTTCTTGAAAATCTGTTATTAATAATAAAATGTGTTAAAAATTACATATCCTTTTTTCTTTCTGAATGTTAAGAGTGCTCACAATAATAATTGATGGTGTTGAACGGAAGTTTATTTTTACCTGAACCTGACGCAATCAATCGTCATCCCTAAAAAGGATTTTTTGTAAGATGATGACTACAGGACACATGTTGCACTAAAAGATATGAAAAATAAGCTGTTAATTTTCTCAGGTTCAAAACATTTGCTCCTTTTTCCTCATATTTCAAGCAGCTGGTCGTAAAAAGAATCCTAAAATCTGCATATTTTATTTTTTTCATCCTGTGTAAAAAAATTTTCTGTGTGTGGCCGACAAGAAATGAAAATTTTTAATTTTTGTTTATTTTTAACTTAGAAATTTAAATGTGTGAAAATGTGCATTTACTGATGACATATGTATGATTACGTTTACATCATGATAATGACTGCAGTAAAAAAAATTCTTATTTCTTCAAATCTCTCAGAAAAAAATTATTTTTAACTTAAAATGTTTTGATTTGATCTTTTTAGTTGGAACAAATTGTGAGTAGCTTAAAACATTTTTTACTCACAATATAAAAGATTAATATGAGCCAAAACAGTTTTGTTATGTTTTTGTCCTATTCTTAAAACAATAGTAACAAACGGTATGAATAATTATGAACATCCTGTGGCAATTAATTTACATTAATTTAACACTTGTTTGTGTACATTTTTTACTCGCATTATAGTAAAAAAAATTATTTTTAAAAAATAGTTAACTGAAGAAAATTTAAAAACTTGTTAAAATTATTTAAGGCGCATTTTAGAAATAAATTTTTTAATTTTTGGTCAGGTGAATATTTTAGATTATTAAATCAGTAGCAATAAAATTTAATCAGAATTAATTTTAAAAAGAGTTGTTACAGGCGAGCTCGCTTGTTTTTCGCCTGTTTTATTAATATAAATTTACCGTATATTTGAAATGACAAAAACTTTTTTGTCCCTTATTCTACATATCTTCACCTTTAAAACAAGCGTAGTTTGAAATTTTTGGTTGAGTTTTTGCTGAGTTAAATTGATTTTTTAAAAATGGTTCGCCTGTAACGGATTTTTTAATTTTCGCCTGTTTTTTTGACAGGCGAACACTTAAAAAATCATAACTCAGCTAAAACTCAACCAAAAAATTTCAAACTACGCTTGTTTTAAAGGTGAAGATATGTAGAATAATTTACAAAAGAGTTTTTGTCATTTCAAATATACGGTAAATTTATATTAACAAAACAGGCGAAAAACAAGCGAACTCGCCTGTAACAACTCTGATTTTAAATAGTGTCAATTTAATCTTACATTCTTTAATTACATAATTAACACTATAATATCTAATTTAATTTGATCTTATTTACTTAAATCTTGTGAGTTTAAAAATTTCATATGAAATATTAAAAATTAAAAAATTCTCAGAATCAATTAAATTAGTCCTACGTTAAATTTAATCATTACAGATTATTTTTTGGATTTAATTTATTCTGTTGATCAAATACTATCACAATGATTAAATCCAGGCAAGGACACTGAAAAATCTTTTAGATTTTTTAGGATCTTTTAAGATCTTTTCAAATCTTTTGAGATCTTAAAGGGATCTTTTAGGATCTTTTTTCGAGTGTCCTTGCCTGGGATTAAATAAGTTTTCAAAGAATTTTTTATCAGAAAATAACTTTATGATATTGCTATTTCGTAACATTATTTCATAATATTTTTTTAAAATAATAAATTCTTCAATATTTTGACAAACTGTTTCTTCTTTAATTTCTCACAACATTCCATACTAAAAGAAGTCAAAGGAGAAAAAATTTTTACAAACGCCACTTTCAATGTGTGCTGTCAGTGCCAAATAAAAAAATAAATAAAAACAAAGAGTAAAGAGAAATAAATTGCAGTAACATAAAAATTTACATACAGCAGGTTTTTTTGAGTGTTGTACACTCGAGTACTGTTTATAATAAAATCAGTGTATTCAAAAGTGTCTACAACACAAGAAACAACTAAAACTGCCTTCCTCTTCGCTGCCCTGTCTCTACAGCTTTGCGGCTATCACGATTTATACAAAATAAAGAGTTGAAAGTATGAAAAATATGTCGTTTAAGAAATTTAGTTTTTTAAGCGCATTTTAAAAATTTAATGGTTATTTAAAATTTGAATTTGAAGTTTAAAAAAAAAAAAAATGAAAAATCTTATAAATCTCAAAAGTTGATAAATTGAAGTATTTTTATTTTAAAAAATTTTTAAATTTACAAAAAATCCGTTAAATTTAGAAATTAAAAAAAAATAAATTTCAATATTTTAAAAAATATCCCATACAAAATAACAAAAAAAATCATTTTTATTCAAAAAATAAGCTAACAACTCAAAAAATATTTAATGGAGAACAAAGTGGATTTTGGTTATTTCTTTAAATTGGCACAAGCAAAAATTATACACGACAGCTTTATGGCGAAATGAAAGAAGTTTTTCATGTTCTCAATGCCTACACACAAACTTCTCCTTTACTGCTCTTACTGTCATCGTGCGCCGATATACATAAAGTGTTGAATTTAGTGTCAATATAGAGGAGAAATCTCATGTATTTTTTTATTTTTTTGATTGATAAAAATTGATATGATATCATGGTAAGAAGGAGGTGAATATAAATTACAATATATGTATTAAAATTACCTTAATCCTCAATCACCTTGAGACTGAGACTCTTTGAATAAGATTTTGTTATTAAGTTGAGATATCACACACTCTTACTTGAAATAATACTATTAAGGTAGAAAAAGTAGGTGTGTGAATGAAACTCAAAATAAGAAAGAAAGAATGAAAAATGTAATCTCATTAAAAGGCGTCGAAGAGAAAATAAAGAACAAAAGAGAGAACTCGAAAAAAGAGTAACATAATAAAATTAAAGAAATTCATTTCTTAATCCCATCCGTATTTGAATAAATTTCTTTCTGTGTCATAGTTAGTGTGCTCAAAGGAAACGCACTTTGAATTCATCAACAACAATAAAAAAGTTTAAATTTTCTCTTTCTCTTGAGAGTCTCTTGTAATTCAAGGGTTTTTATGGGAATAAAATTACCATATTAAAATGCAGCGTCGCAATCTCTTTCATCATCGTCCGCCGTATGTTATTGTGTTGTATGTGAAACTGAAAAGTCATCTTAATTAGCTTCATCATAGATATTTATACGCGCTTTAATTCAACCAATAAAATTTTTTTTAAACCGAGAACACCAAAGTTGCAAAAAATGATAAAATCATGCACACACGTGTTGCAAAAGAGATGTGAGACATTATTTTTTATGTAAAACTCATTTAATTAAAGTCTGCAAGAAATAAAAAGAAATTTTTATCATCTTTTACATGGCTAAACTTTTTTGTCATTTGAATAAGTCAAGTTGATTTTCATGTAACTTGACTACTTTACTTGATATTTTTTGAGATTCTTCTCTTTATATCAAAATCAATAAATAATTAAGTGTGTTTTGTATCAGAGTGTTTTTTGATAAATCAAATTTATTAATTCGTCGAAATTTTGACGATTTTTAAAACAATTTTCTTCTCTTCTTTTCATAGAAAAAAATTATGATTTGGACTTGAGCACATGCTTTTGTGCAAATTGACTAAAGCAAAATTGTTTAAAAGCTTTAAAAAAAATTTTCGATTTGATTGAAACTTTGTAAACTTAACTTACTTAAGTCCAAACATTAAAAACAAATAAAAATACCTTTTCTACCTTGTCCTATTTATAAACAGTTTGAAATAAATCATCAATAGCAAATTGTGATTGAGTCTGCGCTAACTTATGAATTTATGAAGAATTTGGCCTTTTTATTGACGAAAAGTTCAAAAGAAATTTATTTTGGAACATCTTCTTATTCTTTATTAAGAACTAATTATTAAAGTTTATTATTTTAGTACTTTTTGTAGCATTCAGTGTAACAAAAAACATTTCAGCTTTAAAAAATTTGTTTAATTCAAACAAGTTAAAAATTATTAAAATTAATTTTCTATATAGAAATAAGTAGGTATGCAAAAAAGACAGTGAAAAAAAATTAAAATTAGCCTTTTTAAATTCCCAATTTTTCTTTTTTTTTTCTAAAATTAGAAACAAAAGTAAAGTTGAAGATAAAATCAACAAGAATGACAACACATTCAAGTGTATTTCTAATTGTATTTTTATTGATTTATTCTATCATTTTGATGAAAGTTGAAGGCAATTCTTTTGAAACAACTGAAGCTAAACAGAGTTCGAAAATTTATGAAATGAATCAAACTCAAGTTCTTCAAGAATTTTCATAAAAAATTCAAATTATGACAAAATGATTCATAAATTACATTTAACAACTAAAGGAATCGTTGATATTCTGCAAACATTCTTCGGCAATCGAAGTTTACAATATGAAATTATTGTGTTTGACATTAAATCAAGTGATAATGCAAAGCTTGTCGATTATATTGTAAAAAAATGGCAAAATGAAGATTCATATGCCTCGTTAACTGTAAAATTCACATCAAAAATTAAAGAACTCAAACCATATTCATTAATTATTGTTGACTCACTTGATGATTTTTTAGATCAATTATTTATAGAAAAATGCAATTGGTATTTTGATATGCTAAATTTTATTTACGTTATTGAAGGTGCAATTTATGATGAATTTCCTCTTGACATAAAGAATGAAGCATCAAAGCAACTCATGAATTCTTTTCTGATTTATCCACCAAATAGAAATAGCGGTTTAAGACTGATTGCACCAACATGGTTTAAATTTTGTGATAAATTTGCTTTTCCTGTAATTAATAGTTTTAATATGAAGACAAGAAAATGGAACAAACCTCTTGTATATTTTGACAAATTCAAAAATCTTAATGGTTGTTCATTTTATGCAGAAATTCCTCATTGTGAATTGCAAATTCTTCGAAAAAGTCAAAGAAAAGACACTTACTGTATTGAGTCACAACTTTTAAAAATATTTGGCAAACAATTCAATTTTAAGCCTAAATTTGTAGCAGAAAGGTCATATTTGGACATATACGATAAAGATTATTATCAAACCAAGAGATGCATAATTGCACCTTTTAAAATGGAAATTTTTAAATTTTCAATCCCACCAGCTGAAATTTATACCAGTTATGAAAAACTCTTATTTCCATTTGATTTTATGACTTGGATTCTTTTGCTTGGAACTTTTGGAACTGCTTTTACTGCAATTTTTATTGTTAATCATTTATCGAGAAGATGGCAAGACATTGTTTATGGTGAAGGAATCAGAATGGCTGCTTATAATGTTGTTGGAACATTTTTTGGAATTTCTCAATCACGAGTGCCAAGAGCAAATTTTCCTCGAATGCTTTTGATTCTTTTTATTGGTTTTTGTATGATTTTTAGGAATGCATACCAAGGAGTCTTCTATGAAATGCTTACAACAAATATGAGCAAACCACAACCAAAATCTATACAAGATTTAGTTGATGGTGAATTTACGTTGAGAGTAAGATATGATATTGTTCAAACAGATCCTATTTTATCATTGATTTCGAAAGATGGCCCTAAACCGTAAGTTTTTTTTCTTTTTTGAAATTTGGTTTTTTCAGTTTTCTTAAAATTTAAGTATTTTTTACAGTCACTTAGTGATCTAACATTTCTTTTCATTTCATAAAATTTTATTTTCCTTTTATAGAAAAATTCAATATTGTTTATCCAATACCATTCTTGACAATTTTTGTAAATTTGCTCGTGATTCTTCATTGAAGACTGCAGTGCTTTTAAGATCTGAAGTTATAAATAACAAAAAAATTTTTTGTCAAAGTAAAATTTTGACACTTGATGAAATTCCTTATACATCTTTGGCTGGAATTTCTGTTAATCCAAATCATTTCATGTTAAATAATTTTGCTAAAGTAATGAATCGACTTTTGGAAGCTGGAATTGTTCAAAATTGGCATGAAAATTTTACACAAGAATACAAACGAATACTGAAAATTGAATCAACAAAAACAGCAAAGGAGAAAGAACCTCAAGTTTTGACACTTGAAGGTTTATCATTTGGATTTGTTTTATGGCTTACTGCTTGCGGAATTACAATCATTGTTTTCATTATTGAGATTTTATTAAATTACTTTAAAGAGAAAAAAGATCGCAAAAATTTTATTAAAGTTAAAAATGCTAAAGTTTATCCTTTAAATCAAAACATTAAAAAGCAAAATTGTAAAAGTAAAGAATGACAATTAAAACATAGCAAATAATTGTGAAATAGATAGAAAACTGCTGAAATTTTTCTAAGGTTCGGCACTTGCATGCAAGTTGACTTGCAAATTTGTCTTTATTTTATTCAGATGTTATTTAATTTGTTTGGTATTTTGCAAAATTGTATGAAAGTCAATGGTTTTTAGGTTTGCAAAGTTTAGACTAAATTAAAAAAAACTAATAATTTAGAGAAATTTTCTAAGTCAACTTGCATATACAAAGTCAAGTTATTATGGACATACAAGTCAAGTACTTGCAAGTGTCAAAACTTTAATTTTTCTAAGAATTGCTGATGCTAATGAAAATTTTATGAATAAATTTTCCTCAACTTTTTTAATTTTCATAAATTTCACTCTTTAAAAGACATCAAAATAAAAAACAAACATCATCAAAACAGCACTCCATCAAATTGATTAATTTTGCCATACACATGTCATATCAACGACATTTTGATCTTTCATTACACAAATTAACTGTAAAATGTTGTTAATTAAAAATAAACTCTTTTTTTAATGTGCATTAAAAATCTCTACCGAAGCATAAAGTTGTGATAAGATTTAATCATTTTTTAAAACATTAAATTAATTAACTTTTTTTTAAAGACTGAGTATATAGTTAGAAAAAGGCCAAAATGGTTTTGTTAGATAAATAAATAATCAAGATCATCTTGTGATGCTGCACCTGCCACATAAGAAACATAATCAACATCATTAAGTCAAGATAGAGCCATTCAAGATGACAGTCATAAAGCTGATGCGATTATTAACATTTTAAATGCTCGTCATACACTCTTGATCCCATTTGATGCTCTTGCAGTATGAAATAAACTCGAAATGAAGATGAAAAAATTTTCTCTCTGTATGCGAGATTTATGTTTCGGCAATGAAACATGTGTTGATGATGTCAGTGCAATATGGCAAGAGATGAAAAAGAGAGAATAAGAAATGACAATAAAATTAATGTGCATGGATTAGTTGTTTGCTTGTTTTCAGAGAATTTTCTCTCTCTCTCTTACTAATCCCTTAGTAGTAGCAAAACTTCCTGGAAATATTAAACTAGTACGGAAGTTAAAATACTTGAAATGATGAGGATGAGAGAAGAAATAGAGATTGATAGATAAATTGCGTGAGTGACAAATTTATTGGACTTAACTTTTTACTGTTTGTCACCTTTTGATGATTTTTTGAGCTCAATCATTTTGCTATTAAGAGAAATGAAATCATGAGATTATTCGTCATCATCATTTAAGACAAACTGAAGAAATTTGCTAAAAATTTTAAAAAATTGCAAGGATAAAACTCAATAAACAAGTATGAGCTATAAAATTTCCAATTATCACAAAACATTCATATACATTGAGTATCAAAATATTTGAATTATTTAGAAGTAAAGCACAAATGATAATAAACGAGGAATTCAAACAGTTCAATAGCAAGCAAGCAAGAAAGAGTCTTGGCGACGCTCATAAAACATTAATTGTAATCCGATCTAAATTAAAATTGACTTAGTATGTTTGGAATTCTCATGGAAACTTTTTAAAATTGTAAAATATTATCGTTTTAAAACAATAACAAGAAATTCAATTGTCTTTTAAATTTCTTTCGAGTTTTATGAAAAATTTCATGTACGAAGAAAAATATTAATAAAATAATCAAATTAATGGACTAATTAAGTGAAAATTCTAGGCACTTCATGCATGTAGTCAAGTACATGCGCATGTAATTTTGCAAGTTGCATGCAAGTTAATTTATTTGAAAATGTCTCTAATTCATTCAAATTTCAACAAATTTAGTCAATATTTTGCCAAATATTTATGGAAGTCAATGATTCTTAAGTTTACATAGTTTTTGATCGAACTAAATTTAAATTGAATGAGTTAGAGACATTTTCAAGTAAGTTAACTTGCATGCAACTTGCAAAATTACATGCGCATGTACTTGACTACATGCATCAAGTGCCGAACCCTAGAAAATTCTGTCAAAATAAGTTAGAATTTCAAAATATTTTCAGGTTAAAAATGATTTGCCACAAAATGTCTAAATTATTTTCCTTTAAAAATATTTTTAAATCCTCATTCAACTCAATCTTATTTTAAGACTTGGACACTTACAATATTTCATTATTTTTAAATATTTTTTCTAAATTTACTTTTAAAGGCACAAGAAAAAGAAAATTGATTTTGTTA
This sequence comes from Polypedilum vanderplanki, assembly GCA_018290095.1. Lineage (NCBI taxonomy): Eukaryota > Metazoa > Arthropoda > Insecta > Diptera > Chironomidae > Polypedilum > Polypedilum vanderplanki. The sequence continues at coordinate 16,724,778 of CM031380.1, read as the reverse complement.
GATTTTTGCGAGCTGAAAATTAAGAAAATCAAGTTGAGGTAAGATTTTAATAATCAAGTCATGTTTTAGTCAAGTAACAAAATTCAAGTTGATATCATGTTAAATGTAAACATCAAATCAAACTATTTGTCAGCAATTTATTACTTGATCAAGCAAAATTTGTCTTATATAAAGCTAAAGATTATTTAAATGACATGAAATATAAATTAAACAATTTTTTTTTTTTATTTCACCTTAGTAGTTCAAATTTATAATATTAGAATTAGTAGTCTTAATGCAAATGTAATCTTAATTTAAGTGCTCAATCCTTGAACTTAACTGAATTTTCATTCCAAAATAAAATATAAAATTTTGTCACAATTCCAAAAAAAATATTTCTTCAACCTGCAGAAACAGAGCTATAAGAAAAAAAGACTTTATAAAAAATAAATAAATTAAACCCAAAATCCGCATTCAAATTTATTTATTAACGTTGAGTATCTTGCACGCAACTTGAAAGATGTAAAACATGTAGAAACCGCTTAAAATGAAACTAATATAAGACAATAAAATAAACAATATTGCGTTACGTGAAATTGCGAGCATGTTAATTCCCATCTAAAAGGGAAAAAATTGCTTTGGCCTTGGAATTGTTGGAGATGGGAATTTAAAGGATGAATTACATGCAAGCAAGTAAGCGAGAGTGAGAGTCATAAAATTCATCTTGTGCTTTCATTATTCTACGGGATACGAGAATGTTCTGACTATGCGCATGAACAAGTTGAAATCGTGAAATAAAAACGAGAATTTTTCTCTCTTTCTTTCCATCATTTGATGATTTCAACTTGTCCTTTACATTCAGCTGAAGTATAGAAGAGAGCAAGATTCAGTTCCTACCAAAAAAGTTCTTTCTCCATAATTTTTTGTAAAAATTTAAATTAAATGTAGTTCACATTGACATTTTAAAAGATTTTATTTTAAAGTTATAGCAATAAAGTGAAATATTAGTGCAAAATGATGAAAGTGAATGTGATTTCAGTGTTGATAATGATAAATTTCTATCTAAATATTTCTGGCGCCCAAAGTCTCGGTACTAATGCTGCTGCAATCGATTTTGGGATGTGAGTTAAAAAGCTCTCGAATCTTTTTTTCTCTCCCTTTTTTTGCTTCGTATTAAGGCGACACTTTGGCTCGCATTTTTCCTCTTCTTTGCCAAAATCCTACTTAAAAAAATTCTCTTTCATTCATTTTAGGGTTCAACAATTGTCAAAACAAATTGGCGAGAAACTTTTGAATATTTCTGAAGCAGTGACGAAAAGAAACGAAGTGCAAGATGTAAGTAAAATGCATTTTCGCGCGCACGAGAGCTACTCGCATGACGTCATCGATGTGAATCGGTCGGCGTGTAGCCAGGAGAGTATTTGTGTATGCTTCCTCGTAGTAGTGAATGAAATGTACTTCTATCATATGTTTAATGACGTCAGAATTGAAAATACACACTCTCTTCATCATATGACAATGAAAGGCAAAATAGAAAGAGAAAAAAATATTCAACTAGTTGCTTTTTACTGTTCTTCTTTTTTTATAGAGCTTTATGCATGCAAAAGTTGTAACTAAAAATGGAAGAAAAATTGTTGAAGAAATCGCAAAAGATTTAGAAATGATGCTCGATATAAGAATAAAAGCTGTAAAGGTAAATGCTCTTATGGGACTTTGAATATAAAAAGGGTTGAAATTTTTTTTCTTTTCTATTTTATAGAAAATTGTCCAATCAATTCAAAATCTTCCAAAAGTTCACGAAAATGACACATTTTTTACCAATTATACATTTATAAATATACGAGAACGAGATAAACATGGAGCAGAAATTTTAGCTGAAAAAGAAGAAGAAAATCTGAGAAAAGAAAAAGCATCTCAAGATCCAAATTATAAAAAGAAAAGAAAACCAAATAATGATGGTTCGATTTGTATTCCATCAGTATCAGTAGGTTCAAGTAAAAGCAATAATGACGATGATGAAGAAGATGGTGACGATGATGATACAATTTCATTTATTGATGAAGCTGTCAATGTTAGATCAAAAGAAGCTGGTGTATTTCTTCCATTAGATGTTTATGATAAAGGTAAGAAAAAATCAAAAGTTATCAATACTTTTTTGATTGATAGAATCTTAGATGATTGCTTTTCTAAAATTATTATTATTTATGAATGCATTGTTGATAAGAAAAACATGTGCGAAAAGTTTAATACTTTAGCAAATTGCTTTTAGATTCGTAATTTGCAAAAAAATATTAAAACGTATCACTTTGATTCTATGCAAATATTTTGCTGATTAAACTTTATCATGAATAGCAATTGATGTCTGTCATTCAAAAATTGTTGTAACGTGTCTGTTACAGCATTTTTTGTACATTTATGCACATTGAATTTTGCAAATTATGTTGATTCAGCAGTGTTCCTATAACTAATTATATTCTACAATTAAATTTCAATAATTCATCGATCGAGACACATCGACAAAGCTTTTTTAAGTAATTATCAAGAAGAGCCAACGATAGGATGGCAATATTTCTGCAATTCATCAGGTGTTTTTCGACATTTTCCAGTAACAAATTGGACATTTTATCCAATGAATACTTTTGATTGTCGAATGCGGCCATGGTTTACAAATGCTGCTTCATCATCAAAAGATATTGTTGTACTGATAGAACAATCAGGTTCAATGACTGGTGAAAGACTTTCAATTGCAAAAGATGTTGTTCGAAATATTCTCAATACATTGACAATTAATGATTATGTCAATGTTTTTTCATTTAATGATGAATTTCGTCCAATAATTGATTGCAAAGATGATTTTTGTAAAGATACTTTGATTCAAGCGACACCAGCAAATATATTTGAATTAAAGCAAGCACTTGATAGTATAGAAGCAAAAGGTCAGACTGATTTGTTAGAAGCACTCAATCATACATTTCATTTATTACATTCAAAACGTGAAAGCAGCTCACATTGCAATAAAGTCATAATGCTCATTACTGATGGCATGGAATACAATACAACAATTAGGAAAGTATTTGAGGAAGAAAATTGGGAAAAGAACAATGAAGTTCGTGTTTTTAGTTATTTAATTGGTGAAATGATTCCTCAACATGACTTTAAGCAAGTCAAATCAATGGCTTGTGAAAATCGTGGCTATTATGTTCAAATTGATACAATCAAAGAGACACGTGAACAAGTGCTTCGATATATTCCAGTTATGGCTCGACCATTAGCTTTTAATAAAACTCAAAATCCAATTATTTTTACTAGTGTTTATGCTGATTTATTGGTGAGAATTTAAAATATTAAATTTATTGATTATGCCTTGATTATTTAAAATTGAATTTAGGACACATATAGAGTGACAAATTATGATTGGAATTGCAAACAAAGAGCAACACAAAGACAACGTGTTGTTGATTATTTAAAAAAATACCAGAAATATTCATGTATCGCTGATAATGAAGATGATGACGACAAGTCAGGTTTTCGTAAATATCTTTTTATGACGACAGTGGCAATGCCAGCATTTGAGCAAGATAAAAACTCGGTAATGACTAAATAAATTTTTTTCTCTATTATCATTTAATTTTCTTTCTATTATGACAGTCACAACTGATGGGTGTTGCTGGTGTTGATGTGCCTTTATATGAATTTGAAAGACTGTTTCAACAATTCCGTCTTGGAGTTCATTCGTATGCATTTATATTAGACGAAAATGGGAATATTTTAACACATCCGGATTTTCGACCATTTGTATGATAATTTAATGCTCTTGTGTAATAATAATTTATTTATTTTTATTATTCTTCATTACAATAGTTTCAAAATGAGCTTCTTAAGCCATCATATAATTCTATCGATATGGTTGAAGTTGAATTGATTGACGCCGATAGATTTTGTAGAGATTTCCATCCAGAGCTTTTGAGTGTGAGTTTTAAAAAATTTATTGATTGTTAAAGTGAAATTGGTTCATTAGTTGAAAGCCAAGGGATGATCATTTCTTGAAAAAATTGACTTTACTGCAGTCATAACTTTAAATAGCAAGTCAAGTAGAATATGAAGTCAGTTTTTATAGTCAAGTTGATTAAATATCAAGTCAAGTCATTATGAAGTAAAATTGATCTGATAGTGTCCATTCTTTGGCTCAATAATTGAGTGTAGGTGAATGAAATATAAATTTTGTATTTTATTATAAATATGTAGATGAGACGAGCAATGATTACAAATGATAAAACAACGGGCTCAAAAGTGCTGCCAATTTTACAACATTTTGACGATTTGGTGAGTTTCATTAGTCACGACAGTTATTTCCTTATCGTGCACATTAATGTAAAACTTTTCTTATTTTGTCATTTTCTTCATGTTCTTTAATTCATTCATACTAAATAGCGTCGTGTAATGAAATTCAAGCGGCACTATTACTGGAAGAAAATCGACAAAACACCATTTACAGTTGTCGTGACATTCTCCGACGACGCACCAAATCAAGTTCAAATACCCGAGCACGAAGTTGATTCGATGACGACAAAGGGCAGTAAGAACCTTAAATACTTTCAAGGCAATTATCGTTTACATCCGAATTGGATTTACTGTCGTTCATTGAAGAAAAGTTTTGAAGATATGAAGCTTGGTGAAATTGACCCAGACAATTGCGAAATGACACCCGAAGAAGAGCTCGAATATTTTCTAGAAAAATTTGAAAAAAATGGTTGGAAATGGAGAACATCGAAAAATGATAAAGGAGCCTACAAATGTGATCAAAAACTGATGCAAGCTTTACTATATGATGCAAAAGTAACACAAAATTATCCACATGAACCGACAAAATCAAATAATAAAAAAGATAAAAATTCAAATATTTTTGAAGAGTATGAAATCAGTACATCTTTCATTGCAACTCACAGTGGTCTATTACGTTATAAAATTTTCTCTAAAGATGAAGACGATGACGAAATTAACCAAAGAAGCGACGAATTTGGTGATGAGTTTAAAAAATCAATTGATGAAGACTGGTACAAGCACACGACATATTTCAATAAACATGAACCAAAGAGCTTCATTTATAAATTACCATTTAACGCTAACAAGGAATCATTAATAACAGCAACAACAACAATCTATGCTCGCGATGGTACTGAACGTGCTCCAGTTGCTGTTTTGGGATATCAATTTCCACATGCAAAATTTGCTAAATTATTAGATAGCGATTTGGTAAGAAATTTATGTTCAAACATAATTTTTGTAAAGTTAATTTTATTTTGGTTAAAAGTTTACTTTAAATCCTCAGATTAAAATTTATATCTTGATATAATTTTGAATATAAAAGATTTAGTATTACAAAATTCACAGAAGTATAAAAACAAAATATAAAATATTTAAAAAATGTCTCATTCACAGTGTGCAATGAATGCCGAACAAGTTTGCTTCATTCTTGATGATTATGCTTATGTAATTGCCGATTCAAGAGAAGAACAAGAAGGAAAATTTTTTGGTGATGTCGACAAAAAATTAATGAAAATTTTAATTCATGATAATATTTATGAGAAAAAGCAAATTTACGATTTTCAAGGAGTTTGTTATCAAGATAGAGAAATTGAATATGAATATATTATGGAAATTGTCTCAAATGCTGGATCAATTTTGTTATGGAATCCATTGAAAAATTTATGGATGGCTTTGATAGCTTTATTTACGACTATTGGAAAGTTTTTTGAAACTGAAGCAGTAGCGAAGAAATTTGTTCCAAATTGTGAGTAAAAAAATTAATATTACATAATTAAATTTAAATATTGCAAAATTTTGGCAGAAATTTAATTTAGAACAAAAATATAAAACAATTTTCTTTTTCATTTGTTCAAGTACTTTAATCTCAATTCAGCCACATTAAAAAACTTTTAATTTCATTCCTATCCACAGTGATGTATCCAGATCCAGATTATTATTATGAAGATGACAGTACAGCATATTGTCCATATGCAGATGATGGTTCATTTGATAAATGTCTCAAAGAAAATGACGTAAAAAAGTCAGATAAGGAAAATGAAAAATATATACAATGTGAAAAAAATTACACACAAGCTTATAAAGTTTGTCATAATAGCTTACAATGGTCGACAAATCTCCTTAAACGTCATACAAATAAAACTCGACCAATAAAATGTGATAAAAATAATTTTGTTTATGTGTTGAATTTAGATGAAAGCAATTTGCGTAAGCCTTATAACAAGTGTGAGCGACCATTCATTGTTCAACGAATACCAAATAGCAATTTAATTTTACTTGTGACAAAGAGTGATTGTGACAAAAATGTAAATGTTGAACCATTCAATATTCAACCAAAAACTATTGGAATTGAAGATTATCAAATGTCATTGTTTTGTTATAAGCTGCGCAATCCACTATATAGACGTCATTCTAAATCGTGTATTAATTACCATGCAAATGTAAGTTTAAGTAGAAATGAATTATTTGTTATTTTTTTTCATGACTTTACTTATTGATTAGGAACCTATTGAACGTGGAAAAAATACATCACTTTGTGGACGAGGAAATCGATTAGAAATGAAATTTAAATTTCTTCTAATATCGCCAGTAATTTTAATAATGCTCAAATTTTTATGAAAACACTAAACACATTCACTTGATTCAAATTACAAACTGTAAATTAAAAAATTAATTGCAAAAAAAAAAATGAAAAAGTGCCAAAAATCAACCATGATTCACAATCATTGTAAAATATTGATAAAAAGTTTTTTTTGTCTCTTCATAAATGTTTAAGCAGTACAAAAAGTAAAAATGAATTTTTTTGATGATGATTAGATGTGTTCAGCTCATTCATTCAGTGAGTGTTTCATAAAATTCTCCTTAATGACTGTTTGGATATTAAGAAATATCAAAATTGGTCATATAATTCTATAAAGCATTATAAGATCATTTTTTATGTCACATAATATCCAAACAGCTAAAAACAAAAAAAAAAATTTTGAGTCATTTTGGAATAATGAAACTATTGTGTGTGCCCTCATATTGCCAGCCATAAAAATTTCTTATAAACGCTTAAACATAAATATTTCCTCAAAAAGTTTTTTCATTGAAAATTTTAACAAAAAATGCCAAAACCACTTAAATTAAAGAAAAAAATAATTCATAAAAATGCCAAGGTTTAAAAACTTAATCTTAGAATATTTCTTTACTATGAAATTTTTTAAAACACAATTAATAGAAATTTTTAAACTGCAATTCTTCTTTACAAAAATTTTCATACTTTCTGTATAAAATTTTAATTTAACAAACATTTCATTAGGTAAATTATTTAATTTGCACTAGAAAACCAAAAATATTTTATAATTATAAAACTCAGTTTCTGAACTACAAAGCTTGAGAAAAACTCTGAATTTAAGTTTATAAACCTTAAAAAGCATTAAAATATACTCAATTACACACTTTTTACAACATTAGATAATTCAAAAAGAGTTTAATGTGCAACAAAAAGAAACCTTAAGAGCTTATATGAAATATTTATTTTAACTTGAAAAGTTTTTTTTTTGAAATTTTAATTATTTATAGCTGTCAAAAATATTTTTAACATTTACGAGCAAATCTTCTTTATAAAATAAAGAAACTATGACAAAGTTATAAAATAACAAAACTAAATAAATTACAGAAATAACAGTAATGAACTTCCTAAAATATATCAATAGACCTCGCAAAGAACTTTTACAACTAATTTGCATAAACCTTTTAATTAAAGGAACTTCATTGAAAATAGCACAATTTTTACATCAAAATTATTCCATTTAAATGAAATAAAATATGATTGGATTTATTTTGATTAGGATTAAATAAGTCTTAGATTGAATTAAGGTTCACAAAAATGCAGTTTAAATCTTATCAAAGATTAATGAAATTCGAGTTTTAAATCTAATTTAAAAAGATTTCTTTAATTTACAGAAAAACAATGGATTTAAAATATTGTGTTTTTTTCAAAGAAATATTAAAGGAAAGCCAGGAGAAATGCTTTTTAAACTTTTATATTTATATCTAAATATAATTCAACTTTTTACTAATCACAAAAATTCATAACCACTTAAGTAAGAAATTATTTGGATATTACATAATGGAAATATTGACCATTCTTTCTTGTCATTTAAAATTAAACAAACAAAAGATATTTGGTCAAACTGAATTTGGATTATGTAATATCCAATTATTCACAACTAACAAAAACTCTTTATGATAAAATAAATTTATAAGAAGCTTTTAAGCCAAATTCTACAAGTAGTGAAAAAAATCTTAGCTAAGAAATATAAAAAAAATTTACTTTTTTGAAAAACATTTTTGAAATACTTGCACACTTTTTCTTAAAAATTTAAATATAAATTTAAAAAATATGCACTGTGTCTTAAAAAGAATAAAAGATTTATTACATTAAAAAAATTATACTATATAAAATACATTAACTATAAAAAATTTGCCAAAAAAACAAATGAACGCTTTTTCTGCTACTTGTGAGAAATTTTTTGCCTTTTAAATAAAGATTTCAAAAAAGAAGTTAAAATAAGAAAAAATTTCAAGTTGATTGATTTATGATTTTATGATTACAATTGCAGGTTTCCTATTCTTAATGAAGCTATATTCATAGCCAGTTGTCGTGCGTGGTAATAAAATAAGAAATCATTAAAGTGATGCATCAGACTGTGCTAGAGATCATAAAAACCAGCAAGGCAAGATTCAAAGTGCCATAAAATGTTTATTTTATGGTTTTATTGCACATAAGGTGATAATTATGGCGATTGTTTAAGACTAATAGAACAAACATGCCTCACTTCGGCATCGATTGTTTCATTAAAATTTTCTTTTGACATTTTTACACAAAAATTTCAACAAAAAAGTATTTGGGTAATTGAAAAAAATTCTCATTAACAAATTTTTTCTACTCTGAAAATTTTCATTGACTTGAAAAAAAAGTCATTTCAAAATTCTTCATTTTCCGGTGAAAAAAGTTTTTCATCTTTTTTCTTGTGAATCGTAAACAAATCAACTGCATTTTCTGAGAGCGAGAAAATTAACTGTTTTGATTTTTCCTGTTTGATAATTTATGTTGATGGAATTTTTACTCAATAGCTCAATGGCGGTACTATAAATAGGTCACACATCTTCTTGATACATCATTTAGTTTGAAATTTTCTATCAACAATATGCGCTTCTTTACTAGAAAATTTGCTTCGACTTTTTGTATTGGGAAAAAAAAATTTTTTTTTTTAAATCGAAATATCAGATTTAAAATAACGGAAATTTTTAATTTAAATTTTTTAGGTATTAATTTTTTATTTTTTAAAAAATGATTTATATCTAATTTACTAGTTTAATTGCTTTTAAAAAACAAACTTTTTATGCTAAAATTTCTCTTATAATTAACGGATTTTTTAAATAAAATAAAAAAAATTTCAAAAATTTAAAAAATTTTTTTTACATATGAAAAAAATTTTGACTTTGAAATAATGAATATTTTGTATCTAGAATTTGGTTTAAAATATTAATGTAAATTCTCAATTTTTAAATTTAACGTAAATTTTAAATTTAAATTTTTATTTTAAAGCTTACTTCATATTTTTTTAAGAATTGATAACAAACATTACAAAATTTTTCATATATGATAGCATTGCATCTGTACCTACGATGATGCCGCTTCAAATGTATCAAAAAGAGAAAATAAACATTTTCACTCACTTCACAACTTCATTTCTCTTCCCATAGCTATAAAACATCAAAATAATCTTCTATATGTGTGTAGATAGATAGAGAGGAAAAATTCAATATTTCGGTTATGAGATGAAAGAAAAATTAAACAAAAAAGAGAGAAAATAGTTTTTTTGGTTTCATGTGAAATTTGTCGGATTTATTGAAAAGCGTGAAATGTTTATTGAGAGAATTTTTTATTTGATTTTTTTAATTACATGAACGAGTGAAAGAATCAATTAAATTTAAAAGAAATTTTGTTGCTCGCATTTTGGAATTTGTACAAATTGAATATTTTTGTTAAATCGTGGATGAATTTCAAGTAGCAAATCAAAAGATTCTTCAAAATCAGTTTCTTCCATAAATCCACCAAGATAATAGCAAAATTCAACACGAACTAACGATGGCCAATGCAATGACATAATTTTGTCTAAACTCAAATAATTAAGTTGAAAAATTTTCAAAACTTTCAAACCAATCAAAGAATTTGCCAATTTTTCTTCATATTTCAAAATTGAACGCGATTTGAAAATTTCTATTCTTGAATTTCTTGGAATTTTCACAGCAGCTTCATTGGAAATTTCATAAAAATTTCCTTCAAATGTTTTAAGTTTTGGCAGTTCTTCAACGATAGATTTAAATGTCATTAAAGAGCAAGAATCAATTTTGAGAAATTTCAATGTTGAACTTTGTGATTTTAAGAAATTTATGATAATTTGCCAATAATTTTCACTCTTCCAAAAGCAGCGAGTTAATGAGAATTTTTTGAGTTTAATTTTGTAATCAATTGGATGCAGTTCTTGATTAAAATATGGCAATTTGAAATCAGTTTCAAGTGATGATTCATTGATGTTTAAAATTTCAAGATTTGAGTTCATTTTGAAGTAGTCTAAAAGAATAACTTTGCTCCTCCATGTCATTGTATAAACAAGTGAAAGTTCATTAATTTTAGTAAGCTTTGATAATAATCCAGTTGGTGACAATTCAAGCATTTTATAAGGAACATTCACAAATTTTAACTTCTTTAAATTTGGAATTTCCACATTGAATTTTTCCAAATCAATGTCACTTTCAATGTAAATCAAACTTGATGAAAATCTCTTTAAAATTTCACATGTTACAAATCGAAACCAACTGTAGTCTTTATCATTGATTGAATCAATATCGATACTTGAAATTTTCATATTTTGATATTTTCTCTTGCTTGACATAAGTGCTGAAATTTCCAATTTTCTGATATTTCTGACATTCATTCGAATTGAAATTTTGCTCATATGAACTGATGAATTGAAAACTGCATTGTGAAATTCTTTTGAAACCAATGAAACATTGAGAAGATCTTGCTCAGGAAGAAATTGAAGAATATTGTCGTAGAGTTCTAGTGGAATATTTGAAAATAGTCCGTAATTGTTATCCATTGTGAATAATAAAATATAATTGTTTGTAAATAGTTTTTGATATTTTATAAATATATTTATAAGTTGAGAAAATATAGAATGTGTTTGTATAGCGATTTTAATGATGAATTTGAGAGAAAATTTTTTCAATGATTGCTTTGATTTTAATAAAAATTTTTAAGTACATTTTAAACTAAAACTTTTATTTGTTTGTAATATAAAATTAATAATAATTAAAAGGCGAGAACTGACTAATAGCAATTTCCAATTGTTTTATACGACATCAAAAATTTCTACAATCTGAGACTCTATTTTTATTTTACGTTCTTTTTAAAACAATTTTAAATTGTTAATAAATAAAAAAGTACCTTAAAAGTTTTGTTTTAATTTGCTTTTGGATAAAAATTTAACATCTTAGACTAGGCATGAACACATGGAAAAAGATTAAATAAAGAGTGACAAAAATCAATAACTATCGAACGAAATCAATAAAGATCACTGTGTGTTCAAGCCTGAACACTGCAGCCCTGCTGTTTTTTAAATTTGAGTGAACCTTTAAATTTTTTTGTTGTTTATTTACAAATAAAAACACATAAAACTTAATTATCAACATTCCATGTTTATTTTTCAATTTCACTATCTTTATGACAATTTTTTCATGTTATCAGTTCAGTTCAATTTTTTAAATGAAATTTTCATAACAACTTTGTATAAAATATTTGAATTTTTTGCATGTTTTAAATCCATTAATTAATTTTTAAATCAGTTCATAACATAATAATGAGATTGATGAAAATTTCAATGACAGATTTTAATATAAATTGCTATAATTTCGAATGCTGTATTTCATTTAGTGTTTAAAAATTGCTGGTAAATAAAGTTGAGGCTAAGCCTAACAATGGATTGGAAATTTACCGTAATTTTTTTCCAATTTGGATTTTTAGTTGTTGGCAAAATGGTTTTAGTTATTCAAGACAGTAAGCGAACATTTTGTAATTTTCGTAGTTAATTATAAATATTTTTCAAAATAAAAATAATTTTGAATTTTCCAATTTATTATTCCAAAAAGGTCTTATAAAATGTGATGAATATGAAGGTGAAAAGCGTGCACATATTTTTGATATGTCTTCAATTGAATTAATTCCTATAAATGACACTCATACATATCTCAATGGAACATTACAATTTCTTCAAGACATTCATCATGGTTGGAAAGCAAGAGTTTATATTGAACAAAGAAGACAAAACCAATGGCAAATTCAAGCTTTTGATAGAACTTATAAAGACCTTTGTGATAACTTGGCTATGCTTAAAGAACCTTTTTATCCTTATATTGAACATATGAAGAAATGTCCATTAAAAGCTGGCGTAAGTAAACTCGTATAAATATTTATTTTGTTTGACATTTATTTACTGTAATATGCAGTAAATATTTTACCTAAATGGTTATTTGGATATAAAAGTATGCAAGAAAATACTCTGAAGGTCAATTTAAAAAAATCTTTAAGCATTATCTTATAACCTTTCTTAGAAGGATCTAAATTGACCAAAATTTCATTCAAATTTTCGTATGTTTAAATAGATCCAAACGAAAATTCTTGTTTTTCTTGAAATTTTATTTTAACTTAAAAATAATATTTTTTAAACATTAAGGACGAATGGTTTTTTGATATGGCTGTTATAAAATTAGATGAGAAACTTATGTCAATGATACCATCACATTATACAGGTAAATTATATTTAATTTCTTTTTTAAAATATTTAAAACTATTAAATTTTTAATTAGGTGAATGGCGTGGAACTTTTCTTGGAATTTTTCATGTTGATGACGTTGAAAAATATGAATGCAAAAGAGGATTTGGAAATATTTATGATATATAAAAATAATTTTAGTGAAAAAAGTTTAAATGAAAATTTAGAAAAAAATTTGTATGAAAGTTTTTTAATAAATTTACTGTCCTGAATTTTGAATTACATATTTGTTCTCTTAACATGATAAGCAATGCAAGTCTTGCAAGCTTTTTAATTCCATGCAAACTAAATTTTGGATTTTTTTATATTAAAACCAAAAAATTTATAGACCTTGAAGGAAAAAATTTTTGAAAGTGACCGGTTGGCATAAATATTTTATGACTTTTTATCAATACTTAGGCATTTAGAATTAAAAGAAATATTTCATTAATGCAATTTTAAAATTAAATATTACAGTCTTGCTTCTCATGAATTTTTGGTCATAATATGACTTCAATCCAACATTGGTTGATCAAATTCTCTCTACAAAAGTTCGAATGCAAATTTTTTATGTTTCTGTCATCAAATAAAAAATAAAATAAAATAGTAATAGCTTTTTATTTATCATTATTAAAAATAGGAAATTGTTTAAAAAACTAATTTGCACATGCTAGAAAACAATTGTGTCATTTTCTCTAAACTAAATATTTTCTTCAAATATCAAAAAACGAAATTTAACACTTGATTGAACTTTTCACTTTCATTGATTTTATCCCAATTGGAATCTCACACAAAAGATTAAATTGCATTGATAATTAAAACAAATATTTCCATTGCAGATCAATCTTTGTCATTCGATGAGCAAATATTTATTTCAAGTTCGGCATTTTTTATGACCTTCACAGCAGCCGAGAAATGTTTTTAATGAATTTTCATCTCATGGGAAATGCAACATCGTGATATTCTTCATCACCACCCTCAGCTGACTATTTCTCACCCTCTTGCAGATATAATCAATATTCACATTTTTTCTATTTCCCTATTTTTTAAAAATGTATGTTAGTAGTGTATTATGACCCTGATCTATTGATTAGTTTGATGCAGGGTATTTTAATGCATCAGTTGTAAATGCAACGAATAATCCCTTTGCTTTTTGCGTAATGCACTGTAGAACCCCTCATTTTTATTTGATATATCGAGAACTACACAAAAATAATGATCATCTTCTTCATAACAAAAAATGTGACACAGATACTTTTGTGAAGTTAGCAAAAAATTTTATTTTTAATTTTAAATGAAATTTAAAATTGCAAGACTTAAACAATTATAATTTTAATCTAACCTTTGAGCGAAATTCATTAATTTCTAATGTTTTGTTAAATTGAAACGTTTTATTTAGGATTAACTTTAACACACTCTTTAAATATAACTAATTCAAGATAAAGATAATTGTAAACTTTATTAGAAAAGATAAACCAGTTCAGCTATGATTCCTAGTTGAATTTGTTTTATTTAATTTGAATTAAACAAGGCCTGAGAACTCTTTGATCCGAGTTTGATTTTTTTGTTCCGAGATCAAACTGGGATAAAAAAAATCAAACAAGAATCAAAAAAATCAAACTCGGATCAAAGATTTCTCAGGTCTTGGAATTAAATGAAAATTATTATCTTTGACAGGATTAAATTTAATCTTGATTTCAAAAGATTTAATTTTAGTCTAGTTTCGATTAAATTTAATCTTAACGCTTTCAGTTATTTTCGATCTCAAAGCGATCTAAAAAATCAAGCTAACTTCATTGAAGTGAACTAAATTTTTTTATCAAAGCAGTTTTAATGAGGATTTTTTTTGTAGTTATTAATTGGAAAAAATAAATCATGGTCGCACGCTGAACATAACATTAGGTTGAAGTGCACTTTAAAGCATATCTGATTGTACACTACATAAATCTTTTCATTCACTCTACGCTGCTCCTTATCACAAATATCGCAATCGCATATACAAAAGTGAATTGAAAATTCGAGGCATGTTTAGCGCGTAGTGAGAAAAAAATCTCATTTAACTCCATCGTCTATGATATTCAAATGAAATGGCATTTTCCATGACATAGAATGAGAGAGAAAAATTGCTAGCAAGAGCGGAAGGAGAGCAAAATTTATTTCTTAAGCTATCGCATTAAATCCAATTTCATCGAAATCCATTTTATTTATTTATAGAAGTTTGTGACAGGATTTTCGATTTTCATTGCGAATTTTTTTTCTCTCTTCTTTCATTTTCCGACTGTGTTTTTTGCGTGCATAGCGTAAAGAAGGAAAAAAGAGCAAGTAAGGAGTTATGTGAGTTTAAATGGGTCATTAGGTTAGAGGTTTTACGGCTTATGTTAACACAAGCAACTTTTCATTCTTTTCTCTCTTTCTATTGTTGCAGTTCATGAGTTTTACATTTTTATTAAGCAATTTTTTCCTTTCTTTTTTTCTATAGTTCAATTGAAAAGAAAAATTGAATCAACTTTTATGACTTTGGTCCGTTTTTAAATTATGCAAATGTTTTGATTTAGGTTTTGTGTGCTTTATTATATTTTTAGTTTTACGTAGTTTTAGAAACTTTATTTCTTTCAGAGTCAAATTATGTTTAAAAATTCTAGAAAGATTTTTCGAAAACTTTGTAATCTTTAGATTAAATTTTTAAATCTAAAGGACACAAAATTTAATATTCTTACAAATTTTTTATAAAACATGTTCAAGCTCAACATTTTCATTGAAAGCAGTTGTTGTCATTTGGATTTGTTCGCTCATTTCAGTATTTGTCGTAGATTTATTTCTTATCACAATTATGACTAAAAATATGAAGATTAAAAACACATTCACACTAAGTACGATAATAAATATTATTAAATTTTCAATTTTGTCATTGAGTTTTCTGATTTCTAATTGACTTAAATTTAAATTCAATTTAACCTTTCTATCAATACATTCAAAATTTTCAATTTTTTCAATCAGTTTTAAAACGTTTTCATGACCATATGCGTTTTGTAATGGACATCTATTGCCTTTTAAATTTAAGAATTCCAAAGATTTTAAGTTTTGAAATGCAAAAGGATCAATGTAAGAAATTTCATTTTTGTCTAATGAAAGTAACTTTAATTTGGAATTATATTTAAAAAAGTCTTCTAAAACTTCTCTAATTCTGTTTTCATGCAAGTACAAATATTCTAATTTTAAAAATGGTCTAAAATCAGCTTGAGAAATTGTCTTGATGTTTGTCTTATAAAGCATCATTGTGACAATATTAGGAAGAAATTCTTCAACATTTCTAGGAATATAATTCAAATTATTGGAAGTTATTTGAATGGCTTGAACATCACCATTTTCATGACCAGTCACATGTTTACCGTTAATTTTTGTAACATACACACGAAAGTCACCAAAAATGCCTTGATTTTGAATCTCACAATTGTAAAACTTTTTTTCTTCTATCGAAGAATCATATTTGAAAGAACAATCAAGTTCTTGTGTGTAAGACATACAAAAATAAGTGGCGAATATGATAAAGATTCTGAGAAAAAAAATATATCAAAATATTAAACTTCAAATTAAAATTTTTAAGACTTACATAATAAATTTATTTAAAAGAAACATTTTTTAAATTTGGTATCTAAAATCCAACTAATTAGAATTTTATTTGATTACGATGGATTAAAGATTTTGTGCAGGTGGAGCTATTGCTAGCTCCAGGAGACGTAGACTAGTGCCTGTTGTTTCCCAAACCTGCCACATCATAGTGATCGAATAATCTGTACTCTACAGACCTACAGCGTAACTAAATGACTGCTACTAGAGACACAGAGAATTTGAGTCTTTGTGCCGCATGAGTGTCCCCATTCCGCTGTAGGAATGTAAATTATCTCAGAAAACCTATCACTATAAAGTGGGACCTTACCTTTTAAAGTGCGTTCCGAGAGCACTTAAGCAGTCGAAGTATCTAAACTTCTGAAAAATATCTGAAAGAAAGCGCAGCCTGGACTCGAACCCGGACCAGCCACTACGCTGTTCTTCAGATCGAGCGCATGAACCTCTCGGCCACAGAGGCGCTCGACTGCTTATTTTATTTGATAGTTTCAAAAATTTTATTATCATCACTGCGTAGTTTTGAATAATTTTTGATTCATAATTTTTATTATTAATATTTTAGAAATGCGTAATAAAATGATTCAAAATTTTTTAGATATAGAATTTTTAAAACTTATCGTTTAGGGTTGCTAATTTAAATTTTTAATTATTTTTAAAACATAAAAATTTTTGATTCAAGTTTGATTTAATACAATTAAATAAATACAATTATTGATAACAATGTCAGCGGATTATTCGTCAGCTCAGTGATCAACTCATATATTTGATACATTTTTTTGACATGACAAATGCTTTCCGTTTTTGCATCAAAACATTTTTGGTCATTTTGAATCATTTTTGATTCACTAAATAAAAAAATGTAATATATGTAGTTACTAATATGAATGACTAAATTTGTTCTTATAAACAAAGCATTAACCTCATCACATCATATAAAATAGATACTTAAAGAATTTTTCAACTCAATCCATTAGCGTTTTAACAAAACAGCAACATAAATCACTTAATAGAATCTTTCCATTTTCGTTGATTAAAATTCATCTTCCTCGAGACCTATTCCAAGTCAATTTAAATTATGAAAAGATTAAAATGTTAGCGACATGTGTGTTGAAGCACATTAACACTTCCATATAATAAGCAGTCGTCATCAATTCTATTTTTGAGCGCGAAGCATACAAATCACATTTGATTTCCTTAGCTTTGCTCTTTCGTTAAGTGGAAATGAAAATTTTCACTTTTTAAAAAGACACACGATGAAAACAACAAACAAACAAATAGACAATTTAAGACGAGTGAATGAGTAGCTGACTGGCAGTGAATACTTGCTTGAAATTAGTTTAAATTTTGGTATAATGACTATTACGTTTATGTGGGAATTTTAAGCAAGATTTCAATTTAACATAGAAGAATTTATAAAATATTGCAGTAATCTTTAAATTTTTATGTTAAACTTTTTTGAATCTTTTATATGAATTTTTAATCATTTTCCATTAAAAATTGTATTTAAAAACTTATACGTGTATGTTAAAACGTATACGTAATTGATTAATATTTGCGTAAAATTATTATAAAGTAAAAATTTTCATATATAGTAATACCTACCTTATCTAAAAATTCAATCAGATTTAATAAACATCAAAATATGACTAACTCCATAGAAGTTTGTAACAAATGACTAATAAGAAGACAAATATAGAAAGACTCTTTATTGAAATCGAAATTGAATGAGACACAAAGAAGAGAGAGAGAAAAAAATCCAGAGCAACATAAATCACATAACGAAAAAAATGTCAAATGCCAAAAGAAAGAGAAAGACAAAAGAGCAGCAAAGTTATCAATCAATTAACTTTTTTTTGAAATGTCAGACTAAAAGTGAAAATAAAATAAAATAAAAATTTGTTTATTTCGTGTATGTATATGGGTCGATTGAGCTGTCAAGTTAAGGTGATTTTATTATCCATTTCACTCCCTCATTCACTCTCTTAGATAGAGATACATTTGTAGGACAGAAAAATCTATTAAATGGATTTATTTTCTCTCTATCCATCCTCAACTAAGAGTGAAATGAAAAATGTCAGCAAAAAATTCACGTTGTAGGTATCATTAGGCAAACAAAAGTCACGTAACTCGCGTTATAGACTTTCAAATTCCTTAGATTTGTATTATTGGTTTTCTATAATACAATAAGAATCTTTTCCTACTCATGAAAAACATATTTCTCTTCTGTCGGCATCATCCTGTTGAAAATGGGCGCTATTCGCTATTAGTATTCACGACATGTTCTCAACAAAAAAAGAAAACTCCAAACGATAAAGCCAAAACGATTCTCGCAGTGGCAGTTGAAGCAAAATGTTCCATTTTATTTGACTTTCTGTTTTCTCCAAGAGAGAAAAATGAGTGAAATCCCCAAATGCGATGTTTTGAAATGAAATGGGAATTTACTTGCTTTTTTCAAGGGATGGTTATAAATTAATTCTTTTTTATTAGAAAATTTTTGGATAAATTTTTTTTATAATTTCTGTGAAAATGTCATAAGTATTTTAATCTTACTATTATGTTAAGATTTATTTGAATCCTAATTTTGTAAATTAATCCATGCTTTATTAAGTTAATCTGTTGCAAATAATCTAAATCTAAAGAAACAACCTTTAGGTTGTATAAATGTTTTAGGTTAATAATCCAGAATTTCAAGATAATTTCACAAATATTCAATTCTTATTTCAACAAATTATTTCTGATAATTTTTAGATTCCAACTGAGATTAAAGGCAGATTAATTTTAATCTTATAACTATGATTAATCCTAAGATTTAATTAATAAATCAATTTCTAAAAAATCATGTTTTAAAAATAAATTTAAGTTATCATCTCAATGATCAGTAAAAAAGGAGAAAAAATCTCCTTCAAACATTCGGAAGAAGAAAGAAAAATTTCAAATTCGGAAGGGACTTCGACTGTATATTGTATGAGCCATATCAATACAACAACAACAACCATTATAGCAAAAATACATTTTCAAAAAAGAGAGAAATAGAAAGGAAGCAAAAAAGAAAATGCGAAACGCGACGCTATCACATTAAATCCAATTTTGATCTGATTTTCATTTTATTTATTTATGATACTTTTTTCTTCTTTTTGCTCTTTTACATTTATATGTGACGAGATTTCTTTACAATTCTTAAGCTGAAATCGATGTTGTGCATATTTGATTGTAATCATACAAGTCATTGCCATTTCACATTTTATTATTTCTCAACTCAACATTATAATTTTTATTTTACTTTAATGGATCATGTTGCCGCAATTGCCTTTAATGATATGGCGTTCGCGGAGCGAATTTTTAAAACGTTTTTAACACATGTTCACGAATATGCCATTGTTAAGAGATTTTGATCCGATCGAAGCAATTGTGAACATGATTTGAATTGTTTGTGATCCATCTTTGTTATGAGGCTTATGTAGCTTAGGCAAAAATGTGCGTGTAGACTAAGGATGAAAAAAATATGCCTAAAATCTTTTGCTTGATTAATCCGTTAAAAAATAATTTGAAATTTTTTTGTTCAAAATGTTATGATTTTTAAAAATTGAAATTCGCTAAATTTTTTTTAGTATTTTTTAAATAATCGCAACAACTGCAAAACTTTGCAAAAAACAACTTCAAAATCAATTAAAAACTTCCTTAAGTGAATCTTAAAGGTGTCAAAAGTTACTAGTAAATTTGTCTCAAAATAGTCTCGCATATCTTGTTATACAAGCCCACAGCGTAATCCCTTTGATGTTTGTATTGTCAAAAGCAATTTAAACACACATTTTTGTAACATCTGAATTATCATCGTCGTCATCGTTGTCGCATAAAGAGTCTTCTTTAAATTGAATATGAAAGGAGAGTGAACGAGCAACAGATTAATGTCTGTACAAATTTACATTATAATAGCCTGGCAATTGCGCAGCTATGCAAACAGAGTCCGCTTGTCGTGCGCGATTGTAATCCTTAAAAAAGAAAGAATAGAAAGTTAAAGTTAAATAAATCACAATCAACGAAATATTTTTTTTGATCAGACAATTGAGTGAGCATCATATCCCGCATATATAAATGAATGTGTACATATGAGAGTCACCCCTTGCATGCAATAAATAACAAAAGCAGTGAATTCAATTTTCATGTTTTCCAGCTCAAGGAATCGCCTTGATTTAGAAAATGATGAGATTGAAAGCAATTGTCGCATGATAGAAATTCTTTTGATTACTTCTCTGAAGTTAGTAGTTCTGAATTTTTTGGATCGATTTCTATGGATTTATTTTATTAATAATTAAGTTTAAAGGAAAGATTAAATAAACAGGAATTAAATTTAATCCTTATTTTAAATCAAATCCTTCTGATTTATGAAAAATGAAGATTTATTACAAGGATTAAAATAAATCAGCATAGATTTTCTCTAGAATCATTTAAAAATAATATGTGCTAACTTCAAAACGATCTTTTTTCTTTGTGACGACAATTGAGGAAGAATTTCTCGTCTTTTTTCTCTTCCCTTCCCTGCCCATTTCCTGTAGTTCTAATAGCTACTTTCAACATGCGACATTCATGTTTCTACAACAATGTTAATATTCACAGTCATTAGATTATTTAATTATAATAATAATAATTTTCTATTTATTCTTACACAATACACATATGTACATGGCATGCATGTAAGTTATTTTTTATTATTATGCTGTTCAGCTACTTGCATTAATCCGTAGATAATTGAAAAAAGTTCTTTTTATTATTATGTATGTATGGAAAAATTGATTGAAAAATTTACGCTTTAATGAAATTATGCTATCTTAAAAAAATATATAATAAATTTGAATATAAAGTGAAGTGCATAAAAATTATTTATTTTTCGTGTTTCATGAAGTGAATGATGAATAATGAGGATGGCAGATGATGTCACATATTGTAATCGAGTGAGATAGAGTTAAAAATAGAAACTGTAATAAATATGTACTTTGAAATATTTTAAAACTTTGTCAAACAAACAAATTCTTCATCAATTTACTTATTCAAGAATTCCCTGAACTCAATTCCAATTTCTTCTTCTATAGAAATCAATTTAATTGCCAATTTCAATCAATAAAAAACAGCAAATTAAATTGAAATAAAAAAATAGCAAAAATCATCAAATTTATTTCAGAATAATTCAATTATTTTTCTTACACATCAATCCTAAAACTCAGAGAAGAATGAGAAAAAATTTTTTATTTCGGATTAAATCAACAACTTCAAACTCATCATAAAAACGACTATTTGCTTGTAGCCAAACCCAATAATTAGAGCTACTTTAAAATAAGGCAAGTAGTATTAGTATCAATCAGAAATAATGAAATCGATAATTCATTCTAAAGCAAGCGAAAGACTGCTCAAGGCAAAATGAGAAGAAGTTTTGTGTAAATAAGAAAAAAAAAATAAAAAAATTATCTTCATCGCTAGCACTTAATTTTTGTTACTTTTTCGGGATCGATTCACACGTAAATGTGAATTTGATAATTGTAGAGTGCCCCATGTGAAACATAAAAACATGTAAAACATCCGTCGTTCTCTCTTACTCTCGTTATTTACTACACAAGCATATCATTAAACTTTGTTATTGTTATTCTTCTCTTTTGCGGCATTCTTGTTGTTGTTTGTTGTGCATACAGACAGATATTTTTATAACGCCATTGATGTGCACACACATTTTTATTTCTTTTTTTTCTTTCTATAAACGGTCGCTGTTGCACAAAGGAATCTTTTGAAATTTGAGTGGAACAAGCTGAAGATCTTCATTAAAGCCACACTTCTTTTTGCCATTGATTTCTCTCTCGATGATAATTCAATTCGTCACGAGTTTTGATAGCTAAAGATTTTTTTTTGCTCGTTTAGAGAGTTAGGGTTTCAAAAAAATATATTTGACATAGAGAGAGAGTTAACAAATTGTTATTTTGTCTCAAAGGATTTTTTATGACTTTATATTATAGATATTTTGTTGTTTTCTGTTAAATGATAGTGAGATGAAGAGAGGGATAGTTAGACTAATGTGAAAAATTTTCAATCAAGGATTGGACGTTAATTTTGTAGAAAACTTTAAAGATTTTTATGAAGTTAGCATGAATTTTATGATTAAAAATTTATTAATGATTTAAAATAAATCAGTTCAGATTTATTTGTATATATCTGATAAGTTTTAATCTTTAACAAACTTGAGTTTGATCCTAAAGATTAAAATTTAATAATCATTCACAATTAAATAAATAACTTATGCCAACTACACAAGTGTGTTGAAAAATCAACAGAGTTTCTTCCTTGATTCGATTTTATTTCTCTTGTAATGTAAATGTATAAAGCGTAGATAATTGCAGAACAAGCCGTAAAGAGATTTAGTTAAGAGTCGAAATAATATAAGCAAGAGAGCTAGAGTGAAAAAAGATTCATTGTCTTGTATCTAATCTTTTAACAGACTTTGAACATAAATTTTAAATCCATTATTTTCATCTGTAAAGAAGATAAAAATAGAGAAATAAAAGAAGAAAAATTCCTTGTGAACAATTAGGATTAATGATACATATTTTGGTGGTTTAATATGGTGTTAAAAATCCATGTCTTGCGCCTTTTAAATGTTTCAATTAACAACATACAAACAAATTGAAAGTTAATTGGTTGAGCAGGAAATGAATCTTCCTTTCAAAATAGTTAGAAAGAAATATTCTAATTTTAGAAAGCCCCAAAAATGCAATGATTTGAACAGCACGTGTTTCTATGATCGTTATCGACTGCTTGCACACGCATTGCACTGGTATTAATAACCGATATGACTGCTGCAGTTGCTTGCTACTAGAATGAGGGTGTAGAACCCCTTCTGCATCAATTTCTTTCTATTTTTATGGTTGACAACAAGAAAAACCCAAATTGATGTCCTATGCACGCGAGCATTTTTCTTCTCTATGTAATTCAATACTTCTTTCATAGAAAATGATGACGATAAGAGGACCAAGTTTGCCCTCTCACTCTCTCTACTAAATCACATTGTGGCAGAGAAAGAAAAATGAAAATTAAGATAATTTATAGCTGCCACGTAGAATAAAGCAGCAAAAATCTGCTTTATTACCTGCTGAAAACATCATTGTCAGACATTTGACAGATTTTTTTTCTTCTTTTTCTGTGTGCGCGCTTTGAAAACATTTTAAAGTTCGCGGAAGTGGCGAAACCACAAAAGCAGCAAGGAAAAATTATGGCGTCATTAATTTAATTTTTTAGTCTGTGCATATTTTTCGAAGGAATGAGATGTAAAACTTTTTTGTCTATCTGCCTAGGAATATTTTGGGAAATTTGAAGTTTTTGTGGTAAGTCTTGTAAACCATTAATGATGTTTTATAAGAATATTTTTTAAGTTTTAAATGGGTTCTTTGGTGAAAATTGTGAAATAAAAAATTGGTTTGAATTTGTTGGAAATTTAAATTTAACAGATTTTTTAAATTAAATTTTTGATTTTGATCTTTAAAATTTCGATCTTGAACTTGATCTTAAAACATTTTGATCTTAAATTCATAAGATTTTTTGTTGAAATTTAAAGAAAGTTTGTTATAATGAAAAACTTTTCTTATCATTTTAGTCTTCTGCAAATCTACTAATAATTTAAAAATCAAAAATGCGTTCAAAAAATTTCAAAATAAAGTTGTTGAAAAAGAAACATTTTTTAAAACCGCAAAGATGAAAGGAGAGTACAAAATTTTACCTTTACATTCATAAGAAAAGAATTCACAAGAGAAAGATTGATGACTGCAAATGAAAAAGTTTCAATTGACACTCAAACTGGAGCGAGAATTTTTACTCAATGAATATTAATACACGCTTTTCTACTCAATTGTCGAGTTAAGTTAGAATGAATAATTGATGGAAAAAATCCATTTTAAAATAAACTCGACTTTTACTTCCTTTTTGTATCCTTTTTTATGGCTCATACTATAGCAATTGAGAGTAGAAGTAAAAGTAAGAGAAGAAGAAAATTAATGAGCTGGAATTGATTGGAGTTTTGCTTTTTGAGATTACTTAATTAGTTATTGTGTTTTTGTAGCTGTGCGTATTTTGGACTGTGAAACTGAAACTCAAGGGAGCAATCATTGTTGAGTCAATTGTATAATGAAAAGGAAATAATTGCGGTCGATTGCGGAAATTTTTTCCCTCATTTTATGGTACTGAACGCCTGTAAATTGTATAATTAATAAGATGGTGAATTTTCATTTCACATTTTTATTTTCGTTCGTCACCGCTTTTTAAAAGAAAACGGAGACATAAAAATCTTCTATTTTACAATCTTCTTACATATCTAAGAAAGGGAAGGAAAAAGTTATTTACAAAATGAGTCCTTAAAATATTTAATAGTTTTGTTTCTAAAATTAATCACAGTTAAGCGTTTTTGTGTCAGTCTCTTGAGCATTCTGACTATTCTCATGATGAAATTGTGGTTGCTGCTGCTCATGACGATGCATTTGATTTTCATAAATATTAAAATTATTTTTAAGCTGTGGATTCCACGTATATGAACCACTTTGACCCTGCCGTTGCTGTTGATCTGCATTTAGGTCACCAACTTTCACATACAATTGCTCGCCTTGTGCACCCAAATTTATTCGAAAATTTTGCGGTTTAATGAGCTTCAGACGATTACGCTTATTGGAATCATCACTGGTATACTGATTAAACATATTTGGCATCATTGTATTCGCCATTCGATTCTCAACAATGTTCATTTTATTATTATTATATGATTCTGAATGAATGCTTCTATTGTAATCGTTGTTGTTATTATTCATTGGCGGATAAACGTCTGTAGTGTAAAACATATTAAAACGTTGTGGATCGCTGCTTATGATTTTCGAGTTTCCAATTAGCGTTGCTGTCGCATAGGGTGATGGTGATGGCTGTCCACTACGATATGATTGTGATGACACTTCTGCATATTCAGCTGGACCCTCAGAATATACTGCCATATAACTGTAGAGTAGAAAATATTTAATTAATTTATTATCATTTTTATGCACTTTTTTGCTTGCACTCAAAAAATAAAAGTGCACTTATGGCTATAATAATAATGGAAATAAAAATCACCAAAAAATTATTTGTATGAAGTTAGCATGATCTTTTGTGGTTGAAATATTTGAGTAGAATTTTTTTAAATTGTTGGAATTGAATAATTTTTTGCATAATTTTTTATTAGAAATGATTTGGATTTAATTTGATACGTAAATTAAATCTAAATAACCTTGATCTTTTTAATCTAAGATACAGAAAGCAAGATTAAAACGTTTAAATTAATTCTTGAAATTTCTTTAAAACTATATAATGCGGATTTAATCGATAAATTAGGATTTATAACTTTAAAATCCTGCGATATAATTTAATCTGATCGTCAAGATTAATCATCAATTTATAAATCTATTAAATCTCAATAATTTAAATTTATTCTGCACATTTTATCAAACCAAAAAAATACAAGAAAATAAATGATGAATTAATTTTTTTTAAAAAAACTGCACAAAAAAAAGTGCTAACTTCACAGAAATAATGAAAAAATAATAAATTTATGAACATTAATTGAATTTCCATTTTGTGCAAAGAATTTAATTGAAATTGAAACTCACCGATTACGTGAATCATCATCAATATTAACAGTAGTTGATGGTGGTAAAGCAGTGCAAATTGGTGAATAATCGGGAATATGTGCATCTTTTACATGCTGATTCGATTTCCAAATAGTGCCTGATGGATCCATCCAATAATTGTTGACTTTCATAGTACCAAGAGTTGATGGCAGTCCAAGTGATGATTGTTTTGCCAAAATATGTTTTCTTTTTATGAAGACCATAACACCAAATGAGAGCATCATGATGACTAAGATTGTTCCCAAAAGAATAATAAACCAGGGCTGTGTTAGGAAATCGTTGAGATGATCAGTATGCAGGGGAAAACGATATGTGAATGATGTGTCTAATTTCTTTGTTGTCGGATCGAGTCGCATAATGATTGGCGCACCATACGGACCGAGACCAGCATTTGTCATCGATGCGACGCTGACTGTGTATGTCACGCCTTCCGTCAAATTTGCCAACATGATTGATGAGCGTGTAGAGTCGATTGTGAGATTTGTCAAGACTTTTGAGATGTTTTCGTATATATTGACACCACGAACGATGACATTGTAGGCTGTGAGAATGCCATTGTGTGATTTTGTTGGTGGTGCCTTCCATTTAACATAGACTGTTGATGTATTCAGTAATTTTGCTTCCATACCTGATGGTGCTTCTGTTGGAACTGTTTTAAAGAAGTAAAAATTATTAATCATTCAAATTTAAAAATACTGTTATTTTAGTAAAATTAAAAATTTCAAATTTAACGTCTTTTTAGAAATTGAAATTTCGTTTTTAATTTATAATTTCATAAAACTCTCATTTTGAAACTCTAACAATTACAAATTTAAATATAAACTATGACATTTTTTTAAAATTTAAAATTCGAAATGACAGTTATTTTTAACAAAATAAATTTTTTTCTTACCATCTTCAAGAGTTCTCGACACTTTTGAATTCGATGGTTTTCCTTCAACTGATTTATAAAATGGCACAATGAAGAATTCATAAGTCGTAAATTTATCGAGACCACCAATTTTGCAAGATGAAGCTCCACTTCCAGCATTCAAAACAGTCAACATTTTAATGGATGCTTCATTATCATCAATATTTCTTGCGTAGATGTAAAATCCCTCGACATATCGTCCATTGATTATCTGTATATAAAAATAAATAAATGAAAAAGAAAGAAGTAAAAATTTAAAATAAAACTTACATCCCACGTTAATTTTGCAGTTGTTGATTCAACTGCTGTTGCATTTGTCAATTCAACGACATCACCAGATAGTAAACTTGCTCGTGCTTCACTTAAATCCAGATTGGAGTTTGTATCATCCTGATAATAATAACAATCCTTTAGTCTCATACCTTCATATTTTAATTATGTTCATCACTTACCACTCCTAAAGTTACTGGTTCTGATAGCTGACTTGGACCAGACATTCCATGTGAATTTACAGCACGAACAACAAAATAGTAAGTGATGCCGCTCCTTAATCCTTCAATTGTGTAGGTTGTGTCTTGAATACGATTTGCAATTTCAACCCAAGTTTCAGTCAAATTACGAGCAAACATTTCAATTCTATAGCCAATAACGCTTGATGCACCAAAGGCATTACTTGGAATCCATGTCAATTTTACACTGTTGTCAGTCTTATCAAGTATCAGTGCACGACCTGGCTGGCCTGGAAGCGTTGATGGTTCTGGTGCTCTATAGAATTTGATATTTGGATTTGTTGGACTTTCAATTCGTAAGAAACCACTCCATGTTGATTTTCCACTTTTACTGCTTGCGACACATGTGTAAAGTCCAGTGTCATCATTTTTATTTAATTCTGTGATTGTCAACAATCCATTGTCATCAATTGTAATTTTATCAGATTGTGCAACTGGAATTCCATCTTTATACCAACTAATAATTGGTTTTGGTGTTCCAATAGCACGACATGGCAATGATGCGACACTTTTTATCGGTAATGTTTGATTTACAGGTCCTTGGACAATTTGTGGTGGTGGTGTGTCATCTTGAAGATTGACAGTGAGAACAACTCGAGTGCTGACACTGCCAACACTATTGACTGCACTGCATACAATCACTTTGCCATTGTCACTTCGATCAATTTCATCAATTGATAAAATACTACCACCATCAGCTGTCAATGATGCTTCGATATTTTTTGATTTCATACCAGGTAAAATCAATGTACGATTGCCTTCAATTGTCCAAAAAAGTGTTGGTTCAGGATAGCCAGTTGCTTGACATTCAAACAATACTTCACTACCTAATTCACCGAGTTGTGTTTTGGGACGAACTGTGAACTTTGGTGGAGCTGTTTTATAGACAGAAATATAAAAGCATAAGCATGAGTAGGTGAACAATGGAATTTTTTTATTATTTTGAAACTCACAATGAACAAGAAGCATTCCAGATGCAACAATAGCACCAACAGAATTCTCAGCTTCACAACTATATTCACCGACATCTTCCATTGTAATATTATCAATTTTAAGGCTTCTATCTTCAAGTATGTGTACTCGATCTGTTTCAACAAAAGAGAGAAATTTTTTATTAAATAATTTCAATCAATTTAAAGAGTCAATGCAAATTATGACACATTTCAAAATGAGTAGAAAATTACAATATGCATATATGCATGTCATGAAACTTGTTATGTTCTGCTCTTTCTCTCTCTCTGGTTTGTATTCAAGAATTGTTTTAGAAAATTTACATACAATGAAATGCAATGTATGAAATTATATTAATGTGCATAGACATGAAAACTTACCTAAAGGCATATTTCCACCTGACGCCGTTCTACGCCAAAGCACATCAGGCATTGGTTCACCACCTACACGACATTGGAAAATAACGGAGCTACCAGTGACGACAGTCTGATTTTGTGGACCACGTATAAGAAATGGCTTAACTATTTATAATGAAAAGAAGGAAGAATAATGATGAATTCATAAAACATACAAAACATACATAATATAATGCAATAAGTTATGGTGTTAAAAGACAGGAAACATGAATGACAATCATTGAATTGAATTAGAAATGTTTTGAGTAAATGCAAGGTATGAAAACAATTAGAATTTTTGCAATTTGATAAAATTTTCAAAATCAGTTTTTAATTGAAAATCAAATAGAATTTTTATGAAATTTTATATATTTTGATGTTAATAAAGAATTATAGTTTATTTTTGTAAATAATTCATGTATTTACTTTTAGCAAATTTAGATTAGTTTTTGTAATTTTTTCAAAATTCAGGTTTAAAAATTTTTATTTTGATTTTTTTGTTTATATTTTTTGTTTTTGTTTACATTTAAAAATTCTTTGTTTACATTGAATTTTTTAAAAATTTTGTTTACTTTTAGAAAATTGAAATTTAACACCTAAATTTTTAAGCCAAACAGTAATAAATGAAAATATTGATAAACTTTGAAACAAACTTTAAAATTTTAGCTTCCTATCATGAAATTTTAATATCAATTATTTTATTAATTAAGAGTCAACCTTAACTTTAATCAAACATTTTTATTTAAATTGATTTCTATTATTTTCCATTCATGTAATTTTTCCTAATTATTATAAATTCAAAAATATTTTTAACACTTTAAAATAGTAGAAATACACACCTTGAACTTTTAATATAGCAACATCAGATTCACGTACTCCAACAATATTTTTGGCAATGCACTGATAACGTCCATCGTCTGACTGTTGAGCATTTTGAATGACTAAATTACCACCATCAACAATACGAATTCTATGTAAAATAAAATTAATATAGAGAATGAAATAAAATTAAATTAAATTGGATTTTAACGGAAAAGTTGTGTTGTTGAAAAGGCACTCATAATAGAGAAGTAGAAGTAGTAGGAGAAAGAGACTTATGCATGAAAGAGCATAAATGAAATGAATGAAAAGGCTTTGAAATAATTAAAAGGCTTATCAATGGACATAAAGTCGTTCATACCATAATGAATGAATGAATATATGCCATAGATAGCATTCAACAGCAGCAGCAGTAGCACTAGTTGTAGTTTATTCAATGAATAAAAAAGGAAAGAGGAGAGAAAAGTAGAACATTGTGTACAATGCAGCACTGCTTCGAGAGGAAAATTAATTTCTCAAAATGCTCTCTACTTCAATGAGCATGCACTATGGATATCAATAGAGAGATTTTAAATTCCGGTTTTTTTCTTTTTCTTTTTTAACCGAATAAAAATTAGTTGAATTTTAGTTATTCGTGAAACGGTTTCGGACTCTGATTATTTTTATGCTTACCTTTTCGATCCACTCAAGTCCATCATCTGACCATTTTTACGCCATGAAATTATCGGCTCAGGATTTCCACGAGGCGGACCGCATTCCAACATGACTGTATCACCATCGGCCACAAAAGAATGCTGTGGATGCAAACGGAATTCCTCACGCAATGTTGCTACTCTTAGAGTCGCATTCCGACTTTTTGCTGTGCCAAATTCATTTTTTGCTTCACACCAGTAAATTCCACCGTCATTTTCGCGTTTTGAATTGGAAACTGATAGTAGCAGCAGGTCACCACTTGGTAGAAGCATTTGACGCGATGGCTCAATAGTTAATTTTTTACCATCTTTAAACCATTCAATTTTAGGCTCGGGTGTGCCTTCAGCCTTGCAATTTAGTGTATATGGGTGATCTCTAGGTTGAATACTATCAGTTGGATGTTCAATTATAATCGGTGCCTTTAATGCTGCAAGTAAGCAAAGAAAAAAATTACATTAAAAAAATTGAATTCACAATTCGATTGGAATTGCAGATTATTGAATGGAGCTTCTCATTTATTATTTTTATTGTGTATTATAAGACTGGTTTTTATTAAGCAAAACAAAACTATCTATTTTCTCTATCTTTCTTCTTTTCTTTCGCGCTGCTATGAAAAATTGCTGTACACAACTTTTTATATTTCTTTTTTTGCAAAACAACAATGCCCTGCAGATTTATTTGCGTATTTTCTGCTAGATTACATTTCTTTCTCCTTCTTCTTTATATGGATTTACTTACGACTACTTATATTTCTTCTTTTTTTTCTGTTATGTGAAACTGATTTTATCTAAACTACTGACTGGCTCCAAACATATACACACATATGGTTATAGAAATTCATAAAAATTATGACGAAGAGGAATTAAGGATTTTTGTATTTATTTGTAATTTCTTCTTCTTTTTTTGCGATTCTTATCAGATTTATTAAAAGAATTTTGTTTTTGGTCTTATGAGTAATGAATGACATTAAGATATGTCTGAAAGTCACCCTTTTTGTCAAAATATTTAAAATGATTCATATTAATTTTATCTTTTTGTTTTTGTTTATTCTTAGTCAATAATGAATTTTATTTACTTGGGATTGTTCGGATATGAATGTAATGCAAATAGGTGTTTTAAAAATTTTCATACAAAAATATTGATTTTGTATGAAATTTGCATTATGAAAGGTCAAAAATTATTAAATTTGTGAGATTTTTATTTGGTTGAAAAAATTAGGATTATTTTAAACTTCTTGGAAATTGTGCAGCAAGAATTTTACAGAAATTTCTATTTACTAAATAGCCTACATTTTTCAACAACTCTTTTATTAAAATATTTCAATTTTTCTCAAATTTCTTCATTTCATTCATTCATTCATTTTTATGTCTTTTACATGATTAGATAAAGTCAAACAACCAAGATAATTCAAGATAAAACAAAAATTGTCTTTAATGAAGCAAAAAAAAATTGTTTTTATTGCAAACTTTTGTTTTTGTCTTTCCACTGATTCATCACATCTATCGCTGCTCTCTTAATAGTTTATTTGTTAATTTTTAAGATTAAAATTTTTAACTGCGTCCGGCTCATTTCGCACAAGCACGAGTAGAGATGAAAAGTTTATTTTTCCTCTCTTCTTTTTATAAATTGAGAAATTTTCTTTTTATCTTTTTTGACAAACACACATGATGTGATGACAAATAATTTTTAAATTTAGAGAGCTCTACATAATGACTTTTTTGTGAGCCTCTCTTGACTGATGATTGATAGTGTGGGTGTCAAATGGCGAAAAAAAAAGAAGAAATTTTTTCTCTTTCAACTTTTCAATTAACGCCATGCCAAAGGAGAAAGAAATAGACAGTTGGAGACATACAGATGTGCGTGCATGTCAAGTTAACCGAGAGTTGTTTTTATGTAGCAAATTTGTTGATTAAATCTAAATCTTTTTATTTTCAATTTCATTGGAACTCTGAGACTTCACACGACTATAATTCGTGAAGTTTAGTAAAGGAGGTGCAGGAGGCAATTTAATCCAGTTTCTAAGAAATTCAAAAAAGACATTCAATAAATGACTTAAGAAATCTGATTTATTGGAGCTCATTTGTACATACAGAGAGTTTTGAAGTTAGAAAAGATTCCTCAACAAGTGACTTTTTGATTAGATGAATGATTTGGACTTTTTTTTCTCTCTTTCTTTCTACTCTTTATTGAAGGCAATAAATCGTTTGCTTTTTAACTCGCATTCTCTGCTTGTTTTCAGTTAGAAATTGAAATTCCTACGAAAAACGATTACCAAGCATAATTTCAACTTCAATTTGACCTCGTCATCATTCGACAATATTCGAATTGAATATTATTAGATGCTTTTCCTCCTCTTGTATATATCCATGTACATATTATATTATACTGCCAATAATTGAGGCTAAAGAGATATTGAAACTCAAGAGAGAGAAATTTATGAAATTTGCCGCAAAATGTAAGCTAATTATGATTTAATGATGGGTCAAGAGTGATAATTAAGACACTTTTGAGTGATTTATGAATGGCAATTCTTTTAAGAGTGTTGTTACTTATAATAAAATATTCTATTTATTTTTAGATTAAAAGAATTTTCATTTAAGTTTAATTTTAAAGCTCTTCACTAAAATTTAAAAGCCAAATCAATAAGGAAGAAGAAAAATTCATTAATAAATTAGCTAATTTTAGCAACAACAAAGTTCTTATATTTTTAGTTCTTATAAAAAATTTTTAATCAATATTTTCTTTTATAACAGAAAGGAACTCATCAAGAACTGTTTGCTGCATTAAAAAAGCCATTCAAATTCCATTAGCAGTCAAAACGTCATTATTCGCAATCATATTCATAAATCATGACTCGGATCTTCATCGAAAATAACCAAAAAAACCACTTTTACGATGTTTCGATGGAATTCTGTCTATAAACTAAGTAATACATTGTGCATCTGTCTGATATTGATTAAAAAATAACCACATTGTAAGAGTGATGACTAATTTTGAATTCATATTTCCCATAAATCCAATTAAA
The DNA here is from genome assembly GCA_018290095.1 of Polypedilum vanderplanki. Taxonomy (NCBI): domain Eukaryota; kingdom Metazoa; phylum Arthropoda; class Insecta; order Diptera; family Chironomidae; genus Polypedilum; species Polypedilum vanderplanki. Next base: position 16,691,282 of record CM031380.1, on the reverse strand, counting down.
GGCACACAAAATGAATTTTTAAATACAAAAAAATCTTCACCGTCATTTCAGATAAATTCAATGAAAGAGCGAGCCTTTAGAGCCCGACATCATCCGAAATGTATATATGAATGTATATCAGAATGATGGACAGAAAAAAAGAAGAATAAAATTTCATTGTGGGTTAATATGAATCAAAAATCATTCATTATTATTTCGTCCTAAAAAAAATTTTATTTTATTATTCAATAGCCATAATTCACCCATAATTACAATTATTACAAGCACCACGATAGACACAAATTTCCTGTGAATGAATTAAAGGCAATAAAAGCTAGCTACAAAGACTAATCGACTTAAACAACTATTGACAAGAGAAAGAAATTACATCAAGATTAGCGTTTGTAGAAATTTATTCATATAATACTACGTAATTAGTAAAAAACTTGAAACATGTCTCTATTAAGGGGCCTTTTTTATTTGTATGAATGAATAGATCTGTTAACCATTTGTTAACTTGTCATACATTGCTGCGATAAGTCTTGGCCTTATACATTTTTGTGTGGGGGTCATATTGCATTTGAATTCGATCCATTAGCATTACAATGAGCCAACACTTTTCATTATGATATTAAATATTTTTTTTTTGATTTTAATCTATCAAATGTTTCCGTTTAACTTTTTTCTCTTTTTCTTGTGTATATTTAAAATTATTACGTAGCAAAAATCCCTCCCTTTTCTATATATATGTCAAAAAATTCTTTTTTTTCATTCGCCGCTCATCGGGGGTTAAAAAAGCAACAAAAATCTAACTTTGTTCGTGTGCTATTAATTGACATCCTCATACAAGTTTTTTTTCTGACACAATACATTTAATTTATGTGTGTATATGAGATAAAAAAAAGTGAAACTGTTTTTAATGGTACATTTGGGATATGAACAAAAAAACCTTTTTTTGCAGCAATACATATTCATCGTTGTAGCTTATTATTTATAATGAAATAGTTTCAGCACTTTTTTTTGCATCGCACCCCTCTATATAATAATTAATGCAATTTTTTTCATGGGATATAACACAACTGCTGCGAAATAATTTTTTTTCTATCTCTTCTCATTCTTCTTCTCTGTAGCATGTGACATATCAGAATACAGAATACAAAAAAACTATCATTGACAGCGAGAATAAATTGATTAATTTATTTTTTTTGATTTTTGATGTTCTCACAAAAAATGTATTGTGATTGTAAGGTACAATTATTCACACATGAATAGTTTCATAAAAAATGTAATATTTAATTATGTGTTGTTTATTAAGGAAGTTAAATTGAAGGTTTAATAAGATTTTATATTGGTTCATCAACTTCCAAGAATTTATTTGGTAAATTTAAAAATTAGAATCAATTTTGAAATTCAAATCTTGAAATTAATAATCTTAGTGTTTTTGACATAAAATTTTTGTAAATTTTTTATTTTTTGTTAAATATTAACAAATTTTCTTATAAGACCAAAACAATGCTCTCATTCTCTTTTTTATGCATCAGAAAATTTTTTCTAATTAAAAAGAGCCATAAAATGATTTTCATAGAACTTAAAAATGTTCTCATTCACTCGTACGTATATAATAAATAATAATTATTTTATGGTCATCCGTATTATGAATGAATGAATGTGTGTACAAAGAAGAAGGCATAAATGAGAAATTTCTACTACATAGGGAGGATTAAAAATAAATTAAAAAGAGAAATTTTTTTACTTACCAATAGCACTACAGAATAGACACGAGAATATAATCAGAAAAATATCCAATTTCATATTCATTTTTCTCATCATCATCATCATCATCTCTTTATCCTTCCGAAAATTAATTTTCTTCTTCTAAATGTTTTTTTAATAATTTCTAATGTTTTTCTATACGTTTTTCTTGATCATGTTCACAAACTGGCAATTTTTTTCCTTTTCTAACTATGCATGAAATTTCTTTTCTTGGTAAGCAGCAGCATGTGTTGTTGTTGTCCTTGTTGCATGTAAGCAATTATCCTTGTCTCCTCTTTTTATTTTAACTTCTGCACAAGAAATAAAATTGTTAAATTCCTGTGATTATTGACATTTAATTTGCCTTGTTATTGCTTCTTTCTACAAGACTTCTTCATTCACTTTTTTATTTTGCTTCCTCTTTCACTTTTAATTTAAATATTCTATTCTCATAGATGCATTTCCTTAAGAATTCAAGATGTTCAAATTAATTAAATTTTTAAAAATATTTTTATTCACACTCTTTCCTTTGAAATGTTAATTTTTTATATGTGTCTGCTATAAACAAAGTGAATTCACCGACTTTCAATATTTTTTTTCGTTGCTTCGCGTTGTTCTTTTATTTTGTAGTAAGATAGCATCTAGGCGATAACAGGTTTTTATTTCTCTCTTCTTCTCACTCTTTTACTCTGTTACTTAAGTTTCTTTATGCGAAGGAGAATATTTTTCACTTGTTGCTTCTTATCTTTCACTTACACGATAAATTTTCTTATTATTATTTTCGTATGTTGGCTTTAAATAATTTTCTTACTTTTGACTCCTACAAATAAATTTCTTTCTTTTTTTTGGCTGATAAAAATTTTATTTTCTGTTTAATTTATGGACTTTTTTGTGTTTGTCCTCTGTTGTATATCAATAAGGTTCTTCTTTTTTATTATTGACAGAATTTTTTATTTAAATGAGTAAAATATTTTTACAAATTTTTATTTTTCAGATTTTTTTACAAAATCAGACAGAATCCTTACAAAAATGAGCAATTCTAAGTTAATTTTTTATAATTTTTCCCTTTTCACTATTGTCTCTCTTTTTCATAACAATTTTATTCACTCAAATGATTTTGAATGTCTCTTTGCAACCCCTTTCAATTTAATTCATAGATAAATCTCTATGTGTATAAAAAACTGACTTGATTCTTTTTTTCTTTCACGTGTAGTAATATTTAAGAGGAGCAAAAAAATGTGCTTCTATCCTCAACGACTGTTCCGATGAAACTAAATGTTTTTGAGACAAAATCGAGTTGGAAAACGAAACAAAAAACTGTGAGAGAGAGCAAAAAAGAGAATAAGAGAGTAAAACATTGTGGCGCACAGAACAGATGATATTGAATGCTTTATTATTAACATTAGCATTGAATTTTGTATTCATACAGTCAGAACAAAAAGTGATATATTTGAGAGTTAGATTTATGGCTGAATATTCGTCTCTCAAATTGAGATTTATGGAGGAAGGAATTTTTTGACATTAGGCTTGAGTGCTTATATGCTTCTTTACATGAATTTGTATTGTATGCATTAGGCAGTTTATTTTATTTATTTTTAGAGCTTCTTTTTAGTTGCTAATATTTGTAATTGAGATGTAAAACAAAATTCTTATTTTGCTGGCGACAGATAAGGAAATAAAGTGTCGCGCTAAATTTGTATCAAAATAATGAACGATAAAAGTATATTTGTATGTCATGATCAAATTTTTGAAATTGAATGAGACAAAAGGATGAGAATCAAAATATAAACCTTAAAAACATGAATTGATTAAAATTAAATTAATTCAAAATCGTTTAAAAATCAATGCAAGTTGGAATTTAATAACATTATATAGTTTGAACTGAGTATTACGAAATTATCATAACTAAAACTTTAATCTACTGTAGACCAAAACAATATTACTGTTTAAATTACAATTTGAATAATTTTTAGAAACTTTTTAATCCTGATTTAAAATTCTTAATTTAATCTAATTTTAATTCATAATCTAATCTTTATTAAAATATATAAATTTAATCTAACCTAATCAATTTAATTCAAAAAACACCTTTAAATCCTTTACAAGAAAACCAAAACAAAAAAATCTCTGTATCTACAATTTTATTGTCTTATAGAATTTTTGGCGCTGAAAATGACAGACATTGAGGCAAAAAAGAGACGATTTTTTTATGCATGGCAGGGAACATTGGGATTACCTGACCACATTGTTTATATATGCTTCAATAAGTGAGTTTGAGTCAAAAGCATAGCAGGTTTAGTTTTGTTCACACACATATAATACAAATAACTCAAGATTTCAAATATGTACCAAAAATGTGTTGTTGGTCCGTTTTTATGTCAATTTTATATTTTTTTCTCTCTACTGTTAAAGAACCTTTATTTCGAGAAGTAAAATTTCTTTAGAATTTGCGCTATGGGAAAAAAGTTGTTGTTATGTCCATAAGAATTCAGTAAAAGCAAGAGAGCCTTTAAATATGTATACATCGATTTTTCTTCTTCATTGTTGTCGATGGTTCATTCTTTCAAGAGAGTAAGTAAGTAACAACAATAATACATGCGTTTTTTTCTTTTTTGCTTTTTATTTTGAGATAAAAAAAGAAAAGTAAATTGAATAGAGAATTGTTACTAAAAGAAATGAGATAAAGAAGAGTAAAAAGTATGTGAATGTTTTTGCAGTAAACTGAAATAGATAGAAATTAAAGGTTAGCGTGGATTTAATGAATTTTATGATTAGATGGACTTTTAATTGTAAAGTTGGTAAAATAATTCAGTTAAGATTTTTAAACTGTAAATTTAATTTATTTGAAATCAATAATTTTTAATTCTAATTTAATTTTTGAGTAAGAAAAAAATGTCTTCTACTAATCGATTGGGAAAAGTTGTTTGGATGGAACGAAAGTTTTCGGCCAAAAATTTCTTAAAAAACTTTCATTCTTAAAAATTTACAAAGTGACATTACGAAAGTCATTAAAATTAATTTACAAGGTTGAAAATAAATTCAGAGAAAGCCACGCTCATTTATATGAGTTTACATATTTAAAGATATACAAATTAACAAAGAAGAAGCAGCAAGTAAGAAATAATCTTTGACCTTCAATGATACACGTTTGTAACTATCGATTTTATTTTTATAAAAATTTCTTTAAAGTAAATGCAGTAAGAAATAACGACAATTGCCTTTTCTGCCTTGTTATAACATTGAAAAAAAGAAAGAGAGAATGAAAAAGAAGAGAAGAAATAAATCTATTCTAAAAATGCGAAAAAGGACACAAGAAATCATTATTGTATGCTGTATATGGCATCTTTTGTGCTTAAACATTTAAGCATATATGAAAAAAAGTAAGAATGAAAAGAAGATTCTCAAGACTGTAACTAATCTTAATGTGTGCTGTGCTGCGTACGTACCTATATGTCTCTTGCGAACTCTCTCACAAAAAAAAGAAAGAAATAATGTCTCATTGTGCAACAAGAAAGAAAGAAAGAAAAAGTCGATGATGATGATCATGCAGGATTCCTTTTTTGGGGACAATACGATGAAGAAAATGAAAGGAATGGAATATTGTGCGTTGTGTTAAAGGTAATAAATTGTTACTAAAATGAATCGGCCCTAAAAATTCCTTCACAAGAAATCTAATAATGATGCGAGCACAAAAGTATAAATTTTATTAATGATACATTTTTTCGAGAATTTTTATGACCATTTCTTTCGTTCGATTCATTGAAAAAATTTAACGGATTGTTTCACTTCAGAATTTTTTTTTGTGAATGAAATTTGAGTGTAATTTTTCTTTGAGATGAGCAGATGGATGCAAATATATGTTTGTCTAGCGGAAGAGCATTGACTCAAATCCAATGATCCATTTAATAATCTACATAAGAGTGAAAATTGCAAAAAATTCTTCCTCAGACATCCATGCGACATGATGAGAATGTGCGACTTAATTGCTTGCACATGTGTTTTTCGTCTTTTCTGTTGTGTTCTTAATGTTTTTTATTTTCTTTTGGGTGGTCGAAGGATATAATTAGCAATATGATTGAATACTTTTGTCTGCTCTTAAAAGAAGTCAAGAAATTTTAGCGAATGGAATGAATAATTTGATTAATCAACTTGAAAGGAAGAAAATCGATGTTATGCGACAATTTGTAAGCTCTTAATAATTTTGTTAGAAAAATACATAATTTTATTTACTTATTATAAATTAAAATACGTTGATCTTTTTAACTTGAACTTGATCTTATTTTTTTTTTGATCTTAAAAGTTTTCGATCTTAAAATTTTTAATGGCAAAATTTCTCATTTTAATTTACAATAAAAACTAATTAAATAATTTTTTTTTTGTTAAGTCACAAAAATCCAAAAATATAATAGTTGACTGTTTTCTTTTTCAAAACCTTTTAAGAAGTTACAATTAATTTCATAAAATATTCAAATAAAAACATTTCAGCCTCATTTTCCATTGCTATAAAAATAAAAAAATCTTTTTAATGAAAAATGAGCATTATCACGTGCAGTTGCAATAAAACAAATCCTGTGCGATTATTACTCTCGTACTTTCCCACAATCTCTTTTGCTTTCATTTTTCGATTAAGTGGATTATGAATGTTCAATGAGCATGCATTTCTAAACAAGAAAAATCTCTTTTGCTAACATTGCCGAATATGGATCATTAAATATCGTCTAGAATTACAATTGTGTGTGCGGCACGCGACTTCTTAGAAATGGCATTTATTGTGCAATCCCAAATGAGGAATTTTCAATGTTCGTCACCAATTAACAGCATTTTTTTACTGTGTTTTCATCACATTGTCGAGTACAGAAATTATTATTTATTATAATTTATGACATTCAACATCCAGCAGAAAAGTACAAGGGGTTTTTGAGGCTGACCAAAAGTTACATTGTTGCTAACATTCAATTAGAACGCGCACATATTCATGCTGGTACATATTGTGTAGCACTATGCCATCAATATCCATTTCTTGCACATGCCTGACTGCCAGATGATGATGACGATTAGAAATTTGGTTTTGGGGTTAAACAACTTAAAGAAATTATGATGATTATTGCGCAACAATTGAGAGAAGATTAAAATTTCAAGATAAAAAAATTAAAACGTGTGTGCATATGAGTGGAAGGGAATTTAATAAATTTCTATGACACTGCGGGGTTTCTTCAAAGAGTGAAATATCATAAATTTCCTGAAGAAATTTTTATCTGGAGATTTTAAAAAATAATTTTTATTGACGGAAATTCAATAAAATTGCAATCAACAAGAATTTTTTTTATTTTAAGTCGGGGTGAAAGTTTGCAATTCATTGAGTTGAATATCTTTTAAAAATCGCCAATTTAAATTACAACAAGCAAGTTTATGACTATGAGTAATAAATAAGGGTTCTTTGAAAGAGGCATCATGTGTGTAATAGGACAAGAAGTGCTTTATTGTGATTTAAGATCGAGGGGATTTGTACGAATATGATTTTTATATTGCGACTTTCTTATTTATCATTGAAACTAAGCCTTAAGGAAAAAGAACTGATGTTTTGCTCATTATTTGTTAGAATTGATAAATTTTCAATTTGACATTTAGGTAGAATTTTTCTAAAAAATGATTTGAAAGTAAGAACTTTTTACTAGATCTTTAAATTATAGATTTTTTTACTGCTATGAAATTAGCACGAATATTAGTTTTATTTTTTACTTAAGGTTTTAAAACTTTTTTATGGTTTTTAAAATTTAATTTAGAAATTTAAACAGGATTTTTATTAAATTAACATTAAATTTAAATCAAAAGTATTAAAATTAATGGAGATTATTTTTCTGCGAATTCAATGAATCCTTATTGATTAAATTTGTGGTTTGATTTGATATTTATTAAAATAAAATTGACTTATTTTTATTCTGCATTATTTTCAAAAAAGTTCATGTAGTAATAAAGTTCTTATTGTCAAATTTTATTGTGAACAGAAACATTTTGCTAATTTCATTGAAATAATTTATTCTTCCTCTTTAATTTTTCTCAAATATCTAATTTACAATTTATAAAAATGATAAATGAAAAAGAAATTTATTTTAATTTAAACACAATTGACAATTTTTTCAATTTTAAAAATCCCTTTTGTAAAAAGTCTCTTATTACTATATAAATTTTAGCGACCTCATAAAAATATGTAAATTTTACATAGCAAGTTAATTTTAAGTTCTATTCAACTCATCCCTTGTGCTCATTTATTAAAGTCAGAAAAACTATTCTTCATATGACCTTGATTATCAAAATTTCTTACATTTGCCATAATTTACTAACAAATCCCTCATCTAATTCAATCTGTTGACTACATTTGAACCTCTAAATATGCAAATTAAAAAAAATTTCTTACATCTATAAAATGACACCATATGGGATTAATGAAAAATTTTCAAAAAAGAAATTTTACTCTAAACATTTGTGTAACTTGTAATTATGTTTTAATGAAGACCCTTTTGGTCTGAACAATGCACACATGCTGCATTCATTCTAGCTAGCTCGTTATTGGCTCAATAGATTTTTCAAAATTCGCAATATCGAAGAGCCTGTGATTTGTGATAACAATGAAGTTCGAGTTGAATGTCAATAATAAATTTCAAATGTCCTTGATGGACGCAGAAATGAAACGATGCGGACTTCGAACCCTCATCTCTCTCAATTCATTATGAGCCGTATTTATGTGCTTCACATGACACCCGTTGTGATGTTTTTATTGTTGTTTAAAATGTTCATGGCTACAAAATAAAGAGAAAGAATCGATATGTAATTGAAAAATAATGGAACGAATATTTTTTCTCTTTTTACCCTTCGTGGAACAAGCTTTAGAGAATGCGAGAGAAAAAACTAAAAATCTCGCATTATTAACTTTTATTTTTTTGTGTATATTTGAAAGTTAAACAATAGCTGACAGCAGTAGCATGTATGTGCGATAAACATGTCGAGTGTCCAGTTAGTTCCAATTGAGAGCATCATAATTGACATCATTCATCACCGTCCGGTCTGGTCTGTCGCTTGACCGTGCTAGGAATGAAAAAAAAATTAGAAATATTTACTGTCAATAAGGTGATAAGAGCGCATTATTTTTAAAAAAATTTGGACTTTTATTTACAAAATTGGGTCGAGAAAAAATTTCAATAAGTCTAAGTTTAAAAACCCTTGTGTTGTAGAAAATAAATTCGTCAAAACTTTTATTAATTTTATTGATAAAATTTTTTTCGTTAAGTTTTCTTTAATAAAAAGCTTCGTTTAATTTTTTCGTCAATTCTTTGCAGAAAAAGAATTTGCGTTTAAATATTTTATAATTCAAGGAATTTTAACACAAAATTTTGAAAAAATTGTGCAATAACTTTAAACCAGTTTAAGATTTCATAACAAAATTGTTATGAGGATATGAGGATCTTATGATTAGCAGCAGTATATTATTATAAAAAGTTTAGTAAAAAGAACTATTCCTGAAGAAAAAAAAATATAGACAATGTGTATACAATTTTAATCTTTTTTTGTAAATATGATCGAAAAATGTGCTAAATAAAAATTCACAATTGACTTGACGACTGCGAGAGAAAGAGAGAAAAAAGTGTCATAAATTTGACTGTGTTAATTAGCTTTAATGTACTCATCAGCGGTACATACTTATCATCAAGTGGACATCTTGAAAAATTAATAAATTACTGATATTTATTGGACATATTTTTTCCTCTCTTTCACAGAGTCCCAAATTCATAATTTTAATTAAGTTATTGCGGACCTATTTGTTAATTTATTTATTTTTCTTCTTTTCAATTCACGCACACTTGCAGAAAAATTTCAAAATGGCACAAAAAAGCAATCACATTAATGATGATAATGGCATTGCGATCTTAAGTAAATTAAATGGCATTTTCATGCCTTTGACCTCTCTCCCTTTTTTTCTTTGCTTTCTTATGTAAGAAATGTCTCTATTTGATATGACTTTTTATTCTGTTGGTTTGTTGAGCATACAAAAGAAAAGAAACGCTGTGTGTGACTAAAAAAGATTCTTTGATTGCAAATTAATTAAATTTACTTTGCTTTTTATGTGATTTTGTGACTTTTTCTCCCTTTTGATATTTTTTGTTTGTATACAAAAGAGGAATAAAATATAGAAAGAGAAGTGTATTGATGGGTTTATAAAGTGAATAAAACGTTTTTTGAATACTAAAAGCATAATTTGATTTGAGTTTTTTAATCTCTTAAATGAATTTAAAAATTTTATTTTTTAATCCTTAAGGGCAGTAGAACATTGATTTAGAAATTTTTTTTGAAATCTTCATAAAGTAAGGTCGCTAAATAAAAAATAGGAACCTAGAACCTTAAGAGATTTTTTTAAAACATTCTCCAAAACCACTAAGGATTTAATTTAAATTTAATCTTTAAAAACTTTTATCTTTAGATTAAAATAAAATAAGATTGGATTAAATAATTTCTTAAGAATTAAGTTTATTAAAAGAAAATTTGAAAATATTAGATCAAATCAAGAAAGTTTCAACAGTATGCAAAAACTTGTTTGTCAATTTCTTTAAAAATAAAATTATATTTATTTGAATCACCATTATTTTATTTAAAAATTTAAACAAGATGTAATCTCTATCTAATCATTTTATGAACTAATTTTAAAATCAATTTGAATGATTAAAAGTCCTTTCTATTTGAATCTTTGCAAAAAAAATTTCAGTCCTTTCTCATCAATGCCATCGCCCATCACAAAAAGTGCGTCTTAATTATCTCAAAAATGTCGTCTATTTCGTATTTTGATCTAAAAGGAAAAATCTCAATCGATAGAAAAGAAAATTGATCAAAAATGTGAGGAAATTCTTTTCATGATTCAATTAGATACAGATTAACATTCCATGACGAGAAAAAAGGCAGCTCGATAATGAATTTGTTGTTTCTCATTTTTTCAATAAAAATTTTCTTTCCTAAAAATAAAAGAAATAAAAGAGGAAACTTTTATGACTGAAAGTAAATTTTCTAATAAATAATAAATATTTTTGATTCATTGCCCCGAGGAGGAGGGTAAAAAATGCTCACAAGTGGATGGAAAGGAAATGGTGTGTGGCGCGTAACGAAGAAAAAATATTTTGTATATAAAGATAAAGTGAGAGAGGGTGAAGAATGTAAATTGAGTTCAGTCATGCAGTTTTAGATATTCATAATTCGCTGTTGTCATAGAACAACAAAAAAATTTCTATTTTATCCCTAATTGAATTTCTTCTTTTTTTTTTGTTTCAAACAATGTTGTTGAAATTCAAAATTGATTTATGTTGCATGCAATTAGTATTCTCTACATTTAGTGCAATTTTCTCAGTCGATTTCATCGCAAACACATTAAAGTCACATTCGTTCATTCATCTTAATTTTCTATCTTTCTTTTTATGTCATGACATTAGCAAATAGACAAAGTGTGAAGTCAGTTATTGAATGTTATTATTGAGTATTAGAATTCTACTATTGATAAGGGAGTAAAAATTGTTTTTTTGTCCAGAGTTTGGATACTTTGCAAAAAATGATTAGATTAAGAATTCTGGAAAATTTGGAAAGAATTTGTAAAGTAAAAATTGATTCTACTTTATTTGAAATTTGGTCTCGCATTCGATTTCATAATATTTATGATAAGAAAAAAAAGTTTTGTAAACCTACTTAAGAAGAAGTTTTCAATTTTTTTGAGACTTGAATACATTTATTTCTGAATAAGTAATTTACTTACCTGATTTATCTATTGACAGCTAATAAAATTTGTTGACAAAATGTCTTATAACTTTTAACTAAAAATGATTTGTATCCGCATTCAAATCGACATCTTGCCAAACTTTGTCAAAAATAGAAAAATAAAATCCATCATATACCAAAAATTTCTTCGACTTTTCAACATCAATGCTGCCCAATTTGGTGTTAATAATCTTAATGCACATTCTTGATCACTATCAATTATGATTAAAAATCATCCCCTCTCACTCTATAACTGACTTCAACAACAGAAAATTCTCTGACATCTATTCACGTCCATATGTCATTTCATTTCATTCACTCACACTCATATAAAATTAGAAATAATCAATAAAGAGATGAAATGAATGAAGTCGCATGTGTCCTTATTTTCAAAATTGAGATTTTCAATTTTTGAATGAGCGAGAGTGAATGAATGAATGCCAGCCATGAATATGAATGGAGTTCAATCCATCAAGACACTTGTGAGTGACGTACACAAAATATATGAATAATAATCTCCAAATTAATTTCATTTCTCTATTAAACATTGAGTAGAAAAATCCTTCGTTTCCGTTTTTTGAAATTTATTCATCAAGTGTGCTAACTTCCTGTGAATAGACTCATTAAAGATTTTTTCTCTCTTTCTTTAAAAAATATTTATTATTAATCAAATGGGATTTTTAACAGCTTTAAGAAATTGAAATTTATTGCCTACAATAAAAAGGAACATTTTTAAGGCTCTTGAAGGTTCTTTTTGTTGTAAATTCTTAATTGAAAATTCTTTAACCACTTGAGAAATTTTTTTCTCTTCTCCCTTCATTCTTTATACTATTAATGAAAGCAAATATGCAATATTTCATCATTTCGGCATCAAGTCAAGTCATCATCACCATCGGCAACACGCGTTGCCATTATTTGCAATTACGAATGTCACCCATGTTCACACCCTCTGGCAACTTCTTACTTGCACACTTGCTTACTACGCAAAACTAAAGGGATTTTTAAATTGTATCAAATTTTAATTTTATGAGTTTTATATGAACTTGAAATTTAGAAAAAGAAAAAAGTTTGAATTCATTTTGTCATTTTGATGATAATTTTTTTTAAAATTTCTACCAAGGGGTAGGAACTCTATCAAAAAAGTATCAAAAACTTTTATGGGATTTTCGATAGTTTTTTGATAATTTATATGAAGCAGCCTGAAAATGGAATTTTTCCAACGCCTACTTTTTGAAAATCATCAAAGTTCCAAACTCTTGATTTCTACAATATTTTCAGTATAAATTTTACGAAATATTGTTGTTATAAAAAAATTTGCCAACTAACTGTTATAAAAATTTAAATAATAAAAATCAGTAAAACTAAAATTTTTGAATCTAAAAATTCTGTTAAAATTTTAATTATTTTCTGGAGTAAGAATTTTACTTTATTGATAAAAAGGCGTTTTCTGATTTTTTAAAATATTTTTATCATAATTTACAATTTTTCAATTAAAAAATTATTCATCGTTCTAACTAATCATCTTTGCATCATCAAAAAGTATTACACGATCACATTAGAAAAAATTAATTTTATCTCGGTTTCTCAAAATTTGATATTTCAAATCACATTAATGTCATCAAAGCTCTACATAGCAGTCTCGTGTTAGTTTTTATTTGTTAGTTAGTTCACAAATTAAAGCGAAAAGATTTTGTTTTTTAAAAATGAGTTTCTTTGAAAAATTCTTTCGCAAAGATGAAAGTACTGAGAATGAACTTCAAATGGAAATTAGTTTGCCTAAAAATGTCGTACATACAACTCATGTTAGAAAAAATCAAGTGACAGGTGATCTCGAAGGATTACCAAATTCGTGGCAAAGAATGGTAAAGTTGCTCATAACGGAAGCTGAGCAAAAAAAGAATCCAAATGCAGGTTTGTTGAGTCATATTTATTTCTTTGGATTAAAATTTATTTTGAATGGAAATTTTGAGTAATTTCACAAAATTCTTACAGCATATCAGGCTGTTGCATTTTATAACTACACAACAGAAAAAAAGGACAATGTAGAGCCATGTAAGCCATTAATAACCGAAGAAGTATTACGTGAAGAATCAAATAAAATTGAAGATTTTTTAATAACAAAAAATTCTCATAATTTGGGAAAATCCGTCAATGATAAAATGACTAGTAATGAGAATGTTACTACAACTGGTCGGAATGGAAATCATTTAACAGACATAAATAGAAAATTCACAAACGTTGTTGATAAAAGCATTGACAAAAAACTTGATGACGACGATGAAACTTTTCTAAAAGATTATTCTATTATTGAACTTCCAAAAGAAGAAACTACTAATAATGAACCATTTTTAAGAGACAATAAATCACAACGAATTTCAAAAACCGATGAGATTGTGTATGCTGAAATGAAGTGCATATGCAATATGTCAAATCCTTTAGAAAAATATATGAAAACAAAACTAGTTGGCAAAGGAGCAAGCGGTGTTGTTTTCATAGCTCAAGAATTAAAAACAGATAAACAAGTTGCCATTAAGACAATTGATTTAAATGATCAGTCTTCAAAAAAGCTCATTCTTAATGAAATTCGCGTTTTAAAAAATTTGAATCACAAAAATTTAGTTAATTTCCTTGATGCTTATTTTTTGGAAAAAACAGATTTTTTGTGGATCATTTTAGAATATATGGATGGGTAAATATCATTGTGATTCACAAGATTTTAAATGATTCATACAATTTGTGATTTCATTAGTGAATATGAAATTTTATTCACAATTTGATACTAAACTTTTCTGTAAGCAATAGAAATTTTGTAATATTTGAAATTACATGCATTTTATAGTTTTTGATCGCAAAAGTCGAAAAATTTACTCGAAAATTATATTTATTATAGTGGTCCATTAACTGATGTTGTTATAAACACAATCATGGAAGAAAAACAAATAGCTGTAGTTTGTCGTGAGGTTAATATACTTTGGTATTTCTTTTTGCAATTATAACATAATTATATTCAATAGGTGCTTAATGCAATAAGTTTTCTTCATCAAAAAGGAATTATTCATAGAGATATTAAATCAGATAATGTTCTTTTGGGATTAGATGGAAAAGTTAAAGTCACTGATTTTGGATTTTGTGCAAATATTGTAGGAGATGAAAAACGTGAAACAATGGTTGGAACACCTTATTGGATGTAAATCTAATTTATTAATTTCAAAATAATTATTTATTAAATAAAATTACTTTCAAAGGGCACCAGAAGTTGTAACGAGAAAACAATATGGAAAGAAAATTGATATTTGGTCACTTGGAATTATGGCAATAGGTGAAATGAAATTTTATTCAATATCAATAAATGCCATAATTATTTTTTATAGAAATGATTGAAGGCCAGCCACCATATTTAAATGAAGCACCTTTGCGAGCTCTCTATCTGATTGCAGCCAATGGAAGGCCAATAATAAATTCATGGCATAAATTATCAGAGCTATTAAAAGATTTTCTCAATTGTTGTCTTGAAGTTGAAGTTGATCAACGGTCATCAGCTCAAGAACTTTTAGATCATCTTTTCCTTAAAGATTGTGCAGAACTTAAAACTTTAATTCCACTTATTTTAGCCACAAAACGAATTTTAAATAAATAAGGTTAAGGTTTTATTGGTAAAAACATTGCTTTATACGACAAAAATGCATTTTTGAGCTATGCTAAAAAATTTGTCTTTTTTTTTTAAAATGCGTCATAACAACTTTCATTTCATAATTTTGATTACCAAAAAATATTTTTTTCATATCTCTCGTGCCTTTTGCATCATGCACATGTAAAATCGAGGGTGTGATTCTTTTATATTTAAAATTTGTGACAAATAGGAGCAAGAGAAAGTATAAGATTACATCAAAAAAAGTCGTCCAACCCTAGAGAGATTTTATTTCTAATCCTTCACTTTCATTACAGCTTGATAATTATGACAGAAAAAGAGACATGCTGCAATGCAATGCAATGACTAGAAGAATTTTTTATTTAATTCTCCCATACCTATTAATTATGGCATCTATGGAATTAATTTAATTTTTGAAACATCAAAAGAAACCCATGAACATGAGTATTCAATTTTTACCTCTCACTCTCTCTTTTGTGACATTCACGCAATGCGGCTCTATTGCTTGTTCATTTTAAGAATGCGCCTTTTAAAAATGCATAATGTATTATTGAATGAATGAACATGCAAGTCATGAAAAAATCCTTTTTTTGATGTTAATGCGACATTGTGCCGCGGATGATAAAACAAAAAAAAGAAATAAATTTTTATGTAAGTAGTAATTTAAAGGAAACACGTGTCATGAAAGGGAAAAATATAGAAATCCACAAACTGCATTCTGATAAGAAGTTTTTAGAAGCGTTAAATGATGTGAAAGAAATTGATTGCAGCTAAAGTCTGATAATAACAAAAATTGTTGCCCTAGCAGCTCTTAAAAATCTCCCTAAATTCAAGCATACTAGAAATTGACATGACTACACGACATGTACTCAAAAAATGAATGTGAGTACAGCGATAGTAAATTAGCTGGAATCCGATTACCTTACTGAGTTCTTAAAATCCACTTTGAAATGTGATCACATTCGACCCCACAGACAAATTTAAATCTATTAATGTGACTAAGGAGAAAAATCTTCTAATGTAACTTTTTTTCTTTTCAATCGATCAAAGGATAAAAGGAGTCAGCTTGCAGTTTAATTTTGAAAAATCTGATTTTAATGAACGCACTTATCCTGAATGCATGGTTCATATTACAATTCATCATTACTAATAACTTTTAATGCGATTGAGAGGAGAAAATTTCTTTTCTCTTTCTATGATCGACCGGAAAATATCATCAATTTAATGGAACTCTCTCTCTTTATCTAGCAATGCATTTAATAATTCTTAATATTATTTTGGTGAGAGAGAGATGTGAGCACTAATGCAATGCAATTGTTTGTGGCCCGGACTTGAATTCTATTTGAATTAATTTTATGGACAAGTGGGAGATTAAATTTTTATTTATTCATAATGTGATATTATATTTATGTGGGATGATGAATGAATGAAGCAGTAGCTATGATAGCGTGTAAGGGAGCGAAAAGAATAAAAGATTAAAATGATTGACTTTGTGTTTTTTATATTCGTGATTGAAATGCATTTTTTTGAAGATTGACAAGAGTGAAATTTTTTTGTTGCAACAAATTCTGAGGTTAGATATAAATTTAATTAATCTTAAAATTTTAATTTTTTTCAGTCTTTAAATTAGATTTAAACAATTTATTGCGTTGGATTAATTTAACTAGTTATTAAATAAAATTTTAATCTCATGATTAAATCGGAAATTAAAATTCAAATAAAATATATGTAATTAAATTAAAATAAATCTACAGAAACATTTTTGTAGATTTTATAGATATAAAATTTACAAGTTTTCGAAGTAAACACAATGTTTTTGGATGAAATATTTTCTTGGAATTGATAGCTTCCAATGATAAATTTTAATTTATTTAAAATCTTAGTAAACGCTTGATTTATAGTTTGATTAAAATTAATTCTAAGGTTAAGATTATTTAAATTCAATTTTTTTATTTTGCAAACTTTATAAAAGTATTTTGTTTTTATTTGAAATTTACCGTTAATTAATATCAAATCTTTATGATTTTGTCTAATAAATTTTTATCACAATCTATTAGTTTCAACATCTAGTAAATTTTTTAACTGAATATAATAAATCCATTGAAAAGAAACTAAATCTTACGATTAATTTATATTAAGTCTGTTTTAAAACTCGTGCAAATTTTGCAAAAACAATTTTTACCTATAAATAAGAAGCCAATTAAGGAAATCAATTAAGAAACTTTCCAACAAACATTACAACTTAAATTTTATCACCTCGTTTCCTATTTATTTTCCATTTATCACTTTACTAATGTGTATAATTTTCTGTCTTCATTATTTCTTCCAAATGCGCACACACTCCAAATTTCTAAACCATAAATCAAGTCGCAAGAGGAAATGAAATTCAAGTTTAAGTAAAATTTTCATTTCCCTTGATTCTAACATAAAAATACGATAGAAAGAAAGAAGTGAATTTCATCTCTTTACTTAATTAACTTTCCTTTATCATGACTTTTAAACTTCCATTGAGTGAGAGTTCAAGATGAAGAAAATGTTTATCACACAGTCAAGATCAAATTCTTGAATTAAATTTATGGCGTTTAACGATAATTTTAGCATCGACATCAAATGTGTTTGTATGTGGCAAAAAAGAAAAAGCAAATACTCGTACCGGAAGGAAAAAAGTGGAAAATTCAATTTGATTCCGATGTGTGTTTCGTGTTTTTGTTGAGGAAAGATGGAAAAAGAAAAGTTTTCTTTTCTCTATGTGGAGTAAATGAAAATGTCTTTTGAGATTGTTATCAAATCACCATCTTGATACAATTTTAAGAAAGAAGAATAAAAGGGAGAAATTCAATTTTAAATAACTCAAGAATTTTTAGTGTTTTTCGTTATTTTCGTTAAAAAAGAATATTTTAAAGGATTTATTTATAACTAAAATTAGAATAAAATCTATAATTTATTAATATTTCATGTAGGTTGAAAATTAATGTGGAAAAAAGTATCAGGCTAGACTTGTCATTATTAATATCTAATTTTTCTTTTCTTCATTAAATAGGGTAAACGTTCCTAATTTTCGACCTATCCTAATTTTCGACCGCTTTTATTTGTCTTAAATTCACTATGAAAACCTTTAGTGCACTAAACAAATAATTCTATTATATCAATGATGACATTTAAACACTAACGGACATTTAATTATAATTCTCAGAACAGTATTTTATGAGATATATCCATTTTCATTTATTTTTCACAAGATAGAAAATTTTCCAAGATTTTCATTTCAATATAAAGTACTAAATAATTGCGAATTTTACTCAACTTATGACTTAAATATTTGAAAAAATTCTTTAACAACACTTTATAATAATTTTTATCATGATTTCACAAGTTTTAAATAGCTAACTTTAGCTGAGAATCACCGACCTAATTTCCGACCTATTTTTGTCCTAATTTTCGACCTATTTGTTTACAAAATTTTCTAAGTAAAATGAAAAACGCGCTTAGTCAAAAACATGTGAATCGCGCTCAAAACACTTCAAAAAATTAAAAAGTCAATTTTTTTGCTTTTAAAACAGTTTTATTGTCGGAAATCGCGAGAAAATTGATAAAATAACAACTACTAGGATGTTTCCTTGAAAATGAAACTTTTTTTGACGCTTCTTCAAACATAAATTTCTTGGCATGTACTAAACCAATTGACAAACTGTGAAAAGTATGTTATTTAGCTGCATTGTGATCAGTTTTTAGGATACATTTGACCTCTTTTGTGTTATTTTTAATATTTTAATTTTGACTCAAAAATTTTGTTCAAAAAACACTTTTTTCAACTCAAAAGTTTATGAATTTTTTTTCTCGAAAATTTTCCATTGACGAAAATTTGATAGTGCACTGTAAATTAAGTTCTTTTCATGCACTTTCAGGAACAGCAAGCAGAATTAAATTATTTTTGTAGATAAAAAGTTATAAGCAAGCAAATATGTCGACTTAAAAGTACGGACCTTTTCTAAAATGCTCATATCTCGAAAAATACTCAACTGATCGAAAAGATTTATACACCATTCGATCCGTCATCAAAAAGTTTACAAAATACAATAAAGTTATATATATTTCAAATTACTATCAATTTTCATACAAAGTTTCAAAAATCTTTTGTTTACAACAACAAATTTGTAAACAAACGACATTTTGTCAATTTTGTTTCGCTCAAATCTTTTTAATATCAAAGTTTTAAGCTAAATTTACTACTTTATTCGTTAGAATTTAACTTTTTGCAGTTAACTGAGAAGGTATAAGACCTCTGGCCTTTGATATTAAAAAGATTTGAGCGAAACAAAATTGACAAAATGTCGTTTGTTTACAAATTTGTTGTTGTAAACAAAAGATTTTTGAAACTTTGTATGAAAATTGATAGTAATTTGAAATATATATAACTTTATTGTATTTTGTAAACTTTTTGATGACGGATCGAATGGTGTATAAATCTTTTCGATCAGTTGAGTATTTTTTGAGATATGAGCATTTTAGAAAGGTCCGTACTTTTAAGTCGACATATTTGCTTGCTTATAACTTTTTATCTACAAAAGATAATTTAATTCTGCTTGCTGTTCCTGAAAGTGCATGAAAAGAACTTAATTTACAGTGCACTATCAAATTTTCGTCAATGGAAAATTTTCGAGAAAAAAATTCATAAACTTTTGAGTTGAAAAAAGTGTTTTTTGAACAAATTTTTGAGTCAAAATTAAAATATTAAATTAAACAAAAAAGAGGTCAAATGTATCCTAAAAACTGATCACAATGCAGCTAAATAACATACTTTTCACAGTTTGTCAATTGGTTTAGTACATGCCGAGAAATTTATGTTGAATGAAGCGTCAAAAAAAGTTTCATTTTCAAGGAAACATCCTAGTAAAAGAAATAATATTGTGTTCTTGAAATGTTTTAAAAGATTTTGTGATGAACAAAATGTTAACAACTAGATCGAAAATGAGGAATGTAAACAGGTCGGAAATTAGGTTTGATAGGCCGAAAATTAGGTCGGATAAAACTTGTGAAATTGTGAGAAAATCATATAGTGCTAACTCTTAAAACATGAATTAAATAAAAGCTGCCGAAATTCTACATTAAAAACTTGTGTCAGAATAGAAATTGGGTGAATAGTAAGTGAAATATTTGTGATTGAATTCAAAAAGACGGAAATAGGTCGAAAATTAGGAACGTTTACCCTATATAATTAATAAATTTTATTAATTTGATATTGATGAATGTAAAGTGATAATTCATACAAAAACAAATTTATCAAAAACGAACAAAATAAAGAAAATTTTCTTTTCGTAAATTCATTGTGTGTTGAACTTTTCTACTAGAAACAATTAAGAGAAATTGAATTTTTTATATCTAAAATGAAGCCATTTAGTATATTAATGGTTTTTGCCTTAATCACTTTTATATCGTGTGTGAATCATGAATTATTTGGCAATTCAGATTTTGAATCAGTAAAGTCAGTTTCTAGAGCAATCACTGATGTTATTCAAAAGTTTTATATTGAAAATAAAATTAAATTTGATTTTATAATTTATGGAAATTCTTCTTAACACATCAGTGCATTATGTGATCAAATTATAAAGAATGTTAGTGAAAATACAAAAATTTCTATGATGAAAATTACTGATATTAAAAGTTGGAATCATAAATTATCGAAATCAGCTATAATTTTTGTTAAGACAATTGAAAATTGGCTTACTTTACAAATGAATAGTTCTCAAGGCCCAGAGAGACGTGAACCATTTAAACTTGATAATTCTAATGAGGAAAATTTTAAATTTTTGGTTTACATAGAGGAAATGGAGTCACTTGAAGAACTTAATAATATTCCATATGATTTATTATTACCAAAATATTTTGATAAAAGTGAAATGAAATTTTTTGAGTTTTTCATTACACACGATAGAAAGTTTGTAAATTTATCTGCAAATTTGCTTTTTTCTGAAAAAAATTGTTTTGTTTTCACACCAAAACTTTTAAATACTTTTGATATAAAATCACAAAAATG
This sequence comes from Polypedilum vanderplanki, assembly GCA_018290095.1. Lineage (NCBI taxonomy): Eukaryota > Metazoa > Arthropoda > Insecta > Diptera > Chironomidae > Polypedilum > Polypedilum vanderplanki. Next base: position 16,670,079 of record CM031380.1, on the reverse strand, counting down.
GAATGAGATTTTGCAAAATTTTGATCACTTTAACAACTATCATGGATGTATGTTGTCGTTTGAAGTGCACCAAACATATTTGTGGTATTACACTCAAATAAGTGGTAAAAAATTTAAATACAATGGCTTGCTTTATGAGATTTTGAAAATCTCATCAGAAAAACTTAATTTCACAACACATTATAAATGTTATGACATATTTCAAGAAAAATATGTACATTATCAACAAAAACCTAAAAATCATTTCATACAAGAAGTTAAGATTCATTTTGGATTTATACATAATGTTACTAGCTCTGTAAGTTTTTTAGATTATTATTTTAGCAAAATATTAAGACTCTATGTCAATTTTTTATTGAAATTTAAAAGAATAAATTAGATGTTTTTTAATTGCAAACATAGACAAATATAAAATGTATGCTAACTTTTGTTTTCTGAAATTCTATAAATTATTAGAAATTCATTGATTTGTAAGTTAATCATTTCTATTAAAATTTTTCCTTATTAGATGTGGAAAGCATATGAAAGTTTAAATTTCTACTATTTAGTGACTAAAAATGATTTGTACACAAACTATGAAAAACTTTTCTTTCCATTTGATGACACAACGTGGATTTATTTATCAATTACTTTTGGATTAACATTTGTGATAATTTTCATTCTTAAGCGGTGTCCACGATGGATTAAAATTATTGTTTTTGGTGCAGGTAAAATATTTTTTTTTGAACAAATTTTGAAGTTACATAGGACATTTGAAGATAAAAAATTATGTATTTAATTAATAAAATATTTCACAGGAGTAAAAAGTCCAGGCTATAATGTAATCAGCATTTTATTTGGTTTTTCTCAAAGTCAAGTTCCTCGTGAAAATTTTAGTCGCATAATTTTATTTTTTTTTATTTGGTTCTGTTTAATGTTTCGAAATTGCTATCAATCAATGATTTTTGATTTTATGACAACTGACATGCGAAAACCAATGCCACAATCAGTTGATGATTTATATAGAATGAATTATAAAATTATTTGTTTAGATCATGAAGGATACATTGAAATGAACAAAGAAATTATTAATGGCAGAGAAAGGTTTGCAAAAAATTCCTTTTAACTAAAAGATTATTTCAATTTATTTATTTATTACAGTCCACAAATCTTCAATGTAGAATGGAACAATTTTCAAAGGATTTATGAAGATGCAGTCAATGAAGTTTCGAATGAAAAATTGGCATTTTTTGTTAGTGAAGGAATTCATGTTAAATTAAATTTTACAGTCAAGAACTCACTTCCAGTACTTACTAATGAGAAAACTTCAAAGCATAAATTTATTTTGTTTAAAAAAAATTTTGTTCTTGAAAAAAATTTGAATTTTTTAATTGATCGATTTCTTGAAGTTGGCATAACAAATCATTTTATTGATTATGGTACATGGTATTTGCATCGACCATTTGAAATAAAAGTTGAAGATTCAAAAAGAATTTTATCAATTAAGGATTTAGAATATGGTTTTGTAATTTGGATTTTTGCGTGTTTTGTGTCTATCATGGTTTTCTTATGGGAAATCAAGGGAAAAGTTTATCAAAATAATCAAAAAGTGGACTGAAACTGTTGCTGGTTTGATTGGATTTTTAATTATTTTGAAAATGAAACTGAATGGATTTTAATAAATTGAGGTTTTGAATTGTAAATAAAAAATGAAATATTGTGAACCTAAGGTGGTGCAACAAACAAAATTTCCGTTTATTTATCATAAATTTATTCAAAAACTCTTTATATTCTCTCTCTTAATTATATCAGTGGCAAAAGAAAATGTTTAAAACTAAAATCGTAAATATTTTTCCTTTTTAAAAAAATTTCCAATTATTTCTAAAATATCAAAACTCTTAAAAGCAGTAAAATTTAAATCTAAAGATTGCGGTTGTTTGATATTAATTGCTTAGAAAACTTATGAAAGCGACAAAAAGTTATTTGTTTGTGGTTATAGAACAAATTTTGCGCTCCGTTTGTGATTTACAATAAGGAAAAAGATGAAATAACAAATTGTGCTAATTGCAAATTCTACAAAAGCAGTAACAGCAGCATTCTCGTTCACACTTAGTTGAGTTTGTGAAAATTTCATCATTGTTTGAAAGAGAAGTTTGCGTGAGTAGAATGGAATTTTGAGATTTTTAAGATACAAAAACAATGGCAAAAAATTTCTTCGTTCGATGTAAAGTGAGATTAATGAGAGGAATTTCAGGATTTAAATGAGATAGGGGAGAACAATTGACATTCATGGGGGTTCAAAAATTTTCTCTATAAAAAATAAAATTAAAGATTTTTTAAAGTCATCATCTTAAAATTCTCTTCACATTATCCCAAACATAACACATTTTAAAAAACTCCATTAATGTTCCGTTCAAATTAGCATAAAGAAGGTGTTCACTGAAACTTTCTTATGTGTTCACGTTCATGCAATAAACTTAAACTATTACAATTTCCTCTTCTGCATCTTTAAGCAATTGATTCCTTCCGAAATACATTAAAAATAGTTTAAGAAGCAAGCATTTGCTTGAGTCCATGACAATGCAATCTGATAACCCGTAAAATTTAATGCATATCGAAAAGTTTCATGCCAAAGTGCACACAGGGTAAATATTAGAGAAAAGAGAGAATTCGAATAGGGAGAAGTAAAAGTTTTTTCTAATGACTTAAGTTGTTGAATGTAGAAGGAGTTTTGAGTTTAGTTCACAAATAAAAATTTTTTTGAAGACTTTTCTTATATTCACATTGCTAAAAGAAAGATAAAAAGATGAATAAAAAAATTTTGACTTTTCTTTAAAGCAATTTATAAATTTTATTAAAATAAGATTAAGGGCATATAAAAGAGCACATAAAGTTGTAAATTTTTATCTCATATATGCAAGTAAAAGTTGTCCATTGATTCAATAAAAATTACAAAAAAAATAACTTCTATGAAATTTGAACTATTTTCTGGACAAAAACTTAGAATTATTTTTTTACATTTTCGTTCAAAAAAATATATATTCTGACGATTTTTCAAATTCGTACATAAATAGTAATGATTAAATTTAATCCTTGCATGAATCAATAGTGATTAAAATAAATCTGTGTAAAAAATATCTTTCGAAATAAATCCATAATTAAATCTAAGATTATTTTTAATCTTTGCTATATTCCAATTAATTTTTATATTGGAACAAATTTAAAGTGATTGAATCAATTTCAATTAAATTCTTCTCGAAAAACTTTTTTGCAAACTTCAAAGAAGTCATGAATTTTAAGTATGAACTTTTCTCTTTTTCTATCATTTTATTTGCATATTTTTCCGTTGAATAAACAGATTTATTTCCTCATTCATTGTTAAAAGACTGCTGCTGCCATAACAACATACATTCAATGCACATCTTTCTCTCTCTACCTTATGATATGAAATGAAGTTCAATATTATCTCAAAGTTTTTCACTCAATTTGTTTTTTCCCTATTTTCCTCTCTTTATAGTATGAAAATGCATATGTGATAAATGTGCCATGAAAATTCTTTTCTTCTTTTATGTTAAACAGTTTCAATTTGAAAAAAATTTTGGAAATGTTATCAAAACATTCATTCCTCAAAAACAGAAAGAGAGAAATTCGCATTTAAAATGAGAATGCTAAGACACAAAGGCGGCAAAAAATAAAGAAACGAAAAGGTAGAACAAAGAGAAACTTTTTAATCTCTCTCAAAAAAAGAAAGAAATCCCTAAAATAGCAAATATTGCATTTTGTGTGTGCGTTTTGTTTTTGTTGCATGCAGACTGTGAAATTACTGCTACTGAGTAGAAGTAGCATCTAAAACAACATATCGAAAACACGTGTTCATGATCTTTATCATGATGATGAAAATGGTTATTTTGTAGCTGCATGCGACGCATGATGCAATAGTAATTACGTTTAGGAAGGAAGCAACGGCCAAAGATTGATCAATTTTTGATAGTTTTTAAAAATTGTTTAGGGATGAAGTGGTAGGAAGTTGATGCTAGGGATGGAATTTATTTTTAGATTTGAAATATTTGAATGGATATGAACAAGTAAAAATACTAGAATTTTTGAGTTAACAAAATTCAGAATTTTAAATTTTGGAAATTTTTAAAAGAAAATATTTTGCAGTTTAATATTAATCTGAAAGATTTAATCTAATTTAAAATTAAATCTGTATTGATTAAATCGAAAAGAAATTTTCAGTCAAATAAAAAATTCTTTTAAATTTCTGTCTCGAATTTCTCACCTTGGAAATTTTTTTAGCACTCTCTTTTAACATAGAATTATTTGCAAAAAATAAGTCCAATTATGATCACAAGAGTTCATTGCTTAAATTTAAAAACAACAGTAACAAAGAGAAAAAGAAAAAATAACAAAATGTAGCATCGACTGCATCATCAGAATCATTCATGCTCATCAATTAGATGCCGCGTGTTTGTATTTCATTATAAGTGTCTATCTATCTATCTATAGAAACCTTTTTAAAAATTCTCTCTCTTTCAAAAAAGAGTCTCATCGATCACTAAATGGTTTTATGTTTGTAAAATAGAAATAAAGTAGCAGTTGACACTTTTATGCATGTGTCGACCTTTTAATTTTAATACTTGAAAATTCTTTAGTAAGAGATAAATTTAGAGATTAGTAAAAATCTGCCCCTTTTCATTAATGAAAGATTTCTAAAAATTTTATTACTTGTTTCCAGTTGTCTGGACATAAGGTCCATTTCTTATATAAAAATTTTCTCTCTTCTTTTTAAAGTTTATTCGAGTGTAAAAAACTTCTTCTTTTTTTGATATCAATGTCATTATCTATTTCCAATATGCATGAATGAAAAACAAGAAATGTTTTATGCTCTGATTAAAGGGACTTGCTCAATGATTAGACGCCCGCATCATCATCATTATACATAGAGAAATAGAAAGATATCCTTTTTAACATAATTTACATCGTATAAAAATTGTTTGTTTATCTTTCGTAGACGTAAAAGTAAATCTGTAATTTATGAGACTCCAAAAAGCAGCAGCCAACAATCTAGTCATTGAAGAATTCTTTTCTCTTTTTTTCTTCTCCATGTGTGTTAAGGCATCGAAACGTGGCAAGATTAAAAGCAATGTTTTTGTTATTTCATCTTCCATTGAAAAGAGGGAATAATCCCAATTGTTAGCCTATAGGGTACCTAAAAAAGAAGTATATGTTTATGCTTTGTAAGTGGCCTCATGATGGCTGTTTGTTTTGATATGTGAATATGTTACTTACCTACAAGGATTTATTATTAGCCTCTTCTTTAATGCATGCTTCATGGAGCAATGATAAAGACGACTACGATGATGATGATTTTACAGAAATATTGAAATGAAAAGAATGAATTTTTGAAGTGCTGATTCTAAGATCAATCTTTGTTTTCTAAAAATATAAAGAAAAGAAAAATAAGGTTGAGATTTATGGGAAATTTTTTGATGGAATGTTTGTGATTTTTGATTTTCAGGACATTTTGTCTATTTTAATTTAATGTGAAATCATTAATTTTAAGTTGGCATATGAAATATAAACTGCAATTTATGAGTGTTGGTCACCGAGCAAACAGATAATCCGCGGAAAAAATCTGCGAATTTTAAGTAATTAATCTAAGGAAATCCACGGATATTTTATGAAAAATTTTTTTAAAAAATTTTGAGGATTTCTTCCGTTAGATCGGTGACCTAGAACCATAGAACACAGAAAAATTCAAATTTTAAAATAACGTTATTTTCATATTTTGATTTAATTTAAACATTTAAGTTTTTTTTAAAATTTTTTCAAATCCTAATGGGCAGAGTTGTAAAAGTAGATCTACTTTTCATATAAAATAAAAGTAGAAAGTAGATTTTTATATGAAAAGTAGGTAAAGTAGGTAGCTACTTTTCCAACTCTGCTAATGACAGTTATTTTTCAAAATTTAAATATTTTTTGCTTTTTTAAAATTCAACATTTTGTATTTTATAAAAAAATTTGTAAAAAACTTTTAAACAAAACTTTCAATTGACAGAAAAAACTGCGCTTTAACTTGAAAATTTTCAACATGAAAGAGTTCATATAAAAATACAATAAATGGAACAATTGTTTTCAAGCATTGTTGTTGATGCAATATTGTGCTAAAAATAAGTAAAGTGATGAAACTATTTTTAAACTATTGTTCTCTATTGATGCCTGCAAAAACATCATCATCGATAAAAAGGGGGAAAGAAATATTTATTTTTGAGCAACATAATATAGACAAGTAAAAATGTAAAAACATTAATAAAATAATGATGATTGTGCTTGTAATTATGAAATTTTATTTTTCTTTGCAGCTGTTTAAGTTTAAGAAAAATAAAATTATAATTCAAGTCATTTACTCATCTAAAGTATATGAAAATCATGACAAATTTCTTTCATTTTTCCCTTAATGCAAACTACCAAAAAAAAAGATGTGCGACTCAATTGAGTTGAATCTCTCAATTTAGAGGCTCAACTTTATGAGGGATGAAAGAAGAAATCTGGGTGAATGGAACAAATCCACCCTCATTCATCTCTAGTCGTCATATTTAATGGTAACACATGTTTTTGTTGCTCGAAACATAAATTTTTATTCTTGAGGAAAATGCGGAACATAAATTTTCCTTAAAGACACAAAAATACAACTCACATGAAAATACCTTATGAGTAAAGGCAAGTTAAAGCAATTTTATGACTTTAATCTTTATGTCTTGATCTTCATTCGACAATTGTTCGTTTTGCTAGTAAGCAGGTGTTAATGAGGATGAATTTTTCCCACTACAAAAGTTTCGAAAATTGAAAAAAAGTAAAGAAGAATTGAAAATTTATGTTTCTCAATTGATACTTCATTACTTGTGCAATCACAATGCGAATGGGAGCAAAAGTAATGAATTTAATCCCGATAATGGATTTTTTTCTTCATCTGTAAAAAATTACAATTGAAAAGTTTTTTCTTCGATTTTTAAGCTATTAAGTCAAATGACTTTGTTGGATATGGAATGATGCTACACATTATCATCATCGTTATTATTTTTTAAAGCTGGAAATATCTCAAATTATAGGGACACAGAAAAAGGTTTTATGTCCATTAGTATCAACTTATCGTATCATGAATGTTAATTTAATTAAAGTTTTTCTTTTCTTCTCTCTTTTGTGATTGAAATTGAGAGTCCATTATCGAATGAAATAAAATAAAAGAGAGGCGTCAAAGTAAATTAGTTTGGGATTTTGTAAAAAAAGTTTTTATGTTGTTTTTACTTTAGTTCTTTTTTAAGAATCAATTTTAAAACAAATAAAAAGTTTTAGGATTTTGTTTAATTTAAATGAAATTTGAGCAGGTAATGAAACTAATTTTTTTTGTCATATACTAATAAATCCTTTATAAAGATATTTCGTATAGCACTAAGGAAAAAATTTGGAAAAAATTCAAATTTATTTTTAGAATATCGAGAATATAGCTTTTAATTTATTTTAGCTCATTGTCTTGCTGTTCAGTTGTTTACCATGGTAAATCACGAAAATATGATAGTTACATAGTATTTTGGTATTTTTATATAAATTTACTGAAAACTGTCACTGATTGCAAATTTTTTACCTCTGTCGAAAATTAAGACTAACATCATAGAGATAATTTACTACATTAGTTTAAACATTCATGAATATCAAAATTGCAATTTAACTAAATTGAAATGAAAATGCGCAATTTTATTTTCATCATTAAAATCAAATACTTTAAATTTTCTTCATCATTTTCAATTACGACTCACGTCATTCAAATTTTATTCTCAATTTTTTGCAAGTAAAGAAAAGAAACTTACCGAAAATAAAAGAAGTGCCTTCATTTTTCAATTGCTTGCAATATTCTACGTTTTCTCAATTTCAAAGCGATAAGCGAGCTAGTAAAAAATGAGTATAAATCGTTCGATATGACAAAACAATCTGAGACGTGTCAAATAGAGCTAAAAGTTGTAATAAAAAAAGCAAACATAAAAAGTTCTTTTTTCCTATCAATTTTGCATTTTCTGCTCAGTCACGTTTATGAGAGTCTCGTAAAGCTCAAATCAAATATAAAAAGAAAAATATTGAAATTCGAAATCAATTGGAAAAACTATAAATTTTTCTTCTTCTCTATTAAGGCAACAAAATAATAAATTATCGCATATGTGCGTTTGTGCCTAAGAAGAAGCGCAAAAATTTATCATTTTTGTAGCAGCTCCAAATTGTTCTTCCCAACAGATGTTACAAATACTGAACGTGATTATTATGAAGATAGATTCATAAAGTGCCTTCTTTTGATAAAGGAAATATTTGAAAATTACATAAAATTATATTGATTTAAGTTTACGTATAAGTATAAGTTTTACGTATACGTAACTTTTAATTTAAATTTTATTTATCTCAAGAAAAAATGTCAAATTTCACATTACATAATTTATGAACACTCCAAAAGATCTTTGCATTGATAACACAAAAAATGGAAAACTTACAGCAATTCATCATGGAAACATGTTGATGGCATTTGTATTTGAAATTGAAATTTCCTAAAAAAAGATTTTTTGTCCCTCACGAAATGACCAGTCGTTAATAATCGAAAAATTTCCTTCTTTTCCCCTTTATTTAATAGATTTTCATTTTTATAACATCTGGTGACTCCATTTGATGCCGTTTGAACTCCTTCGTTTTTTGTCCTCACTCAAAAGAGTTTTTGAAAAGTTTTTCTTTCATTTTACGATTATGCGACATGCGAATAAAATAAGATAAGGCAGTGGATAACTTTTTTCTTTATTTTGATTAAATTTCATTTTTTCAACTAAAAACATACACACGTTTCAGAAAAGTTGTCATCGAATGCGGAAAGAAATTCCAATCACGGATTGAAATAAAAAATTCATATCGACCAGCTGTGGACACGAAGCAATAAATGGTAATGATGCTTGTACATATATTTTGAATGACATCATATCGAAAAAGATGCGTATAAGAAAGCATTATGGGGACACTTTTGGGGAAAAATTTTTTTGTTCATATAAAAATTAATGGTGATGTAAAATAAAAAGAGGAAATTTTTTGTCTAGAAAGTTTAAAAAGTAATATAAAAATAATTTCTGGTTGATAAGAATTCAGGCTTGAAATTTTTAAAGTGATAAAAGTTAATGTTTTATATAGAGAGATTTATAATTTTTAAAAATTGAAATAAATTTTAAATTTTAATTTTGATATCACTCAAGATTAATATTTAAATCTAACTAAATGTGGGATAAAATTTTTAATCTTTATGTTAAATTTAGATTAATTTAAATCCATGGGAATATATTTTTAATTCATTTGAATAACTTTTAATCATTATTCAAAAAATTAATTACAGATCAATTCAACACGTCAACAAAACAACATCAAAAGAGAACTTCCCTCAACTCAATACAATTCTATTAAAAACTACTGCAATTTCACTAATTTCAATGTCAAACACACAAATCATCAAATTTTTTCCACTTCCCTCATTTCAAGTCGTTAAAAGTCATTGAATAGCTGTTTAATTAAAGTGAATTACAACAGAAATATCATAGAACTGAATTGAATTCGTTACACAGAACATTAGGCATTCGAGAAAAAGAACATTTGGTGGCATTTTAACAAACGACTCATAGAAGTGTAAAATTAAATGATGACACTTTTGATCACTGATGCGAGTCGATTGAAAGAGAGAAAATTCTTTAATGTCTCATTCAACGAGTGAAATGATGTGTAATTAAAAACCTTATTTGATTGATTTAATTAATTTTATGACTAGATATGTATAATTCCCACACAAATCGTTGTTCTCTTTTAATTTTTATTGTATTTTTCAAATGTAATTTGAATTTGAAATTGACAGTTATTCTCGAACGGAAAAATTTGTTAAAAATAAATTTTGAAAAAAATGATTGTCAGTTTCAAGTAAAAACTAGAATTTGATTAAAATAATCAATTTTTGAAAAAGTCGTTCTTTCCAAATACGGAACAATTCTTTCTAAAAAATTTTTTTAAAATAAAAAATTGATAAATCTCACAGCTATCTTTTTTCAAGTTTAAAAGTACTGTTGTTTTAAAAAAATGTTAATTTACCCTTCAACTCAAAATCAAATCATTGAGTTAAATTTCTTATTTTGCACACTGAAAAACAGCCACTTGATGAATGCACAGAGCATAATGACTCGAGCCAAAACGAACAAACCGATAAGAGAGAATTCTTTTTAAAAAGAGATTTATTCGTTAGGCTTAAGTTATTTCATCTCTGCCTAAAAATATAATTGTAGCCGGCGCTTGTCAAATTCTATTTTTAATTTTCCTTTTTAGACACTTGATAACACTTTGAAGACACAACTGAAACTGATCGGATAGTGAAATAATTCAATATTTCAAGTAAATTCGTGCACTAGCTACCTCTACATGCAATACAACCACAAAGTATTAAACGACGAATAGAAATTAAGTTTAATATCTGTTTTATGTTTACCAACTTAACTAGATATTGTTGCTCCTATTATTATCGTTATAGAGTATGATGTGGAAATTTCTTATTGTAAAAGAATTATGGAAGTATAAGTTTAAATGTATGCATAATATTCATGCTTTCTATTGTTTCCTTTACAAAAATATTTCATCACAATTCCCATTCTGTCTTTTTACACTATTTTAAAATTATCACACTAATGAAATGCAAAAGTTGATGATGTTCGACCACCTTTGAATGATTTTTATTCTTAGAAATTTTTAAATCGGTATTATTGATGAATTTCAAAGATAATTTCAGAATGATTAATTATTAACTGATCAGATTTCTTTTCAAAAATGTGTTTGTAAGGATATACGTTATTGATCAATGATCATTGATAAAGATCAGAATTTTTATAGGATTAACAAGAAAAGAAAAAAATTGTGTCTTTATTTTGAAATATTTTTTGAGCTAATTTTTCAAATGATATTTTCATGACTTTTTTGTAAATTTTATTTGTGGTTTCTTTTGTATTTTTGCACTTAAATAATTGAATGAATTTTATCAAAGAGAGAAATTGCATGACAATTTTCAATGTGAAGTAAAATAATGAAAAAAGTCTGTTCCTTTTAACCTTGCAACTGCATTGAATATTTGCAGTTATAGACTGCTAAATGACATTGAATAAAATGTTGCAAATATTGAAAAAATATTTAATAAAAGTTTTATTGTAAATATGGTAAAATTTTACCAAAAGTTTCTAGCTGATTTTTTCAAAATTACAATTTGAGACGATTAAAGGTTGATTAATTACAATTTTAATCTAAGATTAATGAATCGACTAAAATAAATCTTGCTTTAATTTAGATTTTTCAAATTCTCGTCTATAAATTAATTGAATTTTAAATAATGAAAATTTCATGCCATTCTTTAGGACAAATATCTGAGTCAAAGGAATTTCTAATTAATAAAGAGAAATAAAAATGAATTTTTCTAGAGCATGTGTCGAAATAATAAGAAGATTATTTGCATAAAGATGGAGAATATTGGGAAAAATAAAGAGAAGAGTCTACTTTTAATTTTGTATGAAGAAACTTCCACCTGTCTCAATAAAACATTAATTTATGTCACATCGATACAATGAGAATGAAATTTTTTCCACTCAACTTCATCGACATGTATTAATGACGATAGATATAAGTTAAGAAAAAATTATTTACTCTTCAGCGTCTCATTTTCGAGGTTTTTTTATGGTAAACAATTGCAGCAGCATTCACTTCTATTTACACAAAACCAGAAATGTCTTTTCAATAGAAAAAAAATTTCCAAGAAGTACTTCATGATTTTTTGCAGCAACAAAAGATGCTCTATGCTTTATGCTATTAAAAGTCCATTCGATGCACATTCCAAAATGTGTGACTTTTTGACAATTTATTATGTATTGTATTTATTTGAAAAGGGAACAACTCTTGAAGGTGTCAATTCGATACCTTCATTTTTCTCTCTATTTCAAAGTAAATTTATTTTATTTCATTCGAATGTTTCAATTGTGTTGTTTGAGCTTATGTGACATATGAAACATGAAATTTTATTTTCTTTTACTTTTTTAAAATGACTGAAATGTGTGAATTATTATTAATAGAAATTGATGAGTTTTTAAGAGTTTCATACATTTTATTATGAATGAAAAAATTTAAAACTTCAAACTGTATTTTTTTTAAAGTTTATAAATAAATGAAATTCGCTATTGGTCACAGAGTTAAGAAAAGAATTGTAAATTGTTAGGAAATTTTGTATCGGTCTGCGACAAATAGTCAGGAAAATTAAAAAAAACTGTCTGTTTTAAAGCGCCACCAACAACTTTATTTCTGCATTTGAGTCCAAATTTATTCATGATTAAAAAATAGTAGAAAAATTGATAAAATTGAAATCATTTTCATTTCTGGAATAAAATTCAAAGAATAAATTACAAAAATTTATTTTACAAAACTGTGACTCATTACAAAATATTTTTTGTGATCGACGGAAATTTTGTTGGAAATTCCGAAACTCAAAAGAACATTTGAATAAATAAAAATTTCATTTCTATAAGAAAAATGTTGGTAAATAACTTTTGAGAAACACAAGTATCTAAATATATTGAAATTCTTATTAGTTTTGACTAGATAAAAAAAATAAATGATAAAACCAAAAGGTATGAACTCTATCAAAAAAGTATCAAATTAACAAAAAAAAATCAAAAATTTGTATGGGATTTTTGATAGTTTTTTGATAATTTGCATGAAGTAGCTTGGAAAATGAAATTTTTTCAATGCTTACTTTATGAAAATTATCAAAGTTCCCACTCCTTGGATAAAACTTTAAAATAGGAATTGCATTTAATAATTTTCTTAAAAAATTTAATGAACTATTTAAATGGAATTTCACGAAAATTTTTAAAAAAGGATAGCAATTTATAGTTAGTTTTTTTTTTCAAAGAAATTTCTTATAGTTGAAGCAATATAAACAAATATAAATATCAAACAGTTTAAGAGTTTAGATTAAAACAATAGTTGCTTTATGAATTTCAATATATTTTGCGCCATACAAAAATCTTCACTTTGACAAAACTTTGCAGTACAGTACAAATTTAAGACACAATTTTTCTAAAAGCATCAAATATGTAAAAATGTCAAGATTTGTATGATCGGGTGCCAGTGATTAAAAATGATCTATTTGTAATTTCCATAGGTCTATCAAATTTTTTTTTTAATATCGAAAGGGAAAAACAATTTTATACCATTATGGATGTTAAATGAGAGCTGCATTTAATCAATTTTATTGCAACTGCTATAGAAAAAGTCAAAATACTTTTTAATTATATTTTTCTCCCTCTCTCAATTTTAGAAAAAAAAAGATCACAAAAATGATTGATGTCATCATGACCCAATGTTAATCTTTTGCAAAACTAAAACTAAAATAAAAAAATTCTCTAGTCATTCTATAGAAAAAGAACAATTGAAACACTTCATCAAAAAATAATTTAATTCTCCTTTTAACTCTCAAATATTGGCATTGTTGGAAGCAAATAGAAAAAAAATCTCTTTTGTTGTTATCATCACCTGCGCTATTGTAAACAAAAGCAAAATGCTCTATGTTACTATTTTACCGATATATATTTCCCTCTCTCTCTTTTTCTTATTCACATGGCAACCATAAAAAAAGTAACAAACAAAAGGAAACAACAACTTGAAAGTGTCTTTTTTACTTTAAATTTTTTTAAAAGTTCTAAGCCGACAGTCAGTTGACACAAAAGGAAGAAATTTTTCATGCAAGAGTGCTGCCACTCGAATTTACAAAAAAGTAGAAAAAGATCTATTGAAAAATCATTAAAAGAAATCGCACCGACGCAGCTCATTGAAGTGTGAAAAATCATAATGAACATTGATTTCATAAAGGACATAAATTTAAGATACAGTAGCTTGGAAAGTGATCTTGAGAAAAAATTGAAAGCAATGTAAGAAAGTTAATTTTTACTATGACACCGTAGGTCTAATCTTAATTGATTTTTAGTGAAGCAGATGAAGCTAAATTTGAAGATCAAAAAATATCGTCAGATGGCAAAAGTGAAACTAACTCGATCGATGCATATCCTTCGACACTCGATGAGGCAAGGAAACGCAATCGTAAAATTATCGAAGTATGGCATTTATTAGGCGTAACTAAATAAATGATTAATATTTTCTGCTTGCATGTTAATCAGGAATTAGAAGTAGCAAAAGCGAGGTTGAGAAGCAGAATTTTGTTTTCACCACTTGAATCGATAATTGAGAAAGCACAACAAAATTATTTTGCGGCACTTGAAACACCAATGAAGAAAAAATATGGACCGATCTTTGTGTGAAAATAAAAATATATTTTACAGCTGATGACAATAAATTTTCAATTCGTTTCACTTCTATTTTGCTTTTATTTTTCAGTTTTTTAAAATTTTAAATTTGTGTCTTGAATGTGTCTTGAATAAATTTTGAATAAATCGTTAACATTGATTTTATTACTTTGCAAACTTCTTTAATTTAAAAAATATTTTATTAAAAAATATATGTCAAAAGTTGGGAAGTGTACAATTAATATTTTACGACTTATTTAGTTGTATTTTTGTAATATTTGCAAATTTATACTTAAGTTATTTCTTAGGGTTCGGCACTTGCATGCAGACTTGACTGGTATGCGCAGAGTGACTTGACTATATGAATGCAAGTTGACTTGAGAAAAATGTCTCTAATTCACTCAAAATTTATCAAATTCTGCTAAAACTTTGCAAACTTAAAAATCATTAGATTTTTTCCAAGTTTGCTAAATTTTGAAGAAATTAAACAAATTTTGAGTGAATTAGAGACATTTTTCTCAAGTCAACTTGCATTCATATAGTCAAGTCACTCTGCGCATACCAGTCAAGTCTGCATGCAAGTGCCGAACCCTATTATTTCTTCATACAAAAACATTTGTTTAAATAAATTTTAAGCAATTATTTCGTGACGATTACAGTTTTGCTCTTCAGTAAGTTCATTTCTGTTTAATAAAAATGTCACAACTATCAGAAAAATTAAAAGAAAAAGCTAAAAATGAATTAGGCGAAACTGAGGCAAGGAAACTACAATCACTTGAATTATTTAGAGATTGGCTGAAAAAACATCCATTTATTGAATCTTCTGAACATGGTAAAAAATTGTTTTTATAAAGTTAATAGCTTAAAAACTTAAATTTTTCATTAATTTCTATTCACACTTAAATCAATTTAAGTTAATTTTTTTATAAAATTCTTTATTGCAGTAAGTAAAATAAATATGATAATTAATAATCTACTCATTTAAATAAAACAAATCATTAAGCTTATTTGTTATATAATTTCACAAATAATTTGTTTCATAGAAGTCAATTTAATTGCTTGATTAATCAAAATTCGAATCAACTTGATTTAATTTACAACTTGACTTTAATGACTTGATTAAAACTACTTGAAACTAAACTTAAATTTTTATTAAGCTCTTTCTATTAAATTCACAAATTTCATAACATTAAATTTATATTCAATAATTTATTTATTTTCTTTAAATTAAAGAAATTTTTAAACAAACTTGATTTAAATTTCTAAATCTTTAAGTAAAAAATTTTCTTTATTTTTAGAGGATTTTGACATAATTCCTTTTCTCCGTTCAAAAAAGTTTTCAATGCAAAAATCTTGTGAAGCTTTTGAAGAAGTTGCAATTTTTCGTGATAAATACAAAGAAATTTTAGAAATTGAAGAATCAAAAGTGAAAGAATTGCTAAAATATTTGGAACTATCAACAGTGAAAATCACAAAAATCCAAAATGAAACTGATTTGAGAAATGTTTTTGTCTTTACAAAAAATTTTACTCAAACTGATATAAGTGGAGAAGATTTTATGAGAATTTTTTATATCGTCAATTCAATGCTTTATTATGAAGTCAAAACTCAAATTAATGGATTTAATCTCATCATTGACTGCCGTGAAATTGGAATGAGTTTCATAAAAAGATTTCCCATAAAAATCATGCATGATGGAATAAAAATTTTATCATCATTTCCATTTCGTGTCAAGTCAATAATTTTTATTGGTGTTCCTGCATTTGCTGTTGCAATTTATGAAGCAATTTTTGCAATGGCATCATCTAAAATTAAGAAAAGAATTAAATTAATCAGTGATGTGATGGATTTAAAAAATTATTTTGATATTTCATCATTATGTGAAAATTATGGCGGTAATGATTCAAATTGTGAATCTGTTGATGATCTTAAAGAATTAATAATTGAAGGTTTTCAAAAAGTTGCCAAATTTACAAAAAAATCTAAAATTAATCATAAAAAATATCGTGAGTTTAAAGGAGATGAAATTTCAAGTATTGAAAGCTTTCGACATTTAGAAGAAATTGACTAAAATAAAATTTTGTGCCTGTATTTTTAATTAAAACATTTGAATAAATAAAAATAAAATTTTTCATTAAAAAATTAGCTCTTTTGATGTTGAATACTTTAGATAGTTTTAACTATTCGAAGAGGAAAGTTTTAAAAGTTTTCAACTGGTGAGAAAAATGGCAAATTTGGTATAAATTTTTTTATTCTATCAAATTTTCATTTTTCTCAATAGATTACAGTAATTTTTTTTAAAAGAAGCAATTTTACTACATCTTTGGTCATTGGCAGTCATTTATTTTTCATGTATGAGTTGAAATAGTCTCAAACACGTGTGCCGTATTGGATAAAGACTTAGAACACTAAAGACTGCTTCTTCTATCTGTTCTCAAATAATTTCGTTTTGTGAAGTCGACAAGCAGTCTGAAATTAACTGAATTTGAAAAGATGAAGTTAGATTTGGACATTTGCAAATAAAATTGACCGTATATTTTGTGCAAGTTGCGTGCAAGTTGATTAACCCAATAATGACTCTAATTTATTCAAATTTTATTTATTTTGATCGAAATTTTAGCAACTTTAATAAAAATTGATGATTCTTAAATTTATTAGAGTTTTGACCAAACTAAAATTTAATCTGAATGAATCTGACTACAAGCATGCAAGTCCGAAAAATTTTATACAAGATATTTGTAAGTAACTCATCAGCCTCTATTAATCACAATTGTAATAAAAATTTGATTCAAACTTCAAAATATAACACAACAGTCTCAACACATTTAATTTTTTTTTGAAAAATGAACGGTTAATAAAAATTTCGTCATCAACAATGCATAACCACTTACCTAATTTTATACCTATATATGTAATAAAATCTTCGTGATTATTTGTACTTTGGACTCTTACGACATCAACAATTAAAGAGAAAAAAAAGTGAAAATCATCATTTGTCATCATCTAGATTTCAACATTTATTTTTTTTAACAAGTTCAATCTTTAATCACTTGTTCATCGGCATTAACTAAACTATAAAAATAAATTATAAACCATCAACAAATATTTTCTAATTTTTAGCAAAAAAATTCGTATAAAAAACTTAAAAATATAAAAATAAATTCCATTAAAGCCCATTACTAAATTTATATATTTTTATGTGCGATTGAATTTTAAATTAGGTAATTAGGAAATTTGAAAAGTGCGGCAACTTGACTTGACTTGACATTGTGCTTTAAATTTGCATTTATTAGAATTTAAAGCATCATCAGCTGGTAATGTCTATGACATAAGAAAGTCGGTAACTATTTCTGAAATTCTTTCTGGATGAACTAAATGAACATGGTGAGTTCCTTCTACTTCCTCATAACAAAGTCGCTTTGCATTTTCACGCATTTTTTCAATAACTTTTGGATACATGTTAGGATCACCAAAGCACATGCCTGGTCTAGCACGAATGTTGAGAACTTCACATCGAATTTGACTTGCATATTGCAAAACTTGTTCCTCACTAAACATTCCCATCATGCTGACTTTAAGTCTAAGATCTCGAGAAAAGTGGAAGCCATTCTTATGCAAATGTTCTGGTGCTGGTGCCATGCCTCTTTTCATTAGTACTTTTACTGATTCACGATCAACTGAACCTTGATATGCATCAAGTACGAGATCAATCATTTCCTCATATGTGTAGCAAGGCATTTTTGATTCAGGCAAATTCTCATAAAGCAGCAATTTATCAACACAATCACCAGTTCGATTTGCTAATTTAATATGATCACGAACAGTTGGACCAGCAATATCAATTGATATGAATTTGGCAGTTTCTTCAGGAAAGCATGCTGCATACATAAAACTTAAAGCACCTCCCAAAGAGTGGCCCATGAGTGTGATATTTGACCATTTATGATATTTTACAATACGACGAATTAAAGTTATGCCATCCCAGAATAAATAATACTGCATGCCTTTTGGATAATGAGAACTTTTTCCATGACCAGGTAAATCGATTGCCAATATTGGTATGTCTTTTGGTAACATTGGAATTAATTTATCAAAAGTACCACAATTGTCCTGCCATCCATGCAAAGCGATTATAGGTTGTCTAAATTTCGTTCCATACCATTTGCCTAAAAATAATATTTTAAATAATTTAAATATTTTATGACGTCACAAAATCAGCTGAGCAGCAAGCAACGAATGAGGCAATTGCATACTCAAGGTCAATATGGATATTCCATATAAGGATTTAAATTATTGATTTATAATATTATGCAATAAACTTTTACCTGAAACAATTCCCCATGGTACTGGAATTTCATAATCAACCCATTCCCTCGCTTCTTCTTCATTCACGCCATCTAAAAAATTGATTTTGCATTAAATTGGTAAAAAACATTTTCAATTTACTCACTTTTTACTGAATTTTCATGAGTTTTGTCAAATCCATTTGTTTTTGCTGCTTCGGTCGTTGACATTTTATGAGATTTCTTAATGGGCTTCACCAAATAATTGCTTAAATCAACCTTACACACTAAATTTTGCCTCCTAACTGTTCAAAGAGCAAATGAGAAATGAATAAAAGTAATTTGAAGCATGAGAGTTTCTAACATACGGTAAACAAACGTTGAACGTAAGAAAGAGAAAGAGCTGTACGTAAAGAAATTGAATTTTTTGGAAACGTTTTATTTTTTTGAAAAAAAAAATTTTTTAAAGATAAATTTGTGTGATTTTCAATGTATACTTGATGAAATTTTGACTTATTGTTGTCGTTGTATTGTTGATTTTTTAATTGTCACTAGATTAAATTACATCAAAGTTTATGTTTAAAATTTAAAAAATTTATTTAACAAAAACATAATTTTTAAAATAAAATTTCGCTTAGAATTTTTAAATTAAACAATTTATAAAACTTAAATTAAGCAACAAAAATTCAATCAATTTAAAACTAAGCAATTCGAACAACAAAAATTGAACTTCACAATTGAACTTTAAATAATTTTGAACTTAACTATTGAACTTTGAACAATTTAAAAATTTAGAAACAAAAATTTCAAAACAAAAACTTTTGATGCAATTCAGAATTAAATTTCTGATCAAAAAATATTTTATTCCTTTTTATTCTCATTCAACTGAATGAATGGAAGCAAAATAATTGTTAATAAAACATCTGTTAATAAGCGAGAAACAATGTTACTTACTTGATGTTTTATAATGAAAAATTTTTTTAACATTATAAGTAGAATAAAGAAAAACATTTTTTTTTAAATATTTATTCATTAGTCATATTTTAGTCGGTAATTTTTATAGAGTTCAAACAACTTGCTAAGCATTTGTTTTTTTGTTCATTGCAAAGGAGATGAAATATCAAACCATACTTACTTGGATAAAATGCTTTAAGTAATTAGATCAAATTTTTTCAATTTGAAATTTTATTTAACGGGGCCATTTTAACGTTTTTGTAAAACTCTAGTTACTTACAGATACTCAAAAATCGAAATTTGAAAAAAGAAAAAAATACTTCTAACAAAAAATTTTTGGTCAATATCCAAAAATCAACGAATCAAAAAGTTCAATCAAGGGCTCTTTAATTAAATTAATTTTACAAACTATAATAAAAAGACTACATCATTTATTAATCATTATTTCTATCTCTTGTTTAAATATTAAAATTTTGTTTACTAATAAATTTAATATCGTCATTTCTGAATTATTGCAAAATAACTATTTATTCGTCATCATTTAGCAATATTTAGAAATAACAATTTATCATAGCAAAACAATACTTAACATGAAATAAACTAAAGTGAAATAATAAACTCTTTTTTTAGTAGCATTTTCATAAAAATTGCGTAGCTTGTTGAAAGATAATTTTATTACAACGGAAAGATTTATGTATCTTTAAGTCGCAACATATATTACGCAGTTAAAAACATAACACTGTTGAAATAAAAAAAACTTTCTTCTATAATATTCTATGACAATCCTAAATCTGCTTTATCTTCTCTAATTTAGAACTTTTCTTGTAATTCAACTGCTCATTCAAAGATGGCATGAATGATTTTTGCTATGAAAAATTCTTTGAACTTCACTCATATGACAGAAATCAAATTAATAGAAAAAAATCATTACATAACTGATGATAAAAATAATATTATGACTAGACTTCATCATAAAATTTTCTTTATAGAAAAAAATATTCAAAGAAGTCAGCACAAGTGTATGACTAAGCTTTTTTCCTTCTCAATTTTATCATCGTCAATAACGACGACTTGTAAGAATAGAGTGAAAAAAGATCGTTGACTTTCTCACACATGAAAAAATAAATAAAAAAGCCGAACGATGATCATAGCCAATTAGCACAATAACACGTAACAAACCAGACAACGCAACGCTTTTTTTGCTTGTTTGTATGAAATTTCATAGTATAGCCGAATGATGAGTAAAATAGTCAAAAAAATATTTTCTTTTTGGTAAAAACAAAAAATTGTTTTTTTATTATTATTTTTTCATTCTTTTGGAATTTTCCGTTCGTTTCAACACAAAAGAATATTTTTTATATTTATTTTCTATTTTTTTTTATTTTCACCTCTTCGAAATTATAAAAAAAATTTTATTTATCTTTTTTAAGTTTTTTTCTCATCCGTTTTGATGAATAAAACTCATAATAATAGTAATTACAATACAGTGTTTTCATTTCTTTACTAAAAAAGAGTTTTGTTTCGTATGTAGTGAAAAATTACACTTTCTTGGATTATATGAATGTATGTGAGTGTACGTTTATGCATGAAAGTGTATTTGTGAAAAGAAAACACTTTTTTCGAAATGGAAAAATTCTCATAGGGACAGAATATTCGTTATTTTTACAATCTCTGTGAAGAGAGTTCAAATTTTTATAGTTGGAATTTTTACTGTAGATTAATTTTAATCTGGCCGAATTTCAAAAATTTATGAAATTTTTCGGTCAGATTTAATTTAATCAACACAAAACTTTCATTCATATTAAAATAAATCCTGGTAAGTTTTAATCAAGGTTAAATTTAACCATTGAATACACCTCATCAAAATTAGTTAGTTTTTTAAAAATTTCTTCAGATTACAACTGAAAAATTTTCCACAAAACTAAAATTAAACTTTCAAAATTTCAGTCAAATTAAAATTAATCCTAGAAAAATTTTCGACTAGATTAAACTTAATCGTTTAAGATTAATTCATTCCAAAGAAAATTTTAGTTTAGATTAAAATTTAATTTCAATCTTCAGTAAAATTTCAACGAGAAAAATTTGTACTAATTTCACAAAGATAATTTGACAACACCATAATTTTCAAAAAAGACAAGAGACAAAAAATCAATTTTTATTTCTTTTCAAACTTCATTTTAATTGTAATTTTTAATTATTCATTACTGTTTGTTGAGGTTGTGTAACTTAAGAATCACAAAGTCGGACGATACGATAACCGAAAAAAAGGAAATTATAATCGTAATTTCACATAAATTTACTCTAAATGCTGCACATTTTGCCGATTATTATTTTGATGTCGTTTTTAATCGGCTCAAGAGATAAAAATCAAATACAAAGAAGAAAAATTTTTATAAATATATTTTTTGTATGTCAGCAAGGGTGAATGCTTATTTGTTCATTTTGTATACATATATGGGTTGTAAATAGTTACCTTTAACAACCCCATGAGAAAAAGCTTTCATTTCCCCATTTCTGACACTAATAAGTAAATAGAGAACTTTTGGCGAATGATGACGAATTATTTTTAATGTTTTTTTTATTTGTGTTCGTGAAATTAAGAAAAAAATTTAATTTAAATTTTTCAACTTTTTTCTCTTTGCATCGTGAGCGACTTTGACTGAAGAATTTTCAAATTTATGAGTTATATTTTCATTTATCATATGAGTAATAATTAAATGTCTAAGTGTGTTTTTTTTCGTTTATTTTTTATTATGTTTTTTTGCTTCTTCTCACAAAACTGAATTTTTTCTATGAATTTTTTTATCGGAAAAAATTTAAAATTTAAAAAAATGAAATTGGTGGATTTTTTTGGAATTTTTCTTAAATAAACTTTTCTTCAACTTTTTGCATTCTTTTTTGAAAACATAAATAAAAATCCTTGAAATATCAAAAATATTGCATGCATGTCAATGACAGAAATAAAATATTTTTGATTTTTCAATGAAAAGCAAGTGTGGGCATTTTAGAGAGCGTTGTATGTACCTCAATAGAGGACGGAATGCTCTTCAATGCTCACATTACGTTGCTTCGTTTCATGCGATGATTTTTATGTTATCTTTTGGTCTTGCATGATGAAAATTGCAAAGTAGATTTTTTTTAATACTTTTGTTATTTTGACCATTGAGAGAGAGAAAAAAATTGAGAAAGAAATTAAAAAGTGAAGAAAAGTTTTACATTTGAATTATTACCATTGATTCATGTTATTTCTTACTATTCTCATGTTTGTGTTTGTTATCTTTTTTTGTTTTTCTCTTTTTCTTAAATATATATTAATTTAAAACTTTTATAATATATATTTTTTGTTTTTTTTTTACCATTTTTCCTTACTTAGTAATAATAATGATGTAACACACTATTACTTTTCCTCTTTAAAATTAATATTTGTAGTCTATTTTTAATCATTATTTTAATATTAGGTTTTTTTGAAGTGTTTTTTGTGGTTTTGCATTTTTTTCGCTTAAGATTTCTTCAGTCACTGCACATTTTACAAAAAGTGAAGTTTTGTCGAATTATGCGTCATCTTCTTCCTCTTCTTCACCATCTTCTGGAAATAAACAAGATAAGAAAAAATATTTTAGTATTTTATTTACAGTTTACATAAAAGATTAATTTTAATCTAGATGAATCAAGTAAGATTAAATTTATTATGACCAAATGTTTCTACGAATTCTATTTAATATTTTTTTGGCCAACATTTGTAGAACATTAAATTCTATTTCGCCGGAATGTTTCAAATAATAAATTTAATTTTGAAGGCAATATCAGATTTAATTAGAAAATCATAAAACGTTAGTTTAATTTAACCAGAAATTCCATAAAGATTAATATTTAATCTAACTAAAATTTTTAAATTTTCGATGTAATTTTAATAAATTTTAATTCATTCTGGCTAAAATTACTATACATTTAGTCCTAACAGAAAAGTACTAAGATTGATAGTTCCAAATCGTAATTTTTCGAAAAAAGTATGTTTAAAGTTTTCAAGGTTGAATTGATTTTGGTCAATATTTTCCAATTCAGAATAATCAAAAGATAAAGTTTAATTTTAATCTAGTGTGGAATTTTTAAAAATTATAAATAAATTTCGAGTAATTAATTTTTATCTTAATTTCATATTCAGAATTTAAAAAAAAATATTGAAAAAAATAATTTGTTTCGATTAGAAAACATAAAATTTAGTTAAAAAAATATTCTGAATAGAAACCTTTTTTAAGCAATAGAATTTCGGATATTAAATTTTAAAAGATCGAAAATATCATAAGAACTAAATTTAAACTTTCTTGACAAATAAAATTGTAAATTTAATAAAATAAGAAAGATTTGTTTACCTTCTCCATCTTCTTCGCCATCTTCCTCTTCTTCATCTTCACCATCAATTTCTTCGCCTAAAAAAGTAAGAGAAAAAAGTTTTTTTGAAGTTAGTAAACAAATTAGATAATTGCATTTTTTAAACATACCGTAATTTAGCTCATACTCTTCATCCTCAGCTTCATCGGCTTCATCTTCAACATCTTCTTCATCTTCGGCTCCATTTTCGTCCTTCTTCGATTTTTTGGCTTGCTCGGGTTTCTTTTCCTACAAATATAACAAAAAAAACATGACACAAATTAGTAAAGCAGAATCAAAGTATAGAGAAAAAAAAGCACGAGGCAATTGTGGCAAAATTCACGTGCTTTTGCGTGGGAATAAAACCAATCTAGGAAAGAAGTATCTATGGACTTTTAACTTCACATTCCTAGAGGTCGTTACATGAATATATACACACATATATGTAAACGCGCCATTATACCTAACTTGAAGTAGAAGTAAGTGAGGGAAATATTTTTTTTAAAGTTTCATAACATCTGCATCTGCAATGAAATGCTTTGTAATGTGCATGCAATGTGTGTGCAGGGTAACTTAATTGTTTAAGCAAAAAACTACTGAAAGGTTATAAAATGCTGCACATATGCCGAATGTTGCCTGTTATAGGTAAAAAACTAACACAATTACATAAAATGAGCAATGCCGCTCAAAATTACAAGAATTACAAGAACTTGAAATGTTTTTATTTCGAAATAGAGCATAATATCGATAGATAGCTCATAATCGAGGGCAAGTAAGCAAAGCAAATATTGGAAAGAGTGAGAAAAATTTCGAATTATATATGAGTAAAATTACCAACGGTTTGTAAGCGCACAAATACAATTGTAACAAAAAAAAAGAAATATTCGAGGTGTTTGTTATAGAAGCCGCTTCAATCGGCTTTTTTTCTTCCCAAAACAGAATAAATTTTTTTGTAGTATGCTTCGGCAGATAAAACATGAATGTATTAGTCCGGCGTATGTGCGTCGTACAAATACAATGACAAAGTCATGCCAAAAAAATAAGAGTATCGCGCGTCATGTTCAGTGGCTAGCAAGCAACTTGAATTTCCCACCAAAAAATCACGCATTCGATTTTTAATAGAAAATTATTTTAAAAGAAGAAATTATGAAATATTTATGGAATAATGCTGCTTACTATTTTTTATTTTCACCATCACTATGAAATATTTTTTGTTATTTGTATTTGTATATGAAATCTTGTTTACATGTGTTTTAATGACGCCAACGCCAAGCGCAAAAAAAACGTAAATTTTTCAGTTAAAATGCGATTGAAATACATAAAAATCATGCCAAATGATGAGTAATATCAATAATTAATCTTTCCAATGACATCTTGGCAATAACTAAAATTGTCATTTATAAATAATTCACAATGAAAAAAATGAAAGAATTTTTTGGAAGGTCGTTGAAAGCGAGGGAAATTTTTTTTTGGGTAAAATTTTCAAATCTCATGTTTGTTTCACTATTTATCTTCTTTCGCTTACAATAAAAAAATCGTTCAATGTATTTAATGTGTCATGAAACGACGCCATCGCCATAGCTGTTTTTGTAGCATCTTTATTTGTATGTGTAAATATACCGGCGAAATCAGTCAGTCGCTCTTATTTATATCAAATGGGGGGAAATTCTACAATGTGTGTGTATATGTATGTGCACAATAGAATATTTTACGTGAAAAATGTAGCACATTTTTCCTGATCGGTTTTCTTTTTCATTCACTTCGGATTTTTTGTGTTCTTGAACATGAGAGTAAAGCAGCAATGAGAGAGAGAGCGAGAATATAATATGAAACTGTCGAGAAGGAAAAGAATAAGAATTTCTTTTTTTTTGGTTTTGGTTTGGTTTGAAAAAATGGAGGGATGATGTTGATGATGCCGACGACGCTTTTTATGACTTTACGGTAGAAAAATAAAAGATTTACTAATAACCAGCAAAATGTAACTTCGTTAGAAATATAAAAATAGGACTTTGTGTGCATCGTATCATCATCAACATCATCATGGAGTCCCGAGTGCTAATCAATAAAAGAAAAAAAACTTTTTTCTTCCTCTCTCTCATGTCAACTTTTTTTCTCACTTCTTCGAAAGATGATCGCGGGTTAAAAATGTGAAATTTTAATAATAATAAAAAAATTTTGTGTTACTCACTTCAGCAGCTCGTTTTGTTCCTTTTTCCTTGGTCTCTGTCTTTTCTTCTGCTGCTGCCTCAACTGTGACTGGTTCTTGGTTTTCTGTACTCATTATGATGCTTTTTGTGTTTTTTAGTAAATTATTTGTAATAAATTGAAACTATTTAAAATAAGTTATTTGTTTGTGACTCGATTTATCCCTTTTGCCTTTTTGATTAAATCTTAAGTGATTTCCTCTCTCTTTCTTGTGTTTTTCTAAAGTTTTCTTTTTATAATGAACTTTAAAAATGCTTAATTAGATTTCTTCAAATTTTTCCACTCGATCTGAACTTGTCGATGGTTGAAAATACAATGAATGCTTCGCTTAGCTTGGATACAGTCGTAAATTTTTGAAGCGGCGCAAATATGGCCACATTTACGGCTGGGCAAATGATTTTTACTAATTTTTAATGGAAATCTTTGTCGCATAAAGAAAATTTTTAGCTTAAAATTAATTCAATTAATTTTAGAGAATTTTCGAGTTTTTATCCGATTTAATTTCTTTAATTTGATAAAATGTGTTTTAAAAAAAGCTGGTTCCATGAGTACAAAGTGAATTGCCAGCTGCAAGAAACTCAAATTTTATCATTGTATTTGTGAATTGGAGGGAGATTTAAATTTTTTATGAACGTTAATTTTTGTTAATGAAATTTTTTATTTTTAAAATTTGAAATTTTTTAATCTTTTAAATTTAATCTTAGGATTAAAAATATTTTAAAAATTTTAATTTTTAATCTTTTAATTTCTCTAAATTATTGCAAATATTTTTATTTTAATTTTAAATAAAATTTTTTTTGATGCTTCAATTTATGCTTTTTATTTCAATTTAATTTTACAGTTTGAAGCTCTGTCTTTAAAAGTTTTTATAATTAATGTTTTTGAAAAATTGAGACAGAATTTCAATTAAAAATTCTTCAAACACACATAAATTTTTTATTTCAATGCATTTTATGCTCATTAAGAGTGAACATTTTGAAAGCAGGTGTTTGAATGTTTATGAGGAGTTAAAGGAAATGATGCTACTTAATATGAATTGAAAGTAGTTTATAAAAATTTTCAATAGATGGCAGAAAAGAATTTTGTTTATTATGAATGTTTTTGAATGTCAATTAAACTTGAAAAAATTAATTTGATGAAATTTTAATTAATTTTTTATCTATTTAGATTTCAAAAATAAAAAGAAAGTTCGTAGAAGAATTATTTAATGATAGAAATTGTGAATGAATGGACATTTGTTTTTTGATGTTTTGTTAAACAGAGCAGATTTGTTTAGATTTTCAAAATGAAACTAAAAATTTAAATTTTATAAAACATAAAATTTTGAAATCAGTTTCAAAAAAGAAATTTGAATTTCTTTGGAAAGTTTTTCATTCTTTTTAAATTTTGAAATAACAAGCAAAAGTTTCAGTTATAAAATGCTTACATAATATTTTTTAAAAAAATTAACAAGTAGCTTTTTCATCCCCATACGATTTCATTCATAAAGCTTTCAACGAAAAAACTTCGTCTCGCACTTGCGTGTTTCACAATATCGATTTTCGATCTCCGACAAACACATCAAATTTTTTCCTTCATCATTTCAGAATCTAGTCTCATATCTCACATCATCCTCGAGTTTTTCTTCATTTTTTAGAGTCATTCGTTCCCGTACACAGTCCACACAATTTTTTACCTCCAAAATTTCATCCAACAGTATCAAGAAAAATCAATTAATTCAAATTTATTTGATTTAAAATCCCAAAAATTTAATTTTTTTAGCTACAAAAAGTCGAGACAAGCATAAAGTTTTTTTTTGTATACACAACGAAGAGTGAAAAAAAACCGAATAAAACAGTGAAAGAACGAAAGAAGTTCAAGTTTATCAGGGAAAGTGAAACAAGTAAAAATTGAAAAGCTGTTTAGCAAACAATCAACAGATTTTTTGCGTCAGAAATTTTCCTTTGGTGAGAATAAAAAAAGAGAAAATTAAAGTTTTTATTAATAAATAAATTTAGTTAGTGTTCTGAGCGACAAAATTGTGTCCACCATAACACAAGAAAGTGAAATTGTGATAGCAGGTATATTGAATAGAAAATTTGTGTCAAGTTCAACAGGTTGCATTGAAAAAAAAAAACTTTTTCTAATCATTCTTAGTCGACATGCCAGATTTACAACCTGGAGTTTATCCGACAGTTGCTGACTCATTGCAAGATGAATCAGAGTCGATTTTTGAAAATAAATCGGGACTTGCTGAGGATTTGAAATTTTTAGCATCAATGCCTGAATTGTGTGATATAACTTTTCTAGTGGGTGAAACGCGCGAGCCTGTCTGTGCTGTGAAGGTGAGTGGACAAGACCTTGACATAATTTTTGCTTCTTTTTGTCCTCATTTTCATGCAACAGTTTAAATTATCACACACATAAATTCTTTCTTACAGGCCATTTTGGCAGCACGTTCTCGGATTTTTTACAAGATGCTTTATCAGCAACAGGCATCACCACAACGTAAAAATCCACAACCACCTGTACGCGAAAATAAACTTCGACTTTTTCTTAAACGATCATCAGAGCCGCTTTTAAATCTTCAAAGTGAATCGCAAAAGGTAATTGCCAAAATTTGGCTTGACTTCCATTCACGAATATTCGCTCATAATTTGTAAGGGTGAGCTATTTTTAGCTATCACCTTTCATTACACAATATAACAATTTTTTTTCAACTTTTTTTATTACTGCTGCTTTTGTAACAATGAAAAATGTCTTTGAGTGTGTGTGTTTAGCATTGGCATTTTTTTCGTTCAAAAAATAAAAAAAACCTTCCAAAGTGCTTTCTTTTATATACCTTTAACCTTTCTATACGAGGAATTGCTACTGCTGTGATGAATTTTTTATCATTGAACTGGAATTTATTATTATCGATGCTAATAATACACCTTAATCCGGCTTTAAAATGATAAAGGAAAAGAGATACAGTAAAATTTGAAAATGTCACGGAAGAAACTTGATTCTTTAATGGATTTAAAAAATTCTATTTTGCAAAATTTTCATAAAGTTCATTGGTTAAAAATGATTTGATATTTAATTTAATCTTAGGATTTATTTTTCTTAATATCAAATCTATCAAAAATATTTTCTCGAATTCTTTTGAAATATTTTTCCGAGTGAATTTTTATGATTTTGACAGGATAAATGTGTGCTATTTTATATAACACCAAGATTGGTTCATTTTATGGTTAGAAGGATTGAATTCATTATAATCGGAAATTTTGTAGATCAAAATAAACTACTGAAAATTTTTACCGGAATTTTCTAAACAATAATTTCATTAAATTGATAGATTTTTGATAAATTCTTTTATTAATTTTATAAAATTCACATCCCTAACCTAAATAAAATCGCTTCTAATTTAAATATTAAGTAGGGATTACATTTAAATCGCACAGATTAAATTAACAATAGAATTTAATCACTAGAATTAAAAGAAATCCGCAGAAGATATTGTCTTGAAAATTTTTCAGGAAATAAACCTTTGAAATTGTTCTAAGATTCAGAAAGGAATTAATGAACAAATATTATATTTAACTTGAAGTATATAGGTCTAGCTTTATTTGTAAATCTTTTATAGATTAATTTTTTCTGGTTGAAAATTGTCCTCGAATTCATTAATTTCATTAAAAATTTTAAATGAAAAAATTCACTAAACAGCAGAAAACAAAATTTCAAAAATTTCCATAACAAAAAAAGTTTATTGTTTAAAATTGCGAATTGGCTTTAAAAAGCTTTAAATTTTGTTAAAGCATTCCTCAGTATGAAATTTAATATTTTTTCAATGTTTACATGTAAACCATTACCGTTAACGTTACTGCTTTCAACTCTATTTATAAATTGTAAAATAAAGCAGCACAGGTTGCCTTTGAAGTTTTGCTTTGTCTCACGTGCAAATGCCAGAGAGTGAGAGCAAAAAAGATAGAAACTCTCATGCATAAAAAAGACTTTTTTGTCATTTGTTTCCATGACGGAAGAAAGTCAATTTACGTAAATTGCCTCCTTCTCATTCTCCTAATTGCCTTGTTCACTTTTCTTTTTTACAAATATTTCATTTTTATATGCTTTTGATTTATTTTTATGAGAGAAAATTTTGATTGAAAGAATGAAAAATGCTTCACAATTTTTATTTCGAGTATAAAAAAATTTCTTTTTCTTTTTTATCAGCGAACTCTCATATCGCAACAGACACTTATGCCAACAATTTTTGAGGTAAATTTTTTTGTCTTACTCAAAAAATCTTTAATGATATAAAAATATTTTCATTATTGTCATAAATTTACTCTTCTTAATTGCGTAGTTAATTGAAATCAAATGACAAAATATTATTATGGTTATTTTTTATATAGGCAATTCAATATTCATTTACTTGAAGCATGCTCTCGAGTAATTTATTTTTATCTCTTATCAAAAGTAGATTAAGTAGGAATTTCTTCCACTAAATATGACTCTTCATTTCTTTCATTCTCTATCTCTCTATAAATACACTTATGATTTTAAGAAGCATCATTTTATGATAACAACGCAATATCCTTTAATTTTTATTATCAATCAAGACAAAGAGCGAAAATTGTTTGTGCCGTCTACTGAGATTTAAATAAATTGCTACTTCAAACTAATGTAGGAATTTTTTATAAAATAAAATCTTAATAAATCTTTCACTCACTTTTAAAAAAATGCTTGAAGGTAGTTGGAAAATATTTAAGCGAAAAAATATTAAATGAAAAAAAACTTTAACTTAATTATTTGTTCAAGTTATAATCGTTATAAGTCAATTAGTTGTAAGCTATCCAAGTAGACATTGACCATTGTTTAGCTTCTATTTTATATTAAATTCCACTCATTTTTTTATCAATATATTTTGACCTTTTTATAAAATATAAAATTGAAACTCAAGTAAATAAAATTATGATTGAATTTCTTCCTCAAGAGATTTTGATTTTCAATTTTTGGTTTTCCTTCTTTCTTATTTTTTAGAGAATTTTACTGTCAATGTTTTCATTCATCAATATATTTCAGAATGAAATGATTAAAATCGAATGATAAACAGTCCCAAAAGCTTTTATTGGTCAAATGATCAATTTTCAATTCACAAAAAAAGGAAAAATCATTTCATTCAGTAAAGTTGCTGATTATTTTTCTCATGAAATTTATAATAAAATTGTTTTTTAGAGAAAAATGTTTATGTTTAATTTTATTGATCAAAAAATAGACTCATTAGTAGTCAAATTTAACTTCATACTTAAATTCATACTATATAAGAACTGTTAGAAATTTAATGTTTAAAATTGTTTATTAATAAATTTTAAAATTTAGCGAAAAATTAATATTTTCCGATAAAAAAAAGTAAACAAAAAAATTGATAAAATTGCACAGAAATTTGATTTTTTTCACCAAAAGACAAAAATTTATAAAATTTTGATTTTTTTACACATAATCTCTGGGTTCAGTATAATTGCATAAAAAAGTTAAAAACATTATTTTAAATGAATTTCTATCATTTTTAAAACTGTTTTTTAAAGTTTCTAAAATAAACCAAAAACTTTTCAAGTTCTTATACATTTTTAACTTCACGTATATTGTTTTCAATGTAAAATATTTTCAATCTTTATACAAAATCCTTTCTTAGCTTTTTCCTTGTAATTTAATTAAATTTCTAAAACCACCTAAACCATCATATCAAAATTTTGTCGTTTCAGTAAATGATTGATTTACCACAAACAAATGTGTTCAAAAACAACCTCTCGTGTCATACTTTGTGTCTTTCTTATATCTTATGCAAGCACTTCTTTGGTTATCATTTATGACACTTCTTAGTAAATCACTGTGTTTTTGTGTGTTTGCTTGTTTATATGTAGGTGTAGCATTAACGTAAGAAAATAAAATTAAATGGAAAATGCGTAAAATTCACTTTCACTGAGTTCTGTTGAAGCTTTTTACTTATAAAAAGGAATGTTATTTAATACCCAAAAATACTTTTTTTTGCTTCTTGCTGTTTTTTTGTGTATGGCTTTGAAATATGAAAAAGAAAATTCTAAGAATTATTAAATCTTCTTGGAAAATAAATCTCAATCTTGATAAAAAGTCGTAAAAAAGCTCAAATCTTTAATAATGAAAGAAATTTCTAAGAAGGCGAAAAATAAAGATTTGTAAAACTTTTGATGGAAATTTATTCAAACTAATTACAGAAATTTCCTTTTTTTATTTTCAACATCTGATGGATTACGTTGCAAAAAAGTCTTTGAAAAAAATTTCTTTTCTTACTTTTTGAGGGGCGATGAAAAAGTTTTGAATTACTTCATTAAAGAATTTTCACTTTCACTGTTGTTTTCCATCACTTATTTTTACTTTTTAATTATGATGAAAAGTTTTGTTTTTAGATTATTATCACTTTTTATAACAGGTGTTTTTTAGCTTTAATTTTTTTTTTTTTCAAGGAAAATTAAGGGAAACAAAATATTAGAATAAATTTTGATTTTTTTAAATTTTTTAGGATTTATTATCATAATTAAGAGATTAATTTTTATGTTTTTTAATCTTAAAGTTTAAAAAAAAACAAGTAAGTCAGGAAACAAAAAAGAATCACCAAATTTATCAAAAATATCACCTATTAGCCAAATAATCATTTCTTTAGTTTAGATATATTTTTGATAAGATGTATATTTGTAAAAATTTCAATAAAAGCATTTTTATTTTAAAAAACTTTTTAGTCTCAATTTTAAATAAATCCAAGCTAAACCACTATAAAATTTCTCAATAATAAAATTTTCAACCTCACTGATTTTTCTATTTCCTAATCATATGTTTGAAATTCAATCAATTTCAAAAGTTATTTAATTTAATTAGTTCATGCAAAAGACCGAGCATGAAATATTGTTATAAATAAGAAAGAAAAATTTTTATTCCATCCTTATTTTATTTCTTTGAAATAAGAATAACAAGAATGAAATTTCTTCATGCTAAAAATTTTACTCTATAATCGTATTATGTATTTTATTTCACTCAAACATTTTCACTTCTTACTAAAAAAGATATGATAACTTATAGATTTATAGAATATTTAAGGGAATAAAGTCTTTATTTCATAATTTTTAAGGATTAATAACTTAGATTTAATTCTCATTTTCACAAGAATGAGAAATTATTTTTATAATTTTTAATGGTTTAACCTTAAGATTAATAAGATTAAAAAAATAAACCAAATACTCAAGCGTTATAAAAATAATTCTAGCAACTAAAATTTAATCCCTGAGAATAAAAATTTCCTAAAAACTTTCATATCTCCCATGTCTGCAGTTAAAAAATAAAAATATAAAACTTTAAGCATAGAAAATGTTAGAATAATAATGTGAAAATATTCGTAAAATTTTTATAAAAAATGAAAATCTTTTAAACAAAAACTAATAAAAATTTTCAAGCATATCATAGTGATTTTTA
Source organism: Polypedilum vanderplanki (assembly GCA_018290095.1). NCBI lineage: Eukaryota > Metazoa > Arthropoda > Insecta > Diptera > Chironomidae > Polypedilum > Polypedilum vanderplanki. The sequence continues at coordinate 16,636,436 of CM031380.1, read as the reverse complement.
TAAATAGAGCAACAACGCATTAAACAAAGAGCTAGAAAACTTTCCATTGCGTCAAAAAGGAGAAAACAACTTGTTAAGTAAATGAAGCATCTAAATTCATTCAACTCATTTTACTTTATATCTCTTCTTTTTTTAAATTCCAAAAACATTGAAGGAGTGAAAAAGGTTTGATAACAATCAAGTTAAGAAGCTTTTCATGATTAGAGAGTAATTTACCATGGTGATAATTTGCTGTGTAAATAATTGCGAAACTCCTTATGTCTTTATCATCGTAAAAGAAATATTCAAATCAGAGACGATGAAATTGTAATTGAATTTTATTTTGAAGAAGAAAAAATTGTGAAGGTGTGAGAAAAAAAATCATCAAAAAAGACGGAAGAATAATTTGAGCATTGCTAATTAATTGATCAATTAAGTCATTAATTAATTGGGAACGATAAAACTTTTTCATGCGGCACAAAGCAAAAGTTTATGCTTGTTGCTTGCTGCGATAGCGACAGTTGTTATTGTTTTGGTTGTTGTTATAGCTTTGGGTGATGAATTTTAGGATAGAATGATTTTTTTGATAGGAAATTCAATCATTTGGAATGATTTGCTTTAAGCATTTGTTTTTTATTGATTCGAGAAGAAAAAGAAACAAATTTCTGTGAAGTCAGAATAATTTTTTTTGACAGATTTAATTTAGTGATTGAATTTAATCCATTGTAAGAATAATTGGCTAACATTTTTTCATTTGATTACAAATTAAATTTTTTCTCGAAGAAATTGATGTGGATCAAATTTATTTGAATTTAATCTGATAAAGATTAAAATTAATCAGAGTGAATTTAATAAAAATTAAGAATAAATTTTTTTTAAATTCACAATTTCATTTGAATTTTGTCAAAAATTTTAAACTTTCTTTCATTACCTCTCAAAAGTAAATATTTAAAGCATCAGTATCAAAGTATTATCAAAAACTTTATGTAAAAAAAGGAAATTTCATCAAAAGTGCAATATAATTTTCAGTATGAACTTCCAACCAAATCAATATCATCAACATCAAAGTCAATTTTCACCATATCAATTTTCTTTCTCTTTGAATTCTTTAGCCTGGTTGTCAAACTCATCAAACACTCATCATTGAAGAATTTGAACCAGGTATGTCATGTGTTTACATAAGATTGAATTTACTTGATTGAATTTTGATCTTCTCTCGTATAAGCAATAAATATGCAAATAAAAATTCTGCGATTCTTAAATAAATATTTTTTTTTCTCTTCGAAGACGTTTTTCGTCAAATGATTGAGTACATTCATACGGGAAATGTGACATTACAACCGAGAACGTTGCTTGGTGTTATAAATGCTGCTGATTATTATGGACTCGAAGAACTGAAACGTGCTTGCAATGGATTTGTTCAATCAGGATGCATAACTGTTGATACTGTTTGTGCTCTTTTGAGTTCAGCTGAACGATACATTCAATATAAATGTACAAAATCACTCGTTCAGAAAGTTCTTGAATTTGTTGATGAGCACGGTAAGTAAATTTATATGAATTCTTATTTAAACAGGTTGAATTTCATTCAACTAAGATTAATTATTGATTTAAATTATTTTTTTAAATAAAGTTTGTCTTCCTTCGATTAATGTAATCTGCACTAATTTAACTTAATTTAAATTTAGAAATTTTTATTAATTTAAAATTAAATTTTATCCATTAGAAGTTTAATCTAGTACAGATTTAATATAATCCTCTGTACAAAAATATAATCTTTGTTGGATAAAAATTAATCTGACCATTAAATTTGAGATTATTTCACGAAAATTAAAAATAAATTTCGTTCCAATCATTTTTACACAAAATTCAATTTCCATTGATAGGTACCGAAGTCCTAAATCTCGGTTCATTCACTCTTCTACCGCAGCATGTCGTGCGTCTTATTTTGGGTATGATAAAAAATAAAAAATTTCAATAATTCATGATGAGAAAAAGCAACGCGCTCTAATGAATTTTACCACCCCCTTTTGCAGCCCGTGATGAGCTTCGAGCGGAAGAATTCTGTAAATTTCAAGCAGCCCTGATGTGGAGTAAAAAATATTGTGATTCAAATTCGGTATGTCATAAAAATAGATCTCATTAAATTTGATTAAAAAGATTTTTTCCCTTGATTAAATTAAATTATTCACGATGTCAAGTCGGATGGTGATTAATGTGTCGACGTCTTTTTTTCTTTTTGTTGTTTTAGGGTACAAATTTGAAAGAGATCATGGGTACATTTCTGCCAAACATCGCCTTCCATAAAATACCTGCTAACGTACTGATGCGAGAAATTTATCCGCTCAATGTTGTTCCTTATACGATCATTATGAATGCGTAAGGAAATTTTTTAAAAGAAAGAACAAAGAAAAGAAATTTTTACTCACTTTATTACTTTTTACTTGCTCTCTTTTTGCTTTCAACGGAAATTTCTTTATTTTGATATAATTTCCTACCTGAATTAATGGCACTGAATAAAGACTGGCTTATCAGGTATAATTCATGCACATTGTTGAAGTTGAAATGTTTAGAATCTCATTATTTTACCTCATTTTTGACAGGCAGACCCAACAAGTAGTAAGTTTGACCTTTTTTCAACTCAAAGACGGAAAGGATCAACATGTGTTGAAATGATATAATTGCGGGGAATTCCCTTCAATTTATTGCTCATTTTACTAAAATAATTTATTTTTTTGTGCTATGTCGATAATGAATATTTTTTCTTTCAAAAAATAACTGACAATTTTTTTTAAAAAAAATTTAATATTTTTTGAAACGTTAATTTTATATTTTCGAAATTTAAATTTTTTTGAGAAGTTTTTTATGATTTTTAAAATAAATAACTACAAATTTAAATTTCGTAATTTTGAGAAATTTAATCCTCAATTTTTGTATTCAATTCTAGTCGACCAACAAGACCTCTCTCCCAACAACAATCGAATAAGAAAATCTCAGGGTCGTTCATTGTCGATACAAAGCTCTGACAACAGCTCGAATATCACATTATTATCAAGTGGTAGCAGTGGCGAACACTAACAGTAACTAGAAATAGCTTTAACCATTCAAATAGGTGATGTTATTCTTTGATTTGAAATGATCTAGACGATAAGCACAATATATTAATAATATGTGTGCAAATTGTGGATGAGATTATTATACAATATATGAAAATGGACAAGAAAAGGAATTGTTTGTTAATTATTGTATACTCTATTATGCTCTATACTATAAACATGTTGAGTGACGAAATTGGAAATGACATATAAATATTATTATATCTATTATACATATATTGTAGTGATGTTTTTTATGTGACAAATTTTCATAGCTAAATTAACTAAAGATAATTCTCTGTTTACTTTCTTATTTCTTCATTTTTATTATCAAATATATTTCTAAAATGTTGACATAAAATTGAAAACAACAAAAACAAAATTCAATTTTGACAATTTTTTAAAATGTTCTTGACATTATTTTTTTAATACAGGCCTAACTTATCCATAAATGGTATATTAACTTATTGAAAATTCCACATATGACAATATTTAAATAAACTTCAATTTTTAACCAAATATAGAAAACATACTTTGTGAAGTTTTCTCTATTTAAAATGTGGATTTAGTTAAATCTTAACGATTAAAATTAATCCTCCAAAAGCAAGTTTAAACTTAATCTGAAGTATTTAATCCAAGGGGTGTGAACTCTATCAAAAAAGTATCAAATTAACAAAAAAGCATCAAAATATCAAAAATTTGTATGGGATTTTTTAAATTTATGCAGACTAAAGTAAAAAGATCTCTGAATTTGTTAAATAATTTATCCTCGATTGAATGAATATCATCCATATTAAAACTATTGTTTTTTTAAACCGTGTGGTTTAAAATTAAACTATAGTTTAAAAATTTAATAAAAGTTTTAATCCTTATGATTAAAATTAAAAAATTGGTTTTACCAAATTCATTTTAAAAGTTGACAAAATTCACAGAAGTCAAATATAAATTTGCATTTTATTTACTGATAATAAAAATGAAGAAATTGAAGCAAACATCAATCATTAAAATTAATTAAAGAAAATTTGTCAAAAAGCCTAACTTAATCTTATCTACAAAAAGTCACCTTTCTTTAGGCTGTTTAATCATAAGTCTGTTTGTGGATGGAATATGCCAATTGTTTACAACACACTTTTAGGTGTTTCATTTTTCATAAAAATAAAACAAAATTTGAGAATGATAAAAAATGTGAAGGTCTATAATAATAAATTGACAAATGGCCTCAAAATTTCATACTTAGTCAGAAAAAAATTCATAAATTTTCATGTTTATTTCCATACTAAATTTCTGGTCAAAAGAAAAAAAATCATCATAGAAAAATATTTTTAAATTTATCGTGACATTTTCAACTTTAAAATATAATTTCATATGATGGGTTGATATAAATTTGACGGGATTGTTTGGGTATTACGTTACAAAAAAATTAAAAAATATTTTCATATTTGAATTTTTAAGTAATCATAATTGTTTTTTAAATCTTTATTAATTAATTCTATGAATGTTTTATAAAAATTTATGCCATAATTTGGGAGATCTAGATTATTTTTTAACCATAAGTACTTACAAAATGAATTAAAATTCTTTAGCAATATCAAAATACCTTACCTTACGTAATGTCCAAACATCCTTTGAAAAAAGGTAAAAGTAAATAGTGAAAATAACAAAAAAAGATTGTGAATTTTTAAAAACAGTTTGAGGTATGAGAAAATAAAGAAAAACTATTTTACATGGTAAACGAAAAAAGAAATAAAAAAGAGAGACAGTTTTAGACCTATTTATATACAAATATATATTATAAAAAGAAATTTAATTTTAAATATAAATTCGTGAAAATTTCACGAAAAAAAAGCTGGATTAGGGGCCGTTAATTATATTTGTAATAGCTTCAGTGTAGATGAATTTAATGTAGTGAAAAAATTTAATATTATACTGAAGAAAAAAGTGAATAAATGTGAATGTACAAGCGTTAAAAAGAGACAGATGAATTAGACGAAGCATAAATTGCAAGTTTTTCTTATCTCAACATTTTACAGCGTAGCATCTTAATTGCAGTTGCTTGAACCTGCCTGCTTACTTGAACGTGCTTGCGTGTAAATTGATATCGAATCATGTGCAATCAATTTTGTTTTTCTCTCTCTTATTTCCAGCAGCAACAGCTAATTACAATGTCGTTTGTAATTTAATGAATGGCAGTTAATTGTAAGCTTTTATTCTAGCAGCAACTTCTGTTCAATAAGTAAGTTATGATTAGCTGAAATAACTGCAAAATGAAATGCTTAAGGCTTAATTTAATTAAATACTTTGAAATCATAATGCTTTCAGCAACTTTTTACTAATTTGTAGTTAAAAGTGTTTTTAGGAATTATTGTAAAGTTAGCACAATTTTATGAATAAATCTGATAAATAGAACTGGATTAAATTTAATCATACCGATATATCTTAATTAGAAGTAATTAAAGTTGATTTTATTACAGTTTAAAAATAAATTTAAATTAAATTTTATTCTTTGAAATTTGAGACAGTATAAAATTTTTTAAAGTTACACAGAATTGAAAGAAAATTTAAGATTGAAAAATTCAATGTTCTCTTCTTAAATTGAGAGCTTTAAGGAAATATTTTAGCGAAATACAGATTATTTTTAGTTTTATAATATCAATAAATCTGAATAGAAATAAAAAAATTGTGCAAACTTCACATAAGTATTTTTATAATTTTTATTTCACGCTTTGCAAGTGCTGAATTGAAGTGGATTTTCATGTTTATTAAGGTAGTTATATACATATCATAGATAAATAATTATTTTTAGTATTAATTATACATGGCACAATGTTATGACAACTCGTGAAGTAATTAACGATAAATTGTTAGACATTGATAAAAATCTATGACATGAAAACATGTTTGATATTAGTTTGATATATTTGAAAGTTTTTAATGACTGTATTTTGTGATAATGTGTTAATAAACTTTAATTTTATGTCAATTGCATGGAATATAAAAATTACGTAAAACATAAACGTTAAAAAGCAACAAGTTACGTAAAAAGGATATAAAACCATACAAATGTTTCTGTTGTAATGTTTTACTTCTAAATAAATTGTAATTGGTAAAAAAGAAAAAGTTCAAGTTAATGAAGATATCTAGAGGCGTTATAAAAATTTGTTGCGTTTTAATTACAGAGATCAAACATATCAATTTATTTTTTCTCTTATTTCCATTGTACATGTTTCTTTTTCAGCATTGCTGACTTTTATAATAAATGGTCTTTGCTATTTCATTATGTTGTGACTGTTGCATTTTAATTTTCAACTTCATGCAACTTTCAATGTGCACATGCAGTGTTATAGCAAAAAGAAGTAGAGAGTAAGAAGGGGAACATTGTGATTAAGATATATTACTGCTTACATTTTGCCTCATTATGTTTTATACAATGCAGAAAAAAAATGTGAATGCGAATGAGACTCTTTTGATGCTTATTAACACGCTATGGCAATATATCTAAGTAACATTTATTACTTGCACCTTTAATTTATTGGGATTTTAAGCGCCTTCTCATGAGGGCAAATTAATGCATACATGCACTCACTCACTCGCATATTATTCATTTTAACTTTAAAGCCAATGTTGTGTTGCTCACTCTCGCTTCAATATGCAATTTGTAACACGCAAATTATAATCACGCATTTGATGAAATATCCATATAATTATCATTTTGTGCACATAAATTTCTCATTTATGTGATTAACAATAATAACAATATTGCAAGTTATTATAACTCTATAGTTATACTCTATACTGATGATAATGATGATGATGGCAATATCATGCACAACATTTCTAATTAATCTTTTTTCCTTTTAAATTATGACTTTTTAATAAAAGGATTTGAAATGATGATGAATGTTTTTAGTCATTTTAGAAAATGAATAAGAAAAATTTGATATCTTGAAAAAAATTTAATTTTTTGCTTTAAAAGTTACTGGCCAGGCATGGATACACGATAATTTATATGATTTTATTTAATCTCTATTGATATTTATTGATCTTTACTTGATCTTTTTTTCATGTGTTCTAGCATGTGCTACTGGGAGAAAAAAGTTTTGAAAGCTCTAGATTTGGAACAGTAGAAAGTAAATTTTTAAATGAGAAATAAACAATCAAGGTAGCTACTTTTACAACTCTGGAGAGCTCTTAATGATTACAGAAAATAATAAATTTAGATCTTCCGAGAGGATAAAATTTTCAAAAGTCATATCATCTCGATTATTTTAATTTGGCCGTTACTTAAAAAACAATCTCTCTTTAAGCGTTTTTATTTTCAAATTGAATCAAATGAAGTTTTATTGTGGAAAATTGGTTTACATGTTTCAATTTTACAAATTTTTAGATTAAAGGTCGATTCTATTGACCTTAAAATAACGGTTAAAATTGAATATTGCCGAGATGACAAAGCTTTTGAACTTGAAAAGTTAAATTATTTCTAAATGATGAAAATTAAATTTATAAAGTAGCATTAATGCTAAAAACGAGATCAATCAAATGTAAAAGTAAATGTAATTTAAGTAGATCGCGCGGTAAAATCTGACATGTATGCACCGTCATGCAATTTTATCTCATTAGTCTTTCTCTTGTTGTGTAGGTATGAAATGAAATAAATTTGCAAAATTGACATGACAAGTGAGTCAGAGGAGAGAGAAATTAAATACAAGCATGTTTACATGCACTCTCATAATAGTGTAAAATGTAAAAGTAAGTACGAGTCAGAGAGGCTGATGAAGTCTCAACGACAGGTTAATAATTTATTTATAAAAATTTTTTTTGTTGTTATTTTAGCATGCAATTTTTACTCAAGCGATGAGAAACGATTTTAATGGCATAACAAGTTGCAGTTACAAGAGTAAGCAAGAGTAAGAGTGAAAAAAATAAACTTTGTATGTGCTTGCTTGGATATAAATGTCTAATTTAAATAAGAAATGATGCAGGGGTTTAACAGTGAAATTATTTTACGTGTTCATGCGTCTACCATGGCATTTAAAAGATCTGCAATATTTCCACTCGACATTATAGTTAACAATATATTTTATACATGCATGTACTCTTTATACATACATCTGAGATAGCAAGTCGAAGCGAGGGAAATTTATTCGCAAATAGCGTGATAATTTGTAATATTTATTGTTGAGTATGAGAAGGCCTGACGTGTTACTTTATAATCAATGAATTTTACGACTAACTCGCTTGAGATAGAAAGAGTGAAGCCGCTTTTATTTGTGTAGGCATAAGTTAGTGAATGTCGGCATTTTTTAGCAATAAAATAATGATAATTTTGTGGTTTTCTAACAGCAAATTCCATTGCATTTTATCTTCCTTTTTTCAATGTTTTTGAGGTGCGTTTTTGGAATGTCATTTTATGTCTTCTTTCTTTCAATGTTCTTTTCTTATTTCGCTTATGGCAATTAAAATTTTTTTAACTTACTTCTTGAACTTTTTTTGTCTTCTTGTGGTATGAAAGAAGAACAGAAATTCTTTCGTTTGAGGTTGATTGATTTATAGTCAAACTTAAAGTTGAAAAAGAAACGCAAAAAATTTTTGAATTTTTCAGTTTCAAATAGAAGGTTTTGAAGACGATATTGAAAATTTTATTATGGAACCTTATTTGAATATATTATGAAATGCTTAAAACTTAATAGCAAAATGATAGAACCAGATTGTTCAAATTTTATGTTCAAAGAGCCAAAATAGTAAATTTTGAACTTAAATCAGAATCAAAGTTCAAAATTTAAAAAATTTTTGTTACACATACTTTTGAACTTTTGCAAAGTATATTCTGACGTATTTATGAACTTTTCAAATATCATAAAAAATTTCATAACAATTATTAAAAAGTTTTCAACGATTTTTACGTTCAAAGAATTGAAAATTTTAATTTAAATGTCAACATTATTGGCATATCATATAAATACGAAAGTGAATATAAATGTAATAAATTTGCAATAACCATTCTTTCTTTTCTTTTTTTTACGCTCGCACACGCTTTCTGTATATATAAAACATCACAAGAGAGCTGCTGATCACAAGCTTAAGATAAAGTCATTCAAAATGTGATTAAAGAAAACTTTTTTTTATAATAACGTCTCACTTTTCTCTTTTTCTCGCTTTGCATGTACTACAAATTTTACTGTAATGCCATTGACACTTTTTTCTTCTTTTTTGCGACAACTTTGCTGTTGTTTCATATATGCCCGATGGGATCGAGTCAGCCTCAACAAAATGACTTTTAAAATGTGCAAAGTAATTAATTAAATACATAAATTATCTCTTATCCTCTCTTATGTTATACTGCTGCAATGAGTGAAAAAAAGTGATTGCTTACTTGTTGTTATTTCACACCATACATAATACTTGAAAGATGTAAGATCCCAGGGATATGGCAGACACACATGACAGAGAAAATCTTGTTGAGAAAATTAATAGCCTCATAAATTGCCAAGTGTGGACAGTGGATAATTTATTAACGACAACTTTTTACGTTCATTTTTCTCTCTTTTACTCACTTTTAGTTTTCATGTGCACAATTTTACGAAGCCAAAAAATATATGTATTACTGTCATGTTCGAAAATTAATATTAAAATGTTCATGTTAAATATGGGGAATGGAAAATTGAAAAAAAATATTTTAAATAAATTTTTATAGTTTGAGTATAAAACTTGTGTTTTTTAAATGAATGTTTTGTAACACAATTGTTTTTTTCTATCGTAAAAAATATTAAGATCAAAATCAAAAATTTTAAGTTCAAATTCAAGATCAACCTAGTGAAAAACTTTAAAGTTTAAAAGAAACGAAGAAAAAATCTTAACAAAAATGGAGAACAAGAAATTATAATTATTTTTTCTTTCGTCAAAGTTATTTTAATCCTGGTTCAAATTTAAGATAAAACTAAAATTAAGTTTTATATTAAAGAAATTGAAGTCAAAAATTTTAAAGACAAATCAAAACAAACAAACAAACAAGAAAGTAAGTTGAGAAAAACGTTGGAATAAAAGAAAAAAATTTAAGTTCAAATTCTAAGAAAAACCAAGATCAAGATCAAAATTCAAAATTTATAAATCCGTTGAATTAAATTTTTTTTTGAAAATAATCATTAGAGGGATTAAAAAAATTTTTAATTTGAAACATAAAAATAATTTTCAATTGTCTTTCCCCTATTAATGAAAATAAAAACCTCGCGGTGCATTTTAAAGAAAGAAAGACAGCATAAAATAACCGCAATAAACTTCGACTGACAATAAGACAATTCGAAATATGTGAATATTTAGCATGTATGTGCATTTTGTAAGACAAGTGAACCATTCATAATTAACATGCCCCAGAATATACAATTTAAGCTTTCTTTACAACTGTACGAAAAAATATGCTGCTGCTGTTAATGCCATATCAAAAAGCATTGCGGCTGTCAGCATTCTTAATTTATGACAATGTCGAGTATAAATAAATAATTAAAAGGCGAGATCTCACGAACGCTTTTTTGAACACTTTAAGAGATGCAAATTTAATTAAAGCTGCTGTGCAAAAAACTGATAATTAACCTTGATAATGTCAAAAATTTGTGACTGAAAGTTATGGGTTAAAAGATTAAGACGAGTGAAACAAAGAATTAGTGTCAACAATAAAAATAGACTGTCTTAATAAAACGACAAATTCATGATTTTTTTTTAAAAATTGTCCCATCTTACGAGAGAAGTAAAAACATATTAGCCAAGAATGTGACATGTCACATTTCCTTCTCTCTTCATTCGTAAATTAAGAAAGATTTTTCATTTTCAAATTTCACAGGCAGAGAAAATTTATGGCTCAACCACAGTGCTCGTTTAAATGGCTGACTGTGAGCTAATAGCTTGCTACGAATGTTAATTGATCTATTTATTTGTTTCTACCCAAGCCCGCGCGATAAAATTTATTTTTCTTAAGCAAGAGAAAATTTATGAATGTCGCGATAGGCACGAAATGTAATCAACTTACTGGTTATTGATGTTTTATTTCGAGAAAGTTATTTTTAAGGCTTTTTTGTAAATTTTGAGAAAATATTTTTGTAACGATCAAATCAAATTCAAAATATGAATAAACTTTGTTAATTTTTCATGAAATAAGATTGTTTACTTTTTTTTTAAAAACTTTGATTTTTAAGTTTTTACACAATTTAATAAATGCATTTATTTTCACAATTTAAGTGCATAAGTAAAAAAAGACTTAATTTTATGCATCACCAAAATGAAAGTAGCAGCATCATAAAATGCAATATTCATGGAACATTAATAATTTCAAATGGTTCATAAAGAACGCATCAGCAAATGCTGCACATAATTTAAAGACGACTTAGTGACTGTATGCTAAGGATTTGTTTTAATCGAATGTCACACATTGCAAGGCATGTCAGTTTATTATAAAGACGCTTGTGAAATGCGCTCGACATTATTGTTTGTGATGTTGTCACCTGAGACGATAGAAAAGCATAAATTTATTGTTGAAGCAGCTGCTTGACTGTCACGAGAGAAGAAAACTCTTTTTTGTGTTTATATTTTGAATTTTGAAATTTATGCTTAGTTGACTCACATGCCAACACTTAATTGTGATTTAAAATGAAATTTGTGAGTCATTATATGCCTGCCATAGCATTTAGACAATTTTTGTCTCTCACTTTGAGTGATTAACTAGGAAAACTTTGTCTTTTATATATACCACATTATATCTTCGCTTATGTCATAATATTTCTCTTTTGATGTTAGGACAAATTCTTACTTTGTGACAGATTTTTTTAAAAAAATGGATGGAAATTTTATAATTTATATTTATCGAGGCTAAAAATAATTTTTTTTTTTAAATTTTTTAGGATGTTTGGAAAATAAAAAGAAATATTTCCAAAATTTTAGTGTTTTTAAATTTAACAGAATTTACAGATTTAAAAATTGTATTTATACTGAACTTTTAAAATTTAAATTTATTAAATATATAAATTAATTATTCTCTTCAAATTGTTTAAATAATAGTTTATGAACTAAAGTTTTGAATTTTAATTTTTCAATTTAACGTATTTTGAAAATTTAAAAAAATTTTACTTTTAACGGATTTTTAAAATGTTAAAAAATATTTTTTTTGATTATTGAAAATTGTAAAAATATTTTTAAAAAATTTATTTTACAAATTACAAAAAAAAAATTTTATTTAAAATGACCGTTATTTAAAGCACCAAATTTATTCATAAATTCTCATGGCAAGTGTGTATGCTATAAATAATTAACGTGACTATATTTTAAAAAGAATTAATGAGTAAATGAATAACATCGCTGTAGAAATGAAATATTAGTCACTCACACTGCAATGATAGTCAGTCTCTTTTTAACATTTCTGTGGACATGTTATTAATTGCATGCTTAACTCCTCTCCTTTTTCTCTCATCGCATACAAACGAAAATGTGGATTCACAAGATAAAGTGAAATTAAATGTGATGTGATGCGGATTTACGGTTGACAAAGAATGTTGAAGCAGAAAATAAATTTAATTTTAATGAAAACAAACAATTTTAATGATGATGTGTGTGAGTGAATGTGTTGTTTGAGATGGTAGGGATTTGAGGAGAGAGATAATTTATTAACTTCTCTACTGAGGTAGTTGCTGAATTTATCTTAATGTGTTGTTTTATGTGTGTGAATGAAAATCAAGGATTTACAAATGAATTGTGATTTATTTTTTCTGTGATTTATTTCAAAATAAAAATAACGGTTGTTAAGGATTTAAATATATTTTAAGATAAATTTAAATGAAGATAAAAATAATTTATAATTGAAAACTATCAAGATACTTTTGAAAAATAATCAATCGATGCGATACAAATATGTTCGAAATGTTGCTAAAACTCGTGCGACATAAAACATTTGTCACACGATAAAAAAAATATGTGAATAAAAACTAACTATCAAAAATTTATTTTTGAAATCGACAGATCAATATTATGCTTGTTTTTATACGAAAAGTAAAGTAATTTTTCAAAAGACGCAACGAATAGTGTTTTCATTAATTTAATTTTTAAGAATTTTCCAAAAATAGTTTAAAAATAAAATTTTCAACAAAAGACTTATTTTAAATTCCAAAAATTCGTTAAAAACTAATTTATTATCAAATTATTTTTTGAGATAAAGAGCAAAAATATAAAATATGAAAATTTACAATAATTTAAAAAAGACGAAATAATCAAGGAAAGAATAAAGATGCTATTAAACGACAACAACAACAATAATTAAGTGAAAAACAAAATACTTTTCATCAATCAAGTCTTCACATTCATCTGTTCATGTTCATTTATTTTCACCCCACAAATATGCGAATATTCTCATCTGTATGTCGTACATTTTCCATTTTCATTCTCACTCTGCACGTCGATCGTCGGTTTGTTATTTTTCTTTCTCGCTTTTTTCTTTTGACTGTTGATACTTAAACGTGATACTTTACATATTTTCTCAAATTTATGATCATAATTAAATGAAAATTTATCGTCTTGAAAATATGTGAAATTAATTTTCATTCTTCACACATACAAATACAAGAGAAAATGTGTAGGGATTTTAAAATACCATAAATTCATTTCGTTTGTGACTTTTTTCACATTTGTGAAAGGAAAATATTTCTATCTTGTCAGCACAACCATAAATATTCGTGAATGGGGCTTTAACTTAAAGAACAGTTGAAAAAAGATTTTTCCAATTGTGAACATTCAACCCTAGGATTTATGGTGTTTTTGTGTGTAACATACTTACATAGTTGAGCTTAATTATCTAAGAGAGTTCATTAAAGTTTTGTCGTCATTGATTTAAGCTGAAAAAGTTATAAATTTAATTCTTTCATTCTCATAACATAAATTTGTCTATTAGTGTCTTGTCACTATCTTAAAACTATTAGTTTTAAATTGCTTTTGCTTCTTAAATACATTTTTAAAGTTTACATTAATTTTATTTTTATTGTGTTGTTTTGATTTTTCCATTACAATACAATTATTCGATTTAATTGGTAATATTGATAAAAATTTTTAATTATTTATTTTATTTCAGAATTAGGCAAAAAACAAAAATTACCAGTTGCTTTTAAAAATGGTTCAAGATTAAATTTAATTAATATAAGATTAACTTTAATCCCAAGAATTAATTTTAATGCAAAGAAGAATTTCTAAAAATTTCTTTGGTATTCTTTAACTTATAAAATTTAAAATTCATAATAAATGATAAAAATATTAACAACAGTTGTTTTTATATAATCTCAAACCTTACAGCACCTGAGGTTAAAAATCGGTATTGCAAAATCTAAACACAATAGCGAACAATTTTTTCTTATCTCTTTTCAACAGAAAACGCATTTTTATGTTGTCAATAAAAGTTAAAATTGTCTGTTTCAATGAATAATAAAAGGGAGAGCAAGCAAAGCAGCACTTTATTTAGCATAAATTTGTAAGATTTTTTGCGAAAAGTATAAAGAAAGAGGAGCAAAATAAAAAAATTCTTTCGTTCTTATCAAAAATCACATTAATAAATAAACAAGCGCGCGAAGGAACACACACTTGTGATTATTATCATTGAAGTAAAGCAATGTTTATATTGTGTTTAAAGAGCTGTTTTGTGCCTTGTCTGGGACTCTTTTAGCCTCTCTTTTGTACGCCTTCGTTTTATTTTTTTTTGCATAATCGCACGTTGAGTGTCATGAGAGTCATTTTCAAAATACAATTCCTTACAAATTTCCCCTCACATTGTTCTTGTTCTTCTCACTTTTTTTATTTCATGGCCTTTCATGAAGATGATCAAAAACATAAGACTGGAGAAAGAAAAGTTCAAAGATTATCACTAAAAGAAGTTAATGTCTTTAAAGAGGTCAGAATGGCAAATTTTTTAAATAAATGTAAAGAAAATTTATGGATATTTGTTGAGAAAATTTGTATTTCTTGAAAAATTAAATTTTTGTTATTCAATATTAAATTTTTGAGTGAATTTATAAAAGTAGCAATCGTCAATGTGGTGTGACATGAAGCAAATAAAACCACATGTCACATGAAACAAAATGTCGCTCATCATTTAAAATTTCTTGTCATAATTTTAATTTATTAAAATTTATTACATTCTCATTTATCTTACTAACAGTTGGATAAGGAATCAAATTCCAGGTAATTTAATTAAAATCTCGTTGTATTGAGCCAAATCTTTGATTTATAAAGTGGATTTACAAACAATGACAAAAATGTAAACAAATTTTTGAAAAAATACGTTAAAAATTTTAAATTTTTTTGTAGAATAACTACTAAAAAACTTTGCAAATTAAAATCACACTACAACTGTGTCGATCATGAACACTTGATATTGTCTAATGTCTAACATAAAAAAATCAAAGATCTTCCATTAATACACCTTTTATGTTTAAACTTTTTATTCTTTCTTCATTGCAATCGTTTTTCCTGTAAAATAATATTCTCACTCTTTCATATGAAAAATGCTATCTCGACTGTCATCAGACATTGCTGCTTGTGATTTATTAAGCCTCGCTTGTGAAACGAGTTTAAAACAAAAACCACAAAAAATTCTCTCTCTTTTTTATTCTGAGTTTATCTTCAATTGTTTATGTGTGTATGTGTTAAGAAAGATGGACCTCGAAGCGCTTCCTTTGAGTGTATGCCATTATATCACCATAACTCATCGCTTTTAAATGTGTATATGTGAGAGAGTGCCACCTTTAAGCATATTTGCCCATATTCATGTCACGTTTCTTCATTCTTTTTATTTCTCTCAGTAGTTAGTTGGGCTCGTCTTTGCATGCATAAGTAATTTAACTTTTTTCTACCTTAATCTCTCATCAACATTTCCTTTTGCCCCATTGCTGCTGCTGTGTTCTTTTTTTAATTTATGAGCATGAAAAGTGTAATGGATGCAATTGGAAAGGAAGCGAATGATTTAATGGCTTCAAGGGTGGTTGCAATTGCAATATTTTGAATTAAATTAGGTCAAGAGGCTTTTTGTGCTTTTTGATTTAGTCTTGTTTATAGAATTTTTTTGAGTTTTTTTTTTGTGAGATCAAGTTTAGGCTCAAAAAATTGTATATAGGTTTTTTGATAAAACTTTAAATAAAAAATCCAGTAAATGACAAATAAAATAAAATTTTCCTTAATCGACTAAGTAGAAAGAATTAAAAAAAATTAGCAAAAAATGTAAAATAGAATCCATTGAATAAATCAACCAAGATGAGGCTACCGACAATGTTTGTCTGTCTTTCTGTCTGTCGGTCTGCCTGCCATTATTATTACTGCTTGCTCGAGTATAAATATAATAAAAAGAACCCGCAGCAGCACGGCAAAAAATTGTTTTATTTATTTATTTTTCTTTCTACTGTGTGTGTCGGTACGCGAGCGGTGTTTTTGTGTGTGCCTTTCATGCTTTATTAGCTTATTTTGTTTATTTCGTTGTTATAGCTGTCAAGTGAACTGACAGTCTGGTTTTCTACTTGTCTTATTTGCTGTTGCCGCTCGCTCTCATTTTCTTCACTTCCACGAGACTTCCCTCATATGCCGCAACAGCAACAGCAAACATAACAGAGAGTAGAAAAATTGTCATGTTACTGTATATATTTGTGTGGATCATATTGTTGTGTAGGCCAATATACAAATTGAAGTAAATGAAAAAAGGCAATTTTATAATGACATGTGATATATGGTCGGATATTGTTTGAATATATTGCATGTTTAATTTATTTCAACCATATTTTTTTAACATGCGTGAAAACAATATTTTATATGCCTTTTCTGCCCCATTCTCTTTGTATTTTTTCATGATCATATTTGCATATATAGCATATTATGCATATATCGGTTGACAGGCACTAACTTATTTACTCTACGTGTACTCTCAGCATTGTACACGGCAGTGTATTCATTTATTCTTTATATTTTTGCTACCTCAATATAATTTTATTCTGCTGTTGATAACTTAATGATGATGGCACTGACAGGGAGCTGCTTGTTGTACTGTCAGTGTATTAAATTAATGTGATTTGTTAACGGAATCGAAAACTTACTTTTTTCACTGTTTTAAAGTTTTTTTTTGCTTAAATTTATGAAAGTGCTCAGAATTGAGCAACAAAATTAATTTAATTTTTTTGAAAATCGTTAAAACAAGAGATTAATAACTTTTTTTATTCAACTTATAAAATGTCAAATAATTTCTGAATTTTGAAAAAAATTTCCAAAATTTGCTCAATACAAAAAACGGAGTAAATTTTTAAAATTTTATTGACGGTTATTTTAAAAAAAGCTCAAAAAATTCTTTTTCAATAGAAAGTTTTCTAACAAGAATCAAGCACGAATGTGAAGCAGAAAGAGAGAAAAAAATAATTGACATTTAATAATTTATGATCGCGATGAAATCTCTTGACAATTGCACAGCATTTGCTGACAACATAACATATCAACATTTCACATTTGTGTGACTCTCATACATTTTGCATGCAGACAACACTCTTCTCATTCTATATAAAATATTATATTTCTTCTTTTTTTGCATACATTCATTCATTCACACAAACACACACGCCGCATATAATATATAAAGTCATAAAAAAGCGCTATCTGACAGGCCGTCGCTGTAAATCATATTAGATATGAGGAATGAAAAAAAATTATTATCATTTTCATAGAAGTAAAATGAAATGTGAAATAATTTATGATGTGGCCCCGCAAGCAAGCAGCAGCATTAGCGTTTTAATACATGCACATCAAACCCAATAATAAATATTTTATTCACAAGTTCAAACTGTCAACTTTCAGTTTTTGCGGATGAGATATGAGGAAAATAATTGACACGAAATGAATATCAAAATAGATTCTTCCATTTGCTTGCTTGCTTGCTAGCTTTTTATTTTTTGTTTATTGACAGTTTTATGCTTTGTGAGTTTATTAAAAGCGATTATGTGGATGGCAATGTCTCTCAGTCTTTTTCTATTTTTGATAGGTGAATTGTTTGTTATGACACTTTTTTGTTATTTAGTCTAATGCCTCGTGGGTGCTAATTGATTATATTTTATGTGCAGTCATATCAAAATGTTTGGAAATTTTTTGGAAATTTTTTTAGCAAAAATTAAAATTTCACATGTATTAAAATATAAGAAAATATCAACTGCGAACATCGTATGTCCATTTCTTTGAAAATACTTCATTAAACTTAAATGCAATAATAAATTTTTAAAATTCAATATTTTTTTAACCACCAAAAAATTTAAGAATTTTTTTAATAAAAAATTCTTCCACATTTAACAAATAAAAAACAAAACATTAACAGAAGTCAAAACAAATAAAAAAAATCATTCCAAGTCGTGGAGAGCTGATAGTGTCATGACATTTAACTGTCACATGATCGTAATAGACGAGGAAATTTATGAGTATTTGTTGGAGAGGCATGATAAACAGCTAATTTCATATTTGGCTTGATTATCTGCTATAATAAAGCATAATAGCTATTTGAGACTGAGTCCGAAAATTATTTGAAAATTGAATAAAGAGACATACAAGAAATTACGAGCTTCATTATTTATTCCCGTGTCGTGCCTTACGATTGCAGCTTTTGTCTCATATATATGGTGAAAAAATAAAAACTATTTTTGCTTCTAATGACATGGCAATGGTTTATATTTATTTTTTATTGTCATTGTTTGCTGCTGTTATTTCTTTACTTCATAATCAATAATTTATGTCACGTTCGATCCATTGTTTGTGGTATTATAATCAGTATCACATGAACAGCAAAAAATAAATATTTTACTGCCGTTTTGGATTGCCTCTTCTTCATCATCTCTCTTTTTCTTTCTTGTCGTTTGTTTGACTTCTTTTTACCATAATTTATGAAGGAATTGAAAGTGGATAGAAAGAGAAAGAAAAAGGATTGATTTTTGATATACTTAACTCTCTGTCTGAATTTTAATGCACTTCAAATATGCACTTTGATGACTGAAGGAATGGAAAAATTTATTTTAGCGGATTCTTTTAAAAAATTCAAAATTTAACGGTTTTTAGACATTTAAAATTTTGTTATTTTATTTTTAAAAAAATACAATATTTTTAAAAATTCGGTTAAATTACATTTTGCATTTAAAATTTTTAACAGTTTCTTAAATTTTTAATTCAACGTTTTATTTTTGAAATTAATATCTTTAAATTTTAAAAATCCGTTAAAAGTTTCAAAATTTTGAAAAATTATCGAAAATTAACTCAAAACTCTGCATCATAAATCAAACAAAAAGAGTAGCAACCAGCACATAAAAATCCCACACGCAAGAGTCGTTCCTCATTTATTTTACCATCATCATGATCATCATTAACAATATTAGACGCACCTTGCTTTTTTGCGTTATAGCTTCAGTAGTGAGCAAGCAAGAAAAAAAAGAAAGATGACAAAGGAAGGCTGGAAAAAAATTAATTTGTGATGTCCCCATGTAACACTCTATTATTCCTTATACCTTGTCGGCATCAAGTTCTTCGGTTTGCAAGCAATCAAGAAGAAAAAAAGAGAGAGGAGAATTAATTAATGACGCCTTTTATACGATTATACATTCTACCGTATTTTTTCGGAGTTTTTCTTTATTGTCGTTATTATTATTATTATGCACACACAAGAGAAATATTTCGGTATAACCTTCCAAGAAAAAGCGAAAAAAATAACAGAGAAGGAAGGAAAGAATATATTTTTGTGTGTGGAGTGAAATATATTGCACATTTATCACAGCTAATAAATACAAATGGTTATGGATATCAATATTTAGCAGGCTCAAGAGAGAATAAACGAGCAGAATGAAGGTGAATTAGAAGCAAACATGTCAAAACTTTGCTTCTTAAGTAGACATCATCTGAGATTTCAACAATGGTATATTTTCTATATAAATTTGTTTGTTAACAAACTGAGCTCGTGTTCAATCGAAGGCAATTAATAAATGCCCAAAAACTTCTGTGAAGTTAGCAAAGTTTTTAATTTTAGTTGAGATTTTATTTATTCAGTAAGATTAAAAAAAGCTTTTTATTTATAAATCCTTCGATTTAACATAAATCTTTTTAATCGAGTTTAAAATTAATCTCAACTTAAATCGTTATTATCAAACTTAAATCTTGTTTAAATCTCAAGATTAAAATATAATGTAAATTTTAATCTAAATACAAATGAGTTGCTAATTTCAAAAAAGTGTCAATGAAGTGTGCATTCACTGAATTAGTGGGAGAGCTCACATTGATGATTTATGATGACTCAATATTACGACAACTGGATTGCATTTTATTACCTTGTCGAGTGCATTTTTCGTTTAGCTGTGCAAAATAATTGATATAATTAATTACAAAGCGCTTTGAGCTCGATAGGAGTCTAATGAGCGTTACATTTCAATGTTTTTTTCTCGACTGTGAATATCTAACTAACATCGCTTGGCAGCAAATGATTTATTAAATCTGCGCTAATAAAAAATTTATTTATTTATTTTTTCTTTCTCATATTTATTTGTAGATTTCGTTTTTATAAAAAGGCAATAAATTATTTTTTGAAGTCTATAAATCGTGAAATAAATTGTAATTTGTATGTCGATGATGTCACAAATGTTTTTTCCTGTCTCTTTTACTTGTTTACATAACGGGTTGCTTTCTTAAATTGAAAAATTTATCTTTTTATAGCTAAAGTTTATAGATAGAAATCAAATTGTGAAATTCGCAACAAGTTTTCTTATCTGATACGTTCTCACATTTGATTTTCTAACTGAAATGATTGTGAAAAATTTATCAATATAATCTCTTAATAAAGATGTCTTATGTGTGACTGAAAAACAAATTTTATAAGAATTATATTCTCGCATTTGATTTCACCATATTTATAGCAAAACGGAAAGATTAAAAAATCTTGAATTTAAAGCTATAACCTAAATTTAAAGTCCCATAAAATTTTTAATTTGATTTTTATCAACTCATTTAAATTTACTTTGTCATCAATAAAACGGCTTGCTCATTAATAAAAAAATGAAGTGATGACTTTACTAATAGATTGTTTTGCGGTTGTCCAATTACAGCATCAAATGACAACAAGCCTTTTATGATTTCACAAGCGAAAATAAAAAACTTAATGTTTATAGCTGCCGAAGTAGCACATGAATTTTTTTTGT
Source organism: Polypedilum vanderplanki (assembly GCA_018290095.1). Classification (NCBI taxonomy): domain Eukaryota; kingdom Metazoa; phylum Arthropoda; class Insecta; order Diptera; family Chironomidae; genus Polypedilum; species Polypedilum vanderplanki. The sequence continues at coordinate 16,615,156 of CM031380.1, read as the reverse complement.
GTATTCAGCTAATATGCGAGTCAATGTTTCATGATTACAATAGGAGACGACGACAACGACAAACTTCATTTGTATGAATAAAAGGAAAATAAATTAGCATTTAACTAGGCACTTTAGCTAATGGAATTTTTGACTCTTTCTTTTACATTCACTCTTTCTCTAGCCGATAATGAATACCGACAAGAAATCACTGCTCGACGGTCGATGATAAATGCTGAAAAATATAAAAAAAACTTTTGAAAAAAGGTAGCGCGCTGCGGGCCAAAACGAAATAAAACAATGGCAAATTAAGATTAATAAAATGTCCATTTTCATATATTTCCTTCTATTTTTATTTCTTTCTTCTTATAATTTATATTTCTTTTTTGGTATTATATATACAGTATTACATTATACACAAAGATACAATAAAAAAATGAGAGAATAATTATAATAAACAACAAATTAATGAATCATTAAATGCCTACTAAAAAAGAGGAGAATTAATTAAGTTTTTTTTTCATTTCATATTCATAAGCAAGAGAAAGAAAAAGAATATTTTTATAACAATTTCCTTGCAAATGTGCAGATAATCGTACTTTGGCGAATTTTCTTTCAAGAATTAATAAAATGTGTCGAAGACACAAAAATGAGAGCGGCAACATTGTAGAATGCTTTTTATAATTAAAATAGAAATTTCTGGGTAATTAAAAATATTTGAGGCAAATCTAACGTTTTATGAGGAAGAGTTAACTTGTGCTACTTTTGTGAAGTTAGCAAAAATTTATAAAATTGAATCAAAAATTTAGGAATTGAATTAAATTTGAATGAAATCATTAGGATTTAAATAAAAACAATTTTTTTTAATCTTAAAACACATCTGAAAGATTAAGATTTAAATATTAAATTTTGTTTTACGAATATTTTGTTTAAAACTAAAATTTGAAATGACAGAAAATACATGAGATTTGAATTTAGTCAGCAAAACTATGTTTGGTAAAAATAAAGTCTTTATAAATTTGATTTGTTTATAAAATTTAACATAAATTAAAATTAATCTCACGCTTTAGCCAAAAAATTTTAATCTGATTCGAACTTGATTAAGATTAAATTAAATCCTAAAGATTTATTAAATATTTTTTGCTAACTTCAAAAAAGCAACATTGTCAAAGAACTTTTGATGTTCTTCATAAGTATAAAAATCTAACAAACACAAACAAATAAAATCAAAATAAATTTTCTTTTCCTCTTTGTAACTTTTTTAATCATCGCTTAAATCACTCGTATTTAATTTGATTTTTTTAATTAATTATATACACATGTCAGTATTGTTGTCAGTACACACAAAAAATGCAATTCACTGCCACCGACTGAGCGTGAAACACATCCACAGCGTGACTGTCATGTCTTGTCTTCACTTTTCTCATTCTCTTTACGGTTGCAAATTGGATGAACTCATTCGTGGATAAAGAGCAGCATATGGTGAGAAATATGGTGCGAGTGATGGATGAGGTGGTAATAGACCAGCAAGTGATGAAGCGTTTGGTGGTGGTGGAAGGAGAGGATTTTTACTGTAGGGATGATAGCGTGCACTTGACAGCGGACTAAGTGGTGGAGTACTCGGTGGATAGGCACGTGGAAGTGCAGCAAGTAATGAGTTTGTTGAGGACGATGAAGCGTTTAGTAGAGCATCTGGGATTGCATTTCCCGTATGTTCAGCTCTTAAATGTTGAAATAGATCATCTGAAGCTGCAAAACGTTTACCACAATAACTTGAATCTGCACCAACCCAATTGCATCTGTATGAAGTATAAAACGGAAGTTAGAAAATTAGAAATTGAAAATTTGATTAGTTTTGTGAAATTAGCCCTAATTTCTAAGAATTAAATTTCAGCAGATAAAAAAAAGATTCGGATTAATTTTAATCTCGAGTTTTACTGCTGAAGGTTTTTTATGCAAAAAATTATTCAAGATTAAAATTTAAAATTTTTTAAAAATAATAAATTTGGAACTGAAAAAAAGAAATTTTAAATTCAAACTTAGAAAGATTTTAAATCAAAGATTTTAAAGACTGATTAAAATTAATCAGACCGATTTATTAAATCCATAGATAAAAAAGATAAATCGTGATACTAACTTCACAGTAATATTTTTACTTACACATAAGGTAATTGTGAAGCTGCAGCTAATTGAGCCAATTGTGCATGATAAGCCATTGCAGCTGCAGGATTAGCAGCCATAGCTTTGCTCATTGAATGATCACATGTGCAACCGGGAGGACAAGCACCATTTTTATTGCCACCTAACAAATGCGAGCTAAGATTACAGCCAGTACAATATGGATCACGACATATTCCCATCATCATATCAGCACTCGAAGCTGCTTTCATTCGTGCATAATTTAGATATGGATTTAGTGCAGCTGCTTTGAGCATTGTCTGATGTTGTGCAAGTAAATCAAGTTGATAAGGTGAATATGGATAGCCATTGAGAAAAGGCAGCGATGGATAAGGACCAGTTGGCATGCTACTTCTTAAAGCAGCAGTTTCTTTTGCTACCTCGGTTGGTGTTGTTGACTTATTTGAGGCACTTGATGAATTTGACTTATCATTGGTTGAATTCTTTGGCGATGCCGATGGCGGTGACTTTCTTGTATGTTGTGAACTTGCACTTGCTGCCGATTCACATCGTTCGATACCATTTAGATGAGGTGAGACTTTAATTGACGATGCTTTAAGTCTACTTGCTACACGAAGGTCATCAGGCATATCACTGCTGCTATTTTCTCTCAGACTTGACTCATATGGCTTAAAGCTCGATTTAAATTCACTTGGTGAACTATTGGCTGATGGTGATGAATTTTTATCACGCATTTTTGTGCTCTTTTCGATGTTTGCTAATAACTTTGGATTAGGCGTTGCATCACTGCCAATTGCACTGCATGTTTGTGCTAATAACGCCAATGGACTCGATTTTGAATCAAATTGCTGCTGTAAAAGTAAAAAAAGAAAACATTAAATTTATTTTAATGAGACTTAAATAAAGAGTTTTAAATTTGCTGTTAATTAACCTACGCTATAAATTTTACACTCTTGACTTTTGTACTATAATTTGAGCCTCTTTGTTGACATTAATGGGTTTTTTAAAGAGTGTGAGAGGTGATTATTTGAATATTATAGAGTACACTCATGGGAAATCATTTTTGAATGATAATTTAATTTTATTAAAAAGAAATAATAAAATTTAACGGTTTTTTAAATTTCAAATTTTTTTAAACAATTTTTCATAAAATTTTCTATAGCAATAACCAATGACATTTCATAAATTTTAATTTTTAATGATTTTTCAAAACTTCTAAATAAAATAAAATAATAAATTTCTTTAAATGTAAGAACTGCTGATTCTGAACCCAGGCAAGGACACTCGAAAAAAGATCCTGAAAGATCCCATAAAGATCTTAAAAGATTTGAAAAGATCCTAAAAAATCGCAAATTTTTGATTGGTAAAATTCGCATTTTTCGTTGAATTTAATGATCTAATGTACACAGAAAAGTCTTTTGCCATCCCTTATTATCTTTCCCTACCGTCTTCCCTCGAATATAAGGACCGGTCCTTCTATTCAAATAAAAGGACCGTTGCTCAGTTTTTGTTTTGATTTAGTATGGAAAAAAGTACGTTAAACTTTTTGAATTCACGAAATTTGAATAGAAGGACCGGTCCTTATATTCGAGGGAAGACGGTAGTAGAATATTACAGTTTAAGGCTGTATTTTAGCTAAAATTCTAAATTTCATTTTGTTTATGTTCGAAAAAAATTTTCGAAAAATTTCGAAAATTGTAAACAAAAAAATTAAATTAAAATTTTGTTGATTTTCAATTGATTTCTCAATTGATTCTTCATCCAAACGTTTAAAAGGAGTTAAAAATACAATAATAGATGCTATTATGTAGTGAGAAGAGTAAGAAAATGTTTTAAAATGAAAAAAATTTACAAAGATTGAAAGATTTGAAAAGATCTGAAAAGATCCTAAAAGATCCTAAAAAATCTAAAAAATCTTACAGTGTCCTTGCCTGATTCTGAACATTCATTTTTTTATTTTCTTCTTGTTTGTTCGTCCTAGTTTTAGCAACAACCAGAATAGATTTATTGCAACCTAGTATTAAAGCCATTTAGAGTATATGCCATTTTAAACAATAAATGTTCTTTAATTTTTAAATTACGCAATAAATTACAATTCCAATACTCCTTTTTCTTCCCTCCTTTTATTTTAAACGAGCATGATTTAAAAATTACTTAAATTACCAAAATTTTTTTACAGCTGTGAGTGTGAGTATTCTACCCAAAATTTACGGTTGTGCTACTAACAATGACAATAAATTACGCGTGATAGTATGGTGTCGGTAGAGAGAGCAATTTTTTCTCTATTAAAATGTTACTTTCGCAAAGAACGTAAATGCAATGACAATTTTTATTGCTCGTTCTCGTTTAGACCTTTTTTTTGCAATTTATAAGAAAATTTTCGTCTTTATTTTAAAACATTTATTAGGTTGAGTGTCGAGCCTTTTTAGTGTTTCTCTCACTTCTATTGCTAGCATGTGAGGCAGTCAATAAGGCTAAATGGCAATAAATTTTAATTGAATTGCCTTAATGGGGACAGCATGACATCGAAATATGTGATAATAATGCAGGTCTTTGTCAGTAAGTTTTTGGCAATAAATTTAGTTACTAAGGGATGAATGGTGATCGTTTAAGTTTTAAAAAATTTCACCACAGTCATAATTCATGAGAGTGCTTTAAAGGCTTAAAATAAATGTACAATATCGACCATAATTCATGAATATATGGTTCAGGTTAACGAGAAAAATGATGAATGATTGTGCCATAAATTTCTGATTTTTAATGGTCGTAAATTAAAAATTTTCATACCAAATGTTTTTATTGATTATTCATATATACATAAACAGACACAAGCACAAAATTTTATTCAAGAAAGAGAGTGAAATGATTGAAATTGGGAAGGCCATTTAATAATTTATTTTTATTGAGAGATAAATCATCGAAATTGATTTGATTGAAGTTGACAATGCATTTAAAATGATTTCGTAATTTATTTTTTATTTTTTAGGTCTGATACTATTCATTAAAGCGGTCGTAATGATTTTTTAATAAGAATTTGAATTTTAAGAAATGAAAAAATTTAAAGAATTTTCTAAGCATTCCATTTCTTTAACAGTAAGAATAAAATGATGATAAAGTGCATAAACAGCATAAAATAAATTTAACTTTGTGTTCATTACAATAATAAAGATAAGTTTAAAAGGTTACATTTATGTTTATTCCCATTTATGCAGCAAGTAAAAGAAAATAAATTTACAAAAAAGTGCGCATATAAAAGAGAATTTATGAATCTAATTGATTTTATTTATGGCCTTTTTACGAATGATTTATTGTTTAATTATCATCATTTACTTTTTGCTTCATTCTTTTCGTTCTTCCTTTTTGCTTCTTACCGAGTAAAAATCTTCTTCTTAATACTAAGAAAAAAAATTAAGTGAATTGAAATGAAATCAACATATAAAAGAAGGCGAGGAAAGCAATGTTATTTTATTCTTTTATAAATTGAGAGCACAAAAAGTGCATGTTTCTGCTCAGATGAGCCTCGCACTCTTTTTTTTGATTCTTTGCCGAAATGTGCAGAGGAAGAAAAAGATAAATGAAATCAACTGAATTAATAATTTTCTCATTTTGCTTTTAAAGGATTGTAAAGTTGAAGTCATTTTTCATTTTGAAAGCAGTTCTTGAATGCAAGGGATGAGAGTATGCTGTGACAATTAATTGGCATAAGTGGATTTTATAAATTAGAGTTGGTGTATATACATTAAGTATGCTTTAATAATATGAAAATTTAAATTTATGGATTTATAAAGATTTAAATATAACAACATAATAATTTAAAATTTAACGATTTATTTAAATAAAGTTTATGATTAAAAATTCTTTACCTCGATTTAAAATAAATCTTAATTTAAAAATGTAATCTTGATTGTGAACTAGATTAAATGTATAAACTTGGATTTAAAATTAAATGTTAGCTTAAAAATTTTAATCTTTAGTCAATTGAAACAATTGAAATTTAAATAAACTAAAACTTCCATAGCTTGCATGTCTCATTCATTATTCGCATCAATTAACAGATTTACAATATTTCAAGCACAAAACAATTGGAAAGCTATAAAGCAATAATAATTAATTGACTTTGACTTTTTTGTTCGCTGTCTTATGTTTTTCTTTCTTTTCGATTTATTATTAATTAACAGCGCTATTATAAGCAATTGGCATTTTGGCAGCTTTAAAGAGGAGAGAAAAATCAAACTCATTAATGGCATTACGAGTAGGTTTTAATTCAAAAATTGTTCTCTCTCTGCTTTGCCGCTGTGTGATTTGTTACGATGAGTATAAGCGATTATATCTCAATTTACGTTGAATTATACTCAAAAAGCGTCACTTGCCGCAGACACTTATATTTATTAAATAATATTCATCAACGTCGCTGTCTGTCTGTCTTTTTCTCTTTTGAGTAAGTGAGTGAATGAGATCGATTACAGTAAGTGTGTGCTGTGTGTGTATTTGACGATTATATTACATCAACTTCTTTTGACAGGCATTACATCGGCTTCTTTTGCATTATTTTTAAGTGATGAAATGCCATGTACATTTTTGAAACAATAAATTTAAAAATAAGTAAAAATTTTCATTTTAATTTTGGTGCTATAAAATATTAAAATTTGACTAAAATTCATAGAAAACATATTTTTTTTTGAAAATTTGAAAATGTTGCATTCATTGATGAACACTTTCAAGGTTTTTCATTTAAAGTCAGAATATTTACTTGAAAAAATTAATAATTTGCAAGCCAAAAACAAATAATTTTTTTATGAGCAAAAAATGACCGTTACAAACTAATGAGCTTTAACCTAAAAACCACAACAGATTTCATCAATTAATGAAAAAAATACGCAAAGTAATTGCTCGAATAAAGAAAAAAGTTTATTTCATTATTGTTGCCTCATGTTGTTTGTGCGCGCTTTGATTGTTTGATTGACGTATCAATAGATGCTATTTTTTATGTAATTCACTGTACACAATAGAGAGCATAAGAAATTTAGAGTAAGAGATCGTGGCATGCTATAGACAGACATACATTGTGATACTGAGATGAATTGGATTAGATAAATTCTTGATTTGTATTTAAAGCCGAATTTTTCTTTCATTCAAAGGTGATTTTGAAGTGTGGCATTGTGAAATTGATCGTAAATGGAAGTGTTTAAAACTGACCAGCATAAGCCGATTGATTTTACTTTTCAAATTTGATTGAAATCATTCAAGTAAGGCAAAAAAGCAATTAAAATTTTAAGAAAAATAACCGTGTGGCGCATGTTGTCAATATTTCAAAAAAAAGATATTGTTTGCCGCACTTTTTATTTTTATAAATTGACTGTGAACGCCGACATATAAAGAGATGATATTTCTCATTTACAAATTGAAAAAAAAAAAAATAAAAAAATTTATTTAAATCCAATATGTCGAAAATGATAAAATATGAGCCATTAATTTTGACATTAAGCCATGGATTCACGGCAATAGCAATACATTTTTATGTTCTTTTAGTCAATCGGCATATTTATCTGTCTTTTATTGTGTGTGCTGTTGTTATGATGATGCCGCATTCTTCTTTTTTCTTGAATCTCTTTTTCAGCACCCATCTCGAGAGAGCTCCATACAAAACAACAACAGACACACAGTGAAGATAGGAATTAATGTAAATTATTATGATGTGTAATTTGAGGCCATAAATTAAGATATATTCCAAGTGTTTCCAACTCTCAGTAAGCGAACGAGTGAGTAAGACAGAGAGAGAAAGAGAGCCATAATATGGTGATGGTGGCATATAAATTTTCAGTTTAATATTTATTAATGTGCTCGGGCTGGATTAAAAATGTTAATTTACGACTCTTTCTGGTTGTTGGCTGTTGATGTTAACTCTCTTCGTGATTACTTCTTTCCTTGTTTTTTTCTCTCTATTTTTCTTTTTATTTACTGTCCCATTTATTTTTTTAATAAGAAAAAAAGAGGAAATAAAAGAAATTTTTCAAATCAAATCTAAGAAATTCGTTATTTTTTAATAAAATAATAAATTAAAAATTCATCTTGATAGATTTTCATGTAAATTAATGGATTATTAATAAAATTTGTCTACCCTCATTGCCATATATATGAATAAACTTCATCTCATTCCTCTTAGTTGATTGTAATTTATTACACACAAAAGTTTATTAACTGCCATTAAATTATTGCTTATGTAAATGAAATAATAATAATATTGTTGGCTGTTATTTTAAAACATGTGATTTATTGATTCATAATTCATTTTCTGTAATTCCGTCTTATTTAAATATAAATTTTTCACTGCTTGTGCGTCTTAGGCATTAGATAGTCAAGAAATTGTGAGAAAACAAAAATCAAACACGGAAGAAAAATATTTTATAAATGGCATAAAATTTATCATTACAAATTGAATTTATAAGCAAACTAAAAAGAAAATGTTGACCCTCATAAAAACTTTTTATGACAGTTATAACAATTTTATAACAGTTATAAATTTGTTATAAAACTGTCATAAAATATTTAGAATTCATTTTAAATAATTATTTTGAAGTTTAAAATTTTACTTTATAGAAACAAATTTTATTCCACATAAAAAAAATTTTTCTCCGTACAAGAGGGCAAGAAGGTGTAATTGGAATTGCTAAGAAGACAAATTGACTATTTAGAGTTAAATTGTCTGCAATAATTCATTTAATCGACTAGCGGAAAAGAGAGTGCAAAAAATACTCGCAATAAACAACACAAGCTGAAATTTATCACTTTGAGATCTTTAAATACTTTTTTTTTTGTAAATTCAAATGACCTCAAAATATTCTTTAGTAAAATTGAAGAAAGAGAAAAAAAACACAAGAAGCTGAGAAAAGCAAAAAAGACACGAAAAAGTCATTTTAAATGTCGACTTATGTATATCAACAATATATCAAGATATATCCGCGCTGTTAAATAGTGTGGTAGCTGCGATGTGGAAGTGAGAACGAGAATAAGATGAATGGGATAGCAAATGTTTGTGTGACAAGAGCCCATAAAATAAATTTAAAATATGTAGAATGTCATATGCATACTAATGTTACATAAATTCTTCTCATCGCTCTTTCTTTGCCTTGTTTTGAGCTTCGCTGTGTGTATGTAATCAATTAAATTCTCCTCGCACATTGTCACTCATTTTATTCATTAGTCTTGCCCTTTTTACTCCGAAATCGCTTGTTTTTATTTCCACTGACTTAAAACAGTCACATCAGTGAAAAATTGTTTATTATCATGCTGTAATGTTTTATTTTCTTTTATATACTTATTTTAGTGTAATAAAAAAAATTAATGAAAATTTTAACTTTCGATAAATAATTGATTTCATTTGAAAAATTAGATAATTATTAGATTAAGTATTTTTATTTAATGATCAAATTTGGTTCATTTCTTAAAAAGTAGAACTCAGATTGTGAACAATTTTTGTCTTTAATAAACAAAAGGAAATGAAACTAAAATTTTAATAAATTTTAAATGTGTTGCAACAATTTTTAAAGTTGCGCAACATTTTGTGTCTTATATGACATGAGTTAATTGAGGAAGATGAAGAAAAAGAAATTGTTTTTATAAATTTATTTTTTAAGAATTTATTATGCGCCTAAGATTTGAAATTATTATTTTCTTTTTGTTGTTTCTTGTTGCCAATTATTTAAACTATTTAACTTGTGTATAAAAAAACTTTTAAATAATTGGAAAAATTAGAAATTTTAGATTAAGTATTTGATCAAATTATTTGTATCAGATTGTGAACAATTTTTGTCTTTAATAAACAAAAGGAAATGAAACTAAAATTTTAATAAATTTTAAATGTGTTGCAACAATTTTTAAAGTTGCGCAACATTTTGTGTCTTATATGACATGTAATTTTTGTTTATCTCATGTTGCGCAACTTTGTGAATTGTTGCACGAAAAAAATTGTCATCCGAAGACAAGAAAAATTCAATATTGAATATTTAACGATTTCTTGAATATTTAAAAATTATATGTAAATTTTCAACAGAAATTTCAAAAATTTGTCTTAAAATTATGAAAATTTAACAAAAAAATCCTCTCTTAAACGTAAGATAACTCTTACGTTAAAAATTTTAAAACAAAAAAAAATGAATTTTTTAAAAATTTAATTAAGAAAAATTTCATTTTTAATTTTATTTTCTCATAAGAAAATCAGAAGAAATGCAATTTTTTTCTCTTTTGAAATTAAATGAGATGTGCTGTAGCAGTAGCAACAGAAGTAGCATAAAGAACAGAAACAAACATATGAATGGAAATGAAACGAAACGAGAGCGACAAAAGCAGCGAGCGACATTTAAAGACAATTTAATTTATGGCACATTTACTGTTAAGGATTAAAGAAATTTTTGCCGCTTTTCTCATGTTATTCATAACACTTTTCAGCAACGATGCTCATCGTCGTATTCATTTTTTTTGAAACGGCGACATCGAGAGAGAAATATAAACATGTAAATGTGAATAAACAACAAAATGCTTAATGGATCGATCTCTCTCACTGACGACTTTCTTTCTGCCTTATTTGTTTTACATTCTCTCTCTTTCTGCGGCATATGATGAAAGAGAAGAAAAAAATAATAAGACGCAACAGAGATCGGGTCCTTTTAAGAAAAAAACTTTCATGAAATGATGAAATGAAAACAATTTTCCACTTGACAGTCATTTGTTATTAATGAGTGTCGTCTTTGAAGAAAAATTTTCTTTTTGTTCTTAATTCTTTAATTTATTTTGTGTTGAGACGGTTTGGTAGCTACTATTAAATTTTCATTATTTTTAAAAAGTTTATAAATTTTTCTGAGATTTCTGTGTTGGAAAATGTAAAGTTAGTTTTAGTAAATATTTAAATTTTTAAAATTCGTTATTTTGAGAATTCAGAAAATTAACAAAATTTGTTGTAAATAATAAAGTTTTTTACAAATATAAAAAATTAGTTAAATTTATAAATTTAAAGATTTTAAATGTCAAAAATCCGTTGTTAATAAAAATTTAAAAATTTGAATATCAAAAATCCGTTAATATTTCTTTCTAATTAAAATATCATTTTATAAATTGATAAATTCAAGGAAATATCTTTTTTTCTTATAGTTCTCAAATTTATGAACTTAAATGATAATAAATTATAAGATTCACTAAGTAAAAAAAGAAAATTCATCCGAATGAGCATAAATTTATGATTCAAATAAATTTTAGCTGATAAACCTCAGTTCATTATGATAAAGAAAAAAAATTATTCTAAATTCGACCTAAAAAATACCAAGAGCGACTCAATATTGAACAGCCAGAAGATCAACATTGTAAGTGGTCATAAATTAAATTTAATACAAACGCTCTTGCCATAAACAATCCCTTAATAGCTTTAATACCCACTAAAGTAAAGTAAATAAGTAATCTCATGAATAATTTTTCAATTAATTTCTTTTTATTTTTTTCTCTCTTCTCATTTTCCCTTTTCAAAAAACAATAAAATTCAACATTATTTTTATTTTGTATCTTGACCGACTTTTATCTTCTCTACACTACACACACACACTGTGTGTCGTTTGTAAATAACAATCTCAATGACAATATTTTCATTCGATTAATGTCTATTAAGTAAAGACTTCACTGCATCCGTATTCACATGTTGAGTGTGTGGTTGTCGGCAAAAAATCTTTTATATCGTCCAAATTATATTTATTATCATAATTTTCTTATTCCCTCGACAGAAAGACACCAGTAAATGAATGAAAGACATACACAAATTTTTCTCTTATATGATATTTTTAAGGCGGTGTCATTTCTTTTCATCTTGTTGAAATTATTGAACGTTTATTGATGTGATAGCTTCTTGTCTTCTTATTCAACTATTTAAAATATTTATTTTGCTGTTGAATATAATTTGAGAAATGAATTGGTGATTATGACGCATTTTCATTACTTTTTTAAAAGCAATTTGATATTTTTGTGTTAAGAATAAAATTCAAATTTTATAAAAGTTTATGAATTTCGTCAATTGCTCTATTAGATTTAAATTAATATGAATTTAAAAAAAAAAATGTCTTAAATTTTGCTTTTAATTTGCTTGCTGCAAATTATCTAAAAATTTTCGAAATCTGATACAAATTTTTGATACTCTGTTGTTAATTTGATAATTTTTTTTGATAGAGTTTTCACTCTTTGATGTCAGTTTTTATAAAATTTTTATTTTTAAAAGAACGATAATGGTATAAAATTAAAAAAAGTGGGTATACAAAAATTTTTTAAAATTTTCTATGATTCTTTTTGAATTCATTCAAAAAGTAGAAAACACAAATCATTTACAAAAATTCTAATTTTTGGTTAATGTAATTTAAGAATCGTGAAGAATGTCAATAACATTTAATAATTTTTTTCCAGAAAATAAATAACCTAAATTTTAACACTTTAGATTTTTTATAAAAAATTTGATTTATTGAATTGGAAATTGAAATTTCTAGTCCTATGCATTCCTTATATTCTTTTTAAATTTAATATAAAAGCAGATTTTGTTAATTTCATTCAAAAGTCGAATTATAATTTTATAAAAAGCATTTGAAATTTAAGATCAAATCTTGATAATTTAATACTTATTGAATTTGGAATGCCGCATTCTTTTAATTTTTTGATCACTTTTTTGCTTTTCAAATGATCATTTGTTTTAGAAAAGAACAAAAAAATCATTTAGAAATTTTTAAAATAATTTTAAATTTATTCAATTAACCAAAATTTTGAAACATTTTATTTTTGCTTTTTGCAAATCTTATTCTTAAAATTAATTTAAAAATATTTCTAAATAAAAATTATTTAGATTCGAATCTTGAAATAAATAAGATTTTCGTATATAATTTCTCTTTTATCTTTTTTGACAAAATGCAGAAAAAAAAAATTTTTTACAAAAAATCTCAGCTTCTATAAAATAAATTTTATATAATAAATGATAGCGATGGTCAAAGTGAAATTAATTAAAAACTTATGAGAATTGAGTTAAAATGCAAATGAAATTGTGTGTAAATGCTTGACAATTAATTAGGATTTTATTGAAGAATTTATGAAAATTGGAGAGAAATCAAATTAATTAAAAACTTTATATTGACGATGACATTATGGAAATGAGTCGATGAAAAAATAAATCAATTTCATTGAATCACAAATCAAGTAGCAAAAGTATTTTTTGAAATGCACAATCGAATTCTTATTAACTAACTAGCCATAAAAAGAGTTATAGATTGTAAATCAATATTCATTACATAAGTGCCATAAATCCATAAATGACCATAAAATGCCACTCGAGTAAATTTTTATAAAAATTATTTTTTCTCTTTAATTCCCACACTACATTTTAAGTCGCTAATTCTTTCAACTTCAATCGCATTTACATCAGGTCATGTATGCATATTAAAGGCAGCATTTTAACAAATTTATGACAAGCTGTTTATGATTTTAGTAATAGTGACATTCAACTGACTAGCAGGTACATAAAATGAAGCAGTTTTTTTATTTTATATCTGTCCAAATGATCATAAATCTTGTTTTCAAGTTGTAGAGAGTTAAAAATTAAAATTAGTTTTGCAATTCAAAAACTAGCACCATTAACCCGGTCATATATGATATGTACAATAAATTAATATCAGAAATATAAGGCGGGCTTATTAAAATGAATAATAATTTACAAAATGTCATAATTAATCATCCGAATGAAATGAAATAAAAGAGTAAGAGGCGACTCATAAAGAAAACTAGTTGATAACTTATTATGGATCATATTTCACTTTTTCATGCTTGCTCACAAAAACCCGAGATTCGAGTGATTTATAAAATTTTGTTTTTAACGAATTTTCGTTTTCAGAAATTTAAATTTTAAAAAATCGTTATTTATGAATTTTTGAAAAAAAAAAGTTTTAAAAATCATAAATCGTTGAAATTTCTAATTTTCAATTTTATTAAAACTGTTGTTTTGATAAATTTAAAAATTTTCAAAATATAAAAACCGTTAAATTTAGAAATTTCATAATTAACTTTCTTTTTTGATTAATTTTTGTCATCAAACTAAATTTTATTTCCATCCCAATATTTTTATTTGTATAAGTCACATATTAATCTCTACATCTGTTGCCTCAAAGTCATCGTCGCTCTGATTCATTCAGTCATTTATTAAAGTTTCGTCGTTATTTGCTGTGATCAAACACATTGCATGTCATAAATCATATTTTTTTCTCCACAATTTATTTATTCATTTCTTTTCTTTCCAACTGCTGACTGCCACAACCGCCTCCTATGCGAAACGATTTCTTAATATACATGTAGACTATAAATTTCAAAAACGATACCCCCGGCACCGACATTATAATTTAAATGAAATCTAAAAGAGACTCTAAACGGAAACTAATTCCATAAATCATCACATTTAGCCTTTTTCTTTTCTCTTTCAACTTCAACTCGGGTGATATTTATGAGATGTTGTTGTGAATAAAATTGTTAATAGTGAGAGATTGCAGCACACATACATGTCATATTTAATGTCTTTTGAAGTGAAAATAACAAAAGATGAAAAAAAGAAAATTACAAAAGAGCATTCGATAGCTATAATAACACACAATAATGGCCATAATTTTTCATCGCTCTTTTCACTCGTTGCTCACTTACTCGGTTACTCATTTCTTAAATTGCTGTTTAAATTAATTGTGAAAAATGTCGTAATTTATGGCAGTTAACATGGATGTATGTATAAAATGACTTGGCATACACTCATGATGATATATCTACACCCCGGAACGATTAAAAAATAAAAACGACGATCAAAAATAAAAACAAGAAGAAGAGTTAAAAGAAATTAAAGCGAGTTTTAATTTTAATGTGTTTTTAAGTCAATTTTGATGTTTTGTATAAAGCGCATTTTATTAATATGAATTTTTAATAGAGTTTTTTTATGTTTATCTGAGATTTTAATCTTGGGATTAAAAATAGAGGAAAATATTTAGGTCACAAGTTTTGAAAATTTTGACCGTTTTGAGTTATAAAATTTTGATTAAGAAATTTTAGTTTTGACAAAGAATTTTAAATTTTCAAGATTTGCAAAATACAAACCAAATTTTTGAGATTTGAAAACAAAATTTGATTAAAAATAACGTATTTCAAAATTTCAAATTTGAATTTAAAAATTTTTCAGTGGAAAATATCTCTGACCAATGTTTTTTACCTTTTGTTTTTAAAAATTTTACAAAACTATTGTTTTTAGAAAAATTGAAAAAGCCATTATTTTTTTGAAATTCAAAACTTTTTTGACAAAGTGCCTCCAATAAATTTTTTTTCTTCAAAATAGAACCATGAATAATTAATGAAAATAATTTTCATTACTTCAATATGGTGTATTTTTTATGTTATGACAACTTCTAAATTTAAAGAAATTAATTTAAATTTTCAGGTTTTTGATCCCCATACAGACTGGTATCAAATAGCAAAAAACTCTCTTAATTTAGAGTCGCATTAGCAATTAATAAAAAATTATAAATATATCGAAAATTAACTGTTTCGTCCAACACACGAGTATAGAAAATTAATGGCTACAAATTTTTCATCTCCATTCCATAACTCCTCCCTCTCTACTGCGAGCTCACAAGATAATTTATTTAAAGTCCATTTAAAATATAAATATATATTTATACATTTTATCCTAATTAGTTGACTCAGCGTAGAGCGCGAGAGATATATAAAATATGCACTCATAAATAAGATAAAAGTGACATAAAGATAGCGAAGAAAACGACATGCAAAATGAATATTTTTAAATCTGTTCGATTCCATTAATAATCCGACACATTTCGATTTCCTTTTCAGCTGATTAAAATCAAATCGTTTTCAATTTTATACGTATAAGTCCTCATTAATTATTCGCGAGTATCTCGCGGCTTGTTGTGCTGTGTTTTTTCTTCGATGCGAGTGCTCTTTTATATAAACATATCGTGTTTAAATAAAAATCAACAAATTAAATTTTCAGCAATGTACTAAAAACGCTTTTTTTGATTAGTTTGGATTTTTAAAATTTTCATTTTATTTGCATTATGTTGTGCGCAACTTGTCTCATGCAACGTATGTTTTGTATCACATGTATTATGTCACATACCACATATCTTTAAAAGATTAAGAAATAAAACCAATTGACAAAATGCAAATAAAATAAGCAAAAAATGTGCTAACAAATTACTCTCTTGAAACAAGCTTTCAATTTCATTAAAGTCAATTTTTCACGATTTGTGTTTGCGATACACATATTTAAAATTTATATGAAATGTAAAGTGATCAAAGCAAATCACCATGTAAATTTATATGATAATTAATTAATGCCTTTATAGCTCGAACGAGGCGAGTCAAGAAAGTAAGCAAGCAAAAAACTTGTCAGTGAAATATACAATTTTTGCATGTTTTCAATCGCTTTTTTATTACTTCTTTTGCAGCAAGCTACAGCATTATTGTCATTAATTATTATGATATTCAATTATTGACTGTTTGATTCGCAATACTAAACTATAGTGTCTGTTATTATAATGAATATGAGGAGATATTTCACTCACTATAATTTGCTCAATTTTGTATTCGAGTACGAAACATTGTGGAATAATGAGCAGTTTTACTTTATAATTATTATTAAGATGAAATTGGCATATAAAAGCCACTTTATAAAATGATGATGATGAAAACATTTTTAATGATT
The DNA here is from genome assembly GCA_018290095.1 of Polypedilum vanderplanki. Lineage (NCBI taxonomy): Eukaryota > Metazoa > Arthropoda > Insecta > Diptera > Chironomidae > Polypedilum > Polypedilum vanderplanki. Next base: position 16,598,274 of record CM031380.1, on the reverse strand, counting down.
TTTGTGCTCATTAAATGAAATTAAAGGATTCATTGGATGAATGATTTATTGACTAAAACAAGCAAACATTTCAACAATTTTTTTCTCTCTTCTCGACTGATTTTCATTTTGATTTCTGCATAATTTTAAATGTCAATATTAATTTAGTTCCGCTTATTATTGCTGACATGTAAATTTTATTGCTTATAATTGAAGCACTCTTTGATGCCAACTAAAAGTTTATTGATATTCATTATTCATTTTATGTTATTATTGAAAATTATTTTTGTTGCTTTTAATGCAATAAAATGGAAACAATTTCTGTTGCTGAATTTTTTGTTTAATTCATTTTTGATCTTAAATTTTTAATCTTGATTTTCAAATATTTAAAATAAATTTTGATCTTAAACTTGATCTTAACTTTTTTGATCTTAAAAAATAAACTTTGATATTGCAAATTTTTTTTTATTTCAATTAATCTTACTTCAGCACAATAAACAACCGTTCAATTTAAACAACTTTAAAAGGCTTCAAAAATAATTCCAAGAATAAAGTAATTACCTCATCATTAAAAATCAATTAACTCGAAAACCCATAAAAATCATTCCATCATCAACTCAAACCTCCAATAAAAAAATAATTTTCGCAAATCAGAGTGAACAAAATTTGTAATTCAATAAGGGGCATATTTAGAGTCAATTAATCATGAAAAATCACTCCTACATACACAAACATGAACGAGTACGAGAATTTTTTGCTGCATTAGCCTATAATAAATTAATTCATCATATTATCCTCTAATTTCAATGTTAAAAGCCCTCACTGTCATAACATTAATGCCATAATAAATAAATTTATTAATGATTTTATTGCCGTACTCATTTTTTTTTTATAAAACAACTTCCACCCACTATCACATTCACATATGTCATGTCAATATTTTTCATTTCTACATAGACAAAAAAATTATTTTATAACTGGCATAAAGTTTTTTATTACAAAGAAAATTTAAAAGACAAAAATAAAAAAAACTAAATTATTTAACATTTTTATCACAATTTTAACAGCTTTATTAATATTAAAGCAATTTGAAGTCTTTTTTAAATATTTGAAATTGTCCTAAAATATTCATATTTTTTATAATTTTTTTAAAAATTTCAACAACTGTTAGTAATTTTATAACAATTTTAAATGTTTTTACCAAATTTATGCACTTTAATTATAAACTGCTCAAAAAATTTAAAAACCTTCAAAAATTGCTATAATAATTTTTTATGACAGTTTTATAACAATTTAATTTGTATATAACTGTTCTAAAATATTCAAAATATTTTTTTGATCTTATTAATTTCCACAATTTTTCTCTAAAATTATGTCAGTTATTAAATATTTTTGTCCGTGTACTCACACACTCATATTGAAGTAAGTTCCGCTTAAGCTTCATCATAATTTTCACATATAATATTTTTTTATATTCTGTTAATGATTGTAACTACATTATAATGTAACAATTTCAGTTTGGCCCTACAGCCTTTTTATCTCTCTTCCTCTCTGCCTCACTTTTATTATTAATTTATGAAAACAGATTTTTGACAGCAAACATGGTTAATAAATAATGCGAGGCAGTAAAATAAAATTTATAGCGCGCTTTTAGTGAGTCCGATATGAAATTTAGGTTGGTTGTGTGATGGTGGCTTTAGCACACTCACACATTTAAAAATGTATTTAGCAAAAAGGCAAGCGCATTGATGGTTCTATTCTGTAGTAAAATAAAAAGAACAGGCAAATCTCACACATCCGAGAGAGCGAGAGAATGTGTACTTTGCGAGTAGAAAGGCAACAACATTATTATTTTTTATGGCCATCATAAATTATGTTTATAAATTTTCCGTTGTCGAGCGAGGCAGTGCAAGTGCTGGTGCTTTTTCTTTATACATAAATTTTTTTATGATTCAGTTTTTTTTTTCATTCATTTTTGGGGAATGAGAGAGAGTAAAACACCATCATCAACTATAAATGTTTCATATTTCTCCATTCACTGGCTATTTTCTGGTATTATTGCGATAATGTCTCTTTATTTCATGCTTTTTGCTAGCTGCCAATGCCATTGTCGAGTTATGTGCATGCACAACACTTTGTAGTATAAATTATGGTCGTTCTCGTGTCATAAATAAATTGAATGTGTTTATGGATGAATGGTGATATTCATTTGCTTGATATAGATCAGTTGGGGATAAATTGTAGTCAATTTCATGTATGCAATTTTATCCTTAACACATTATGATACTTTTGGGAATGGAAAATTGATTTTTCTTTTTTGTATTTATTGGTATATTTTTAATGAAGTTCCACTGAGTTATTGTAAAGAATTTTCTATTATTTTGATGAAATTAATTTTACGCTTTAGAGTAATTTAAATTAACATTTTGTTAAAATGAATTTACAATATTTCAATAAATCGAATAAAGATCATAGTAGATACAAAAATTATGAATTCGAATCTTGTATGAAAATTAAAATTCTTTGTTGTTTTTTCAAAAAAATTTTTTGGTATTTTAATTATGAAATCGAATTTTATTAAATTTTTTCTTTTTTCAAAATATTTTATTTAATTTTGATCATAAACGTTATAAAATCGAATGCGAGAAAAATTTTCAATAATTTTATATTTTAGTAAGTAAGGTGTAATGAATTTATAATCCCTTGATTGTGAAATCAAATCTTGTAAAGACCAAGACTTCAAAAATACTATTTTTTTAGATTCATAAATATTTTTTAGTCATTTTCATTATGAAATCAAATGCATCACAAATAGTTAAAAAATATAAGATGAATCTTTTCACCAAACAAACTTTAGTTCATATCAGGGGAAAAATTGTACAAATAATTTTGTTGAAAGAGAAATTTTAAAAAAAATTCCAAACAATTCTAAAATTTTCTTCATTTTCATTCTTAAGAAAAATTTAATCCAATAATCAAATTAACAAAAATCCCACACAAATTCAATAACAAAGAATCAATTCAGTAGTCAGTCATTCGATTTCAAGTCAATCAATAAATAAATAAATAAAAAAAACTTTCATATGTGATTATTGATCATGGGTCGACGCATTTATGTACAGATATACACACACATACTAATAATCACTACCGTCGCCGTCATTAAACACGATTGAGCACATGATTGATGATGACTTTAACGTGCCTTTTAACATATCATCGTTTTTGATTGTTCAATCTTCATTCCACTTCATTCTGTGTGTGTATGTGTGTGTGTTTGTTTGTTTGAAATTATTGAAAAAAATAAATTATTGCCACTTTTTTGATTTCAAATCATTTTTTATAAAAATATGTGTGTGTGTGGCTTAAGTTGTCTGACTTTGTCTGGTTATTTATTTTGTTTATTGATAGTCATGCATTTTGAGTGCTTTCTTGTTACATAATGATATATCGATAATGTTCATTAATCATATAAACAAATAGTGTGAAGAGTGAAGTTGAGTGATAAAGTGATTTTTTATTGATTTTTTACCATTGATAAGCTACTGAAAATGCATTTAACTGTTCCGAGAATGTCTCGCATGTTATTAAAGTACATTAACCTCAATAATTGTGATTTTTATCGCAACCAATATAATATTACAGCTTCCTCACTCGAAGGCATGCTTTAATGCAATGTGAGACTTCCCAGAATTCACAGATTTTATACATGAATGCTTGCTTGCTCTTTAACATATTAATGCATTGCTTAGCATTTCTAATTGACTGCAAAACTCTTTCTTCTTTACAACTTTATCATTTTACAAATGACGATAAATTACCATGCATAGTAATATGTGCATACATGGTAATATGTGAATAGGCCTCACTTGGAATGAATTATTGCACCTTATTCGTTATGCTTCATAATTCATGCCTACTTTATTTTAATTTTTTCTCTTAGTTATGCCAGAAAGTTATTTTTCGTAAGTTAATGCTGCTGCTGTATTTCGTTAGTTTTTGAGTTTAATGAAGTGTGATTTGAGAAAAAATTATTTCCTCAGAAATAGAGAAGAAAAAATTAATTTTTATTTCGATGAAATTAGTCTTGCTGATGTGTGAAGAAATTTTTTGCTCGCTTGTTTTATGTTTTTAGTTAATTATTAAGTAATTTTTTTATGTGTTTTAATTATTATAATCTATATTATTTTTTTAAATATGGGATAAAGTTTAAATTAATATGATTGATTAGAATTTGAATTATTATTTTAAAACTCGATTAAAATTTTAAATCTTAACGTTAATTTCAGATTTTGATTATTTTTTACAAATCTTGACATTTGAAAATTCAATAAATATTTCAAGACCTTTTTTAGTGATTCACAACTTAGAAAAGTTCATATTGAAATTCTCAGTAAATAACTAATTTTCTTACTTTTTAAATCTTGATTAAATCAAGAATAAATATTAACTATGGATTAAATATGGATCAATTACTTTTAATCTATCCTGATTAATTTTAATTCTATTTAAAATTTAATCTTTAATTTTAAATCTCTACCAAATTCTTTCTTTTCAAAAATTCCTCAAGGAAGAAGAAGTCAATATAATTTGAATAAAGGTGTACTGTAAGAATAAAAGTAATATTTCTACAACTCTACACTACCAATTCCTGTCTGCTATAAATAAAAAATTTCATTTATATTGTACTGTATGTACAACATCGATGTGAAGTAGAAGTAATAATTTATGTATGCCATATTTTTTCATATACATATACAATCATATAAGTATGCATCAGCAGCAATATTTTGGTTGTGCTCGTAGCAGGCACAGAACTGCTATTATAAAAACATGAACTTTATGTTTATTCGAAAGCAATAATTTTAACGATAATAACATTTAATGTGACATATTCAACGGACGAAAACATAAAATATATTATAATACAATATTAATAATTATGTGAGAGTGTATTTTTTTTCTCGAGAGTGTGAGTATGTTATTGATTAAAAATAAATTCATTGAATGAGAAATCGAGACACGATGATCGTAAATAATTTTCAATAATCCGCAGATCTCTCAGTTTATGAGCTCAAATATCAGCAACACAAACTCGGCAGGCACTTTCATGGCAGGTCATAAAATATGAAGAAGCTTAATATAAATTTTCATCTTAATTTATTTAAATTATTCCCAAGTGAATAAACAACAAAAATACTGTCGGATTGTCATTTATATGTCGTATTTTGTAAGTTATATTACCATAGTTTTATTAATTAAGATCGAAAATAAGTTTTTAATGATTTCATCTATAAATTTTATGTATAAATGCTCGTGTCTAGCTCTGTCTCACTCTTAGTCGATCATTAAAGTTAAAATGTTGTATAACAAGGTATTTATTATGTATTTAAGGAGTGAAGTTGATTTCATTAATATGACAGTCAAATAGCTGCCGCTGCTGTTGTTGTTTATTAGTAAACTAAATGAATGAAAATATTAGAAAAATAAAAATTCTGCAATTTTTTTAAAAAATTAAAATTTTGAAATAATTTAACAAAAATAATTCAAATGTTTTTTAATTAGAAATTAGGAAGGCAAATAAAAATTGGAAAATTTTGTTTGCTAGAAATATTTATATTTGATAAAATAAGTTTTAAAATTTATCAACTTATGTCACACAGGCATTGTTCTTAATAAAGTTTCATTCATCGACACGTGTATTTAAGACAAATTTTTAATATGTATTCTTAAATTCAAATATAGAAGTAAGCAAAAAACTTGCAGTATCATCCTCATGTTCAAATGATACAAATAAAATTGTTTACACAATTGTCACAATGTCACAAAATAATTTATCTCATTAATATTCAAAATAGAAAAATTTGTGCACTGTCATTCAGTTTCAACGCTATTTGGATATTGAATAAAAGTCGATCCGGTGACATTGTGTAAATATTTAAGAGAAATAAAACTGATCAAAGTGTTTCAAGTTGATAAACAATGTTTTAATAATATGGAATTTAATTTCACTATTTTTATGACAGAAAAAGACAACGTCACATTTTCTAATGACAACACGATCGTAAAAAATTGAATTTTAAAAATCTTCTTCATTTTATGTTGATAATTTGATATACCTCAATTTGCATTTTCGATTGATTTATAATCGATCGTTAATCTTCCATCGCTTCAATCCCCAAAACTTAATTGTTGATTTTTCTCAAACTATAAAATTTAAATGAATTGAGATAAAATATCTTAATTAGAATATTTTAACGGTTGATTTTTTACAAGATGTAGCTACTTTCATTAATTATTGATATAACGACTTTTATACGATTGAATTTTAAATTTAATTTTTTTTTGAAAAATTTCTTGATTGATTATGATTTTAATTTTTTACAATTTTTGTTGCATTTAATCAAAGTATCATCACCTTGATTTTTTTCTCTTTATGATTTTATGATAAAGAAAATTTTCTTGAGCGCTTCGAAACGACTAATTTACCATTTATGGCTTGGATTAAATTTCAAACTCACTGCAGGCAAAAATAAAAAAAATTTAATTTTAGATCAATCAAGATTTAAATTCAATTTAATTTTCATTGCATGTACGTGTGTGCCTGCCTAACTTGTGCAATCAATCTCAATCTCTCGATATGTCTTATCTCGGAATTGAATTAGTTACACAACTTGTGAAGCTTGAATCATGCTATAATTACAAAAAAAAAAAATTTTTCTCATTATTATAACTTTATCAAGCTATGGCACATGTTGTGACTTTCAATTAATTTTGCTATTCATAATGAACAGCAAACATGACAAAATAAAATCAATATTAATTAAAGCACCTTAATCTACTTCTATACATGTAGTGAGTCAGTCTATAAAGATAAATATCTAATGCTGCTTGCCTTCCCTTACTTTAACAATACTTGATCCCATTTATTCCAATTCACTGACACTCCCATTACCCCCAAGTAGTGCATATGAATAATTGATTAGACCATCAGACAGTGAGCGAGTGCGTGATGGCAAAATGAGTTCGTTAAAATATTTAATGGGCAATTTCGTGATCAACACATGATGAAGAAGAAAAATATAATTTTTTTTGAACATGAAATTCAGCGGGGAGTCGTAGACGACGGCACATGCACAAATTGACTTATGATGTGAGAAGGCAATTGAGTGGAAAAATAGTTTTTTTGAATATAAAAAATTTATAATTGCAGTCAATTGTGAAATTAATAGGCTTGGGCATACTGACAATCGCAGCATGACAAAAATGGGAATCAAGCAGGCAATCACTCAATTTTCAAAGCGTGTGTGTGTAGTTGTCATGCATTTTCATGTTATTAAGTTGACAAAAATGTAATTAACATTTTTTAAACGTAGTTTTCAAATTGAATTTTTACAAATAACGGTTAAAATTTATTTAAATTTTTATTTACAGTTAAATTCATGTTATTCTTTTGCTATTCATGAAAATATTACAAAAATTAATTTTAAATGTCAATTAAAAAATAATTTGATAAATGTTTTAAAACTTTTAGTTTTCATACTTTCAAAAAATTAAAAATAACGGTTAAATAAAATTTGAATTTTATTTGTAACAAACTTCATTTTTAAAAATAAATAAATTCATACCAAAAACCAGACTTTCTCAAAGAAATTGTAACTTTTTTTAAATACTTGTAAAATTTTAAATTTTAAAAATTAACGGTCAAAAATTATTTGAAAAATTTTTCGTTAACTTGTGTTTTAATCGACAAAAGCCATTTCAAAAAATCACGCTATTGAAAAAATTTGTAATTAATTGGTTTGATGGTCGTTAAATGAGTGAACAGCAGTAGACAGTTGGCATATTCAATAAAAAATTTTTTTGCTTGCTTGCCATGTGTGTTGTCTACAATGTGAATAGATACAATCATTATGGCGTAAATCTCAACAGGTTGCCGTATGTATATAAATATATATAAAAAAATGAAATGATTGACAACTTACTGATGCGGCTGTGGGCGATAAATAATCTGGACTGATGTAATGGTTCTGATTATTATTATTATTATTATTATTATTATTATTGTTCACTGAACTCAGCATTTCTGACATTTTCATTTTTATTTATTTCGCTTATCACCTACGATTTCTTACTTTAATTCTTTATGACAGGCTTGTTATGATTTCTCTTTTTTTTGTATTTGATTGATTGATTTTCACACTATTTTTATACTTTTAGCCTGATAATGTCACTTTATTTTTATAGTCACTCAAAATAAAAATAACAGAAAAAAATTTATCAGCAAAACACTCATGTGAGAATTTTGTAGTAGTTAGTTATATCCTGTGTGTATATCAGTTGAATAATAATTAAGTTGTGATGTTTAAATATTCAGTAAACATATTTTTATCCGCATTAAAATTTTCATTACATGCAGCAGGCAGACATGTGTGTGTATGTGTAAAAAAGTTTTTTTAATCCTTTATTGTTTGTATGACAATTTTCACTTGATCCCTTACCACACATATATATAATCCTCTGGCATGATAATTTGCTTTTAATCCTATATTTTCTCTCTGCTTCTGCTGTTGTTTAATTAATGAAAATTTGTGGGCATGATAATTAGCATTCTCTCACTATTTTTAATGCTTTTATTTATTCAGTGAGAGCACAAAATTGCTACTTTGTAATCTCAATTTTTTTATTTTTTCACGCTTAGCATGGTATTTCGTCACTCTTCGTTGCAACTCGACACATTTGTGATTTTTTCTTTCTTATCTTTATTATGTTTTTTTTGAAGACACTAAGAATAAATCCAACTTGTCTTCTGCTATAATTAAAATGTCAGAATTTTTTATTATTAACTGTTAGTCATAATTAAGGAGTGAAAACTCTATCAAAAATAATCATTAAAAATTTAGAAAAATCTTTATTTAGACTTGGGAATTTTCTTATATAAAATTAACTTTAAAGTATTTTTTAATGCTTAACAAAATTTTTATAATTGTATTTTGCTTTAGCATTTTTAGATTTTCAAATTTTGATTTGAATAGTTTTATTCAAGATGAAGACAATACGTTTTATTTTACCATTTTTAAGATTATTTACTTTCCGAAAACTTTGAATTTTTTGAAAATTCAACAAAATTTCAATAAACATGGTTAAATTTTATTTGTTTGTTAATTTTATTGAGTTCTTTTAATACTTAATTTAATGAAATTTTAAATCAAATAGTGTCAATTATTGTTTGTTTATTGAAAATTGTTTTTTTTTCAGAAAAATTTGTATCTTCTTAAACACACTTCTCTTGAATATTTTAAGTTTTAAAAATAACGGTTAGAAATTATTTTAAAATTTATTTTGAACTAGAGTTACAAGTAGACTAAAATTTTGTACGCTAGTCAACTAAGCTTTTTATTAATAAAATTTTAACTAAATGAAATTTGTGTCTTCTAATCCTTGCTAGTTTTAAAATTTAAAAAATTTTAACAAATAAAAAGTTATAAACAGAAAATGTAAACAAACAAAAGTTTGCAAACAAATAATTTTAAAATTCTTTAAGAAAACCTTCATAAAAAATTTCTTATTCAATAAAAACCGTTATGCACTCGTATTGACAAATTTTCAGAAAAATGAAATTATAAAATTTGAAGCAGTTCATTAAAAATTTTGACAAATTTTTTGTCCAAAAACTTTTGATACATATTTATAGTAACATTTTTGGCCAAAATTTTTCGATAAAGAAGATTTTGACCAAATCAAAAAATTTGTTTAAGAAAATTGTGAAGAAAAGTTTATATTTTGTTAAATTAACTAGAGATCTAAGAAAATTAGAGTCAATTTTTGAGTTTAATTTCTTTCAATTATTATCAAAAATTGAATAAATCAAAGTGTCTTCATTTCAAGATTTTATAAATATTTTTAATGATTATTTTTATTTTTTTAATTATCAAGAGTTATTTCTCCTTGATCATGATTAAATCAAAATATTTTCAAAGCATATTAAATTGATCGCAATTAAAAGTCAAAACCAATTAACATTATCATATGAAAATACTTGACACTGTCTTAATAAATTATTTTTAAATGCTCACTATCAATTTGTGATGACACAATAAGAGAGAAAAAAAATTATTTTTATATTTTTTATTAGTCACCTCAATTAGCACTTTCACGAGAAAATTTATATTTATTAATTAATGCAATATTGCAAATGCATTTCCTGTTCAATAAATTTCACAATTTAAACTTTCATAAAAAAAATATTAATTGATGATTATCCATTTGTATACATTGGGGTGTATTAATTTTAACTCCGCGTTACGGTCGCAAAAATTGTTTGTAAAAAAGATCATAAAAATTATTAAGTGTTTACGTTAATACAGTTTGACAGCAACTGACTAAAGCATTTGTTATTTTTCATTCTCTTTTCATCTTCTGTTTTAAAAAGATTATTTTAGCTTGTGCAATTTGTTGTATGTGGTTTTGAGAGCGGTATTGAAAATTTTTCTCTCTTTTTTCTCTCATTTTCGAACTTTTATTCTCACAAAAAACTTTTTTTCTCTCGTGAGAATTTTCGAAATAATTTTTTCTCTCTCTTTCTTTATTGCATGGCATAATCATGTCAGTTAAAAGATTTTTTTAAGTAGCTTTGACTTTTCATAACAAAAGAGATGAGAATTTATTTTTTATTATTGTCATCAATCTATTGTGCACTATAGTCATATATAATTATGGACTCACTCACATGTGAGAAATTTAAATGACAATAATTTTGATGACGGCGCTATTATGATTGTTGTTGTTATTACTTTTACTCGCTATTTTTGTCTAACACAAACAATACTGATTAAAATAATGAGAAATATTTTTTTATTAAATAATTGACATTTGTTGTGATAATTACTAATATTTATTAGTATAAACAAGATTTTAATCTAAATAAATAGAGTTGTTTAGTTTCTATAAATAGGTATTACCTACTTAATTAGGTTTTTGTAGACGTATAGTAATTATATTTACAGCAATTAGCGCAAGAGTAAATAGTTTAATATTTACCATTTGGTACTTTCTTGCCATCATTTTTTTGTTGATTTTCTAAGGATTTAAAAAATCCCTTCAGATTAAATTTAAAGTAGTGTTAAACTTGGATTAATTGAGTAGGATCAAATTAATCTATACTTTTGAGTACTTGATAAAATTTAAATAATTTTTCAATCTTTTAAAATTTTCTAATACTAAAAAATTATGGATTCTGTCAGTTTTTAATAAATCTAAATTATTCATAAAACATGCGCAATTTTTAACAGAAAATGTTGAATATCAGGTTGTTAAAAAAAAAGTAGTCACTTTTTAGACACTTTATTCAAGGTGCTCGTTCTCAAAAACTATTAACTCGATTAACAAACGGTGAAAAGTGTGTTAAAGTGCATATAATATAGCAGTTTTTAAGATATATTTAGTTCTAATTATATTTTGTTTTCAGCTTCTAATTTTGTTCCAAAAAGTTGAGATAAAGTTAAATTTTTTTACTCAAAACTTTAGCATCGTTTTTCTCGAAAGATTTTCATTGACAAAAATTAGCTTTAGCTTTGTAAATTAAGTTTGTTTTTTTTTTTTTTCAAAAACCGCAAGCAGAATCTATTTACCTTTCCTAGTTAAAAAGTTATGAGCATTCAAAAATGTCGACTTAAAAATGGAGGCTTTTTCAAAAATGTCCATATTTCGGAAAATACTCAACCGATCGAAATGAATTATATACCATTCGATCCGTCTTAAAATGGACTAAATTATGCTATACTGTAAATGGAAATTCAGATTTCCATGAATTCTTCATACAGTTCAAAATTCTTGTGTTTACAAGATGTCGAAAATGTAAACAAACAAATTGTCATTTTTCATTCGCTCATATCTTTTCAGTTACATCGTTCCAAACTATTATCCTTATTTTGTTAGTTAAAATAAATTATAATTAAACGATTAAAGTATTAATTTGAGTTTGGAACGATGTAACTGAAAAGATATGAGCGAATGAAAAATGACAATTTGTTTTTTACATTTTCGACATCTTGTAAACACAAGAATTTTGAACTGTATGAAGAATTCATGGAAATCTGAATTTCCATTTACAGTATTAGCATAATTTAGTCCATTTAAGACGGATCGAATGGTATATAATTCATTTCGATCGGTTGAGTATTTTCCGAAATATGGACATTTTTGAAAAAGCCTCCATTTTTAAGTCGACATTTTTGAATGCTCAACTTTTAACTAGGAAAGGTAAATAATTCTGCTTGCGGTTTTTGAAAAAAAAAAAAAACAAACTTAATTTACAAAGCTAAAGCTAATTTTTGTCAATGAAAATCTTTCGAGAAAAACGATGCTAAAGTTTTGAGTAAAAAATTTAACTTTATCTCAACTTTTTGGAACAAAATTAGAAGCTGAAAACAAAATATAATTAAAACCAAATGTATCTTAAAAACTGCTATATTATATGCACTTTATCACACTTTTTACCGTTTGTTAATCGAGTTAATAGTTTTTGAGAACGAGCACCTTGAATAAAGTGTCTAAAAAGTGACTACTTTTTTTTTTAACAACCTGATAAATGAACAAAAAAATTTTTTCGCTCTAATTTGATTTTCAAGATTCATTAGCTCGAGATGTCGTCTTGTTATTGTGAATGTACGAAGTTGAGTAAAGAAAAAGAGAGGGAAAGATGAAGAATATGTCATCAGCAGTCGACAACTCATCTCATTGTATTTTGTCGTTCAAGGAGCAAGCAAGCAAACGAGCTAGAGAAGAAAAATAGACAAGCCAAACAATGATAAATGATTTTTAATTAACGAACGATGAATCCTTCTTCTCTTTTATTCTCTTCACACTCACACTTTTTTTTGTTGCCTTTGATAGATTGAATTGAGATTGATATCGAGCTCACTTTTTAAAGAGAGAGAAAAAGAAAGCCAATCCTAAAAATATTTTCTCTCTCCGCGACTGACATGAATGAGATTGAAATCTTAATAAATAAACGAAGAATCTTAATATTATTAAATGTCAATGTCATAATTAAAGCGCATTGTTTCATGAAAAATTATGAAATGAAAACTTATATGCATGCAAGTTGACTTATACAAAAATGTCTCTAATTCATTCAGATTTACTTTTAATTTAATCAAAATTTTTTAAATTTAATAATTATTGATTTTGATAAATTTTGATCAAATTTGATAAAATATGAACGAAGTAGAGAAGTTTTTTGCATAACTTTTTAATATGACTTATTTTGATTTCTTACTTGACTTCTTAAAATAACTTGACTTTTTCTTGATTTAAATTCTTACTTGACTTGAATTCACTTTCAACTTGACTCACAAGATTTTGATCTTTAATCGAGTATGGAAAAGGAATTCACAAAAAATCTTCTGTTAGCTAGTTCATATTTTCAAAAGAAACAATTTTTTACTTACAAAAATACATTCTTGAAAACATTAATTAAGGAAAAAAACAGTCTGACAAAGTGCAGATGACAGAAATTTTTTTCGTAATATGAAAAGAAAAATGAGCTAAAATATTTTTTGTGTGTGAAATTTATCATCATTAACTGCACTGTCACTCATCGTGAAGGCACCATTGTTTTTCCGAAACCCTTTCCCAGCTTGTCAAGAGGAGGTGAAGACATGACATGACATTTCATATCCTCCCTATCTCTTCTCTTTTTTTTCTTCTTAACTTCATAAAAAAACCAACAGCAGCAAGTGACATATCCACCCTAAGATCTAACAATGACACTGAAAAATAGATAGTATAGCATAGAAAAAGTGTTGCATGAGATGAAAATAAGGAGAAAGAAAGAAAAAAACAAAAGAAAAGAAACGACCTTCTGGTCGAGTGATAATGGAAAGGAAAACGACACAAAAGAAAAATTAGTTCACTTAAATATGGAAAAATAAATCAATGTCAAAGTAGAGGCCAAAAGAGAGCGAGAAAGAGTGCGGGGTGGTTGGCATTTATCACCTTGCCTTGCCTGCCTGCCTTATTCTAGATTGGTATAGATTTCTTTCTGCAGTCAAGTAAGCAGCATAAATATAAATAATAATACATTTATTTTAGCTCTTTTACCCTGTACACTACGCGATGCTTTTGCCATAAAAATGCTTATTTAACGTAATTTATTATAACAGAAACAAATTTGTATCAATGGCCGTACTTCGTGTGAAATGACTTTTCCTTGCATCATTAATCTTCTCTTTCTTTTCTTTTTTCCACCAACATCAACGTTATGCAATAAAGTTTTTTTTTCTTTTGAAAATGAGTGAGTGAATGACTTGAGGGGTGGAAGAATACAAGTAGGTGTTTTTATAAAATTGTTTTTATTTTTGCTTGTCAACATTTTGTCTGTTTTCTTATTTAAAAGATTTTCATGACAGAGGTTTTTCTATTTATGAAAAATAAGATTAAATTATTTTCAATATCAAGATTAAATATAAGATTAAGATCAAAATCAAGACCACAATTTTTAAGATCAAGTTCATACTGTAAAATTTTGGGAATTTAAAAAATAGTCAAAAAAGTTGAAGACACTATAAGAATTGAAATTTTTTGATAAATTATATCAACTTAAAATTATAGCCTCAAGATCAAAATCAATGTTAAGATCAAGTTTAAAATTATAATCAAAATATCTTGACACCAAATTTAAATTCGTTAAAAACGATGAACTTTTTAAAAATTTTCTAGTGTGAAATTCAATCATTTAATAAAATTAAAGAAATGCGCTTCAATCATATCATCGATCAATATTAAGATTTATAGTAAATGTTTGCTTTCTTTATGATTTTAGGAAATAGGAAATCATTGTGGTTGAACAGTTTGTTTACTTGCTGTTGCGATGATTGAAGTAAGAAATCGAGAATATTACCCCAATTTTTGCAACTAATAGAAACCACCATGTCATTTTTCTCATTATTTTCTTCTCACTTTGCTATGTCATTTTCTAGTGAAATAAATCAAACTCCATGAAATGTAATTTATTACATCATTTACAAAGAACTTCCAATTGCCTCACTCAGTCATCGCACGATGAGAATGCTGAAAAAATTTGCTATTGATAAATTGAAGTAAATCTCTGTTACGAATCAGTCACTTTTCTTCACTTCTTAATGCATTTTTCTATGAAATAGATAGAAATGGTCATCATATAACAAACTTGCTTCAATGCTAAGGAAGAAAGTGATAAATCAGCAATGTAACGAGGGTTGGAAGGATGTAATAAATCATTTACAAACATTTTTCTTCCTCTAATGTCCATTCATCCATATGTGTGTATATGCACACACTCGTTGCCCTTCAAACACTTTTGTCTTTTCTTTTATACTGAGGCTAAAACGTGAAAACTGTGAATAGAAACTTTGAAAAATGAAATGAAATTTCGTCTTTTGATAGGGGTCATTTATTTACTTTTACACGGAGAAAAAAACTTTATAACTGGCATAAAGTTGGATCTCATAAAGTGACTTTATGCCAGAAAAAAATGAAAAATTTATGACAGTTAAAAAGTTTTATGAGACATAAAAAGTTTGTATGGAAAAGTTTTATAAGTGTCATAAAGTGTACTTTTTATGCCTTATAAATCACTTTATGAGATCCAACTTTATGCCAGTTATAAAGTTTTTTTCTCCTATAGGATGTATTATTTTGAAGGTTGAAATTGACTAAAAATTTTTGAAATTTTTATAAACTTTATGACATATTTTTAGCTGAAATTTAAAATTTATTAATAAAATTGAAATAAGTATGGATCAAATTCTAGAGTGAATATTTATTTATTGAATCGTGTTATGTTTTAATCTAAGGATTTTGTTAAATCCTAGAAGTAAATTAAATCTAATCTCTCTGAAATTTTTTTGTTTAATCGAAAGTTAAATTTAATCCTACTTTCTTATCAATTAATCCATGGATTAATTTTTGCTCAACAAAACAAATTGTTTCTCTGGATTTCTTGATAAAATACTTAGGATTTCATCTAATATCACTAAATATTTATAAGATGTATTTAAAGTCATTACTGAGAAAATTTTTAGAGAGTGTTTATTCTGAGTTACAACTCCTCCAACGATCATACGTGATAGATAAAGACAGAAAAATTCCACACACAAACACATATTCAACACATTACAAGCAAAAGAACAGCACTTTCTTTTCTTTCTTCTTGTTTGCGCACTCACATAAAATGAATAAATCAATTCCTATTTTTTGCACATTTCTTTCTGCTGCTGCTCCTATTAGTAACATATATACACATAATATGTTTATGAAACACACATGAATCACATATTACTTACAAATAGTAAATTATCTAAAGTGAATTGATAAATGGAATTCTTTTTTGGCATGATATTATCTCTTTCATAAGTGGGGTGAAAATAAGAAAATGATTTTAACCAAATTTATGAATTTTCCACGAAAATGAATAAGAAATAAATATGATAGGGATAATTTATCACCAATGCATTCTGTTCATTTTCACAGCAAAAAACAAAAAAAAAAACAAAATAATTGAAATTCTCAAATTTATGAGATTACACACAAATGTGTCATGTGCACGAAATAAAAGGGCAGCAAGCGGCAATATATTGAGTGTCATGAAATAATTATGTGATGATGCTGTTGCTAAGTATATTTTTTATTCAATGCACATACACAATAAACATCAGGAGTTGAAAGGAGAAAAAAAGATATTTCTCAATCTATTAACTCCATTTGGTTAGAGTGGTCGTATATAAAAGTGAGGAAGTGTGAGAGGAAATTCAATGAAATGAAAATAATTTTCTCATCTTGTTCGAATTGCTGCGGTGTTATCGTCCTTGATGTCATGTGAAGAATGGCGGCATAATGTGAAAATTGATGATCTGAAAATGCTCAATGAAATTGAAATATTAATGAGAAAATAATGAAGAAGTTTTATTATTGTATTTTGGTAGGGATCAGAAAATGTTTAATGTTTAACACCAAAATGCTACAAAAAAATTTTTTTTTTATTAAAAAATTTAGTCGGATTTGATTTTAATCAGCCTTTGTTTTTTCAACAAACATTTTTGGAAATTCGCATCAATTTGAGTCTAGTCCTTGTGATTGATTTTGAGTCTAGTATACTTGACTAAAAATTAGGAAAATAAAATGTTAAAACATTTAGGAAAATTTTTTTGCCGTTTAAATTTAATCGTTAAAGATTTATTTAACCTGTCGAAAATAATCGAAAGTTGAATTAAATCCTTGCTTAAATTTTAAATGAAAAAAATTAATAAAAACATTTTGATAGTTTTAATAGAGTTATAATTCATCAGTATCTACATTAAATATGTAAAACAATATAATTCAAATAATTACATAAATCAAACAAACTAAAATGGAAAGTTTTCATTTTAAAAATGTCAAGAAAAGAACAAAAGATTCAATTTATTTCAGCACAAAAAACATTAAAGAGAAAAAAACTTCACTTCACTCAATCAAAAAATAAAAAAATTTCTTTTAAATAGAAAGATCAAAGTCAAAGAGGCCGCAAATGAGAGTTAATGTATTCACGGTTCATGCACAAATGTACATACAAAACATTAGGCATATGAGAGTGCGAGTGCGAGATCATCTTCCAATCTCGATCATGAACTGTGAAATGAATAAAAAAAATTTTTTTTTCGCTTGATTGAAATTTCAAAAAAAAAAAGACTAGAAAGAGAGAGAATTGTTGGAATGTTTATTTGATAGCTTCGTATGATGTTCATCGTGTGGATTAATAGACAGTATAGTATAGTCTTTTTAATAGACAGATCTTAATTACATGGCAATCATCGAACCTTTTAAATGCTAATTCATTTCGCCTCTTTTACATTTTTTTCACTCTCTTTTCTTGATAAAGTGAAATGAATGAATGAATGAAAATGAGATGATGGGATGATGCTGGTTAATTTAATCGACACTACTAAAGATCTGAACAGAAGCTGCCGCCAAATGATAGTTGAAAAAAGATGAAAGTAATTGAAATTTTTTCTCAAATGTCTTTAAACATCATAATTATGGAGTGTAGAAAAAATTAGAGTACTCAAGGAAAGAGAATATAAATTTTTTTTGAAATTATTAAAACCGTTAATTTAGTAAATATTAAAGGAGTTTAAAAACATTTAAGTTTAGTAATTTTTAAAAACTTATTTAAATTTAAAAAAAAAAACATTAAAAATTTTGATTTGATTGTTAAATTTTTTCTTGAGTTTAAAAAAACTGTTATTTTATGACCAAAACTATGAAGAAAAAACATCACTAAATTCGAAAAAAAATTTTGAAACATTATCTTATCTTCAAAAATTTGTTAATTATTTTTTAACTATCAAGAAACAGTAAAATTTTAACCTGTTTTCCGTAAAACGGTTAAACCAAAATTTAAATTTCCAAAAACCGTTATTTCATGAAAATTTAAGATATAAAAATTGGAAATGAATTTTTGAATTTACAAAAAATGTTGCAAAATGAAAAAAAAATCTTTATTTATCCAATTCTAAAAAACTGTTAAATTTTAAAATTCAAAAAACTTTTGAACTTGAAATAACTTTTTCAAAGTAAATTTCCAACCATTGTTAAACGATAATTTTATTCACCCGCAGCCACATGTAACATTGTAAACATCTCCCTTCTCAGTTTTAAACAAGAAAAAAAATCATTTTTATTATGCATAAGTGATGAAATATTTTTGACATGACGATGATTAATAAATAAAGACCCCGAGTTATAAAGAAAAAAAGAAATACAGTGAGTTAATTTATGAATAAATGAACGCCCGCACATGCGTGTAAATAAATTTAAATTATTGCTACACGACATTTCATTTTTCTCTCTCCCCCATTTGAATTGTATATTTTATTTATTTGACAAATTGTTTACTTCTCTCATAAAAAGCTTTTTTTATTTCAAACAAAAGAATTTGTCAATTTTATAACGCCATATAACGACACACGCATATACACACCATAGACAATGAACATTTGACAATTATACTTTTTCATAATTGATCTAATCATTGAGCGTAACAAATTCATAATTTATATATAAATTTATGCCTTTGTCATGGTGACTTATTTAGTGACAATGCCAATGAAATATGATGTTAATATATTTGAATTAGGTATTAAAATAGGGCGATGAAAGTTTTTTTTTTAATACAAAACCATAACAGAAGTTTTACTTAATGTCCCTTTGCTTTCCACACATTGTTAATGTTTCATACTCATTTATAACAATGCTTTAACTTTCAATGCAATTTTTACAGTTTATAAATCTTGATTTTATTCTATCTTTGTTTCTTATGTCACTTTAGTTATATCTTGATTTATATATATTTTTTTAAAAATCTGGATTTATAAAGTAACTCTAAAAATTTAATATAATGTTGCCAATTGTAGATATGATGATAATTTAAATAAATTTATTATAGATTAATTTAAATTAATGTGTAATTTAATTTATTTTTAAAAAATCAACATGAATTAAATTTGTAGCAAAAGAATTAAGATTCAGGATTTACAAAAATTAATCAGATTTAATTAATTCAAAACTAAGAAATTCAAGAAAAGAAATTAAAAAATTTGGTTTTGCATTTACAATATTATTAAATTACCATTAATTTCACAGCATTTTAAGTCTGATTTTTGATTAATTTAGGAAGAAAAATTTTAATAAAGTAAGATTAAAATATGCATTTTTAATCTAGAGTCCTTGTAAAATTTTAAACCTAGCTTAAAAGATTAAAAAACTTAGATTAAACACTTTTCATTACTTCACAAAATATTTTTAAATTTTAAACAGTAAAAATTTTTGAGACATTGTCACATTGACACTATCTTGATAATAATAATCTTATAAAAACCAATTCAAAACAATGACACATCAGAAAATGCGCTACAAAAAAATGTCTAGTCATCTACATGACAAAACTTTTTATGACCTTAAACAATCTGCAGGGATTTTCTGATACCAATTTATTAACATTAATTCAATGATTTAGGGGCATTTTTTATATGAAAATGTGTGAAATTTCAGATTAATAAATTTATGACCATATCAATTTTTTTGACCGAAAAATAATTTTTTCTGCTCTATGAAATTTCACATTATTTCAATTTTTGCCCTTTTAATAAAAAATTCTTTACTTAATTTGCATAAAAAAGACTACCGTTTGTAGTTGGTATAAAAATTTATTTTTTTACGCTTGGTTTAAAATGAGTGAATGGTCTTAAATAGCTGCCTGGCATTTGCACTTCAAACAAAAGGAAGAGAGCGGTAAAAATATAATGAATAACCGCGGCAAATGTGACTAAACAAGACAAACACAAAAAGAGTAGTCATTAATGCGATTCTGCAATATTTCAACTTTTAATCTCATTAAGACTTGATTTTTGAATTATGGTCTGTGAAGCAGTGAAGACATTTAAGTATGATTAGCATTGCAAGATGTTTTTTCTTCTCTACAGTAGTCAGCAGATCAAATCGTCTTTTTGTGTGAATAATAGGCAATTATGGCTAGTCATTTGTTAAGAGTTTGCAAAAAAATAATGTGGAATTAATGGACACTAAAAAGAATTGTTTGAATCGCACACACAAAAGAGGTGTTTTCGATAATTTTTTATTTCTTTTTTTGCTAAATGTTATTGTTTTGTAGTTTGATTCACATAAGTGAGGTTAATGAGCAAAATTCTTTTTTTCTGGCTTCATTCATTATTGTCTGAGGATTTAAGAAAAACTTTTTAATCATTTTTTAATTGCTACAATTCTTACTTTAAGAAAAGTGTTGAAATGATAATTAGAAGTTTATGCAATAAAATACAACGAGAAAAAGAATTTTTTTATTCTTGCAAGTCAGAAGAAGTTTTTTAAAAGAAATAATCTAATCTATTTTTTTGTAGATCAGGCAATAATTTTTTGGAAGATTTAATAAATCACTGTAGATTAAATTTAATCTGCCGAAATTTTTCAGTTTCCAACTTGTTCTCCAGAAAAAAAATTTACGACTCAAATTGTGATTTTCGAGTTTGCAGTCTTTAGTTTATAGAATATCGCGATAAATATCAGACTTTGGTCAAGTTGTTAGTCCTAAATGTTATTTTTTAAGAATAAAAAAGTTCATGTCATTTATAAAATTTCGTTATAAAATATTTTTTATTGTTTATTTCTTACTTTCTTTCATTCCTCAGTCACTCTTCTTTATATCACAAACAATTTTTCATTTTCCTTCTTCCCTATTTTTTCACACTTTCTTTCATCTTCCCTTTTTAATATAAGTATGTGTGGCAATATTTATGATAGTAGCAAATTTAATAATCATAGATCATCAAAAAAAGAGAGAATGTTCAATAGTGAGTGGTTTGGTAACATCATAAAAAAGAAAGAAAAAAAGTGAGCACAAATATGGTGTATAAATCCATAAATCCTTTTTATACAAATATTAATAAAAAAAGCAGAGTAAGTAAGCGAGATTTACGAGACTATTTCGAGGTTGTTCTGCTTGCTTGCTTGCGAATGTGTGTAAGGAAATAAAGAAAGAAATATTACACATGCAATGGGTGATTATATTCGATGGCAATTGGAAGGAATATTTTATGTATATAACGATAAAAGATAATAAAATTGTACATTATAAGGGCAAGCTATAAAAAATATTTTACCACTATAACAATTTAGTTTGCTTCACATACACATATAAAAGATTTAACTCAATATTTCAAGTTAGATAAAAACGTTTAAATTTTTCCTTCTTATGCTGCTAACATATATAAAATAAAATAAAGGAGGAGAAGATCGTAAGGCGAAATATACTTAATGGTTATTTTTGATAAATGGCATATGAATTGCGATAAATTATTTCTCACTGGCTGAATGGCTGCTGCTGCTGTTGATGCTCATTCTACAACATTATTTCTTTCTTTCTTCTTCTTTTTTTTGGAAAGAATGACTTTACACATGCACTATACACCAAGAGATATAATAATAAATTTCATTCTACTTCTCTTATGTTTGTATATTCGAAAAGACCGACGATGAACATATGAACAATATGAATCAATGAATGAATTTATGATCGTCGAACGGAAGGAAAATATGGCTTTTTTGCACAAACAACATCAGTTTTTTTCGCTTCTTGTTTGCTAATCGATTTATTGATTAGTTTTTTAGAAAGTTAGAATTTAATAAACAAAAATTTTTTGATAAATAAAAAAATTGATATGTGAAAATTTTAGGTTTTTCTAAAAATAAATTTTTTTAAATTAACGGTTTTTCAAAGTTCAAATTTTGAAATTTACCGAATTTTCTTGAAATTCAAATCAAATTTTTAGAAAATTCTCTTAAAAATGTTAGAAAAATTAAAATTCAGTTCGATAAGTTTAAATTCTAAAAATTCGTTAAATAATAAGAAATAAAAAACCTTGGCATATTTTTTTCCTTCTTTTATGTTAAAAATTTATGAATGTCTCGCCAAAAAAGAGGAAAGCCGAAAAAACATGAAAGACAATCAGCAGAAAAGAATTTTTTTTGTAAACAATCGGCTTTTGTTCTCAAACTTGATGCGCCTTTTTTCATTGATGATACCCGGCATAAAAATAAATCAAATTATTGTTGTTGATGCTGCTAGTTCTCGTTTTTAAAAATTTATAAACATTTTCTTGCTAAATTTAAGTTTCTTTTGAATGGAAGCTGATTTCTTTGACTTAAGAAAAATTCTTACTGCAGTAATAATTCATGAAAAAAAAGTAGTCGTACTTAATGTTATGTGAAACTTTTTTCTGCTCCATTAGCACGTTTTTTGGCTCCGGAAATGAAAGATAACAAATTTTTATGTTCCATAATTCGAGGTCAAGATAAATCTCGGCAATTTTTCCCTTCTCAAATGGCATAAATAGGCAGCAGTGTTATTTTGTTTCACCCTATGCAACTAAGATAGTAAAATGAGAACTAAATGGAAATATTTCATTTTGTGTTAAATGGTATAATGAGTTTAAGTGTAATTTATGACAAACAAATGTGCAAACATGTGTACATATGCTTACTATTCGACTTCTATTTCTAAGTAAAAGCAATAATTTACATTTAATTTATTATGACACTTTTTTGGTTCTTCTATTTCAAAAATTTATGAAAGGAAATTGATGGTGCCTTCAAGTGGTGAGACTTTTTTTGTGTGTGATTGTCTATTTGTTTAGCTTATCTTTTTGAATATTTAATTGTTTGTAAATCTTTTATGAGATTTTCTGTTTGAAAAATAAAAGTTTTTTTATGATTTAAGGCCTAAAAATAAATTTTAAAATATTTATTTAAATACGGTTAAAATAAATCTCAATCATAATGTAATAAAAAAAATAAAATTACAATTTTATTTTTGATAATTTCGTACAAAACTTGTTCTTATTTTTTTGTTAAAAAATTTTTAATTCAAACTTAATACGTAGATTTATTTTAATCTGATCCGAAATTTTTGCAAGAATAAAATAAATCTTGTGATTTACTTAAATCCAAATTAGATAATTGAAATTGAAAAATTCTGCAAAATTCATAAAAATTTCAGAAAACATAAAAACATTTAAATTCTTCAAAAACAGCTCAATTTCAAAAATTCCCCTTAATTTTCTTGTTCACATTTTTATTTATCTAAAATATTATATAGACACACATGTAGCAAACGAGCCATTATCATCACGCATTCTAAACAAATTGTGTAATAAGATGCCTGAAAGAGCAATAAAAGAGCACTAAAATAGAGAGACAACAAGAGAGAGACGTAATATGACGAGGCAAGACAAGCATAACGAAACTATTAACAACAATAATAACAATTTAAAATGTCAAATAAAGAAAAAGAGAAGAAAGAAAAAGAAGAAGATGAAAAATATTAATTTACACACTGACAGCGTTAAATGCTTTGGAAGTTATAAATTATCTTGTTATATGCATGACATGACATGTGTGTGAGAAGAAGAATAAGAAAAGATCTTTAAATATCCTTTTTTGAACAAAAGTGGCATTCTTAGGATTGATTTTTCTCTCTTTTAATGAAACGAGAGTAAATTTATGTTTTAGGGACCTCTGCTGAGTGCATTTCTCATCTCCTGTAGTTTTTCTCCCAAACGCATGAAAATAAATTTTAAAAAAGATTTTGAACCACAAAGCTAGATTTCATTAATGAATTTATCATCATCTACAGACGACTTCTTTTTTGATCCAATTATTATAAATTCAAAATTGATAAATCATAATAAAATAACTATATTTCTTTATTTTTTTGGTTTGCTCTTGTCCCGCATATAACTGAAACAAACAAAATATATTTCAATCAAAATTCATAATTTTTTCTTCTCTTTTTTGCTTTCAATTCTCAATTTCATTTAAATGAATATATCAATTTGTTTGATGTCGGAGTTGTTGGAATTTTAACAACTCTTTTTATTCGCATCAACTCACTGAATTGTGAAAATTTTTGAGATTTTATGACTACTTTTTTTATTAAAGCGCATTTGAAGTAAATTTTTGTATATTTTTGAAGAAAAGTGAAAAGATTGTAAATTTTCACATGAAAAAAACTAAAAATTTAAAAATTTTCAACAATTTGGACAAAATGAATTTTTAATTTTAAAAGCTAAATAAAAATTTATATCACAGATCATTGAAAGTATGAAGCTGTCTTGCTTTATTATTTTATCTACATACCATGGCAGATTGTGTCATAAATAATCATTGTCGATTCAATAAATTTTCTTTTTTTTACTCACTCAGTTTTGATTGAGATGAAGTGATAATAAATAATAATAAGAAAAAAAATTCAATTGGAATATTCATGTATGTGATGATATTAAGATTGACTATATATATGAGAGAAAACACAACAGGAGATTGCCCCCTTTTAAAAATAATAATTGACAATATTATTAAATGCGTGCTGTGCGATGATGAAGATGATGACGAGGAGAATGAGGTCAAGTATGTAAATTATGAATGCTTGTTAATAAAGAAAAATCAGTTAAAATGATGACACAATAAAATTTCTTGATTGATTTATTTTTAATATCTTAATTGACGAGTGATGATGAAGGCAGTGATTCGACATTTAATTTATGATGAATATTGTAAATTTTGATTGATAGGAAATTTAAACAAAAAACTTTCTAGACCGGAAATTGTTTTAACTTTTTTCATTTCTCGATCTCATTAAAAAATTCTGTTGAAGTTGAAAATCGATGCTAATTTGTATTTTAATCAGCTGTCATTGCACACAATCGTCTTCCATTCACATTTTCTCTCGTTAATCGACAATTCAATGTCGGCAAAAATCTATCAAATTGCAGATCAGATAAATAAACTTTATAAAAAGAATGAGCGAACGAGAAGATTGACAGATGTCAATTTAAAATGAACAAAATAAATTTTCGACCAAAAACTGATTTTTTTACGTGGATCAAGTTAAATTTCGTCATTATCCATTCATTCTTTCCTCTCTCTGGCTTGATTCAAAAGATTGCCTTTTAAGTAGATTGGGTTGAAGCAAAATCAACTTTTGTAAAGTTAGTGCAAAATTTTTTAGAATCAGTTTACATTTTGGCAACAGGATTAGATTAAATTAGGATCAAAAAATATAGATAGATTTAGATAAATATAAATCACTCGGATTTAATTAAACTAATCAAAATTAAATTAAATCTGTCGCGATTTACAGTTTTACTTGAAAAAAGTCATGCTAACTTCACAGCAAGTCAAAATAAAATATTTATGTGACATCAGTATATAAACCCACCAATGTCTGTTAAATTTCGGACAGTCGTCATCATGAAAAAAGTTTTCATTTTGTATGTCTTGTTAGGTGAATTTATTTCATGATAATCCTTCATTGATCAACGTAATTTATATTTTTCCGCTTGATTAAGCAAAATTGCAAGAAGCAGCAGGCAATCAAGAGTAGAACATAATTAAGATGAAAAATGGTTTTCGATTCTTTTGAAGAAGTTATTAGCCTCAAGCAAAATGATCGTTTGGCGCCTCACATAGAAAAAATATATTTTTATGGGTTGTGCAAACCACCAATTTTTGGGTCTACTGTTAATAAATGCTTTAAAGTCACAACATATCATTATATATCATTAAAAAAATCATCTTTCTAGGAGGAATTTTTAAAAGATTTTTTTCATCAAAGTCCAACAAAGACTGAAAGAAAAAAATTTAAATTTGTTTGCTCATTATTCCAAATGCATTGAATTGAATTTTTTACCGATGTCAATGTAGAGTGATATCAAGGTTCAAACAAAAAAATTCGATATTTCTGTGTTGTCGCTCAAGCAAGCACAAGTACAAAAAAGCCTCCGGCAGCAATCACTCGTTAGGCCATCAAATCAAACAAAACAAGTCGACACAAAGACGAAAGCAAAGGCTGTATAATGACAACAAATATTTTTTTAATCGGCTTATTGTGCTCCAACATTGACATGAGACAAAAGGCAAGAAACTTCTTATATTCAATTCCTTATCTCGAAAATGTCACTCATCCATCTCTCTTTACAATTGATTCGACATATGATGACTATAGACAGACAGTCTTTCATCACTCAATTTTTTTCTGCCGTTGTTATGTTATGTTTGAGCTCTTCCTGCATTCAATTTACGTTTACTTCTCTGTTCTCCTTCAATTCGCGAAAATAAAAAAAAAGTTTGATTTCCATTACAGGATTTGTTTCGATCGTTTTCTGTTTTTTTTTTTGAATTTTGCTACATCAGTTTTAGAAAGTTTATAGTTTAAGTAATCACTTTGTCTTTAAAATAAAGAAAAGCAATTTTAATTAATAAATTTTTTATAGATTTAATTTAAATTGATCGAAAACTTTTTTGAACTTTTTTTTCAAAAAATATTGTTTTTTTAAATCTAGTGGGATTTAAATTAATCTGACCTTAAATTTTGATATGTTGTATTTTAAAATTTAATCACTGACAATTAAGTTTAATCAGACTGAAAAAATTTGCAAATTATTTTGTTTGGAGCTTAAGTTTTTTGATTTAAGTTTCGTGTCTCAAATTAAAAATTGTGACCATATCAAATTTAATTTAGTTAGATTTATAAAATCACCTTTTAAATTTTAACTCAAAAAATTTAAAAATTAAAAAATAAACTTTAATTCAAAAACAGCGCTTTATTGACTTTTAAAGTTTTACATTTTCTTTATGTTCTTCCAATCAGCAATCAATTTCATTCATGTCAGTTCTTTTTATTTATTTGTATTTTATGTTGATGTATGCATCAATGTGTGTGTTTGTCTGCTTGTCTGTTCTAAAACTGATTTTTTTTTGAAATCACATTTTCCATTCTCCAATGTGCAATTCTATTTCCTTTTTCTTGATTTAGGATTAAAAATGAGCTCAAAACTCTAACTTCGCATTCAATTAAAGCCACAACCACTTCATGTCACCTATGTCGAAACTAAATTCATTTTTTTGTAGCTAACAGCGCGGCGACAACACAAAAAACGTCAAAAAATTCATCAATGCAATAATAGAAACAAAATTGGCATCACAGAAGCATTTTTTCAATTAAATATCAGAAGCAGGCAAAAGAGAGCGGAACAGAACAAACAATAAAAATTTTAAACTTTTTCTCTCTTTTTTGAAATTGTTTAGAGCGCAGTTTTCTTTAAATTTTCTGAATGACTAAAAGAATCAAGGTATGAAAATTTTTTCACAACAAAAATTTTTAAAATGTCAATAATCAAAAATGTAAACAATATAAAAATTAAAAATTTTAAAAAGTAAACAAAAAAATCTTAATTTCAATTTCTTTATATGAAAAAATTTTGAAATTTTAAATTTTTGAAATCCCTTGAAAAGTAGAATGAAAATTTCTAAAAGCGATAAATCAACAACAGCAACAGCAGTGGCGGTATTGAAAGAGCAAAAATTGTCAATAAATAAAAAGTATTGGGATTTTTTTAGAAAGGAAGAGAATTGTCTCTGTTTTGTAGAAAGACAAGCAATTTATTGAAAACACAATTCTATGATGTGAGCTGCAGAAAATAAAAAAAGAACGAAAAAAGTTTTCTTTAAGAGTGCAGATCGAGAGCAAAAGCGGTGTTTAGCATTGTCTTGCAATTCAACATGTTGATGGATTGTCAATAGAATTAATGATTGCAATTCTCTTATTTCTACAGAAATGTAGAATTGATTGGCGAGGAAAATGAAGATTGTGATATTGTGATTGATTTATTTATATGGCAGCGAGAGCGAGAGAGAGAAAAGGTAAAGGAAAGGAAATGACAAAGATCTTGATTGAAAGAGGAATTTAAATTAGTTGACTTTTTATAAGGGAAGAAAAAATTTTTACAACAGTTTGTCAAATGATATATATAAATTTAACAATTAAAAATTATTAATCTTCGAATAAAATCAAGGATTTGAGGATTAATCAAAGTATGATTCAGAATTAATCAATAACGATAATATTAAATCTCATTAATCAAGTTAAATCGTATCCTAATTTTTTAAATAAAAATTTGGAGGTTTTTTAGGAGAACACTTTTTTATTTAATACAGTCATTGCAAATTTTTTTAATACATAAAGTACATTATACAAAAAATCTAGGTTTTCATATTTAGAAAATCTTTTGTCTTAAAATATTCACTGTAGATCTAACTAAATCTGTGCCAATTTAAATAAATCAAAGTTCTGATGGATTAAATTTAATCTTTAGAAATTTATTGTATTATATTATGTTGTTAAGTATTTATGCGCTTTAAAAATTTATCGTTTTGTATTTTTCCATTTTTATTTTGATTGAAGTTAATGAATTTCATAAACATTTATAGACATTTCTTGATGAACATGATCAACTTTAATTTTCTTTCTAGATAAATTGAATTATTAAATTGCAATATTGAGTTGAATTGATTGTTTCATTTTAAGACATAAAAAAGTCAATGAAAAAATATTTCTTTCATACTTGTCAGATTTCAATATTAAGAACAACAAGCTGTTATCATAAAAATCAATGTTTTGTAGTTCAAAAAGATTTAAGTCGATTATAAAGTAGATCAAGCTCCCATAAAAATCAAATTGTAATAAATCACAACCAAAAAGCCTTTCACACTCAAATGAGCTCTCACAAGAGTTAAAAGTTGAATAATTTATTACAAAAACAGCGAAAAGAACGCGATTTCCAAGAGAAAAAAATGTTTTACGACCAAAGAGCACATAAATGCTAATCATAATTCAACCGTCTAAACACTCGCCCAATAAACATTTCAACATGTTCAGCAAAAAGCCCATATATTCATCACTCATGACTTCTTTAACTTTTTTTTTCTTCTTTGATTGATTTATCACATTGACCTCCTTCACTCTCTCTCTACACCACACACACACATAAAAGATTAAAATATATTTAATTGTTTTCAATGCGAACTGTAAAAAAAAAGATAATGATAAAAATGATGATGAAGCTACTTGCTCTAGGCCATAAAAAACTTCGCTTTCGGAAATAAATCTTGAGTATCATGTTTATTTATGACTCATAAAAAATGCTTTATTTAATCTCTGTGAAGTTAGCTAATTTTTACTTTTACCTTAGATTTAAAAAATCTTCCAAAGATTAAATTTAATCGGTAGTGATTTATTTTAATCCAAGGTAAGGTTTGTGTAAATTTCACAAAAGTTTCAACTCACTTGACATTTTTTACTTATTTTATTTCATAACAGTTGCTTAACATTTTTGAAGAAAAGAGGAAAAATAGAAGAAGTTAATTAACTATCATTTCAATCGATGATTTTATGAAGTCACAGCAACATTGCCGCCTGTCTGCAATGATTTATTCATCTATCAATTCTTCATTTCGCGCATTTCAATTGTAATTGGTAGATCCATCAATAGCTTGCTTTTGCAAGTCATACGTAAAAAGAAATGAAATGAAAAGCGACATGACGATAATGATACATTGAGAAGACACGACATGAAAAAACACTGGAAGAAAAAAGCTTTAGAGAAATTATAATAATAAATTTTTATATACAGTCAGACAGACAGACATTTCACAGTCATTTTACTTGATTGTCGACATTTTGACAGTGAAAAGAGAAATAACATTAAATTGACAAGGCAACGGTTATGATCTGACAGTAAACCTTTAATTGATATAGATTGAAATACGGACGCAGCCGTGAGTAATGGTAATGGTATAAAAAATTGGTTGACTTGAAATGACGATACGAGAGAGTTGGACAGAGACGAGGAATTAATACCATGTAATTCCCAATTCAACTTGGGGCTTGTTTAACGGACATTGAAACATTTCTGCTGCTGCTTACAATTGAGTAGCCGATAAAGTAGAAGCCGAGATGTGATATGAATTGAATTGTGATTATTATCGAGAAAGAAAGAAAGAAAAAGGAGAAAGAGACGATGTTGTTGATTGATGTTGCTGATGATGATGAAAAGGAGGCTTTCGACTAATGAGCTACTGGATATGTGTATGTATATTTATATGGGTAGTTATTTATTATTGTTCAATTGTGAGGTCATTAATTAACTGTTTTAAGAGGATTTATTGTGACATTTGTCAGATTGATGAATTTTTATGTTTGCAATTTTCATAATTATTGCAAAATTGGTATGGAATAATTTTTCATGTATTAAGAAAATATTAAAGGATTCTTCAAAAAAAAATACAAAAAATTGGAAAAAATACCATTAAGTTGTAGAATATATTTTGAAACGTTATGATTTTTTTCAAAATTACTATTTAAAAGAAATTCGAAAATTTTTTTAATAGATTTCAATTATTTTTTGTAAATTCCTTTTTAAGTAACTTTACAAAAATTATTTTTAAAAAACAAACGTTACATTGAAAAAAAATTTTTAACGCTCAGTTACTTAAGATTGAGAAATTCTAAATTTTTCCAAAATATGAATTCAAAAATTTTTTTAAATACCAACAAAAATGTTTAAAAATGACCGTTACAAAATAAAACAAGTTGCGTAAGAAAAAATTTAATTTTTAAATTATTCAACCATTAAATTGCTTTGAAACTTGCATGAAGAAGTTAAACATTCAATAAGCAATCTTTTGCTAATTCATATTCATTATTGTTTTAGCAATAAATCTCATCAGTTTCATCTCATTTTAAAAAGTAATATTTTATGCAAGCGTAAGCAAGTTTCATATAAATAAAACGAGTCGAGTATTGCAATAGTAAAAAAAAACAAAACAGAAAGTGGAGAAGAGCGAGAGAAGAAGAGATCAATAAATTACTTATAATATGAGAGAGAGAGGTAATTTATGACGCTAGTAAACAGCATTAAAATTTATAGCTCAGCTAAATGAATTTTCAAAATGAATGATGGGCCTATTGATGTTGATGATCGTTGATGCTGATGGAGGGCATGCACTGAGCATGAATTACAATTGCAATTTAAAGTGAAGAAAGAAAATTTATTGCCATAACTCATGATTGATATGATATTAAATCAAAAAAAAATTACAACTTTTTTCCTTTCGCAATTAAAGCAACCTCATGCATATACACACGCTTATTGTTTATATGATAGTTGAACATCAAACGAGATTGAAATGAGAGCATTGATTGAAACTAATGGATAGATTGATTGAATGATTGAAATTCACTTTTTTTGTTATTATTGTCTATGTGATGATTTTTCAATTGAAATGAATTTTTTAAAATAACGGTTGAAATAAAGTTTAAATTTTTATTTTAAACAAAATTTTCATTTTTTTCAAATATTTAAATTTTTTTAGGATTTTTGTTACGAAATGCCAAAATTTTTATTGTATTTTAAATTTTAATAAACTTTTTAAAAATAACGGTCAAAAATATTTAAAATTCTTATTAAAAACTGATTTTGTGTCTCTTTCTTATAAAATTATATAAAATTTTTTCTGTGATCTTTGAGACAAATTTTTTAGAAGAAAATTTAAAATTTCTACTTTTTATCAAATTTAACGTTTGAAATTTTTAAATTTTTTACGAAGTCAACTTCAAATTTTTCAAAAATTATATATTTTTAAAATGATTAATGATTGATTTCTGTTAAATATCAACCTAAATAAAATTAATTTAAAAATTGTCAACCTTTATCCTTACCAATAAATAATGTCCAAATAATGAGAAAAGACATAACAATCAAAAAGTTTTCAAAAAAATGAAATAATTATCACCCAAAATGAAAAATGATGCAGCAAATTTGAACAACACAAATCTACACAAAACAAAACAACACAGGAGAGAAAAAAAACTATAAATTATTTTTACCCAAAAAAAAAAATAAAGAAAGGAAATCTATATAACAAATACATTTACAGTCGAATGAGAGTAAAAATATTGAACATAAATTTTATTTTTATCGCTTTTTACCTTTGGTCTCCAACATTCATTCTTTTTCTACCGACTGCCTTTTATTATATTTTTTCTCTCGTCTCTACATCGATGGTTTTTCGCATGAACTAAGGAAAGGGGGCGATCATAAATTTCATAGAAAATAATATTGCGCCATAAATTATCGTATGGTTTTGTTGTGAAAAAACATATAGCAATTAATAGGGACAATATGTGTCATAGAATTGAATGAGAGAGCACTGTGAAGCCCTCCACATGTGTGTGCATGTTACACATACATTTTTTCTTAAAAAAGGGATTTAGAACATTTTTAGTTTCGTTGTTAAGCGATTAAACGATTAGTTTCAATATGTTTATGGTCTCTCTCATTATTAGTAAGTTATTGCATTCTAACGAGAGTAAGAGTCATAAAACGCCATTCTTGGTTCTTTTTATATTCAATTAATATGATTTTTATGGCAATGTTGTTTAGTTGGATAAATTATGATTGTTTGAAAAGGTTTATCTCTAGGGAAATTATATATAATGTTGAAAATCAATTTGTTTGTGAAGAATACACTGTTTTTTATATTCGTTGTTTTTTCAATAGATTTAATAAATCAGTGCGAATTTAATCAAATCGACAGTTTTAATTTTATCAATAAATCCATTTTGATTAAAATTTAAAAGTAACGATTTAAATATGTCGATTTGATTTAATCCTACGATTAAAATGTTGAATTTGCTCAAATCTTTTTCATGTTAAATTTTTTTGAATAAACATTTTTCTAAAAAAATTCATAAAAATTTGTAAAATTAATTCAAACAGTTTAATTTTAAATCCTCTATATTTTTGCAAAACTGTTGCACTCACTTCAAAGTATTCAAACCAATTTCTAAAACTGATAAAATAAGTAATTTGCAGCTTTCAAAAAATAACATTAGTTTATTTGTAAGCTTGAAAATCCTATTGTAATAAATTCCCTTTTATGGATGAACGACAGAGAGAGAAAAGTAACAAAGTATCACAAAGACTTTAAAAATTGAATAGAATCAAATGTAAATAAATAATAAATGGGATTTTGTTGTTCAAAGAGCAGAAAAAGAGAAAATTTGTTATAGAGACTGCTTGTTGAGTGAAATATTGACAATTTCACAATATATGAACCGACACTTAATGTCTTTTAACAAGAATATGACCAAACAATTGCTCAGCAAAAAATACAAATAGAATAGGGAAAATTTCAGGTAGAATAAAATAAAAATTTCTAAAAGATTGTGTGCAATAAATAAAGTAAGTAGTCACAGGATATCGGCAAAAAACAACTAAATCAATTGATGATGAGTTATTGTGTGTTTATGCCATTCTCCTGTCGAAGCGTAAGACAGAAAAGTTAATTTATTGCCCTTCATCTATTATTCTATTATTCGGACATTTTTGTGACTTTTTCTAGTTAAATGAGTCATGTGTGTGGCAGATATGTAACATTATTTAAGGAAATCGTTCTTGAATTTGGTTTTACAACTATCATGACAAAAACTACACAACTAAGGTAGAAATTTTTAAAAATTCGTTCTCATAATTTCTCGATCATAAATTTGAAACTTCATCAACTAAACTATAAAAAACTTGTTTGCATTTCGTGAGTGTTGATTGAAAGAAGATTTAATTTTCACATCATTTTATTCAACTAATAAACATCATCTCATCAAGTGTCTGCTGCTGCTGAAAAAAATGTGTGTGCGAAGGAAAGAAAACATTAGTTGAAGATTGAAAGATCAAAGAGAAAAAAAATTTCCTGGAAGCGACAGTTAAAACAGCTAAGCGAGAGAAGAATAAAAAGAAATTGAAATTGATATTTTTTCATCATCATTTCAAGTGAGTTCTATATGTGTGAATGTATGTATGTTTACCGAGACATGCCTCACAATATCATCATCATCATCATCAAAAGTGAAAGAGCTGTGTTGTATGTTTATATTATTATATCACACATTTATATTCACATCCCCATAAATAATGTCAGAATGCCATCACACACAGAGAGCAAACTCATTCATTCATTTATTTATGAAAGATGAAATTTCATATGCACAAAGGAAATGAAGAAAGGAGAGAAAAATTTTTGCCGACACACAAAGAAATGAGAAATGAATTTAATGAGTCGAAAGAATTTCATCATGTGTGACATGGAAAATTTGAAAAATTCAAAGTTTTTTTTATGATTTATTTATAACAGAGTTTGAGAAATTTTTCAATAATTTAATTTTTTTATTTAAAATTGTTAAATTTGTAGGAATTTGTAAGAATTTTACAAAAGAAAAAAGTACAAATTTTATAGATGTTTTGAAAAAATTGTAGAACTAAAAACATTGTAAAATTGTAGAGATATTGTAAGAATTGTAAATTTTTTAC
Source organism: Polypedilum vanderplanki (assembly GCA_018290095.1). NCBI lineage: Eukaryota > Metazoa > Arthropoda > Insecta > Diptera > Chironomidae > Polypedilum > Polypedilum vanderplanki. Next base: position 16,563,505 of record CM031380.1, on the reverse strand, counting down.
AAAATATAATGTAAAATTGTAGAAATTTTACAAAAAATTAAAAAAGAGAATTTGATAAAAATCAACTGTAGAGCAAAAATTTATTCTTCAAATTGTATATTCAATAGACAAAATTTTATTTATCTCAATCTCACAAAGTCTTCAAATTTATAATTCTAGTTCAGAAGTCAAAAAACATTTCCAAGAAAAAAAACAAAACCTCAATTAAATAACCATCAATTGTCTCAATTTCTCTGAAAGACCCACAAAAATTCTTTTCCAAGAACTTTCTCTAATTTCATTCTCATTCATCGCATGTCAGAAAAATAAAATTTAATCAAGAGAAAATCAACTCAACATTCCCAAAAAAATCTTATTCATTAAAATTTTATTCACTGAAATAATTTTTAGTTATGAAAATTTATAGCAATTATTCTCACTTGAATCTAACATAACAGGCAAGAACTAGGAGTCATGAAAAGTTGTGCAAATTAAAATTTAATTTTTCGTTCTGTGAGTTTCACTGAATTTATTGTAGTGTATGTGAATAGCAGCAGCCGGCACAATATCAAATAAAATTTAAACAAAGAAGGCAGTGGAAATTATTCATCATGTGGCGTTGTGAGATGGTTGAAATGATGATGATTACGAGGAGGAGCAAAATGAAATGAATGACTGTGGAAATGTGTTCAAATTAGTTAACTCAATTTGTGAATATGTACAGAGCGACACACAACAGAAGTAGGAATTTTTTCTTTTTCACTTTGATGTCGACTGAGCAATAAATTTTTATTTCTTTCCTACTTCCAAGCTTGTGCTTAAAAAATGTCTAATTTTGTTTTTCATGAATTTAATAAATGACCCCACACAACGACCCTGAATTAATTGTCGACATTTATTTTGCTTACTTCAATGAAAATGGAAAATTTTAATTTTTAATGCAATTGTAGACACAAACAGACATTTTGTAGTAAATATTTAATAAAAAAAATTAATTATTCGGTATTTTCCATTGTGAAATAAAAATAATTTTTTAAATTCAAATTTATTCTTTCAACTTTTGAGGACTAAATTAAATTTTAAGAAAAATTTCTTTGGATTAAATGATAGCGATTTAAATAAATCTAAGAATGTTATAAATACTGTCATAAATTTGAACTAGATTTGTTTCGAAAATCATTAAAAATAAAGAAAAATCTAAATACACAGTATTCAATATAAAATTATTAAAAACGACTCAATTGAATTTTAAAAAAATTTAATTGAAAAATCTTACTTAGGATTAAATTTAAGTCACTGTGGATTTATTTAATCTAGCCTCAAAAAAATTTTGCTGATTTTTCACAAAAAATTTTTTTGATGAGACATCAGTCTGAAAAAGAAGATTAAATTCTTAATTGTCACTGATTTATATTTATTTAAGAAAGCAAAGAAAAATAAAACTTTTCCCATCATCATAAAAAGTTGACAAAAACAAAACATAAATGAAAAAAACTAACTAAAAGAAAAATTAATAAATTTTTCCCTTTTTTGCATTCTTCCGTCCTTCCTGGCAGCAACATCATCTTGGCATACAAACAGCATAAGACAAAGTCATACTTGAACGAAAATATATCTCACTTTCAATATTATTTATGATCGCATTTAATGCCATTCTACATGATATTAAATTAATATAAGAGAGAGAGAAAAAAAAACTTTTTCATACTCCACCATGGTGCACCATTTATAAATTTTTATCTCTCCCTCAGGGATCTCACGGAAAGAATACGAAGCTTTTCTCTAATATTTGTGAAATACACATATCATGGTGTATAATGTTTTTAAACGATTTATCTCTTAATGTGTTCACTCTCTTTCAACTGCAATGTGTTACTTGCTCTATTCATTCTCTCTCTTACTCTGTAAATGCGGCGCAGTAAAAAGCAAAACAAAATTTATTTCTACAATTTCGAAAAAAAAAAGTTTTTTCCTCTTCTCTCACCATCCCTGGTAATAATATAACTTTATGTGTAGTGCTGTCGAGAAAATGATAATAACGACAGCATACTTAACGTTTAACTGCATGAGGTTTACAATTAGGTAATTTATCTCTTCAACTTTATTTTTTTATAACCATATTTTACTTCACTCTTCTTCTGCTCATTCATTTCTTTTTTGCATGCTTTTAAACTTGCTTTTGGCGGTATTTTGTTTTTATTTCTGCAGTTGAAAAAATGCAATGAAATACGAAGAAGAAAATTTTTTTTTATATTGTAGTAGCTAATGTGTGAAAATTTTAGACTTTTTTAGAATTTTTAGCTTTTATATTTAAAAACAAGGAATAATTTCACAATATTTCAAATTATTTAAACATTGCCAATAAAAATTTGAAGAAAAATTATAACAAAAACCTACTACAATAGAAAATGTAAACAATTTGAAATTTTTCACGCATTCAATTTTATAACTAGAATGACAAAAAAGTGTGGAAATTAGGTTCATGTAAATTTGTTATATTTACAAGATTTGATCTCATAAAATCTCTGAAATTAAAAATTGTCTATTGATGTCTAACAAAAATTATTGACAAAATTCCAATTGAAAATACATAAAATTTTCTAAAGTTAAGTAAAAATCACAACCAGTCAACAATGGTCTACTCAAGGATAAAATATGTGTGATCATTGTGTGTATGTAACTCTTCTTTTATATCATCCATACACTGCGGCTATACATAACAGCAAAATATAAAAAAATTTTTTAGCCAAAATGAAAACGAGTAAGAGAAAGAAAAAATATTGCGCTCGGCACAAAAAACAATAAATTAAAACAAATTATACGTTTTGCCGACATTCGACTCAGGACATAAATTGCCAATGCGAAAGTTGCAGAGTGAGAGAGAGAAAAAAATATATGACCAGCGTAGGTTAGAGTTATGGCTTGCAATTTTTATCAATACTTATACCATTGGCATTCATATATCTTATTTTTATATGCTTTTCTGCTGCTTGCAATGAAACTAAATGGGTGTCGAGTCTTGACTTGAAAATTGCATGTACTATGAGCAAAGCATGTTTCATCTGCCTCACAACAGCAAATATCATTTAAGATATCGTTTATATGCTCATAAAATAATAAAGATATTGTTGCTGTTGTGTGCATATGAATGGATATAAATTAATTTGTTAAATGCTCTTTCTTTCTCACTCTTTCTTCTTTTCATCTTTATTATTTCTTTTTTGCTTCTTTTGCTGATATTAAAATACCATTGGGTGAATTTATGTTATTAACAGCAACATGCAATTGGGGAGAATATAAGAAGAAAAAAACAATCACTATTAGAAAAATTTCTTAGGCTAAGAAGCTAGAAATTAAATTTTAAGTCGTGAAACAAAATTTTAAAATTATTAACTTTTGTTATAATTGAAATAATGTGAAATTTTAAATCTTCCTTTCGCTTTAAGATTAAACTAAATTCAGAATAAATACATTTTAATCTAAGCAAGATTAATTAAAATCTAAATTATTTTTTGAAGAAAATACATTATGTAAATTTCAATCCTAGATTTCTGCATACAAACAAAAAAATTATTTTTCATTCTTTCTTACTCTTTAACTCTCCCTAAGTGCAATGTTGTAAGATGATTGTTAATGGCGCGACGCGAGGATGCGGAAAGAGCGAAAAATGAAAGGAAAATTTATGGTTTCGTTATACGTTTAATTGCTGAGTTATGCTTTCTTCCTTATTCTATTTTCACTCTATACTATTATAGTGCAAGGAGCAACATTCTTAAGTGTTAGTGGTAAGAGAAGAAAAGTTGCTCGTTTAAAATTCAGAATAGAAGCAGTAAATTATAAAAGAGAAATTTAAATTTTTGCATAAATTATTTTTGAATCTTCAAGTACTTTTTACTTGTATGAATGAGAATTTCATCACATGACATTAAAATCTGATAAATTTGACAAAAATTTGCAACTCATGATTTAATGAAAAAAATTGCATTAAATTCTTTCACTTGAATTATTTTTCATTTTCTTATTCTTGCAAATTCATTTAGACTTTTAAGGAAAATGATTTGTGTGAAGTTAGAAATATAGTTCGCTAAAAAGAGCAATTTTTTAGGAGTTTTTTTTTGAATCAAGATTGATATAACTGTATTGATTAATTTTTAATTAATATTTACTTTTAATTGATACGATTTAATTTTAATCGTAAGATAAAATTTAATCCAAAGAAAAACTACGAAAAAAAAAATTTTAATACACTTCAAAACTTTCTAAATTAGCTTACTAAAGCGAATCTTTTTAAATTAGTTTGAAATCAAATTTTTAAATCAAACACCTGATTGGTAAACTTTCAAACATTTTGATTAATTTAAAGCTAGGTAATGCTTTTAATCCGTAGTGATTATACTTTAATTCAGATTAAATTTAAACTTGGCTTTTATTCTAATCATTAAGACTTTCCATTAAAAAGAAGTCATGCTAACTTCAGAGAATTCTTTTTAAAAGGCACATTTATATCCATGAGAATGAAATTAATATTTTCCAGATGACTAAAAAGCCATTTCGGCTAGATTTTTTATTGCAGTTTCATCCATTTAAATTTAAAATAGAACTTTGTTATTTATGTGCAAGTCTTTTTCTATGAACTAATGTGATTTAATGTTTATGAATGACTTGACAAAATCAATAGAGATGCAAATTCTTTTTACTCTTCTTAAGTACTTCAATCCCCTTCCTTTTCTTGTCACTTCAAAGACACCTCGCTTTGAAAAATTTCATAAATCACCTTTTTTTCTTTCCCTTTAATCTTTTTATTTATTTTACATGCAAAGAGAGCTCAGCAGTGGCAAAAAATAAAAGTGAATATGACAGGGAGAAAAGGATCATACGTTTTTTTTCCTATAAATGTTTAACAAATTATCTTTGTGTATGCCTCATAAATAATGAAAGAAAGAAATTTTTAAAGTGAAAGGAGAGAAGGGTAGTATGTGGCATCATCATCATCCATAAATCTTTCACCATTCATCACAGAAAGGTAAATGTAAGTCTCGTCCAAATTTTCTGAAGGTGACTTGCAAGAAAAATTTTTGAAGAAAGTTCATGAAAAAGTCAAATAAACAATGAATTTTTATTGTGGATGAAAAGTAAAGTTTTTATTTTTATAAATTTTTTAGGACATTTTGTTTAAAAAATCAAATTTGTACGAAATTTTATTTAAATAAATTTGAATTTTACAAATTTTCAAATGATTTGTTGTAATAAAAAATTTTTATTTTTAAAACAAAATAAAATCAGTTTTTTCGAAGAGATTTAATTTCTCAATTTTGCCAATTTTGATAAATTTATAACATTTTTCTTTAACTGATTTTTTGTAGTTTTTACCACAGCCAGTATTTTACATACGTCGGATGATCTTAAATTAAATGAAATTTTTTTAAAATTAAAACTGCGAAAATTGTCTTATTTAAGCAATGAGTGTGAACTCTAGCTAAACATCAAAAATCTACTCTTTTTTACTCAAATATCTTAATATTTTTCTAGTTCTAAAATTTTTTTTCTCTGTGTAATTTAATAAAAGACAAAAGACCAATTTATTTCAATTGAGAATTTCTCCATATTGTTTATTTGAATTGCCATAAAAACAATTTCAAGTGTCATGTTAATAAAAGAAAGTAAAAATAATCTAATACATTAAATGAGTACAGGAAGAGGGAAAATTATAGTTTTGGTCATAGTTAATGTTTGTTTTTTGATAGTCAAAATTCTATCATGATTGATTTTATCACGATTTACTTTATTTAATCAATCGGTTTTTTTCAATTACTGTGATTTTCCCTTTTCTTATTGAATTTTCATAAAAGGATAAAATAGAACGTGTTTTTTGAACAGAAATTATTCAAGTGATTAGAGTAACAAGAAAATGACATTTTTATTTGTTTACATTTTGATATAACTAAAAGAATATTTTTAGATTTTTTACGTTACGTTTATGTAAAGACGCAAACGTAGAAATTTCTATTAACAACAATCAATTATAAAACTTCTTCAAATCCAACAGGACTTCATACTTATTTCAGTCAAATATTTACAAATCATTTAGAAAAAAGTAAGCTGCAGGTTTCAATTTCAGTCAAAAAGTTTTGATTGCACATCAAATAAAAGAAGAAGAAGAAAAATCAACAAAATAGATTTTTAAGAATTTTATTTGCTCTCATGTCTGACTATGATCATCATGGGTGGCTTTCACATATTTTTTTTGCCGTGTCATTTCGCTCTCATCGAAAATAAATTTTTTTTCTTAAACTCTCGCGCTCATAAAAAAGTTAACTTCAATGGTGGATTTTTTTCGCTCTAACGCATGCTTTTTATTGGCAGTTACGACAGTGAGCCATCATGGAAATTTTTCCTTTCTCTCTCTGCACAGCTGTTTCTCTCACATTTTCGAAAACTCTCATGAGAGAATTAAAAATTTCTCTCATCCTGTTGCTTCATTTTCGAAATAATTTTTATAAAAATTTCTCTCAAAATATTTTTTGTCCAACTCTCAGTTCGAGACTAGACTTCATACCTGTAAGACGTGAAAAAAATTTTGTCTTCGCGATTTTTAAAAAAGATTTTGTCTGTGGATAAAAAAGAAGAAATTTTTTCTTGTGTGCTGAAATTCTCACACGAATGAAAAAAAAAGTGGATTTGCATATCAATCAAAAATAAAAAGAACACAGTGAAAAAAATAATTTTGAAGTTTCTTTCACTTTTTTGGGATTAACGAGAAAGAAAGAAATTAGTGAAAATCAATTCAATTATAATCACAAATGGTTGTGCTTGAAGGAGCAAACGCAACAATACCAATGCTCACTATAGGAAATAATCAATATTTACAGCCTGACTACATGTCACCAGGCAATCCTGCTGTGGTAAGCTTCGAATTGCCAACAACAATTTTTTTCCTACTTCTAATGGCTTTGAGGATTTTTTTAAAGAAAGAGAAAAAGTGTGGAATAAAAAATAAAAGAAATCAGAAAAAAGCTAATAAACACAACGGGAGATTTTATTTGAGTGAATTTTTTATTAGCATAGATATTTTATTGCCAAGTATTGAAAAAAGGTGAAAATGGATTTAGAACGAGAAAATTATTGTGTGAAATTAAATTAAAATTGTGTAAGGATTTATAATAAATCTATGGATTAATTTATTAAATCGGATCAAAACTAAACTGAAAGGATTAAAATTGTGAAAAACAAAAATAAATTGAAAAAAACACTGTGATGTCAGAAAAAAATTGATTAAAAAAATTGCAAAGAAAAACAACAAAATGTTGTTTTGATGATAAAATGTGAAATTAATTTTGTTTTGTGAGATGAAAAAATAAAATTCCTGACAAAGTAAATATTTTTCAAAAAAAATCATTTTATTATAAAAAAATGAATTAAAATTGAAATATGAAAACAGTGCATGTCACTTACAGTGATTTATGTTTAAATGAAAATTTTAATCACAGGTCAACTGAATTTTTTAAAAAAATTCTTTCTCTGAATAGTTTCAAAATTTATTTTGTGTATCGGAATTGAAACATATCCTCAGTTAAAATATTTTATGCAGTGATGGTTTTTTAATTCAGAACTTTTCTCAATTTTTAAAAAATATTGTCTTGTTTCATAAAATTGAATTTTAAAAATTTATCATAAATTTTTTTGCAAACTGGTGAAAAAACCAATTTTGTCATTGACTCAAAATTTTTTGACTTGAGTTTTTGTTGAAAAATTTATCAAAAATTTCAAACTTCGTAACTGACATGCTATGACAGCTTTTATATTCCTAAAACATTTCTGAAAGTATATAAAATATAAATTTTTTTAAATGATAATTTTGAGAAGTCTTTTTAATTTAAAGACCTGAAACTTTACATTGTGAACTTTTCCAAACTTATGATTAAAATTCAAGCGATTAAAGCAAAATAAAAACCTGATACTGAATTTTAAAGTTCGAAATCATTTTCAACTAGCTAAAAATCAACTAAATTAACCGATTAATTTTTGACCAACTAAACTTAATTTATAAAAAAAAATTGAAAAAAAAATTAACAATAAAAAATTACCGAATTGTGCAAAAAAATACTCATCTTTTATCTATAAAATAAATAAAGTGAAAGATAAACAAACAAATAATTGACCCTGTTCTAATTCACGTGTTCAATACAAAGAAAAATGATTTGTTTGATAAATTTCAAAAATTAATTGGAAAAAGTACAAAAAAAGAAAGAAAGCTATAAATGGAATTTTTCTACATCACAAAATAAACTGGAATTATCAACAAATAAAACAAAGTATTTATCGGAATTTTCTTGTTAAAACCTACACAAAATTGCTCTAGCTTGTGTTAAACGAAAAAAAATTATTGATAAATCAATGTGGAAATTTTTGTGTGCCAACATTTGTGAAAATAACGCGATTATTTGTGACAAAAAAATTTCAAAATAATTTTTAAATAAATTTTTCTAAGAAAAAGAAGAAATTTGTGCTAATAAACCCAACTCGAAGAAAAATTCTTTTTTTCTGATAAGCTCTTTCTTTATAAAAAGAAAATTTCCCAACTCAAAGCCGATAGAAAAAAGGGACCGCTAGTACCACCACGAAATGACATTAATAACCTCTTTTTTTTCTTTCTCCCTTCTTCTTACAGTTGGATTCAAAAAAGAGTCCCCTCGCATTATTAGCACAGACGTGCTCACAAATTGGTGCCGATTCAAATAATGTCAATGTCAAGTCCCTCATCACACCGCCAACATCGGCAACAACAGTGACAGCAGCAACAGTAGCGACAAATGAGAAAGGCAAAAAATTGGATAACGCACAAGCAGCATTAACAAAACAACCGACGGCAATACAGCAGCAGCAACAACAACAACAAAAATCGGATAAAATAAATGATTTGGTGTTCAAACCATACGAGGCGAATGTGCTGAGTCGTAAGAGCTTGAATGGTGATGACGCACATCGACCGCTGTCAAAAGCGAGCAGTGTTGATGACAATTTAAGTGATGAGAGTAACAAGTCAATGAAAAAAGAGCTTGCATACAATAATTCACGTGTTTCATCACGCAATAGCAATCGTGAATCGCCTGCTAGTGTTAACAGTAATAATAATAATAATTTAGATCATAAAAATAACAACAATATTGAAAATGATAGTGAAAAAAGTCAAAGTAAATCGCCATCAAGTTTATCACAAAAAGATTCACCAAGATCGAGTTTAGATTTGCTTCAAAGTCAACAACAACAGCAGAAAGATTTGGGACTTTATAAGCCAGGATTTAATCCATTTTATGATCCAACTAATCCTGCATTTCGATCATCATTTACTAGTGCATTGTCACAACATCATGCATCAATGTTAGCTGCAGCTGCTGCTTCTGGCTATCCACCAAATTCATCAAATCCTTATCTCAGTTATGCACGTATAAAGACACCAACTGGTAGTGAAGCTTTAGTGCCAGTATGCAAAGATCCATACTGCACTGGCTGTCAATATTCGGCACATAATCAACAAATGCTAATGGGTGTTCCATGTCCAGCTGGTTGTCAACAATGTGAACAACAGAAATATGGTCTTGCTATGGCAATGTCATCATTACCTCCAAATCATCCATTTGCACAAATGTCAAAGCCTTTTGCATGCAATTGGTTACTACATGATGGCTATTGCGGTCGTCGCTTTTCAACGACTGACGAATTGATACAGCACATGAAAACGCATTCACCAAATTTATCAGATCCGGCCACAGCTGCGAGTATACTTGCAGCACAACAATCAGCTGCTGCATTAATGCCACCGCTATTTTTCCCACCACGCACTGCTTATCCACCGAGTACCTCACCACTTAGTCCATTGTCAGCATCACGGTATCATCCTTATGCTAAACCAGGCACACTGCCACCTTCAGCTGCTGCTGCTGCTGCTAGTGCTTATAGTTCATTTAATCCTGCATTATCTGCTTATTATCCACCTTATTCATGGATGACACCATCACAAAGACTTGGTGCTGCTGCAGCTGCTGCTCATCCATAATTCAATAATAATAACAATGACGATGATGAGAAGAAAATAAATTAATTACTGTGATATAATTAAGCATAAAATGAGAGAGATTTTAGCCCAAAAAATAATAACAAAATGACAGAATTTATTTCTACGTTTATCATCGCTTTGTGTTTTATCTCTCTAAAAAATGTTTTGTCTTACTCATGGATATATAAATGAATACATCACACTTACACTTTTTATTTGTAAAAAAACAAAATAAAAAATGAGAAAAAATTAATTTAAAAAATGAACAATTGAGAGATTAGTAGTAACAACAAAAATGGTTAGAGAGTGGAAGTTTTTTGTGAGAAAAAGGAGAATGGAGATTAAGAAAGAATTAAAAAATATAGAAAGATTTGGATATTTATCATTAAGAAAAATAAAAAAGAGAAAGGAATTTCTTGTGGCTAAATTAATTGAATTTTTTATTTCTATAGAAATTTTTTCAGAATTTTTAATTTGACCTCTGCTGAAGTTTTTTTTTCAGTTAAATTAAATTTAATAAATATTTGAGCCAGATTAAACAAATCTGCAATAGTTTTTGATATGATTCAGTTTAATTGTTGAAGATTTATTACTAACAGTTTAAATAAATTAGTAATGATTTGTTAAATAGAAAATTACAAAGAAACTTATTTTGTCCGATTTCTGACATTCACTAAATTTTTCAGTGAAATAAAATTTAATCGATAGTTTCAAGGTTCAGATTAAATTATTTAATCTGATTTAAAATTTGCGAAGAATAAATTAATCGCTCGGATTAAATTAGATGAAATTAATTTGTATGTTAGAATGGATTTAATTAATCCAATTCAATTCTTTACCTTTTTTGAATTGGAGATTTCGGTCATATTAATCAAACTAATAAACTTCACAATAACTTTACAGAAGTCTAACACTGTTAAATTTTTAACACCAAAAATAATCCAATATAAAAAAAGAAGAAAAGTTCTTCTTTGACTTAAACGATGTCAAAACGTGATCTTTCATATATAGCGTGATAAACTTCTTCTTCTTTTCTTTTCTTTCTCTTTCTTTTCTCCTTTTTTATTCACAATGTTATTTTCTGTGTTGTAAAGACATAAATCATCCTTAAAAGTTTAATTTGAAAATGAAACATGTTATGATTTATTTCGTGTAATAAATAATCTTGGAGATTTAGTATATTAAAAAAAGAGCATTTCCCTTGTGTGTTATTTATTAGTCAGCAGTCGGCAGTCGACCCGATTCATTTCTTCTTCTTTTCGCTTGCGCTTGCATTGTTACAATTTTTTATATATATTTTTTATTTCAGAATGTGTGTTAAACTGGAAGGAAGGATGTGTGAAAAAATAGACTCGAGTAGCCCAATTTGATGCGCAATAATTGACCTGAATTGAATTATTACATGCCGCGTAGACAGACAACCTAGCATGAGCATAATTTATCTTTCTGGCATATACATGTGTAATTTATTTATGTTCGCTCTCTTCTCATCGATTCATTTCCGTTTTATGTTCATTTTCACACGATGAATTTAATTTGAATAATGAGAATGAGCAACCGACTGATGACTCTATGTGTGTGTTCGTTCAATGCTCTCTATTTGCACATATGAATTAGAGCGTGGATTAAATAATTGGCTCATTTTCATTTCACTTTCTGCTACTTTTGTAACAAAAATTCTAAATTTATTGAAAGATTTTTTTTTTCGTTAAAAATAATGTTTATAAATTTGAAGAAATTTTTATTGTTTATGAATTGACAAGTTGTCATATTTGCTTTTATTTACCAAAAATAAATTTACTCAATAAAAAAATTGTCTGACCATTACAATTAAAATCGATTTTGCAAGAAAGGAAAAGAAAAAAATTCAATTTTTCAACACGTTATTTGTACTATAAAATAGAATGAGTTAAAAGCATAAATAATAAATAGAGACAGCAGCACAACATTGAGAAAGGGAGAGACATAGCATAAAATATGATAAATATGTCTTGCGTTTCAATTGAAACTGACAGTTGCTGTAATTTGATTTCACTCACACCAGTCACAATGCAAAAAAAAATTTTTGTTCATTCATAAGTGGAATGTTGGAAGAAACATGCATGCAACGTCATTAGCTGTCTAAAATTGACTGAACAATTTCAATTTCGACCCTTTTATTTCTTAAAGTAACTGACTGATGATGCACGGCATGGCATGGCATATACCTCATATAATATGGCATGTCATGAGTAAGTTGGAAGTAAGTGAGTGATTGAAAGGGGATTAAAGATGAGAAAAAAAGAACAAGACATAAAAGAAGGAATTACATGTTGAACTGTTGATGACTTAAATGAGATTTCTTTTGCGGTTCTTTTTTTTTCAATTACTTACTCTCCTTCGGCAAATTTGATATAGGGCTGATGGCTTGCTTGATTGAAATGTGAATGAAGGGAAAATTATGATATTTATCTCTTCAATTCAATTTCAATTTCATGTCTTTATTTTCACTGCTGTTATTTTTATATTTTTTGATGATTTCTGACAGGTGTGATTATCATGCTTGACAGTTATGAAACTCTTTTTCTTTCTTAAATAAACACAAAATGAAAAAATTGTCAACAATTTGTTGATGCCAAAATGGTACGATGATTTATTATTAGAATTTCAAGATGTTTTTAACGAAAGAATAAATTTATCGAAAGTTTGAAAAATATTTTCGTTAAATTTTGTAAAAAACTTATTTTGTTTTGTAGATTAAATTTAATCTTAATGATTTATTTTTTTAATACAAAAAATTAAATCCACATTATTTTTTACCACTCGAAAATTAACTTAAGAATAATTTTTAATCCATCTTAATTTAATAAATTCATTACGAAATTTTCACAGTTCTATCAATTTCACAAAATTCTCACAAAAATAAAGGCAATTATATAAGAAATTTAAGAATTCTTCCCAGTGCAGCTATCAATCAATCAAAAAACAGAAAGAAGATATCAAAACAAACAAATTTCCATAAAACATTAAATTTCTTCCCCTTCTTTCACTTACTCTCGTGATGATGACACTTGAGCATTTGTGATGAGTATCAAATTCTCATCAACACATCAATAAAATAATTTCATTTTCCTTTTTTTCATTCATCATAAATTAAACAGCAGCAGCATTGAGTGAGAAAGGAAATAAGGTATAAAAATGTCAAAAGGAACATTGAATAAACGGGGAACCTTCATCATCTTTTCTTAATGCCGACACAAACATCTCAACAAAGTAAGGGAAAAACGATATTTTCAATTTGAGCTACTTCTAGTTCTGACCATAATTTACTTTGACATTTTTTGAGGGCTGCGCAACTTTAATGACTTTTTGGAATCTCATGCATCATAAATTTTTATGGTCCGAAAATGTGTCTATACAAAGCGGTAATGATAATGACATTGTTAATGAAAAACATGCGTATAAGTTAAAAATTCTGTGATTTCAAACAAACCGGAACGAGTTGGAATTTATTAACATGTTTTTCTCTGATTGTGTGTGAAGAAGTTTGTCATTGCATGCAAAGCAAAAAAACTTTCTTAGATATTTTGCTGTTAAACATGATTGCAGTAATTTTCCTTATTGTATATTTCTTTTTCTCTATGTGTGGCTTTATTGGCAATTTACATATGTTTTACATTGTCATCACCATATGTGGTTTGTTTTGTCTTCTTGGTTTTTGGACATTTTTTATTTGAATAGAACTAAGAAAGAATTTTTAAAGATTTTCATTTCATACTTATATCTTTATGGAAAAGGTTACTTAGGTGTCAGATTAAATTTTTTTAGCAATAATGAGCAATGTGATGTAACACAAAGCAACGGAAACAAAATGTCACATGGAACAAAAAAATGTCGCGCGGCATTAAAAATGTTGCGCTACAAAAGTTTTTTAATGACTTTAAAAATGAATAACTAAATACGATGATGAAAATGATAATTTTTATTAAATAAATGGAGTAACTTACATTTTTAGATAAATAACTTCAAATAAATTTCTCACCAAAAGTCAATTTTTCTTTTATACTTAAGCAGTCATCATGCATGCAAGAGTTTATATGCTAATGAATCTCACGCATTAATGCTTTCTTTTATTTCTTATTTTAATCTTTTAATCTCTTCATCATCTAATTATTCTTACAAATTGATTCAAGTCAACACAGCAGACTGAAAAGAAAGAAAAAATGAATGAAATTTGTGAGAGAATTTTATTATGAACCAACCACAAAAAAACTCATCGCATAATTTTGCTCATTTTTACTTTAAAAATTCAATTTTTCTTCTTTCTTGCTTGTTGTCAGTAGTCATTTCTTTTAATATACAACACGATGTCTACCTGTCAAGTCTTTAATGTTCTCTCCTTTCATTCTTCTTCTCTTGCTCTCGCTTGCTTGCTTTTGCAATGCTATAATATTATATACATACATATTGTGCATTAAATAACATCTTAACAACCACAGACATTCACAGTGAAACGAGCAAGCAACGAATGAATTTTCATTGCCGCAAAAAAAAAGAATAAAAAATAAAAATAAAGAAGATTTGTGTGCGCAAAGTATAAATTATAATGTCGTTTTTATGTTCAAACATATTTCACGATCTTGTTCTTTTTCGATTTTTCTTCTTTGCCGAAACAACACAAAGAGAGAAAAATTTCATTCTTAACTGTCATGGACAGACACATTTAACCAGGCACATTGATATGCTTTCAACACTTCAGTAAAATATGTCTTTTTGCAAATAAAGAAATTAATTCATTATTTTTCTTTTTTCTCTGGATTACTCTTAGCTCTATGAAGGTTAAATGTCTCATTAAGAGACTTTCTTATATTTTCAATTTCATTGCCAAAATATCAAAAATTAAATTTTTATAAAGTTAGCCGATTTTTTTAGCGAGCTTTAAATTTAAAACTGAATATAAAATAAATCCTTAGCATTATTTTTAACAAAACCAATCCACAGTGAAATTTTGTTTTTTTTTATAAAGATTTTAGAATTAAAATTTACAAATTAAGAAATTAAAGGATTAGATATTAAAACATTCATATTTGTGGACAATTAATTGAAATATAATTCAGATTAGACTTAATGCTCAGATTTATTTTAAATCCTAACGATATTTTTTTAATCAATACTGATTTAGATTAATCCATATTAAAAATTTCTGCTAACTTTATAAATGTTGCCATAAAAATAAAAAATCAAAAAAAGATTTAACCCACAAAGAGCGACCGAATGAAGTGAAAATAAATTAAATTTTGAACAGCAGTAAAAAAATAAGAAGCCTTGACATGCCATGACAACAACAAACAACAAGCAGAAAAAGAAAAGAATTTTAAAGTGCGGACGTAATAAAGAAAGAGAGAAAAGTGAGATAAAACCCATCACTGTGTGTGTCTCATTCAAGAAAAAAAAAATATTCATTTAGCAGTCACTTTTATTTATGTTTCAACAGGCACCAATTTTAAGAGATTTGAGAAAAGAAACTCGTCAAAATACAATTTATGAGTGCTTCAAAGAAGAAGATTTTTTTCTTTCTTTATCCATGCACGAGAAATAAATTAGTGTTGCTTTTTCAACAGCATGTTAAAGATGAAAGAGAATGTTATTTAACTTGGCAAATGGTGAACATAATGCGATCAAAATCTGAACAGCATGTCTGTCTTGAGATCATTCAGACATTTTTTTCTCTTTAAGACAACAACATTCAAAAAGAAGAAGAGATTATAGCTAAAGTAGGGACGGTATACCATACCTAGATAATTACACATTTCACTTTAAATTAAAGCCGATGATTGATCTGTGGCCGAACGCATCACTCAGTCTAAAAAACTTAGAAAATATCTGCCTGTCTGACAGTTGACGTTAATGATTATTTTGTCAGTCACTTTTTTTTGTGTCTGTTGTTTATTTGTTGAAGTAAGTGATTGAAATGAGGCTTGAAAATAAAAGACTTAACACGACATGCGGTAAGGCGTGTATGAAAATTTTTTCTAAAGAATTTTTTTATTTAAAAAATTTTCTGGCGCCTTCAATGAAATTTTTTTCATTTTTCATTTACATTTTGTCACTTTCAATTTCATATGTATGTGTGTATGTGCAGATCGAAAAAATTGCCTTCAGCCCATCAATCATTCATAAAAAAATATTTCTGTAGTGATAATCTCATCAGTTTTTGTGGCATTAAGGCAAACAAAAATATTAAAGAGAAGGAAAAAAGTATGAGACGAATTTTATTGAAGGAAAGAAATTTTAGAGCGCATTTTTAATTCAAATTTTAATCTTGTTCATGACCTTAAAATCTTGATCTTGATCTTGATCTTAATCTTGAACTTGAAAAAGACAATTATTTCAAAGTGGTCCACCATTCTTGAAAAATTTTAAGACGTTTTGAAAAGTATTTCCTTACATTATCCTTTAATATTTAAGCTACAAAGAGCACTAAAAAATTTTTTGACAAGAAATCTTCAAAATACTACTTAAAATAACACCACATCAGTTAGAGCAGATAATTCCTATTGATGGCATGAGGCATATAAAAAATGTAAAGTAGGTCGACGTATAGCTGTCGAGTTGGCTTGACATGACGACAGGCGAAAAAAAAGAATAGTTGAGAAGGAAAGAGACGAGAATGACACGGGAGGGAACGGATTGAGGGGGGTTTGTCAATCAAATATCAAAAAACAGAACGGCAACAGTAGTGAAATTTGAAAAGAAATAATTTTTTCCACCCGTACATGTTCAGGCAGTTCTGAGGCAAAATGACATGTGAGTGACATATAACACGATTTTAATTGCCCTTCCCAAAACACTCACTTATGTTATGCTGCAATTGTGTATTTTTTTACATAACTCTACTTGAATTATATATATATCACACATGACGTCATGATTACTGAAATTGAAATTGAAAATCACACGTTAAAATGCGAAAGCATAAAAAGGCACATACAATTTTCTACACACTCACATCAAATAAACATATAAAAGCAGCTGTCAGAAAATATAATTGTAAAATTTATTGAATAACAACCGGAGGCCTCACAAGTTTTCGTTCTAGAGCTGGCGGGTGTTGAACATTTTTTTTCCACTTCTTTGAAGTTAGCATAAATTTTTTTGGTCAAAAATTTTCTTAAATAAATCCGTATGGATTTAATTTAAAGAAGTGGGATATAAAATTTACTTGAATTTAACAAATCACTTCAGATTAAAAATTTAAAACAAATTAAGTGGAGATTAAAATAAGGGCGAGTTTAACAAAATTTGAAATTAATCTGGAGTGATTTTTTTAATCCATCGTAAAATCAAATTCGAAAAATTTTGCTAACTTCACACATAAATTCTGTCTCTATAATTTGCGAATGTGTGTGAAGTGTGACATAGCTAATCATAAACGCATTTATATCAATCTCTTCAAAGCAGAAACAAACCAGATTAATCCAAAAATTTTGAGGTTTTTTTTTGCAACGATATCAGCACTCTAGAGTATGAATTGATCGATAATTTCTATGTAATATAAGAGTTTAAAAAATTTTTAGCAAACACAAAATTTGTCATGTGTCAAAAAATAAAAATTGATGCTGAAAAGGGGTGAAAATTTTTCAGATAAAATTGATGAGGATATCTTGAGTGATAAATTGCGAAATTTTATGACAGCAGAAAATTATTTTTTAAAAATGTCATTAATCAAATTTGATTTGGTAAATTTTTCTTGATTTTTATGCTTATTTTTGTTTGGTTGGCAATCAATCAGAATTAATGATTTTAAATTCAAGATGAAAAATTTAGAAATTTTTTATCTTTATTCCATTATTTTACAAAATTGCTTCCTATTTCAATTTTTACTCTTTAATGAGTTCATTTTTACACGATTTAGATTTTAATCATTTTTTTAACATGTCTGCCAATTGAATTTTTTGTGTATTTAATAAATCTCTTAATGACAAATTTCATTCATTCAGTTACAAAATGCGATTTCAGTTATTAGCTTTATTTGTATTGTGCTTAACTTTAGTGGTTTCAGCTGATGTTTTTGTAAGTATTAATTTTCATATTATAAAACAAAAAATATAATTTAACATTCCGATAGAAACCAAAGCCTTATTTTGAACTCATCATGGATCGTTTTGAAACAATTTTTGAAAATAAAAAATATTTTGAATGGAATATCAAAATCAAAAAAATTAATAAAACAACAAGAGGAATTTTTGGATTTGCATACTTTCATGTCCCAATTGGAAATGATATTAAATTTGAAGGAAAAGTTTTGAAGAAACAAGGTGAGGAAATTTTTAATTTTTTATTGTTTAACTGCTCAAAAATTTCAAATTGTTATAAAAATTTTATTTCTGAAATTTAATCTTTAAATTTATTAGGTGGTGAATACAGATATCTTCCATATGGTGTCAAACCTGAGCCAATTTGTGATTTATTTGCTAATGATAAATACATCTATCCAGATATGTCTAAAAATTCAGATATGCCAGCTGATATTAAAAATAATTGTCCAATGCAACCTGTAAGTTATAAAAATTTAAATTTTAGAAGCAAACGCATAAAAAAAAGAAAGATGCACTTTATTATCTGCATACAAATTCAGATACAGAAATATTAGAAATTTCTAATTTCCTGCCTAATTTTTTTTCTCTAATTAGGGAAATTACAGTTTTAATGGTGTTGTATTTCTTTTGGAAAATGTTCCCAAAGTAATTTTACCATCAGGAGACTTTGCTAATGAAGGAATTTATTACAATGCTGAAAATGAAGTCATTGGAATTTATCGCTTTTATGGACAAATCAATAATGTTTAAAATAAAATAGAAACCCAAAAGATTTATCAAAGTTATATGAATTTCAAATTATATTTCTTATGCAGCTAAATTAAATGAAAAAAAATTCTAGTTTAAAAATTTAATAAAAAGAAATTTAAATATTTCACATAAAAAAAAATTCATAAAACCATAAATCATACAAAACTCAACTTAACTAAAAGAACATTAATTCTGCACTCATTACCAATCCAATACAGTGGCATAAATCTCAGCATACAATTCATAAATTATGTGATTGTTATAATAAAATGTAATTTTTTGACAATATGAAATAAAAGGAATAGAGGTAGTAAATTTAAACTCAAGCTAAAAAAGAGGGAGAGAAATGGCAATAAAGTAGAGTAACATGAAACCAACGAAATGGGTTAACAACATAGCAGAGCATATAAATAAATTGTGTAATGCACATTTAACATATATCACACATATATATGAACAATAATAAAAATATACATTTCATAACGAACCATAAATGATGAAATGTCAACATTAACAATTTAGTTTAGCATACATTCAACTGCTAACTGGTTAAATTTATGCGATTTTTATTTTCATACCATACATAAGGGGAGAAAATAAAACGAGTTCTATTTGTGAAGAATTTTTTGACTTATAATATTTTTATGGGACAATGGATTATGATGAGTGAGAGATAGACAGTTGACAGGCAAAAACCGACAAAAAACACAAAAATGATTGATATTTGATCTCTTAACAATAACAACACACCGTGTGTGTGTATGGAAGCTTATTAAATGCCACAATAATAACAACAACAAGAAGAGTAGCATGACATCTAGGTAGGTAGCATTTGACACTAACAAGAGGATTTAAATTTCTTTATTTTCTTTCCATCTTTCCTTCCTTATATTCATCATTTGCTCTCAGTCAGTCATCAGTCTTTGTCATTTTGTAAATTCAATAAAAAATAATTTATATTCTAAAAAAAAATATGACACTATATAAATAACTTTTTGAAATTTAATATTTATTTAGAAAAACTGAAATTTTTAAAATAATGGAATAAAATTTAATGCTTTATGAAATAACAAAATTTTAAATTTAAAAAATAACGTACTTTACAATTTTAAATTCAAGACTTTTTTAAATGAATTTCGGTTAAAAATTTAAAATTTTCTATTTTTAAAAAAATTTTTTTTTGTTTAATTTTGAAAATTCCGTTATTTTTAAATTAAAACTTTTGTTTAAAAAATATACAAAATCACTAAAAAAGTAGAAATAATTTTTAAGACAGTCTAATCCTTGAATAAATTCAAAGATATGTCAGAAACTTGTCTGTTTCTAATCTGATTCGCTCTAAATTCCATTCTGAAAATTACATTTAGAAATTGGCTGCCAATCACATACACAAAATGCATCCATCCATCTCATTTCATTTCATACTCGGCGTCATTATTAAGTCTTTTCATATTCCACACTCTATCTTTATTATTGTCAAAATGTGTTGATTGTTTGATTGAAATCTGAAACCTTTTTTGTGTGCTGTCACTCTAGTGAAGTTCAACCTCAATAAATTTATTCTCTTTCCCTCATTCATCATCATCATCTCATTCATCGTACTGATGAGTGCTCATATTGCAAATGCATTTTCACATGCATTTTGATGAGATAAGACAGACTAAAAAGGGGAGATATAGAGAGACGACATGACAGTTGAAAGGATTTTCTTCTGCATGATTTACTTGAATAATTGATTGTTAAGATTAAAATATATCTTTGCACATTGAAACTCATTGATGAGGAAAATTTTTAATGTGCAAGAAAAGAAAAGATTTTTGGTTGATTAAATTGACAAAAGAATTTTTATGACAATGTTGGCAAAAAAAAGTTTTAATGAGATTTAAACTTATTTCAAATTTTTTAAGCAAATTTGAATTTTTAATTATGAAGGACTAAATACCAAAAATATATTGAAAGAATTTTAAAAATTGATTTTAAAAAATCAGTGAAACAGAGGTTAAATTTAATTTTTTTAAGTATTATAAACATTAGGTTAATTTTAATTCCAGATTAAATATCCAAAGAATAATAAATCGCTAGCTATTAATCCATGGAGTTAATAAATCTTTAGGTTAAATTTAATCGATAACTTAATAAAAATGATTTTGAAACTTTTTTTAAAGACATTTTTAAATTGATTAAAAAAATGTTAAATTTTCACTCTTTACAATGTTTTGCAAATATATCAAGTTCTTCTCAATGAATCCATGAAAAATGTCTTTTTATTGCTTTACTTAACAAAAAAATTATTTCAAATGATTTAAGATCATTTTTTTAACCAGTAATTTAAATGAACAACAACAAAAGAAAGAAACAAATTTTAAAGCGATTAAAAAAGAAGAGCAGTAAAGTAACAATAAAAAATGTCTCAGAATTCATAAAAAGGGAAAAAAAATAAAAAGGAACAAGCTCATTCATTATTCTTTAGTTGTAAGGCAATAACAGCAACAGCAGGAGAAAGATTTACGGTCGATAAGGAAAATTGTCAGTTTTGTCTTTTTTTCTTAAATGTGTGTGAGAGACATATCAGATCTAAGATAAGAAAAAAGATGCATCGGGTAACATGAGAAAATACCAAGTATTCCTGTGAATTTACTCATGCTTACTTAGAGAGAGACATGTCATGTGATTTCAATAGATCTTGAAAAACGAGCTCTACGCCAGAGAGCAAATTTGATGGCTCATTAAACTGTTGGAAAGAAAAGTGGCATTGTCGCTACACATATTCGTATCGTGTTTCGCTGTAAGAGCAGCAATTATCACATTGTCATCAAGTGTATATGCATGTATGCAACTGTGTGTATATTTAACAAATCTTTTTTATTTTCATTATTTGTCTCGACTAATTACAAATGCCATTGCAAAAAGAAAAAAAAGTCTTTAAGTAATTAACACACTTGATGCATTGCTTGCTTACTTTTTAGTGTCTGTTGTTGATGTAAAAAATTAAATGAAGAATATGAAGTGACATTGTTAAAAGAAGTGAAAGATGACATGCATCTTGTAGCACTTGGGGACAGCGATAATTAAATGTTTGCTATAAGAGAAACATTTGACACTTCCTGTTAATAATATTTGCTTAGTCTTCTTTGTATTACTTCAGGTTTTATATTTTTAAAACATGATCAATCTATCTTTATGAGCAAAAAAAAATTTTAAAATTAACGGAAAATTAAAATTTAAAATTAAAAAGTCGTTAAATTATAAATTCTATTAATTCTAAAGCTTTTATTTTCATAAAAAGAGTAAAAGTAAGGTAAAAAATAATAAAATTTAATAACATGCACATGACAGACTAACAACATATATATATTTCTTACAGAGTATTATTTATGATGATTTTGATATCATAAATTTTAGCGGAATGAAAAGCGTGAGTATGAGGAAAGACATGAAATCATTATTAAGCATTTTTTGCTTATATCGTGTATGTATACAAAAAAGTGAATGCTATAAAACCATCAACAATAAACCATCTCATGTGTAGCGCATGAAAAAGCTTTGAGTATAGTAAAATGAAAGAAAAAAATGCCATCCCTTGTCAAGTGATGAGAAGGCTAAATGTTAAATGCATGTAATGTCATAAAAATAACCAGCAAGAGAGAGAAAAAAAGAAAATTGCATTCATGATGATGAAGAAGGAGCATCAGCATCAGAAGAAGAGAGTAGTGAATAAAGTTAAGAGAGAAAAAGAAAATGAGAGTAAAAATGGGGTGAAAAAGTCATAAATTATATTATGAGACAAGCAAATGAAATATATTATGGCTCACAAGCACAAACTTGAGCTTTATGTTTCATATAAACATAAAATATATAAAAAAGAAATATGTTTATTTTATTTCATTTCATTCTTTTCCCCTTCTCTTTATGTTCTCTGCTTCTTCGGGTAATAAATTATATTTTTCCTCCTCTCTTTCACTCGTTGCTGCCATAGAATTTTTTAGTACACTTTTTATTATTGTTATTACTATGATTTATGTCGTTGCCTCGTTCAGAGCTTCTTACCTTCTTTTTTACTTCTTTTTTCTTACCAATGTGTTTTCACTTGTGCCTTTACTTCTGCTACTGTTTCTTATCATATCGTCGTGATATTTCAAAATTGTCTACCTTAATTACCATCAGTAGGCATTCACGTCATTCACTCAACTTGCTTTTTTCGTGAACTGAATGAAGTGATTTATATGCAAATTTAGAAAATGAAATTGCACTTTTTTTAATTCAAATTTAGGATATAAAAGAATGGTTTTATTTAAAAGTTAGCAAATTTGTAGAATTAAATTTTATATCAATATTGATTAAATTTAAAACTGAGATTTATTAGATTTAATCTTGACTTTGAATTGATTTTGATTATAAATAAATCTAAAATTTAAATTAATCTTAACTTAATCCTAAAATTTATAAAAAACTTAAACGTTGATTAAATTTTAATCCAGCCTAAAATTTTAAAAGAAATTCTTCTACTTTACAAAAGTCTTTAATGTTTAATTTTTTTCATAAATAAACAAGATAAATTCTTTGCAATGTTTTTTCGCCCTCTCTCTCTCATACATGATTGTTATTCTGTATGTTTATGTTGTCAGTTTTGTGTTATGAAGTAATTATGTGTCAGATTTGGCTCTCTCAAATGTTTTATGGTTATAAAATTATGTTTCTCTGTTTCTCTTACATATGCTGGTTTACTCGATAAATGAGTTTATGTATGTATTTCAAATTAAATTATAATCAGACATGGCGAATGACAATGCTAATTATGATTCCTTTATTCATGCATGTCTGCTTTAATGCAGGCAACTGAAGAATAAAAATGAGTATATGTGTGCAAATATGAGGGAGAAAAAAAAAGAAAAATTAATGAAATATGATAATTTTTTTGACATTTTTTGCTAAAATTATACTTCCAAAATTCACAACACAAAACTACTACAGCTAAGTTACTTCAATGTTCGTGTAAAATTTGCATTTTTTTGAAATTTATTAAATTTATTACATTGCTTAGGGGCGAAATACAAGTGAGTGAATTTATGAATGATTATTATGAAGTAAATTTTTTTGTTATTAAAATTTCTTACTAAAATTAATGACATTTTTATGACACATTCAAGCTTGTAAATTTCTATTCAACATGACGAGAATGAAGAAAAAAATATTTTTCATTTTCTTGACTTGATAATTGAATGAAATTAAGAAATGACGAGGGAATGAATTTGACAAATTATGCGACATACTTGCATTTTCATTTTGACTAGACGAATTAAGTAAATTTGAAATTAATGAAATTTTTTCTTATGATTTTTGACAAATTGCAAAATGACAGAAACAAGACATAGCAAAATTATTAATGACTTTTAATTATACTCATTCACCAATGGCATATAAATAAAAGATTCTGAAAGGTCTCACACAATTTCATTCATTCATTCACAGTTCATCGATAAATATTTTTCAAAACAGAGGTTGGAAACTTAAAATTTGTACATTTTTAGTTGAATTATTTTTTTAACAATTTTTATTTCAAAACTCTGAAATTAAATGAATAAAAATAAAAAAGAGAGCAACAGCAAAAAAAGTTTATTTTTCTTATTCTTTTCCTTCATCTCTTTATTTCTTTTGACATATTCACAACGATGAAAAATGATCAAACATTTATCAAAAAATAAAAAGAAGAGAAATTGAAGCTGACATATTGATGGGGAAAAGAGAAAAAGAGCACAAAGCGAACAAACATTTTTTTTCTTCATTATTAATGAGTTCTCGGCAGTTACGGAAATTATGAAAAAAATTGCTGCTATTATGAAATGATCAGTTTAATAAAACATTTCACAGTTTATCGCTTTAATCTTCACTTGCCAGCTGTAGTGCTGCACGTGATTTTTTTTCTTCAATTTATAACTTTTTTTTCTTTTCATGTCTTTGTCTCAATTTTGACATCTCATGTCATGGTCCGAAAATTGGTAATTTATAAATTAACATGAATCTCAGCAAGTTTTATAATCGCTCGCACGCGCATTTTATTTGTGAGTTTCATTCATTCATTCACTTTTTTAAATAGAAGCTGTCATGAGTCACTATTTTTATAAACATCACACCATGTAGAAATAAATTTTGCTGTCAAAATAATGAGAAATCGTGATAAAATTTTGATGAAATTTAATTACCTGCTTTCTATTGAACTTGAAATTATTAAAAAAATTATATTTTAATGAAAAATGGATGAATTGATTAATATTTTTTTATGATTATTGTTTAGCGATGTTTATAGTGTCATACATTATAAAACTTTTATTATGTAGGAAAAAAATTATCGTTTAATTTTTAAATTTTGATCTTAAATTTTGAACTTGATCTTAAAATTTAATCTTTGATCTTGAATAATTTTTAACATAAAATTAATCAATTTTTAAAATCTTAAAAACATTTAACTATAGTCTATCATTAATCGAAGTATCCGTTCTTCTGTATAATTGTTTTGAACTCACTTCAAAATAAATTTTTTTTAAATGTTGCTAAAAAACGTTTCATGTTTTGCTTTTCAAAAATTTTATAATTGAGTAATAAAATGCAATAAAAATGTGTTCATAAATTTAAAAGAATTATTGGTCAAGGTTGGGATTTTTTTTTGTTATTCTTTCGACTTTGAATTAATTTCAAATTTATTTCAATTGCTACTAAAAGCTTTCCATTACAAATGAATAAATAAATGACATAAAAGTAGTAAAATGCCATAAAGTGTTGTTTTTCAGTTTAAATAAGCAAATTTGAAATACAAAATGTGTGGAAAGAGAGAAGAAAAAAATTGAATTAGAGGAGGTGACAAATAAGCTGAAAATGACACAACAAATGTGCTGCTATTTACATTAAAACTTAAATCTCGCCATAAATTACACTTTATGGCTGAATTTTCTCTTTCTATTGCAGGCGTACATATAAAGTTTATTTTATGATTATTATTTGTATATCTCACTCTAACATGTCAACACACCAGAGCACTCTGTGCGGAATAAAAAATAATTTTTTCATGTGTCATAAATAAATTTATTTCAAATTAGTATTTAACTTTATTGCCACTGACGACTGTGAAATAGACACACACAAAGCAGCCACAGTAGAGACACATGCATACCGTATACCATGCATATAAATATAACAAATTTTTTTTGTTGCCCACCCGTCGAGTAATTTTTCATGAAAAATAATATACACTCACCGGATAGCGTAAACTTATGTGATGTTAGCATTCATTTTTAAATAACTCTTTTTGTTGAATATTTTTGAATGAATTTAATAAAATTTTGCATATTTGATTAACCAGAAGAAATTTTTTGAAATGTATTTTAAATTTATAACTTAAACTGATTGATTAAATTCACATTAAATATAAGTCAGATTAAATTCACAAATTAACTTGAATCTATAATAAAAATTTGTCAGATCAAATTTAATCTGCAGTGATTAATTACATTCACCTTGATTTTCTTTTTCAAAAAAAATATATTTTACGAATTTCATTAAAAGTTTTTTTCATATTTCATTAAACAAAACTTTGAACATGAAATTTGAAAGGAGTTCAAGCAAAAGTTTTCAATAGCAGAAATTAAAAGGCCTTATTAATTTTAATCTTTCCTAAATTTTCCTAGATTAAATTAAAACTTCACAGAACATTTTTAGAAAATAAAAATTTATTCTGAAAATATTGCTAACTTCACTGAGATAATGAAGCACCATACAGTTACTTACTTACCTCAGCAGAGTAGACATCAGTATTATGTGGCGACAACAATTACTTATTATGACTTTTATGCCTCCTTCAATTCTCTTATAAACATATATAATTGAGTTCTTTCTTGCCCCCGCTTTAATACAAAAGCGATGACACAAAGGAAGTTGTGTATTTTTTGTAAATGTTATGCAGCTCACATGGGAGGAATTTCTTGCTGATATTTTTTATAATGAATTATTTATGAAATGAAAATAAAAAAAAAATTCGAAAGAATCGAAAAATAAAATTAATTTGCACTGCATGAGATTGCTGGATTTCAAAATACAAAAAGACTTAATTGATATGTTTCTGTTTTTACTTTTTAGGGAGGAAGAAAGATTAAATTAATTGATTTTGATTTTGTGTTTAAATGGTCAAAATATATCAATGATAACATCTCTGTTTAGATTTTGATATTTGTATCTTGAAAAAAGCTCAATTATAAAAAAAATTAATTTTGATGCAGACTGGTTTGAAAAGGTTTTAATTGATAATCAAAAATATTTAATTTAAACAAAAGATTAATTTTGGTAACAAGCAATATTTGAATTTGATAATAAAGTAGAAAATGTTTAAAAAATCAAGATTAAAATTTAATAAATATAAGAATTATAAAAAATCTGAAGATTAAATCTTACAATATAGTACAATATTACATACTTTGCATTTTCTATAGTTTTTTTGCTAACTCATTTTACAAATCATTAATATTAAATGTTCTTTTTCTTTAATTTCAATTTGATATTTTTTTCACAATTTTTTTTTATTTTTCAAAGTTCTACATTACAGCGATTGTCAATTTTAAAAAATTATTATTGAAAGTTTTCAATTTATTTTTCTATTTTATAGTACAAGTTTAAGATTACTGCTAATTTTTGGAGATTGCAATTTTTATAATGTTAACTTAAAACTCTTATGTATGATTTTATAATTGATTATATGACAACACATCTATCAGTAGCAATATTATTATGAAATTATATTATTGATAACTGATATAACAATTTTTTAAGGACAAAAAAATGCTAAAAATATAATAAAATTTTTACATCATCAACTATTACAATGTTTGCCAATAATAGAAAAAATTACAAAGAAGTTGACCTTGCTATTTTATTTAATTAAATTTAATAAATTTTGAAAAAACTCTGCTAAAAATAATAATTGATTTAAGAATAAATAAAATTAATCATAAAGAAAAAAAACTTCCATTATAATTTTATTTGACTTTTTATATAAGAACAAATGTTCATATACATAATATTATTATCCTCCAATGTATTGTATAATAAAAAGTAATGATATCGATATAAATAAATTTCACGAGTTGTTGGTGTTCTATCCAGTCGTCCCACCTGTGGTTTCACCTGAGTTCTGTTTTTTTTCTTTTATACAATGTATCGTAAGACGATGACACATTTTTATGATATTTTCATCCCATATTAAGAAATGTAATTGGCAGTTAAACGTGAAGAGAGAGAGAGCAACAGTAAGAAAGCAAGAGGCAATTTCGCATGCATAATATTCTTCGACACTGTCATTCGATTGTTTAACAGCTGGAGAGTGATTTTTATAGAGACAGTGAATATGTTAATATGACATTCATTGAATTTACTGTCCAGTATTCATTTATGCAGTATTCACTGATTGTCACTGATCCGATGATGATGATAATTTTATTGATGCGACAATAAACATTTTTCATTTTGAATTATGTACATGAACATGTAGAAAATTGTTGGCACAGCAGGAAGGTGTGTCACAAACCGAGCGATGATATGAACCTGCTTTTTTTCCAACTACTACTACTTCTTATGATGATAAATTTGTCATTTTTCTCTTTTTATTCCGCTCACTGATTTCTTGTTTGTTTTTTTTTCTTATCTTTCTTTCATGACATTTTACATACTAAACGAGCTTTATTAATTTTTTTTTCTTCATCTTTCAATGATTGGCGCCAAAGCTTTCTCTCGTGCTGCATTTGAGATGTTTTTTTGTTTATTAAGATGTATCAGTTGTTGATGCATCTTCTTTTACTGTCATAAACATGAGAGAGAGTTATTGATTTATCAATAAAAATCCTGCGGTGAAGAGCGATTAATTGAAATCTTGATTATGATGAGCTTTCTAGAGCATTCATTTCTTGAAATAGGAAATCGTTTGTTATCTGTTCTCTAATGATATTTAGGAAATATAAGATGGAAAATTATTAATTGTAATAAAGTTTTTAAATAATAACGGTTTTCTAAAATTTGAATTTTTTTTGTTTTTCTTCAAACGTTTTTTGAATCAATAAACTCGGAGTAAAAATTTCAATGTAAAATTGGTTTTGGATAAGTCAGAAAAGTTATGAACTGTCAAAAAATTTAATATAATTTCTTTCGTTTTGTGTAAAACCATAACAGTTATTTTGAAACTTAAAATTCAAAACAATTTAATATTTCAGAAAAACTTAAAATTTCATAACGGTAAAATTATTTTTAAAATTTAAAAAATTCGTTTTAAATTTTATGGATTATTTTTTATCATTTAATTTTGGACTGTAACTGGTAAGAATCATAAAAATCTTCTAAACTCACAATTTTTAATTTAAAAATATAGAAAATTTTAATTGAAAAAAAATATTTTCATAATTTATTATTGAATCAGTAAAACTCTTTCTTTTTGATAAAATATGGGTTTAAAAAATTTTGAATCCGAAAATTAATGCAAAAATAAATTGCTAAAAAAAGCCTTCTGTGTGTTCTTACGACTTTTATTTTTGGTAACCTCAGACAAAAATATGAGTTCTCATAAAAAATTTAAATTTATTGAATATTTTTCTAGAATGAAAATGAGAAAAAAAAGATTCTTAAGAGGCGATAATGTTCTTTCTTGTCATCATTATTTTTAAACTAACTTCTTCCATTTAACTTTGAAGTAAGAAAAAAGTTTCTTTTTTTAGCTCATTAACAATTATAAATGATGCATCATTTCCATTAAATGACATGAAATTCATTAAAGAAAAGAAAAAAAAAATGATTTGCTGATCACTTTCAAAAAAAATGATTATCATAAAGTCGTAAATTAAATTGAATAGTTGAATATGTGTGGAATAAATAAATAAATATTCCAAGAGAGTGAGAGAGCTTGAGACATAGATAGATTATGTGATTATGTGGTGCTGCACGCTATAGAGTGTTGTTTTTGTAAATGAATTTATCATACTGTCAGTCTATGGCATGTATTTAATATGTTTTATAGCGTATATTTATATCGATAAATAAAGTGTCTAGCTGATGATGACAATAATGATTAAAATATTTTTTCTTCTCATTTTCGCTTGCTTGCTTGTTTGCTTGACATTTTTCATGATAATTATGTTGGTTGTGGTTGAAGAGTGAATTTATATTTTTAATAATGTAATGTTTAAAAGTATAACGATGCTAGTGTTACAAATAATGAAGAGATCTAGAGTTAAAAACAAAATTTGACATAGTAAAAATTTTAAAGTTTTTAATATCGATTTTTGGTATTCGGCATGTAGTAGCTAATTTGGTATTTAAAATTTGACAAAATATCAAATATAAATTCTACAGACACATCTGCTGTTATTTTTGACCTTTCAGTCGATTCTGAATTAACTTTACATTGGGGTTTTATTTTGAGCAAGAATTTTTTATCAGAAAATTTGAGAAATTTCTAGAAATTTATGTGATAATAAAACTTAGAAAATTAATCTATAAATTAATTGATTGATTAATATTAATTTTTATATTGAAAACTGTCAACAAATCGAAAAAAAAGTTCTTTATAATTCAAATAGAATTTATGCAATTTCTCTCAAAAAAACATCAGTTTAAATGTCAAGTCCATAATTCATTTATGATGGCAACAAGCAAGTAAGCAAGTAAGAGTAGTAAGTAAATTGTGTGACATGAAAGTGAGAGAAGGGCATTTATTACCATCCATACATACATACATATCCAAATATATACTGAACTTAGTAACAAACAATGGCAATATGAGAAGAAGAATGGCTTGCCATAATTCAGCATCAAGAGAAGAGTAAGAGCAAAAGCAAGAATATTTATGGCATTTAATAAGCATCATTCTCTCTTTCTCTCTGTTGGTATTATTAAATGGCAAGCACAAGACCATTAATCTGACAGTATACACACAAATACACATAAAAAGAGAAAGAGAGCGACAGCAAGTAAGAAAAGGGATATCATGCAATGCCACACTATTTGTGTGTATATGTGAAAAGGAGCAGCAGCAGTAGCAGTAAAAAGATAATTTATATTTAAAATATATTACACTTAATACTTCATGTCAACATTGTTTAGTTTGCTTCTCTCTCTAACTGCTGCTATCATTTTATATTCTTACATTTTGGGATAATGCCATCTTAACTAACATTTCAACAATTTTCCACTTTTTATGGCATATGTAATACAAACAATTCACATTTATGATCCTGTCATTTTAATACTGACATGAAAATCATTAATTGCTTTTTATTATGCATCGATCAGGGTTGTTGAATTTTTTAATAAAATTTTATATATCATGACGAAAGTGTACAAAATCATTGATAAAATTTTTTTGTCGTTCTAAAACTCAGGAAAAAATATTTTTAAAAAATCTCAATTATTAAAATCCTTACATCGGACTGGTTTGGTATTTTTTTACTTTTTTCAAATTTTTTAAATAACCGTTAAATAAAAATATTTTTATTTCTGCATTTTGAATAAAGATTTGGTCGCAAATCAATAACTACTTATTGAAAAACATATATAAAGTACTATTCCAGTGTGAGTTTATCTTAAAAAAGTAAAAAATGTTGATTAAATACAAATTTGAAAAAATCAGTGATATTAACTGTCAGTGACGTGTTAAAAGCGCATTTTCCCACAACAGATTGGTTTTGTTTCAAAATTCATTGAAATTTTCAAAAAAAAACTTTTTCCTGCCTTTTTGAACCAAGACTGTACAGCCTAAAATATACACCTTTAGGTCGAAATGTCTCAAAAATCACTTCTGACATGTTTTCTCGACGTTTTATGACATTTTAAGACTTTTTGGTGAAAAAAATTATTTAGCAAAGATAAATTTTGATAATTGTTAAAATTCGAATTTGATTCTGTAGAAGAAAATGTTAAAATACATCAAGATTTAAATTTACCTAATATAAAATTTATGAAAAACCTTCAATTCAAATCTTGGGATATAATTAATATTTGTCAATAATGTTGATTTTGTTTTTTTTTTTTCAAATTTCATTTACAAATCATGATTGACTTTGATTGTAAATTAAAATTTTATATTATTTTTCACATTTTTTAATACTCAAAAACAACTAAAGATTCTAAATCATGATCAACTACTAGATTATGAAATAAATTTAAATTAAATTGAATTTATCAGCTCAATCTTTACAAAATCAAAAATTTTGACCAATTGTGTTTTTATTAGGAAATAGTTGATAAATAAATTTCAATGACAATCAATCAAATTCAAAATACCTGAAAAATTCAAATAAATAATTTTAAAATTTAAGCAAATTTTATTAAAATTTTAAATTTTGTATAAGTGCCATGGAAACAAGACATTTTTTACAAGATTGTATCATTTAGCATTGTGATTTTAACAAAGTCACATGTCAATATGAAGGCGGATAATGTTGAATTTCAATTTCGCCGCAAGTGTTTTATTTTTACAAAATCAGCAGTGGCAGTAGAGAGAAAATATAGATTGTATTTTGGGATTATAGAGATGTTGTATGTAATATCCAAGTAATTTTCTTCATGTCCAATTTGTGTCAGTCGCAGCAAGAGAGCGAGATATTGCTTATAAATTGCGCTACAAATTGTACTCTACTATGTTATTCTGCTATGTGTGTGTGAGTGTAGACATCTGAAAAGGCGTTTGGCATTTTTTCTCTCTCTCTTTTCATTTTTATTCTTTCATGTTGTGTGTTTTTTGATTTTTATTAATAATCTGCAGACGTGTATATTGCCACGACATTGTGTGTATATCAAGGCTTATATACACGTCATGTTAAATGACTCGGGTGCCGGCATACACCCGACATATCAATTTGAGATCAAAATTAATTGTTTTGACACATGTTTTGCTGGGGCCTCGCTCACTTCTCATTCACTTGTACTTATTTGTTGTTGTTTTTGTTGGTTGAATAAGAACTCTCATTCTGTATTGCTGTGTTGTTGTTATATATGTTTATTGCTTGGCATGTTATCGATTTCTGTCGTTTACAAACTTTTGGCTCGTTTTTAATGACACATTTGACAATTGAGATAGGTGTCGGCAGAGATGGATAAGGGGCGGTTAGTTAGCCTGTTGTAGAACCAACATGTTCTTTCTTTAACATTTTTTTTGCTATTGACAATGAACTTACAAAATAAAATGACCAAACGTTTAACTAAGTAAAAAGTCTAAAATTTTTGCTGAAAAGCACATGGTGAAAATAAAAAAAATTTAAGTGTTAACTACAAAAATTTTTACAAACTACAAAATTCGTTTCTTTTTAGAAAAATTCTGTTTTTTTTTTTTAAATTTTCACAAATTTTGATATTTTTAAAGAATATTTTTACAATTTTTAAAATAATTCCATGGAAAATTTTTAGAAAAGAATTTTTAAAAATTAAGAGCATGTCAAACTGTTGGAGCCATCTAAGTAGAAAGAAGAAAATGTTGTCATTTTATAATGATGATATGTCATGATAATGTCGAGCTGTTGTTTCTTGGCGTGATATGAAAAATGACAATTTATATATGTACGACTGTTCTCAACTTCTTTTACTCGTTCTCACATTTCAACATTAATATAAACTTGACATAGAGTTCAAAAAGGTGTCTAGGTAGTTATTCCTTTCATAGCAAGAGAAAGAACACAGAATATGCAAAAAATTGAAATTAATATGTCATCAACATTCGTGGACGTCAAGATATATGAAAAATTACTTTTTATTTTAAGGTTTGGGTAAGTTTTTTATGTTTGAAAGGAGTGTTTTTAATATGATGCAAAGTAAAGAAGATAAATTTTTTTAAATAGAAAATTATTTTTGCAGAACTATTTTATTATTCTAAAAATTTTTTTATTTTAAAAATTTAATACGAAAATTTGACATTTAATTTTTTATATCAATTAAAATTTCTTGACCTCTACAATTTTCTCAGATGACATGAAAGACATACATGTGATTTTGTAATTTTGCAGAATAACAACATTTTTTAAAATGATTAAAATATCTCAATGTACCAATTAAATTGTCACCATGACTTTAATTTAATTTCAAGTACACAAAACATTAAAGTGAATGTTGGTTGAACTTTCCTTATTGTCATCATTCATCATTAAATTATCATTTGCACCTTTCACATAATTGCAGTGTATGTTTTTATATAAAATTGCAATTGTGTTGCTTTTTTATTGCTACTTTTCATGCAAAACTTTCATATATTTATAAATTGTAAATTAAAAATATTACCAAACGTACAAAAACGCATTACAGCTGATGTGTGGTAAAATTTATGACCCAAAATGTTATTTAATGATCAAGCTGAGTAAAAAAAGTAAGAAATGAAGTGAATGAGCAATAAAATGAAATTATTTAACAACAATAATATAAAATTACAAGCTCTCGAAATTTTTGACAGCGATGCAAATTTACGATTGTAAAATCATTATTAACGATCAACGGACAATGTGAGAGGGACAGAGCAATTACACACGACGAGCGTGCAATGAAAATTTATTTTCTCTCTCTTGTTGTATTCGAGTCGTTGGTTTTGGCTTGGGTTTTTGTTATTAATATGCTTTTATTATTCATTTTATTCATTCATTATTTTGCACTTCTGCACCTGAGCATTTTGTGGCTTAAACGAAAGAGAGAAGAGAAAAAAAATTAAAATTAACAGACAAATGCTTGCAATTTTTCATTTATACCAGACAAAAAATTTGCAAATTAAATTTTCTTTCATTTTGCATATTGAATGTGAATGTGGGTGGGTTTTACGCCGTTTGTCATACACTCACATGAAATAAAAGTTAAATGAATTTATGAGTCTTGAATTTAATTTATGACTTTATTTATTGATACAAATGTTGAATACGAAAATAAACAGGATTGGTTTTCATTTATTTTTTTGCCAGAAAAAAATATATTTTAGTAAGGTAGGGGATAAAAGATGAATTTGAGATAATTTAGAAGAATCATGGTAAGTCATTCGGTAACTCAACAATTTTCTGATATTATCAGCAATCGCTTACGAAAGTTCATTTAGAGCTGACAACTAAAATCTAAATTTTAATACTATTTTATTATCTTCCAATGAACAACGTAACCTACTCTATTTGATAATAAAAATTCATCGATTTTTGTTTATTTTCATTAACTACCTAAAATAAAAGATCAAGGTCAAAAATCATATAGTTTTATCAGTTAACATATTATCTCATTTTGATATGTGTCAAAACATTATTTGTACACAATTAAACATACACACACATGCAGTTCATAATTAACATTTTCAAAATACTAATAAGACAAATTCAAAATTAAAAATTCATAAAATGAGTAATTATCTCTCTGTCATAATCTTAAAAAGCAACGCTTATAATTAATAACTCTGTTATTTATTTTTTCTTTCTTCGCTAAACTAAATCAACCAACGGACGTTGAAAAGTCACAAGACATCAATCAATATTTAGTAGTTGTTATTTCAGTGAACAGCGCCGCGAGGAGAATAAATGAATGAGCGAGTCATGTGTCGGCTCGCACACAAAAAACCAATTAATTATTTTTCATTAACAACAGTTTTACTGACTTGCCCTATGCCAGTGCTATGTTAATTGTGAATGCAACATTCATTTATTACATAATGATGGAAGATTGAGAGATTAAATTGAAGAAAATGAAAGGCAATGATCGAGAGTGTAATTAAGTAGCCAAAAAATACAAGGCATTTAATTATTGTGAAGTTAGCTCAACTTTTTGTATGTAGAAAATTTCAAATGATTTTTTAAATTTAAGCAAAAGTTTCTAAGGATTAGATTAAATAAATCATTTTAAAAATTTATTTGAAATGTTTATCTTTTATTGAATTTGTTTCAAATTTTAAAATTACTTTTCAACTAAAACTGAAACTATGAAATAATAGTTTTTTTTAAAAGAAAATATTCATTACATAAGATTAAATTGAAAATAATTCTTAAACCTAGGATTTATTTATCTTTATTTAAATCCTGTTTGATCAAATTTAATCAAGTTCTAAATTAAAGATTAATTTTAGTCACTAAGGATATAAAAATATATTGTTTAATTCTCTACTGATTAAATTTAGGCCATATTTGATAAAATATTACTTTAACTTCCAAGTGGAATATTTTTAAGTTTGTCACGATAATTACTACGTGATTTCATGATAAGTCTCAACTAGTAAGAGAGTTATAAATAAATATTTCAAGTGCTTTACATTAACACACACCGTTTGACTTCAATTATCGATTGTTTTATTGCCATTCGATCACCTTCTATTTCAAAGCTGTGATTTGTTTCGCATTTCAACTCGAAGATTGATTAATTAGCCATAGAAGGAAATAAAAAGAAGAAAAATGTGTTTTTTGTCAAATTCTCACACAATCAAAAAGTAAAAAGAAGAAAAATACACTCAAAGACGTCAAGAAAGAAGAGGGAAAGAATGAATGATTGATTTACAAGTCATCCATTTCAAATGTCACATTTTTTTGAATTATTATTATTGATTTCTCTCTATGTCGAAGAGAAGAGCAGAGATGTGTGTGGTGAATCTCAAAAAGAAAAATAAAAATAAAAATTTGAATGATTATGAACACGTGTTTTTTTACTAGTGACATATTCATATTTTTTTTCTGTGATTTATGATGCGCCACTCATTTTTTGTCTCTCATATTATATTATTGAGTTCATAGCTACTAGTTTCAGCTGAAAATATAATCAATTAAGGCAACTGTATTTGTATAGTCGAGGATTATTTATGAATATTTCAACGAAAAAATTTTAATGCATGTCAACAGAAATTTATCATCGAAAAAATATTTTTTAATTGAGTTTTAAAATTATCGAAGTTATTTGCTAAATTATTGAGTCAGTCATTTTATGAATTTCATTTTTACGCATATTTTATAAAAAAATAATATTTTAAAAACAGTCACACAGCATGAATCTTGTCAAGTGAGTAAAAATGCCATCAATTTTGTGATTTGTCGTGACATTTGTTTGTCATTTCAGTGAGTGAAAAATTGAAAAAAAATAAAGAATAAGATTTTTGAAAAATTTTTTTAATAATTATTGATGTGAATTAAGACGCATTTTTGATATGTTTCATCACAATTACCAGAATACACCTAAAAATACTTAATTTAAAAGAACACTGAAAATAACGGACATTTAAAATTTAAATTTTTATATTGCAAACAACTTCAAATTCTTTCAAAAAATTTAAAATTTCTAAATTAAAAACTCAAAAGTTTGACAAAATGATATAAACTAAAACTTAATTTGCTAAAAGTATAAAATTTATTCAAAATCAGCAAGCATTAAGCTTGTCATCGATAAAATATGACCCAAATAAAATCAATTTAGCTTTTTTTTGAACACATGCACACTCACATACATCAAGAGATATTCAAAAAGGCCAAAACGGCAAGAGTTGAACAGATTAGGAAATGAAGCATGTACTACGCGGCATGTCGAATGAAATGGAAGTATTAAGTATGTTAGTGTTAAAATGCTACATTGAAAATTAATCTACATCAATTAATCATTCGTGCCCATTCTCTCCCCCGACCACGAGAGCTCTTTTCATTCGAAAGCCTATCGATAACGAATGCCATAATTCATTTTCATTCCAGCTATGAACAACAACAAATAAATTAAAAAAATATCGACATAGCTTGAGAATTTTTTATGTGAGACTTTCAAGAGTTAATGAGACACGAAAAGATTAGTTAAAATTTTAAGTCAACGAAAAAAATTTTTAGCTTCACTTTTGTCGGTTTAATTTGGATTTTGCTTGATTTTTAGATAGCAAGCACACAAGAGACTCTTAAGTGAGTGGAATTAGTAACAGCTGATATAAATGCGACAGTGATTATTAATTTTATCAATAAAAAAATTACTCTCAGTAGAAAATAAGGCGAGGTTTAGAGGTTAATTCAATGCGTAAGTTGACAGTGACTTTTATTTACGATGATGAGATGATTGCGAGCGTTTAGTTGTGATTTATGATGAGTAGAATATTTTTAGACAGCTGCTTTAGAATAAAATAAATAATTTTTTATTCATGAAGAAATTTTTCCTCGTTGCAGTTAGCACAATGTTTTAGTAACTAATTTAATTAATCTATCTAGATTAGATTAAGTCAACATACATTTCTAGGTAGATTAAATAAATCATTTTTGGTTAATTTAATCTTTGGGAATTTTCTGATCGATTTTTTCATTAGAAATTTCTAAGATTTAAATTATAATTGTCCATCATACTTTTTAAAATTTATGAAATTATATTATAGAAAATTTTTTTTAAATTTTTCATAAATAAAATTCGTTATTCAGGTTTTGAAATTTTTTGAACAAATAAGTAAGAATGATTAAATTAAATCTGGCATGGCTCCATCTAAAAATTCAACCAAAACATTGTGCTAATTGCATACGAGTAAAGAAGTTTTCACTTTTGATCTTGTCATTGAAAAATGTTCTTGATCTGTCTTGTCAATTCAAATTTATTCACAATCACAAATCGCTCTATCAATTTTGAATTGAGAAAGAAATTTAAATATTTCATCAAGTCATTCGAATTAATTGAAAGCAATTCAAGAGGAAAATTATATTATTTTTTTCAAGTGAGATCAATGATTTATTCAATCAATAGTTTTTATTTTTTGCATAATTTGATTTCAATCTTCTGTGAATGATTCTTTGGTTTTCGATTTATTTGTTGAATTTAATTTTTTTATTTGATTAGAGCTATTTTATCGATTTGTCAATTTAAAAATTAAAAATGCTAAAAAGTTTGAAGCCATTTGACAAATTTGGTCTGACAGGATTTAAATTGATAATTGTTATTTTGAAATATTCAAATCAAAACATTGATTAAAATAAATCCATTTTAATGCTTAGATTAAAATTTTTTAAAATCCAGATTAAAAACAAAATAACTAAAATATTTCAGAAAACGAAAATTGAATTAGAAAATTTCTGAAATTAGGAAATACTTCTATCAGTAATTTTATCAAAAAAGTCTTTATTCTGACTCTGAGTTTCATTGATTACAAAATTTTAGATTTTTAATCTGGGATTTAAATTATATTTTAATCCAAGGTTTAGAGTATAATTAAGGCAGATTAAAAAGAAATGTTTTAAGTTCAGTAAAATAATATTGGAATTAAGACATTTCTTTTTAATCTGGTTCAATTAGATTAAATTTTTAGGTTTTTGTTTGCGCTAAAATATTCAAGCCTTCAAAAATAAAATTCAGAATTTTATGTCACACAGTTGAACAACTCTTCAAAAAATTTATTATAATTTAATTAATTAATTTCCATTTTGTCTCATTCATAAAATTCCCAAATCAACAAATCAATTTTTAAAATTGAATGCAAAAATTTTTTTATTGATTTTTAATCAACACACAACAAACATTGAACGAGAGCAAAAAAATGACAAGGAGCGATGTCAAGATCATGTTGAAAAATTTATAAAATAAATCCATCAGTCAGTCATTCAACCCCAGTCAGTCCCCTGTCCATCGTCATCATCATCATCAAAAACCATCATATCGTATTGCCGTCGCTTTAGCAAATTAAATAATAAATTATTCACTATGAAAAATCACTTTATTTAGTCGCTCTGTGTGTGTGCACGCCTGTCTCTATGAAATGTTTTGAAATCTTGTTAATAATCTTTTTTGATAAATTGCTGACAGGATCAGTGTCAAACTAATGACTGTAGCTGTCTCTCAATGGCGTAACAAACATAAAATATATGTAATAATATAAATTGTAGAAAATTTTCTCTCTGTTTCTCTCTCTATATGCTTTACAGATATATGTGCGTATATTTGTGTATACACGACATTTAGTCATTCAAATACTGCTGCTCTGCTGACATATTGTGGCTTTCAATTTTCATACACAACTACTCAATCATACATTTATATACAGAGTTAGTAAAATCTTCTCTCCTAGTTACAACCCAGTACAATTTTTTAGCACATTTCTCTATTACATTTACTGAAAAAGAATGCAATTGTCCACACATTGTCATTTTTTTTTAAATAATATCATTTTATTTCTACAAAAAAAATTGACATTTATTTATTCGTTTTGATTATCAAATTTATTTAAAAGAAAAGTTTTAAACTTGATCTTTTCTTCCGATTTATTGTTACTAA
This sequence comes from Polypedilum vanderplanki, assembly GCA_018290095.1. Taxonomy (NCBI): domain Eukaryota; kingdom Metazoa; phylum Arthropoda; class Insecta; order Diptera; family Chironomidae; genus Polypedilum; species Polypedilum vanderplanki. The sequence continues at coordinate 16,523,407 of CM031380.1, read as the reverse complement.
AGTTTACTTTAAATTCTGTATATGACAAACAACAAATTACATACAACACTACAAGCTGGATTGCTAAAGATCACAAGTTTCAGGCCACTTTTCACTTTTTATTTTAGTAAAATTTTAGAATTAATTTTGAACCCAAAAAATTTAAAATTGCATTACTTTCTTTATTTACATTTTATGTTATATGTGACAAAACATATGTTTCATGTGACATGTTGCACACAACATATTGTTTGCATGCAACATATTACTTATAATAAGACATTTTCAAAATTGTTTTCACAAATTACGTCAGAATTAAATTTTGATACTTGAATCATGTACTCAAATAAAATTTAATACAAACTACAAAAAATGCGCTCTTAACTTGTCATTGACAGTAAAATTTATAAAATCATTTTTACTTTCGTTCAGTGTGCGCGCTGACATGTCATTTATCATTTTTTTCAGATCCCTCTTCTTAACTCATACCCAAAAGGCTGAATATTACACACAATCTTTTATACGTCTCTATAAAGCAATGAGCGAGTGAGCGAGAGAGTCTGAAAGTATAAATTTATGTCAGGCATGTCTGCAGGAATAAACATTATATGTATGAAATGGCAGATTGGGAGGCAACAGCAGCATCAAGCGGAAAGTAAAAAAGAGATGCTTGAAGAAAATGAGCCATCATTCATTCCGACAGCAGTATTTCTTCTTCTCTTTCTCTCTCTTCTGCTAACAGCCACCGACAGTGACAGCAGATAGATGAATGGAATAGATAGATAGACAGATTTTTCCTTCTACACCAAACCTTTCTTTTTAGTTAAAAAAAGTCAGATGATGATGATGATTCATTTGAATTGACGACGACACAGTGGATAAAATGTTGAAATGAAATGTCATAAAAAAGTTGTTTTTTGATATTATCGAGATGATGAATATATTGATGAGATTTTTTGAGTTATTTTGTGTTTATATTGTTTTAATCCTTTTTTCGATTATTTATGTTATTTGATAGATATATAGAAAGATTGATATGATTTTTCAAGGGTGTATATAAGTAAATAAAAATGGGTTCAGATTTATTTTATAATTTCGGATATAAATTTAAAACTTAGATAAAAATTAATTTTTTTATTGATCAGATTTAATTTTAATCTTCATTTGGAAACACGTAAACAAAAAAAACTAGAAAGTTTAAAAAAAATTCTGATTTCAAAATATGTATGCAAAATAAAATAAATTTCGTTTTCGAAACCCTATAAATGAATAAAATTTCAAAGGTCGAAAAAATATTTTTTTCCTTGTTCCATTTCCGTCTATCAGCTACAATCTGTTTGAAATCTCATCTCAATAAATAAATAAATGCAAAGAAAAATCATTCTCATCAATCACACGTCTTTCTTTATCGTCACTTTAATCAATTACACATGCACGGAAGATTCTCTCATTTTGACTTTTTAATTTTTTTCAATTCATTCCATGATCATTCATGTCTTGTCTCTTTATACTACTGTCGTTTTCATCATCACCGTAGCATCAATAAGAGTGACTGATGGATCTGTTTAAAAAAGGTGACATTATTGACTTCCACATACATGTCATGAGCAATACACAAGCAGTTTTAAATTTTTAATTTTTCTTTTCTCACTTCATTCGTTTGCTTGTTTATTTGACATTGTCAGAGCTCTCTGAATGCATAAATAGATTTAGATAAATGAAAAGTGACAACAAACATGAAAATGAAGAATGAATACAATACAAATTTATTAAAATGACAAGCAGCAGTAGTAAGGGAAACTAATCAATCAATATTAAGAACTTATCATCGTTCATAGTCACGAAAATGTGTCACACAACTGTCACCACAAAATTTATGAACATTTTCTTTTTTTATCATGAATGGACGAAACAGAAAATTGCTTGTTGTTTGTTCTGATGACATTTCACAAATGATACCGAGACGTTAATTAAGTTTCGCATACACCAGCATATCATGTAATACTCATTTTGTGGGGAATCATCGTTGTCATGATTTCTGTGAAGTTAGAAAAAAATTACTACTGATTTAAAATTTTTTAGAGATTAATTTTAAATCTGAAAATGATTTATTTGACAATTATTTTATTTTTAATTCATGAATGAAATATTTTATCGAAAGCTTTTGGTCGAAAATTCTTTCAAGACTTGAATTTTATTTTTTGAATTAACAATCTTTAAATTAATACAAGTTTTACTAAAAACATTCGATACAGAAAAAAAAATTTACCGAAATATTTCGGACAGATTAAATTTAATCCGGAGAGATTTTTTTAAAATCCTTATTAAACTCATGACTAAAAAAATTATCCTAACTTCACAGAAGTATTGTCATGCGAATGTGATTTCACCTTTCTCTCTCTCTCTTGTATGTATAAAAAACCTCATTTGCTCACACATTCATTTATCAACTCATAAATGCTTCATCTCCTCCTTCTTTACATTACATATTTTAGTATATGAGGAAGAAGGAAAAAAAGTTTCACTTTCATGCATGCTCTGTTGTAGATTTGTAATTTGCCAGCATTACACACATTTGTTCATGTAATTAAGTTGAAATGAGAATGGGAAAGAATGTGGTGGTTTTTATGGAATGGATTAAATACAAACGCCAATTAAGTCGGAGACACACGTAACATGAATGGAGGAAAATGGAAAATTTTATTATATAGAGAAAATTATAAATTGTTAAAAATTAAGAGAATTTTTTAGAGTTTTTACAAATTTAAGAATTTTTGTGGAAAATCTTAGGAAGTTTTGTGGCAAATTTTAGGAAAGTATCGATTTAAAGATTTAAAATTTCTTATGAAATAAGTTCAATTTCAGTGAAATAATGTCACTAAATAAGAGCAAACGCTTACGATTAAATACAAAGGGTGTGAACTTCATCAAAAAATCAAAATAATCAATGACCACATCCCTTGATTAAATGTTACTTCTAATTTTAAATATAAATCGTCAGATTAATTTAAATGAAAGAATGATTTTTTTTATAAATGCTAAGGATTGAATTAAATCTTAAGAACTTGTATTCGAATATGATCAAATTTTGAAATGAAACAACTTTAAAATTTTGAAAAAGAAATCTTGAATGCATTTATTTACTATCACATTACAGCATGTGAAGTTATAAATTTCATTTTTTCTGTTCTTAATGGATGATAGAGGATATAAACAGCGTAGAAATGATTACAGTGGTTGTGTTGGTAATAGCGGCAGTGCCTTTTATTTTTATGCCTTAGTACAGAGAAGAAAAATTTCTCTCGTTTTCTTTGGGGCATAAATTAAATTGATGGCACCCATTTCTATAGTCATACATAAGTATAAGTGTATATATACGGCGGAGAAGCATTAAAGGAAAATTTATTGAGTTTGGATGGCAAACGACTTAATACAAAATATCTTTCTTTTGCTTTCTTTATCTGTTAACGCTCGTTTTATGTGAGAGAATAAGAGGGTGAGTTGAAAGCAAATTATATTTATGAAAGAACTCTAATGGAATAAAGTCCTTACTAACATTTTCAAAAAAAAAAATTAATAAATAAATATTGCATTAAATCTTACATTCGTTATAATAAAATTATGACTAAAATATTATTCTAAATAAATATTAGTTATCAAAATTCTTGAAATAACGGTTTTTCAGATTTTTCTGTTACCAACTTCAAATTGCTCTAGAAAAATTAGCATTTCAGTTTAAAAATTTTAGACTTATAAATTGTCTTTTTCAAGTCTTTTTGGAATTTTTAAACACAATTTTAACGAATTTTTGGATTTTAAAATTTCACTTTGTAATCAACTTTAAGTTGTGCTCAAAAATAATGATTTTTGTATATGAAATGATCGAATATAGAAATTTTTTTGAAAATATAAAAATGTTTTCTAAAATAACGGATTTTAAAGTTTTGAAAAAATTTTTCTGTACCTAACTTCAGGGAATTATTAGGTAGAGTTTCAAAATTGAAAATTTCAATGTTGAAAAATATTTTTTTCTTGAGGAAACTTTATGTCTTTCCATCATATATTACTTTTCCTTCCTCCTTCTTAATGACACTCTTTCCACAATAAATGATAAATTGATTCAATTCTTTTTTTCTTCTTTGATATCATACATCTTTCGACTTCTAATTGATGTAGCCAAGATTTTTTTCTTTTACTTCTTCTAGCACTGCTGCATAAAGAGAAATTTATGTGTGAGACACAAACACACACAGTAAGACTTTTTAGAAATAAATATTCCAACAGCTTTTCCTGTGGTTCGGAAAATAATCTTTTCGTGCTCTATTGAACTTTGCTACTTTTTTCTGTTGTTTGTTTGTGTGCAAAAATGGCTTAAATAAGGAGAAATTTGTAGTCGAGAAAACTCAGAAAAGAAAATAAAAGTTTTTCATTCTTGTTAAGAGGAAAATGAATGTGGTGAACATAAAGGTATGAAATTTATTATGCTATAATTCTTATGTGAGTCTTAGATGGTCTTAGATAATGCAAGCTTTTTGTGTGTTGAAATCTTGCTTGACATTAAAAAATATTAATATTAAACTGTAAATATTTTCAGTTGGTATGAAAATTTTTTAATTCAAGGAGTTCTTAATTGATATTTTGGGGTATACAAAATATTTTTTTTTTTCAATAAAATTTATAAAATTAATTGATGGGTTTCAATCTTTCAAACCATTGACTATATTTATTAAAATATTTCTAAATTTTTTTAAAAAATATCAAAAATTTTTTGCAATTTTTTTTATTTTTTTTAAAATTTGAAAAGTTTTTAAAAACAATTTTTACCCCTTGAAACTCATCGATAATAAAAAAATAATTTTTCATCCCCCTACAGCTTTGATATATTTATAAACCAAACCTAAACAATCCATCATTCTTCAATCCATCATAATTCATTATAATATATTATTCAAGTAAACTTGACAGAAATGACTGTTGAAGAAATTATTTTTTTCACTCGTTGAGTGAGACGACAAGCGAGTGGAGCATGATGGAGATGATGACGATGAAGGAGGTTTATTTGACGTTATTTTGAAAAGGGTGGCAGCATTGGTAAGAGAAAGGAAACGAATGTCAAGAGAAAATTCTCGCCAGACTTTTTATATTTTTATTTTTTATACCCGCTAGCATGTTAGTTTTGTTGGTTGACTGACAGCAAAAGGAAAAAGTCACTCGTTTTTTGTGTTTGGCAATGAGAATGAAAGTGAGTGACTTTGAAGAGGTGGAGAAAATTATTCTCAAGGTTTGAAGATGATATCGATTGCTTTCTGTTGGTGTCAGTTTTTGAGAAGATTCATAAATAAATGAAGAATAATTTAATTAGATGAAAAATTAGAAAGTTTTTAAATGAGCTCAAATTGAACATTAAAAATGATAATACAGTAAAAAAAATTTAACCAAATTTTTAAAAAAATTTTTAGAAAAGATTTCTAAATTACACAAATTCAAAGAACCATAAAAAATTCAACAGCTAAGATAAGAACTGAAATTTTAGTTAATAAAAATTTTATTAGTACCCTTAAATATAATTTGAGACCTCAAAGATTAAAAATAAAGAAAATGATGAATAATTTTTTCTCAAATCCTCGTTAAATTTTTTGATATGAAAACAAAAAGACTTTATATAATAATTGAAATCCATGATATAACAAAAAAATCCGAAATACCCAGATTCCACTTTTCAACTTCCTAAATAAACCCAAAAACTTCATCATTTCAAAATCTCAATTGTGCTCAATAAATTCAAAGTGTCATTTTATTTATACCAAAAAACAAATTCAACCGCGCTATAAAAATCCAATAAAAAAGAGAAAATGATGAAATGTCTGATAGTGTCAGCAAAGCGGTAAAATTCTCTTTCAAGTGACTGCCGGAATAGCATCATCTACATATCAAAGGCACAATTGGCACAAAGTCAAAGCAATAAAATATAAATTTATTTGCAAATGAGAATGAAATTGAGAAAGAAAGAAAGAGAAAAGCAGGAGTGGCAGACATAAGAGAAGACAAGCGACTATATTGATTGATTTTTTCCCTTGATTCTCGATATTGTGTGAAATTTGAAATTCAAGTAGAAAGAGAGAGAGAGAATAAATTTATTACAGTCGACTGCGTGTGAGTGAGAATTATTGACAGCAAGCAATCAAAATAAATTAGAATTTTCTCCAGTTGACATTTAAATCAATATGCAAAGAGAATGGAATGATGAAACTTTTTTGAAGTTAGCTGGATTTTTTGGTATTAATATTATTTAAAATCTTGGTCTGATAGAAAATTTAAAACGGCATGATTAATTTAAACTGCAGAAGATTTGATAAATCCTCAAGTTTAAATTTGAACTACAGAAAATTACTAGCGAAACTTATCAATTAAAAAATTTTACCAATAAATTGAAGTCAAATTTTTAATATTAAAATTTTAATACTGCAAACTTTTCGGTAGAAATAAATTAACTGATAAATTTCTGATTTAAACATTTTTCCAAAGTACTGTAAATTAATTTTAATCCTACGATTTATTAAAATTACTTTAATTAATTTTTGGCAGGATTAAATTTTAAAACTAAAGGATCTGATAAATGTCACTAGAGAATTTCAAAATTTAAAAAAAATCGACAAAAATGTAGTGCTAACTTCTTAAAGGTGAACATACTAGAGTACAAGCTAGACACATTGAATTGAAGCATGCCACATCAATGAAATATAATGTTGAAGAGTGAATGGCGCGCTGTTTTGAATTATATAACATGCCAACATGAAAATCAATTTACTGTCATAATTCTTTCTCATTCACTCTTGTTGTCTCAAATGCAAATTGAAAAAAATTGCTCAACAACAAAAATTTTTTTCTCTTTTACTACATGACAGCTCTTTAAGATTGAAGAGTTATGACTTTATAGAACGAGTCTTGAAGGTAACAATTCGCTTTATTTATGTAATTGACAGCTCACTTTTAAAGTAGATTCTTTTAATGTAAAGTTTGATTTCGCTGTCAAAAGTGATTAAGAAAAGTTGAAGAGTGAATTGAGAAGGTAATTGATTTTTTAGTTTCGAATAAATTATTTTTTAGCTTATTTTTAATTTGTTGAATATTTTTAAATCTTTTTCATATTGAATATCACTGTATGTGAAGATTTAAGAACAGAAAATATTTCTTCAAAGTTTAAGTTTTTATGAATTCCGCTTAAAATGGAATTAAAATTCAACTTTTTTAAATATCAATTTAAAATTTATTTTCAGAGTTAGATTAATTTAAATTAAATCAAGATCAAAGTCAAGTTCAAGATCAACAGTTGAAATCAAGTTCAAAAAACTTTTTTATAATGAAATTTTATCTTCAATTATATAGATTCAACTCTTCATTACAAATTATCATCATCAATTAAAAGAAGAAAAAAAAGATAGCAATGCATAAAAAAAATAAATCAACAACATTTTACTTGTCATCAAAAACTTGTCTTAATTTAATGAAAATCAACATTTTATGGCTTGAATTCGTAGTTTTACGACATTGATGGTTTTGTAATTAACTAATTAAGATGGAAAAATAATTTACAAATCGATGACGATGATCAGAGTAAGCTGACATGATGACAAATTATTTGCAGGACAAATTAAATAAATTAAATTTTAATTAAAATCACTTTATCTATAAATTAAATATTTTTATAGTCAAAGCAAGATTGTCAAGTTATACAAGTTGATCACTCAAGCAGCGACAAATAATGATGATGATGGTCGTTTTGCGAGAAATTGAAATGATCGTAAAAAGTATACTTGAACAAATAGCAACGATGTTGATGACATTAGTGAAGTGTGTGTAAAATAAATGTCAGCTCATTTACTTCCAATATGTGTGTACAACATTGTTGAAATGTTAAATGCATTTTTCCACACAGATAGATTGTAATTAAAATATTAAATACCACTCACAAGCCACTCCAACGTTCAACTTTTTTTTATTTAAAATAATGGACATAAATTAATGAACGATTTTTATCGCCATTTCATGCTGATGTCATTAAAATTCATAATATGTGGGATTTTTGAATTGAGAGAATGTGAATTGCCGTTGTTGGTTTTACTGTTGAGATGAGTGAAGAGGCAATTGATGTCAAAATAATAAGCTTCATGGGACACTCAATTAATTGACTCTTTTTTCTTTCTTTTATTTGAGTTTATAATAATTTAATATTTGAAATAAAGATGGCAAACAGAGTTGTTAATTCGATTTTATTATAGAATAGAATTTTTTTGACATTTTTAAATATTTGTTCTTATTTTTTGAAGCTGAATTTAAAAAATCAAAGGATAATTTAATTTAATTATCAGGACAATCAGGATTAAATTTAATCGCACTTAGTAATTTTTAGGGTTCGGACAACCTGCGCAGGCCTGCGCAGACTGCGCTTGTTTATAAGCAAATTGTAAACAAACAAATTTTTCTTTAAATTTTATTGAAATTTAACATCTAAAACGTGTTTCTTTAGCTAATTTTAAGTCACTGATTACGAATCTATAGGAATTTTTAAATATGAATAGGGTAATGAGTCGAACTTTCGTAAAATATTACATCTTTTTGAAACACTTTTTGTTTACATTTGCAAATTTTTACATAAAATCTTATAGAAACATTTTAACATTGCATGAAATAAATTATTAACTTCGTTTTACAACGATAATCATTACAAAAAAGATTCCTTTAAAAAAACACTAACTATTATTAAGAAAAATTCGTGAGAAATGTACTAAATAATTTTTCTAGTTTTTTAAAATATTCTATTTTCACTTAATTACTGTTTAAAGATACACTTTTTGATTCTTTTTAATTAACATATCGTGCATTTTATCATTTAAACATTTCCAAAAATTGATACATTTCACTAAGAACATACAAAAATGGAAAATTAAGCGATATTTTATTTTCATTCTCACAAAATAAACAAAAACTAATCAAAACAATACTTTGTGAAAAGATTATTGAATATTTATGTTGAAATATATTTAATAATTATAAGTGAATGAAGAATATTCGAAATATGTTACAAATTTCAAATTAATTTTTTTTTGTTAAAAAAAAATCAATATTTTTGTTATTTTGCCTGCAAATTTACCTGCGCAGGCCTGCGAAAAAATCTGCGCAGGCCTGCGCAGACTGAACCTGCGCAGGCCTGCGCAGGTAAATTTTCCGAACCCTAGTAATTTTAGGATTAAATATTAATCTTGATAATTCAATAATTCAAATATATTTTTAAAAATATTTAAAAAAAAAACATTTTTCATAATTCTAATGTAATTTTTTTCAATAAATTAAGGTATCAATTTTAGATTTAAATATATCTTGTTATTATTTAATTTAACTCTAATAAAAAATCATAATTTTAAATTCACTCTACGATTATATCAATAAATATAATTTCTATCTAATTAAACACATTTTTCATTTGTATTGTAAGTGTTTATGACGCAATAAATTTAATTTAATTACAAACTTGCAAATTCTCTAACTGCGAAAAAAAATTAAAAATCCCCAATGAGCAACTTCAGTTGTCACATAAATCAAATTGACATTCAACTTCATTCATTATTTAAATTGCAGAAACTCACAAAAGAGCGAGAGTGTAGGAAATATAAACAATCAATCATTTACGAATGCTTATTAACAACTGCATAAAATTAACTTCAATGATGTATGAATCGACTGTTTATTTCTGTAGTGATAATCTATTGAAATTGATTAATTAAAAGTGATTTATTGGCATTATAATTAATGACTTAGCAAGATTTGTTTTGTGGAATTTTTGAATTAATTTTTGATTGGATTAAGTTGATAAAAAAGTTTTTTGTTACAATAAATTAAAAGTTTTCGATATTTGAACTCTTGAGTTTTGGCAAGATTGAATAAATTCGTTGTAGACTATAGATGTGAACTCAATTTGAAAAATTTGAATTCTAAGATCAAATTTAATAACAGAATCAATAAATATCAAATGAGAATATTGAAGATCAAACTCTATTTTAAATTTTTTTAATGGTTGTTGTTTTTAAGATCAACCAAAAATATCAAGTTCAGAAAAAGTTTTCAAAATCAAGAATATTAGATCTTGAAAAAAACTAGTTAAACTCCTGATTGTTTACCGTAAGATCAAGATCAAAAATATGAACATTGCTGATCTAAAATTAAAATTCTGAAATTCTAATGTCAACACCCAGAATGAAATAAAAAAATAAAAAATAAAATCAAGTTTAAAATTTAAATTCATAAAAACCGTTAACAGTTTTATATAATTTCAAAACATATAGTAAATAAATTTTTATCTTAAAATATTCATTAAAACATTTTGGTAACAACATTTTTTCTACTTTCTATAACAAAGAAGCTCTTAAAAGATTTCTTTTTGAATTTTATCCCCATATTCATTCATTCATTTACTTAAAAGATTTTGCCTTTTGTTCTTGTTAATTAAATTTTAATTCCTTACAAATCCCTAAAATGAATAAACAAGAATAAAGAAACAAATTTTTATCCAGTCACAAAAATCTCCCTTATTCAATTTCATTTCCTAGAGACAAATTTCATTTTAATTGTGCATGAAGACATCACATGAAATTGATCTCATAAATCTTTCACAATTCCAACAACGTGAAAGAATTTAATTAAAAAATTTATGTGCAAAAAAAGAACATCATGAGCATGAATATCAGATTTACATGTGCTAAGTGCTATTATAACCTGCATAATATAGGGAGAAAAAACTAAGCAAATTCACGACATTACCAAACTCTCTAGACATTGCCAGACAAATGCTCATGTAAAATTTATAGGAGCATCCGTAAAAAAAAGAAGGAGGATGAAAGCGCTTGAAGGCGGAATGAAAAAGAGAAAGAAGACCAAACGTCGTAGAAATAAATTATTGTTGCACGGGAATAGTTTCATCGAGAAAGAGAAGAGAATAAGACATTTCGATGAAAAAGGAGAATTTTCTTTTCTTTTCCTACAGCAAACAACCAAGCAAGAAAGCGAGCAAAAATGAAATTTATTTCCAGCATCCAAAGTCGTTCATCTTTTCGACTCTTGCCATCTTGACCCGTAGCGCATTTATCATTCTAGTTACTTTTTTTCTTACTTTATTAAGTTGAAGAAGAAAGGAGAGAAAAAATTGACAACTTAAGAAAGGACTAAAGACAGTTTTTTTTACTCTTTGCTAATTTTACTGCACGTAAATTCACTACTTAAGCAATCTTTACTTTTCTATTATTTTGAATGCACTTCCATGAAGTGAGTGAAATTATTTGGTTTACTTAAATCACAGAAAATTATTTTAAATCAAAGGTTAAATTCAGTCACGTTTATTAACAAATTATTTAAATTTTAATCGTAGTGATTAATTTAAAATTAAAATTAAATTAATCTGAGCTGTTTAGGTTAAATTTAATTCTAAGTATTACAATTAGAAATTAATTTGATCCTTGCAGTTAGTGTTTTAGTTTCAGATTTGACCTTATTATGATTCCCAGTCAGATTTGATTTACTATCACTCGAAGTTTCAAAAAGTTTAAATAATTTTAAATCTCCGATTAATATTTATTATAACTAAAAATCTTTGGATTTAAATTAATCTTTATTAAAATTAATATTAAAGTTTCAAACAAAATTTTTACTCAAACATAAAATAATATTATTAGCACATTGTAGCAGTCAAAAAGTCATTGTATTACATCGAAATGTAAATGAATTTGTGAATTTTTTGCATATTTTCTTCAAAAAGTCAACACTTGTAAATCAACGTGCGATAGTAATCACAAAAAAAATTAAAAAAAATTGTACTAACTTAACAGAGGTAATTCTCAAGCTCCTCTTTCTACTCAAATTATACTCCATTTGGCACTGATTAATGACACTAATAAATTCAACCAACTGAATCTTTTTCACTTCAAAACTGCCCGTAATTGCACTCGAAAGCCTTCAATTAAGAATTTCCTATCATTATCCGAGTGCTGTTTTATTGCCAAAAAAATCTTAGTAATTGATGGCACATCATCACGTTCATCAATCACTTGAGTTTGAAGATGCACAAACAACATTAAAATATGATGATTAGTCGTCATCTCATCCCAAGCTGTAATAATTCCCTAAGATTGCCACCTCTCAAAATGTATGCAGAGAGTAAAAAAATAAAAAAAGCAGTAAGAGATGAAATAAATCATTTCAGCGCACACAGCGAGCTCATCATCATTTACAGAAAATTCTCTCTCTTTTTGTGAGATGAACAACATATGTGCGCGCTTATAAGCTATAGCGGAATGATAATCTATTGCTCATCATAAATTATATTTTTTCAACTCTTTTTCTTGATATTTAAAGAGAGAAATTAAGAATTTTTTTTGTTGTTTAAAAATCAAAAATTTTAAAATTTTAAGAGAAGAAATTATGGATGATGTGTTATTGGGTGGTAATAAAACTTATTTTCAATTCATTACTTGATCAAATAAAACATAAAAAATATTTTATTAAAAGAAATGGATTAAATTATTAGAAATTTGTCAAAATAAATTTTCAAAAATTTAAATTTAAAAAAACCGTTTAATTAAAAATTTCCAATAAGTTAGAAATAGATATGAAAAATAAATTTTGTGTAGAAGGAAATTTCAAATTTTTAAAATTGACACATTTTTCTATAAAATTATCTAAAAATTTAAATTTCAGAAAACCGTTAAAATTTTTTTTTTAATTCTTTAAAATCAGTTTTAAAAAATACAAACATTCAAACTTTTATAAATATTTTTTGACTATTACAAACAAAAATAAAAAAATTCAAAAAGAGCAGCCATACTTGTACCAGAACAATAACAACAACATCCAAGCAGAACAGCAGAGAGAAAGAGAAAAAGGAAATATGGTCTTGCGTGATATATGGCCAGACCATAAATTATCGCCGTATTTTTCCACCTAAATAGGTATTTTATGTGTGCAGTATTTCACTCTCCAATCCTTCTTTTCTCTCATCATCATGTGCTAAACTCAAGCAAGCGGCAGTGGCAGAAAATACAAAAAAATTGTTTTTTTTTTCTGCAAAAAATGCCGACACAAAAAATGCTCTTCTGTGTGTAAGGAGAGAGAGAGAGAGAGTAAGAATGAATAATGTGAAGTATGTATGTGAAAATGAAATTTATTGTCAGATAATTTAATTCGTTTCTTCTTCGCCTTTTGCCTTCTGCTGCTGCTTGTGCTTGCTATGGCATTGAATAAATGATATCGTCTTACAATTTTATTTACATCTTTTCTGAACACACAAACACACTTCATTTCATCCATAGCAGTAGAAGCAGCAAAGATAGAAAGAGATATGAGCATATAAATAAAATCATGCTGGATGAATTAGATGGATGATGCCAAGGTAGTGGAGAAGGAGAAGTAGAAGTGTTTTATGACACCGCAATGTAGTAAATTGCTTTTGTTCTTTCTCTCTGTGATATATCGCAGACACTAATCTTTCCTCACATCGCATCTCTTCATTTGATAGCTTTTTATTTATGATTTTAGACATTTGGAGAATGAAATATTTTTTTATATTTTATTAAAGCTTTAGGAATTTTTTATTCAAGCTGATTTTTTTAAATTTTCAAGTAACAAGCTTTAATTCAAGTTGATAAAAATTTAAGTCAAGTAAAGCACTTGATATCAAGTTAATTACAATTATTGTCAAGTAAATAAATAATTTAAAATTTATCAAGTAATTAAAAAATTATTAGGTCAATAAGCTGATATGAATATAGTTTATATTTTTCAAAACAATTTGTAATTGACTTTCATTTGCTTAATTTAAAAGAAAATAAAAATTCAAATTAATTTGAATTTTCAAGTAAAAAACTTGACTTCAAATTTAATCAAGTAGTATAGTCAAGTAAATATAAAAAGTCGGTTAGAAAAAAAATATAAAATTTCAGGATGAAATACTAAAATTTGCTTAATATAAGGTGAATAATTGAAGACTTTAAAAATAATTTGAATTTGATTCAAAATTGAATTCATCAAGCAAAAAATTTTACTTGATTTTTTAAAACTTCTCAAGTAATCACTTGACATCAACTTGTCTTTAATAATCAAGTAAAATAAGTTAATTTCAAGTAGACTGAAACAATCAAGTGAAAAGGCAAAATTTCAAACTTGACTCTTTTTTATTTTTTAAAAGCAAAAACATGAAATGAAATTCAATATTAATATAACACAATACTTTATTACAACCAACAAAAACTCTAAAAAAGAGAAAGAAAGAAAAAACTCAAATGGGGTCCCAAATGAGCTGAAATTTATGAGCCCATTTCTATCATCACAAATTAACGTGATATTTTAACTAAAACGATGTTTTTTTCTCTCATTTGGTGCGATGCTTGCATTGAGCCCACATAATTATAATATCTTGGATAAGAAATGAAATTTACAAAATACTCCAATGAAAGTGATCAGGTATCAGGTAGAAATAAATTAAGAGAAAAAAGGAATCAGTGTGTGCTCTTCGAGAATAATTTACGATCGACTTTCATCGAAATATTATTAAAATTAATTCTTGTTATAGCCAGCAGTTATCTTCGATCTGTGAATTTCTCATGAAGATTGAATTATGAATGGATAAAGCTTAACCGCATGAGATTATTTCGACGACCCGTTTTAAGTTATTTTTTGTTGATCGTCAACAATAAATTAGCAGCCACAGCAAAAAAAACATTCCAGTTGTGGCCAACTGAGTGAGGCGATAACATTTATTTTTTCTAATTTTCTTTTTTCTTCATCACCATTCGAAATGATACCATTAGGAGGCATTTTTATGGCCATATTGAATTAATTGATTTAAATCTTTATTTCCTTGGCACACACACAGTATGACATAAAAAATTAAACTTATACGTCCCTCTTGCTTTCTTGGCGCTATCTTATCTTACACGAGACGACCAACCAATTTAATTTATGGCATGAAATTTCACCTGATCGTGTATTAAAATTCAACTGACTGCTTATTTTCGCTCTCTCAAATTACCAGCACGATGCTGAATGATTTTTTTTATCAATTATGTGGAATCAAATTAATTTTTTTTTGGTAAATGAATGGTGAGGTCGTGAGGTTTAATTTGTATTTAATTAAAAATTTTTGTAGGTGATATTTTTCATATTTAAATTGGGAATTTTTTACTTTTTATAAATAATTGATATAATTAAACCAGAGTTTAAAATTTATTTTTTTGTTGCAGCTTAATTTAACTAAATTTTTAATGTAATGCAACATTTTTAATGTCGCGCGACATTTTTTTCAAGTGACATGTGATTTTTGTTGCTCATTGTTGTTTAGCAAAAAAAATTCCGCTTGACGTTTTTTCGAAAAAAATTTAAATTTCAACGTTATTACTCTATGAAGCTATTGAAAATTTTAAAACGGTGTGAATATAAGAATTTTAACAAGAAACTAAATTTTAAAATTTATGTTTTTGATAATTTTAAGTGAAAAGAGCAAAAAATATTTTCCCAGTCTCTTAAAAATGTCAAAATAATGGGTTTATTAATTCACTTAATAAGAACTGAACCAATGAAATTCAAAACTTAATTTTAATATGAATTAACTTTCTCAACCTGCGGAATATTCCAAAAAGGAGATAAATTGCAAATAAATTCAGTAATTTTATTGCGGCCTACCCAAAAAGCAAACCTTAATTGTTCTCATCAATTAAAAGCTTCAAGCATTCATATAAAATAAGAGAAAGAAAGATCTTAACCACATCAATTGATAATTTTCAGGAACATCAAGCAAATCGTGACTTAACCGATTCATCTCTTGCGGCGACAAGACTTGCAAGCAAGGCATGACAAGCAGGCAGTAGCAAATATCTTTTTGTGTTATGTGTCAAGCAATTTATTGAGTTTCCTTCGTATCTCAACTTACAAAGATGGCAAAAGAAAGAAATTGTATTTTCAGTGACAGTGGCAGGAGATGAAGAAAATTTATGAGTTTCAATTTATCTTTCACACATCACATCTCGATTTTATTGCACAACATAATACAAAACACAACAACTTTTTTTATACTTTTTTGAATTCAGCAGAAAATTTTGAGTCAGATTATAGTAAGGATTTAATTTAATATAAGATGATTTTTAATCGATGCTGATCAATTATAATCAGAAGACATTAAATTTGATCTGTGTTGATATTAAGTCAGAAAAATTCAAAAATTTCAATGAATTTTTATTTTGCAATACTGAATTATTAATCTTTTTTTAAATATTTTAATCCAATCTAGATTAATTTTAAAGATCTAAAGATTAAAGTTAATCCTTTGTTAAAAAAAATACTGCTAGTTTCACAAAAGTAAATTTTTTACCACATTGTGTACGTGTTTTTATGGCATTTGATTGATGATAGTTGACAGAAAGGATCAATGACTGCTAAGAAAAGAATTCATTTCCTTCATACAAATCATAATGCATGCACAAGCGTCATTTTCACCTAGTAGGTTCCATTTCTAAATTACAACAAACCCTCATTTCATTATCTTGCCAATAAGAAAGTCATTTTCAAACCCTCACTTATTGCATAGTAACATCATAAATAAATTGACTCGATTAAAAAGCAAAAAACCACTTCACATGCGATGGTGTGAGTGCCGACACCGACACATTATATTGTGGTTTATGAGGATCCTTTTTATCCTTTAACTTGTTTGAGGGTTTGTGTAAAAAAAGGTTAAACATCATGAAAACATACTTAAATAAATAAAACTTTGCGATTTGAGCTTATCAACGCATTTTTGGTGGTTTTGTAAAAATGTTGTTGAATTTCTTGTATTGAGAATAATCCTAATGAATCTGTTTTGTGTTTTAAATGTTAGGAAGCAGAAACAAGTTTTTCCTATTTTGATTAAGGTAGCTAATAATTTCTATCAAAAATAAAAGAACTTTACTATTTTTCGGTCTTTTGATTCTTTATTTAATTCAGAGATTACGATTTAAATTTTATTTAAAGTTGCTGTTTGAAATAACGGTTTTTAGATTACCATTTATTTTTAAAATAAAAAAACACCTTAAAATTCTTTCTTTTTCTGAAAAAATTGTTGGTTTCTGCAATTTTTATTTAAAACTTTTTTTAAAAAAGTGTTATCGAAAATTCAAATTCCAGAAAGCCGTTATTTTTGTGCAATCATAAAATTTGTTTTAAATCCTTAAAAATCTCTCATGTCCAAATATAACATAAAAACAGAAATCATCTAATTTCCTTTCATGTAATTTTTTTATTTCTCTTTCAAATCAAAGGCAAAAGAACGCACTAAGGAATTTTCATAGCCATTCAATATTGACTTTTCTCACTATCAGCAAGAAGTGGCTATAAAAAAAGTCGTTTACTTTCCATTTGTATACACTTATACCTAGTTTTTCTTTAAATGGAAAATTGTGACATTTATTGAGTTCATTTTGTTCTCTCTCTATTTCATACATATGAGAGTGTGAGAGAATATAATCAAATTGATGTTGAAAGGAAATGATGCTATAAAAATTGATGATACTGTCATCATGTAATCATGCGGAAAAATTGACTACAAATAAAAGGGAGTAATTTTTGGTTTGAGAGTTAAAGGAAGTTGATAGAGATTACATTATGAGTTTTAACCCTTCGTCTGGGACATACAATGAAAACCACAAACGATGTGCTGACACTGCTTGAGGTAATGGAGCTTAAGAAATGTTTAATGGTAGCACTAAGAAACATTTAGTGAACGCACATACAGAAAAAAGTGTAAATAAATTACAAAGCGCTTGAGATAATGTGCTTCCAAAGCAACCATAATGTGCCGCCATAATTTTTTTTCTTGCTTTTAACCTCAACTTTGACTACAACAAGTCGTTTAGATTAGACACACATACAACACAACTGCGAGTCATTTATGAAATGTATAATGTGAACGGTGTGTTGATATCATTGCGGTGGTGTAAGCATCCGAGCATGCGATAATGACTTTCCCTTACTTACTCATTATTTATGGTCTTTTAAAGTTTTTTTCTTCACACACATACACACATACATGCAAGTAAATCCTTAAGAATTTTTTAAGGGGAATTTTCTTACATAAGCAATAATTTTGTTGAAAGGGATTTTGAGGTGGCATCAAGTTCAATTTATGTGACATTTATAATCCTTGAGATTCATTTTTACTTCCTTTAACCATAAACATTCGTGCATTTCACTATACTGCTATAAAATAGAGTAAATAAATTCAGTTTAAGGAAGTGAAGATAAAAGTTTTATTTTTTTGCTGCTGCTGTTACTGAGTGCATTTAAGTGTAAGCAGGAAGATAAGAACCATAAACAAATTAGAGCTAACAAAATATTGTTAGTGTCATATTTCACATCTACTCCTGTCACAGTCAAAATCATTTTACATCATTATTTAAAGTCTTTTTTGAAGCTAGCTCAATTTATTAGTAAGGATTTAAATTAATCGATGCTGATTAAACAGAATTAAAGTTGATTAAAGTTTGTTTTAAAATCAATTAATTTAATTCGTGTGATTTAAAAAAATTAATAAGATTATATTAATTCTGAGAATATAAAAATAAGATTAAATTTAGTCTTATCAAATTTGATCAAATATTTTTAATCCGAACAAATTTAGAATTATTTTCTAACTTCAAAAAAGTATTTTTAGTACCTATAAATTATGCAAAGATGGAAATTTTATACCTACGAAATTTATTTATTTACCTATTACCTATAAAATAATCTTGTGAAGAAAAATTTAGTTAATTTTCTTTAAAGTCAAAAATGAAATCCAATCTATCGTTCATAATGTTCTCCGGCATTTGTGTTGTCATCGAGTGCTATTTCTGGCGCTTCTTGGTAGCGCCGAAAAAAACTTTTCACATGTATGAAGTTAAAATTTTTTATTCGTAATTTGATCCACATTTTTTATTGCTTTCGCTTCAAAGCAAAAATTTCATCCATTTTTTATTGTCGAGTTCAAGTGACATGAATCCCATAATATACGAAGATATACACTTAAGAAAATGAAAAGTAGAAGTGACTTTGCTTGTTACATGATCCATCACCATTAATGTCATGTCACATTTGCTGGTTGTCATCATTTCAAAGCAGCACGAACACGAAAAAGAAGGAGAAATTGATGGTGATGTATGTGAAGGAAAAGAAAATTTATTTTTTTGTGGTAGCAAATGAATAGAAAATGATTAAGTTAATTTATTGTAATGAAGAATTTCCTTCTAAGCTACTACTTTATGATTCAAGTTAAAAAATTCTTTAATTTTTATTCTTTTTAGCTCTTCTGTTGCTGTCTCATGTTGTCAGATAAAGAAAATAAAATTTAATGGATAAATTAATGAAACTGTGGTGAATAAAATATCTGTGTGCATTTTTGTTTACCGTTTGTGAGCAAAAAATTAAAAAAAAAAAACAAGATGTGAAAATGACTTTATTTTTTGAAGAAGAATATGCAATTAGAAATATTTTTTTAGTTATTGAATGTTTGATTGCCAAAATTTTTAGCTGTCAGAAATTGATCCAATAACTATTCTAGTAACTTTTTAGAACTTTCAAGGATTTAAATTTAATTTAATCCTAATAAAATCATTTCAGATTAAAAATTAATTTTTAGAAATTAGTCTTAAATTTCTGCAAATATCTTAGTTATTTAGTTTTTTTGAAAAAAAAAAACAAAAAATCAAAGATTTTTTCCTTTAGATTAAGCTTTTGAAACTGTTTAAACATGGGATTTAGAAATTCTATTATAGAACAATTTTTAAGGGCAATATTGACCAAATCTTACAAAATTTCATATGAATTTATAGAAATAGTGATTGAAATCTTTCAGTTAGTTACACACCCTCAATAACTTTTAAAAGATTTCTTTTAATATTAAAGAGAGAACAGAGAGCAGTCAAAATAAGACAGCTAAGTGATTAAACATTACCTTTTGTTGTCTGTTTCGTTCTTCTACATTGAAAAGATTTATTCATGAAAAGAAAATGAAGAAGTTTGAAAATTGATGGTGAGAGATGGTTAAAAAAGAGTGAGTAAGAGCAGGGAAAGAATAACACACAACAGACGATTAACACATCCAGCACACAACTCGTTTATAACCCATATCTCTTTCCATCTTACCGCACAATGCAATAGCATGAAATGAAACTTCTTCTAAAGAGTGAATGTGTATGTGAGTGGAAGAATGATTAATTCAGGTTAAGAGCTTCAAATGTCTTTAATAAATTAGTGTCTATTTATTTTCTTTCTTGCTTTCTTGCTCTGCTTGAAATGTTTAAGCTCATTTATTACATATTCGCATCACATTCTGTAACCTTAAGGATTTTTATTTGTAGTATGATAAAAAATTTCAATATTTAAAAGAAAAAATTCTTTATTATCAGTTTTATGTTCTTTCTTAAAATTTACTTATAGCAAAAAAGACAGTGTCATGATTGATGGTGGTATCATGCATCAAATTTATAAAAATAGAGAAAATGAAAAAAAGACGTTTAGAGTCTGACATGATATACATTTGAAATAGATTGCTGTAATAATATCACAAGAAATTGAAATGAGATGATAATTTATAATCACGTTGAGTGCTTTTTTCTTTTCTTTCCCGATTCCCCTCTTTTATTTGTTGAAATATATCATTGTCTTTCACTCTATCTCACTTACGTCTTTTTATATGTGATTAGTGTGTAGTCAGCTGTTAACTAATATCATTTATTTTTATTTATAGGAAAATTTGTTGAAAAAACTTTCTTTGATTTAACGGTTTTCTAAGTTTTAAATTTTGATCTTTAAC
This sequence comes from Polypedilum vanderplanki, assembly GCA_018290095.1. Taxonomy (NCBI): domain Eukaryota; kingdom Metazoa; phylum Arthropoda; class Insecta; order Diptera; family Chironomidae; genus Polypedilum; species Polypedilum vanderplanki. The sequence goes on along the minus strand of CM031380.1, from coordinate 16,502,562 downwards.
TTAAAAAATGGCTATTTAAAAATTTCTCAATAAAAATCAAGAGTTTGAACGTTTGATAATTTTGTTAGATTTTTGTTGATTTTTTATAAGATATTGATACTTTTTGAAAGAGTTGATATCCCTTGATAAAAATCATAAATCTGCAAAGTATTGTAAAAATTTTCTTAATTTAACTGTTTCGAAATTTTACATTTTGATTTTTAAAATGAATAATATGAAAAGTGCAAGAAAATAAAAAATTTCAAGCTACAAAATTTTTTTTTAAATTGATGAATTTAAGAATATTTCAAATTTACTTTTGATTTAAATCTTAATTTTGTATGATCTTGAACTTAATCTTAAATTCTATTTATTTGAAAATTAACCGTTTTATTTGAAAATTGTCCGTTTAAAAAATATATTTTTGTATTTAATTTGTTTGAAATTTTAAAACTTGCTCGATTAAAAATAAAACATTTCCGAAACTTCAAATTTAAAAAAAACCGTTATATTTATACTTTTATTTTTTCCAAATAACTTATCATCATGAAAAAAAAAAAGATTAGCAAAAAAGAAATCGTTAAAAACACGTAGTAATAATAATAATATTTATCTCTCAATCGATACATCATCATCATTATCCATATCTTACACACAACAGTCGTTAATGCGTTCATAGCTGTAAGCAGCATCGACTCTCTCAATAATAATCAACAACAAAAAAAATTATGCATCATATAATCTTGATTTTTGGCACACCCATCCATCTATCTCTCTATCTATCTATCTGGTGTGTGGCATTAGTTTGTGAGCAGATTAAAAGACCGACTACAAGAGAATGACTAGTAGACTTCAAGTTTTTTATTATTTTCTTTCATTTTGATTGACAACACCTATTCAATAGCATGACGTTAACAGAAAAAAAAACTGAAGTGAAGAGAGAGAACAAAAATATATAACAAGATTGAATGACGATGGAAAAACATGAAACAATTTATCACTGCCATGGTAGACAGATCACCATCACCTAGGCCAGCAAGAGAAGAGATGAAACACGATGAGTAAGTGAGCAGGATGGTATCTTTTTTCTAATGTGTCTAGTCATTCAAATATTGGTAATTTCATTTTTTTTTCTCTTTCTTTCATTCTAAGACACTTTAGAGTTTCATGTCGAGATTAAAATGAAAATTAAAAGGTACCACCGTGCACAGCTGCTGATTCACTTCAATCAAACTCTACGAAAAGAGCTTTATTATTATCGGATTGATGAAACCGCTGATTTTGACTATGATTGACTATCGGTGATGATGCTCAAGACAGTAGAGAGTAATTGAGGAAGTGCTGAGCAATAATTAGCAAAAAAAGAAGTTTTTTTGATGAATTTATTTGAGGAATTGATTTATTGATGTTGAGGATTTTTTTGGTGATCATCAAATTATTGTAAATTTTTAAGTTTCTTGAAATTAAACAAGATGAAAAATAAAGCTTTTACTCAATTAAAAATTAAAGTTTGGAAAATTTTTACCTTTTAAAGACACTTTCAAAAACAAACTGTTATAAACATTGCAATATGATTTATTTTTTCTTATCAATTTATTTAAACAGAAAAAAAATAATTTCACACTAAAACGTAATTGCATGAAAAAGAGAATTTTAATCAAGTCAAAAGGAAAGAAAAACAGAAACAAAAATTAATTCCCATCACAAAATCGTAAATGCACTCATAAATCAAACTCAATTACATCGGCAGTGAAAGAGAGATTTATTTTTATGGTTTGTCGATAATCCTTCATAATGTGTTCGAATTATTAATTAACCGAGACCGAAAATCGATAAAATTTTCCCTTTCGTCTTTGAGAAGAAGATTGAGTACGTCGAGTGGAATTGATTGATGTTCTTTTACTCTGACTTCATTAATGCTTTCATGTGAGCATTTTATGTCTAGAACAATTGAAAAGCATGACAGGGTATTTTCATCTTATCCTTATAAAATGAGATAATTTATGATGGTGATGTGAACGGTCATGTCAAATAGAGATCGTCTCTCACTTTGACACGTTCTGGACGACTATACATAAAGTGCGCATTTCAATATGTGTCAACTGACAAGAAAATGAATTCACAATGATTAACCTTGCAGAAAAGAAGCTGAAATTAATGATTTTTGGCATTTTCTTCTGCTCGCAGTTGGTAAGAAAGGAAGATTAATTGATCTCTCGCTCTCTTTCATTCCATTTTCTGCCTTTTTGAGTGATGGCTCGTACTTTGCTTCTCCAACATTCTCAAATTGCCATAAGCCATTAGTTCAATGCTAGAATACAACAACTTTTTTTGTGCTATAACAATTTTACTTGGCTGCTGTTCACACGATGATTAATGATACGAACATCAATATTGATTCAATAAATTGCGAAACGTCACCCAAGTGCTATGAGCTGCCGCACACAAGAGAGCCGTTTGTTGAAGACATCTCTAGAAAAATAGAAAGAAAGAGATGAATTGATAGTACAATGTTCTGGGTTCTTTTTAACAAATAAAAATTCAATAATTTATGTGAAATTTGAACAAACTTATTATTAGATTTTATGAAACAGAATATTTTTTATATGTAAATTAAAATAAGCATTTATTTTTTATCTTATCCTATTTAAAAAGTTAGATTAAAAATTCATTTAATCTGAGATTAAAAGTTTTTTGATCAGAAACTAAAAATCAATAAATCAAATGAAATGATTCTTAGGTTTAAAACTAATGTTTTGTCATAAAGTGTTTGAAATAACTATCCTCTATTTTTCATTTAATTTAAGTTACAAATTAAAAATTAGCATAAATTTTTTTGATAAAATGTTAAATTATGTTCTATAGATTAAATTAAATCCTTCGATTTATTAAATTTTAGGAAAAATAAATCTAAATTTCATTAATCATTTTAATATAGTTAACCACCATGCACAAAAATATTTTTCATTTTTATATAAAAGTTTTTAAACTTCTTAAATTCTTATTTTTAAATTAGAGTTTAAATGAAGTTTTAAGCCAAGTTTAAAATAAAGATTAGATTTAATCACTAATCTGTTTGAAAGTATTTAAGTGTTTAATCCTTTTAATCTCGTTCTTAATTATTTTTAGCTTTATTTCAAGTGCTGAAATTTTACAAATATTTTTAAAGTGACTCAAAATAAAGTCATAAATAAATCACAATCTAAATGAAATTTAAACACATGACGATTACGATATAAAAGTTGATTATATTTAAAATGATTAATCAAATGTTATCAATAAAACCACATGAAACTCGATCGAAAAGAAATCCTCGAAATTCTATTTTTTCTTATCTTTTGATCCCATTTTTATGTGGAATTAAATTTATTTAGACTCACAATCAATCTTTTGAAATTTATTAAGAAATTTCATTTGAACGTGACTTTATTTTAAAAAACGGAAATGGAACCGCCTTAATCATTATTTTTTAATGATGATGAAAAGCATAAGTAGAAATATGTAGGCGGTGACATCAAGTAATCGGAAATCGTGTTCAATTATAGGACGTGCAAACACCATTCAAAAAATAATTTTTCAATTGTCGCAACTGACTAGACATCTTTAGATTAAAAGAAAAAAAGTAAGAAAAGAATGAAGGCATTAATCATTTTCTTCTATTGTCGCTCATTCACATCTGCCCGTCTCTCACACTTTTGCCTTTGACAGCTAATGTGTTTTCGTTGTTCATGTGTCGACTTTGGAGTGATTTAAATGCTAATGACGTATTAACACATCAAGAATGAATGAGTAAGAAAGACGAGGTAAGAACATTAACTATTTTTTTATCTTTCTTCTTTTTACAAGTTCAATACGCTTTACTTACTTTAGCTAGTTAACTATTCTTGTGAGAGAAGAAAAAAGTGATTTGGTAAATTGAGGTGATTTGTAATGCCAGTTGAATAATAGAAATCTTTTTACTTTTCATTCTAAGCATGTCGCTTTTGAATCAAAAGATTTTTTGTTTGAAATTAATGTTTCCTTTCAATTTTCTTACTATTTAATTTTAAATTTATTTAAATGATTTAATTTTTTAATAAAAATTCTAAATTTTTTTATTATTGACTTAAAATTCTTCATGAAAACAAATAACTCAATTAAGTCAGCAACTAGAATTCACTTCATTCACTTAACATGTGAAACAACATTTCAAATAGAAAAAAACTCTCATTTGAGTGTGTGTCAATAAAAATCAACTAACTACACTTTTTTTCTCTATTTCCATCAATTTTAAACTATGAAACTAAACAAACAATTTCTATTTGCATTTTCTAACCATCAATCCATCACTATGTATATGTGCATGTAGATGAGAATTGAGTAAAAATAAATAAACACAATAAAGTGCTGCGAGACTTGAATGGAAATTGATTTTCAATGAGCCATTCTAACTCTAGTGAGTGACTGTTGACTCATGGTACTTAATTTCAATGTCTGAAAACTGAAAATGAAGATGATGCTGTCGCTCACAAGTTTTTAGAGAGCTCTTTTAAAAAAAAATTTTTTTTCACCGCTTTCAAGTATCACGTTCAAATAATGCAAGTACACAGTAGCATCTTGGCTGTCAATTGTAAAAAGAGATTTTTCTCCTTATGTGTCCATCAAATAACCACAACCAGACAGACTCAATTGCTTGATATATTTTTTCTTTCTTTGAATTTTTACCGACATAAATCCCATTATTGTCTCGTCTCTCTTCAACTTTTTTCTCTCTCTCTCGTTCGATTAATTTAATTTAAAGAGTGAATTGAAATTCTTATACAATCAGCATGATCATCGTGTAATGATTTTGCTTTTTTACTCTTCAACTTACTCTCAATCGATTGATTGAATGATAATTGGAAAATTGCCTTTATGGATGAGAGAAAAAATTCTGTTGATCTCTGACTTCCTTTTTTGATTGATGATCGTCAAAAAGAATTTTTTTCTTTTATTTTTATTTGATGAAGCCGAATGAACACTTTTTTTCTCTTTTACATTTGATCGATTGTCAGAAATTTTCTATTTAAGGGAGAATTAATTGTAATGAGATATTAATGATCGATGGTGGAATTAGAATAATTTTTTACTTCTATTGTTTTTTAAGATTTTTTTTTGAAATGTAATAAATCAATTAATTTTTAATTTACTGATGAAGGAGCTTAAATATGCTTTGTTGTTTTGATTGAAAATTATGTCTGATAAGAAAAAAACATTGAAAATGATATGGAGATCAAAACTTCAATTTTTAAATAAATGTGAATTAAAATTTAATCAGATTCTTTATTTACTTCAAGTTTACCAAAACTAAAGATTTTTATTGAATCATCAGTACTTTCAATATCATTTGAAATTAATTCCAATGCTTTAAAATTAGACGTCAATCTTGCTCAATTTTAAATTCATAGCTTATTTTATACTTTTATATAATGCAGGCAGCTACTTTTAAAATTCTACCTAATCCACATTTTTAATCTAAAGCCTTAATGAAATTTTAAACCTTGCTAAAAATTGAGCTTTAAATAAGTAGCCGCTACCATAAATTAAATAAAATTCTAACGATTACAGGTTTTAACCTTTTATCAATCATTTTGACAAAACTTAGACCTTAGTTATGTTTATCGTTTAAATTTATAAAATCAATTAAAATTTATCAATGAGTTTTTATTAATTCATCATGATTTGATTTAATCCTTTCGATTTATTTATTGATAGAAAGAAATAAAATTTATTTTTGTTTATTTTTTGTTAATTTTTTAAATGTTCTATAACTGAGAAAAATAATTCTTTAAAATTCCTAATAACTTCAAAATAGTAAAATAAATTTCACAAGTGTTCAAATTTTCAACTCTATTTAAGTCAAAAATTTTGACATTTCAAAACTCAATTCTTCATTCTTTTCTTTTTCTTTATGTTCTCTCTCTTTTATTCTTTGAAAGAATTATAAAAAATGATCTTTTAAATTTGTATAAATAGCAAATAACTTACTTACGCTCAAAAAATATATTTTTCGTATTTCTCTCATGATTAATTACCTCGCTGTCACATTTAGTCAATCAACTTTATCTTCATCTCTCATTTTAATAATTTGATAATTTTCAATCCATTTTCATTTGCAAACATCATGCTTTGGACATTTATATAAAATTTAAAAATTATTCAAAATTTAATCTCTTCAGGATTTAAAAATTATGGATTAAAATCAAATCAAAAAAGTTTCTTAAAGATAAAAATTATAAAAAATTTTACTGCTTAAGAAATCACGATAAAAAACTGGTTTTTAAAGTTTTCTGAAAATTTTATTATAATTTAAAATTTTTCTGTAAATTTCCAAACCCAGATTAACAATAATAAATCCTCACTATCGCTTGCAGTGTTAAACAAAGAAAAAAAATAAAATTTTCCATTCTCTTCCCCCTTTCTCGCGCAACAAAAAAAGTTTCATTAATAATGAAAAATAAATTTGTAAGTTAAATTTTTATGAAACGTTCATTCACCAAGCCTAATTTCTCTCTCGCTTTATTCCCTTGAAAAATGTGAAATGAGAAAAAATTATATATTATGAAAATTACGATAATTAATCATTTTTGTTCGCTGCTCTTCTTACCTACCGCTTTCGCTCTTGCTATTTTACTTCATTCTCTCTTTCTTTCGATTGCTTATTAGCTGACCATCAATGTTGGCACAATAAAATGTTTTGCGTGTGTGAAATTAAGAAATTTCAAGGATTGTGAAAAATTATTTGAAATTAAAATTTTATTTATATTTTGAGGGTCAATTTATTTCATCAAGATTTATTTAAATCAAAGAAATTAAGTTTTCATGTTAGGATTAATTTTTAATCTATAGAAATTATTCAATAAAAAATGTTACAAAGTTTCTCTCCCTTTATTCACTTCATCATCAATTGCACACAGAAAATAAACCGACGAGAATTAATAAATTTATTAACAGTATAAAGCCTCCCATCCATCCATTAATCCGTATATATATACACAATATAATACATACATACACAAATGTTTATAAATTATCCACAATAAAGATTGTAATATTAATATAATGAAAAGGCAGCAACAGCAGTAGTAGAACAGCATAAACAAAAGAATGAGTGAGATTTATTATAATAAATTGTTTGTGATAAATGAGTTGAGATATTTATTTCATTCACCCATTTCCACCCGAAAAGCAAGCAATCCAAAGTCAGTATAACAACACTGTGGTATAGATAGACACATAATAATAAATTGGAAATCATTAACATGGTGGAAAAGAACACAACACACGTTCTTGAATTGATGAGTTCGTTGTGGCATGAAATTTATTATTTTTTCAGCTAAAACCTGCCGCTCGCTTACTTTTGTTGTTCCCATCCCCTTCAAAATTCATCCTTGTTCATTTTTCATTTATTTTGATTTATTAATGAATGATGATTTACTTTCTGCGCCGCATTTCACGACGTCATGAATTGATAATTTATCATATTATGCACAGACAGAGAAGAAGAGAAATGATTATATACATCGCGATTTTTTTTTTCTTATGTCAGTTATAAGAGAAATTTATGACTATTGAGTGTGTTTTTTTTGCAAAGAAAATTAGCTAGTGAAGGAAAAGTCATTATTATAAAAAGCCACATATCATGAATTTGATTTTTATCTTTAAATGAACAATGAGATATTTTTTTGTTGTTAGATTGATGGAGAAAGAAAAATGACTGTACTTTGAATTAAGAGAAATTTTTATTTTGAATACATTTTTGCATAATTTCTTTTTATTTATGATATTTTTTTTTTTGTAAATCATACAAGAACTTTTACTTGATAAGTAACTTGACATTAATCACTTGATTTTTTTATGTCGCTTGACTTCTTTACATGACTTTTTTAAAAAAGAATTTATTTCATTTTACTTGACTTTTATAAATTTTATAAATAACTTGATTTAAAATTCTATTTAACCAAAACTCAGAATTTCTTTCAAATTTTCCATTATGTAACACTGGCCTTAGAAATTTTTGTTCCCTCAATGCATAATCAAAAATATTTGAATAAAAAAATTTTGTGAAAAAAATATTTTGAAATAATACTAATTTTGGATGTAATTAGATATCAGGACAAAAAAGGTAGATAATAATCATTTTTAATTGAAATATGCATTTTAAATGCATCCAAAAATTGTGCTAAATATAAAGCTGTTTCAAATGCAATATTTTAATATAACAACAGCTTTAAAATATTTTTTTACATTCAATCTACTTCCAACTGATCAGAAATAAAAAATTCAACATTTTTCAAAAATATAAATAAATCACAATTCGCTCTCATTCCAAACGATAGCAAACAACAACAACAACGACGATGATGATGATGATATATTCAGCATGTAATCAGCACATCATGTAAAATCACATAATATCAAGTTTGAATAATTATGGTAATTTATCATTTTTTCTCTCCTTCTCTCTTCTTTCCCAACAGCATGCTTCTCATCCATTTATCTAATATTTTAATAACAATACACACACATATAGACAGTCAGTTCGAGTAAAAGGCAACTTGCAGAAAAGAATTATATATTTTTTGCCATCGAATCTCATCCATCCATCCATCAACGTCGTTTAAGTTATGATGAATTAGTTATTTATTTATAACATTATTTTGTTGTGCAAACAAACAAGTTTAACACAGAAAAAACAACAAGGCAAGCAGTTCAATAATATAATGAGAAAGATTGGAATGAGGAGAAATTATCGAACACACATAGTCAGTCATTCATTCAGTTTCTGTTTATTTTTATGAAATTAGCATCAATTTAATGCACAATTTAATTAGATTAAAAATGTGATTTAATTCAGAAGATTTAAATTTAATCTAAGGATTAATTAAGTTCTTATATTTTTCTAAAGATTAAATTTAATCTGAATGTTTATCAAATAAAAAATTTCTGTGTTCAATCTTCCTAAATTTGTTACAAATTAATTTAAATCTCCAGATTTAATTAAAAAAACATAACAAAAATAACTGCTAACTTCCTACAAGTATCAATGCCCACGTTCGTGTTATTGCAAACGATGGAGCAAATTGATGGCTTTTTGAATAAGTTGACGTAGATCGATTTGATTGATGAGTTGAATGGATTTGAATGAATGAATGATTATGATGCCAAACTCACTCTCTTTTACTCTTGTTTGACTGCTGTCATTTTGATTGGCTTTCAATGTGTCAATTCGATTCTTTTAATTATTTATCTTTTTTCTGTTTCGACTAATTTATTATAGTAATTAATTTGAATTGGTTTTTCGCACTCCTGTGGTAAAATTTTTATTTTTTCATTAATTAAAATATGAATAATTAATTTTCTTTTTTTGTGTTCTATTTAATTGAATTATTTGATTGATTAATTGCTTTGTTTCATTTTTTCAGGTCATTTTACCTTAGGGATATGACGATGTTAGTTAAATGTTGGCATGTCAACAAATATTTTATGACTAATTTTTTTTTTGACAAATGGTGTCAAATAAAAATGAAAGTGACTTGTTACATTTTTCTAGAGTGTTGATTAACTTGCAGAAATTTTTTTTTTCGAATTTCTGACAAACTTGATTTCTTTTTAGAATTTTCTATAAAATTCTGCAGAAATTTTTGGCAAGAATTTTTCAGTCTAGGAAAAATCAAAATATATGATTTCAAAAAACCCCTAATCAAAAATAGATAGAGCATTTTTCAAAGAATTGACCTCAATATGAAATTTCAAGGCCAAACAAACTGATAAGAAACAATTTAAAAAAATATTCTGTCCAATCTACTCTCTTCTCAGTTGATTTTTAATTCTCGTACGACGCACAATAAAAAAAACAAAAAATGTTTGTAAAAATTTTTATTTTAATTTCGTTAATTTCAATTTCATATCAAGCAAATATTGATGTTTGTAACAGTTTAGGAAGCATTTTTGACAAAGATGGGAATTATTTAAAGAAAATTTGTGAAGTTCATCGAATGCTGAATCATGATAGAGCAGAAAGTTTTTGTCGTCAACATGGAATGGAATTATTTATGATAGAAAATGACGAAGTTTATGAAGGTCTTGAAAATTATTTAAATCATAGTGCGTTTTTAAATACAGTACCAAAAATATGGGGAGATCCACATGGATTGAGAATCAATGGAAGAAGGAATAAAGCTGGTCAATGGTTCATGTTTGGTCAGAAAAAAATATTATTGCCAACGAATTTGCCATGGCTTGTTAATTCTGAACATGGAGATAATTGTTTGACAATTAAAAGAAATCATAATTTTAAAATTAGTGGATATAAATGTGAAAAAGAATATTATGCTTATTGTGAGCTTGAACCAAGCACTGAAAATATTTACAGAGTTGATGATGATATTTTTAATACTATTGATGTAAGAACAATCAATTAATATTGTGAAATAAAAATTCTCGTGACTTTTTAATTTTTGTTTCTTTTATTTAATAATCTTTCGAGTAAAAAATTTACGACAAAAAATCACTACACTAAAATGAAAAAAGAACAATAAAATTCATTACAAATTGAAAAATTTTCTTCTTACATAAATTTCTTAGAATGAATTAAATTTATTGATTATCAATCTGCTTCTAATCAATCAAATTATCGTTTTCTTTCTCTTTATCTCACAATTTTCGCATATATAAAATCAACACTTTAATTACTCAATCATTTTCAACACTCAATCATGTGAGTCATCATTATTGATTAAAATCTATCTGCCATGTACAATGAATGATGTGTTAATACATTAAAATTATAATTTTCAAAATGATTGAACCAAAGTGTTCAAATCAGCTAACACAAATTTGTATGAATTGGAAAAACCTTTTATAATTAGTTTTTTTATAGGTGAGTCAAAATTAGCGGTTTTCTAATTCTCAATATGGGAAAATATCGAAGATGAGAATTTCTTGTTCTTGATTTTTCGAGAATAATCTCGATGGAAAAAAATCTGATCAAAATGTAAAAAATTTAAGTTTTTGGTTTTTTAAATACTATTAAAATTTTTTTTTAAATTACATTTTTTGGTTTCAACAAGGTCTGAGAACTCTTTGATCCAAGTTTGGTTTTTTGATCCGAGTTTGATTTTTTTTGATCCGAGATCAAACTGAGATCAAAAAAAATCAAACAGGAATCAAAAAAATCAAACGCAGATCGAAGAGTTCTCAGGCTTTAAGTTTCAATTTAAAGCAATTTTCAAGTAATTTTTTAATCAATGGCAGCCAATGTCTACTGTCAACTCTGTATTAAACTTTGTTGACATAAAAGAAAAGAAAATTTTTTGCTAATTAAAATGAATGAAATTTCATTGCATGTAAAAAACATAAATGTAAAACTTGCACTCAATTAATTTTTTTTTCTATATAATTAATGACTCTCATTTATTTCATAATGAAATGAAGATGAAGAAAAAAGAAAAGAAGTGAGTAAGTAAGTAGCAATGCGACTATCAATATCAATCAAATAAATAAATCACTCTTTTTAGTCAGCTATAAAGAGAAATATATTCATCATTCTCTATATTTATTTGTGTATGTATGTATGTACATGGACAGACATAAGCGGCAGCAGCAAAAAAAGAAATCAAGGCAAGCAAAAGAAAAGAAGAAAGAAAGAGAAAAAAACTTGAACATTAACGATATGTCAGAAAGCCTGAAAAGTCATTAATCATGCAATAGCGACAGTTTGACACAACGATCACAATATATAATAAAGAAACGAAGTGAATGAGCGAGAGTGAGTGAGAGAGAGAAAATTATACGAGCTTTTTGACATGTTCAGGAGGGATATAATAACAAGCAACACAGCAAACACTAATATTTCATGACACACACAATGACATGTGAAATATGTTTTAAATGCCTTTAAATCAAATGTTTGCTCACCATTATTAATGTGATTCTCGTGACAGCTTTTTTCTTTCTCACTCACTTCTTTATATTTGCATGCAAAAATTGATTTTTTTTTAAAAACAGTTTCAAACATCATCATCATGTCAAATACACATATACACACGATATAACGAAAGACTGTCAAGATTTCTTAGATTGATTACTGCCGCTATCAAGCAAGTCACTCATTCATTCACTTTTCTTCTGACTGAATTAATCTTGATTTTGGATTTAATTGGATTTGATGTGTGGAAGCGTCAACTTGTATGTACATTTGATATGTTGGAAGTAAGAGAAAAAAATTTTTAACTGTTATGACAGATTTGAATTTTAGGAAAAAAATCGTTAAAAAATAAATTTTTATTTTGAAAATTATTAAAAGAGTGAATCATTTTAGATAAAATTTGTTAACCTATTCATTGATATTTATATCAAATTGCTTAAAATTTAATTTCTTATCAAATTTTAATCTGTTAATAAGCAGAATCCATTCGAATAAACCAAATTTTAAGATATTTTAAAGTTTCGCAAAATTTTTTATGTTGCGCAACATTTTTTGTTTCATGTAACATGTGTTTTTGTAGCGTGACATTGCTCATTGTTGCTCAACAAAAAAATCTCGTCTGTCGTCCAAATGATTTTTCTTCTCTCAAAATTTTGAAACCTTAAAAATTCTAAAATTACCTAAAAGTTCATTGGAAAATTTTAATTTCAAAGAACCGTACAAATTAGAAAATTTTTCTTTAAATGCTTGGGTATAAATTTTTGAACATGACACCAATATTTAATGAAAAAATTTTAATTAGAGCATGCAATATTTTTTACATTCTAATTTTAAAAAACTTTCAATCAAATCTGAAGGTTAAATTAAACAAATATTTTTCATCAAATTAATATAAATCACTTTTAGTTGGAAAAAAATAATAAATTAAAAAACTTCACACTTTTTTTTCTCTCTGTTTCGCATTTATTCACTCACTCATTCAATCAATAAGGTCGAAAGTAATTTGTTGTCGATGACATGTGTTTAACACTCGCCTTTCAATTTACAATTTAAACTTTCAATCTTTTTCTCATTTACTTGTCTTGTTGCTTTCAACATGTTCACTACCTATAGCACTGATATGTATGGTAAAATGCGGCAAATTGCTTGCATGTTGAAAATGTTTTTTATGTCAATTTATGTGAAATAAAATCGATTTCAACCCCAGTCTTTTCAGTTCTCTGATTTTGATAGCAAAGTTTTGTATTGTAATCAGAAATTGTTCTGTGGTAAAACAGAGAAATTTTTAATTTTAACACAGACACAAATTGACTTTTGGAAAATTTAAATTCTCATTTTTATTTCATCCATTTAAAGATGACCAATAAAACTTTTAATTAGATTTCTGTAATTGGTAAAATGGTTATTGGATATAAAAAAGATAAAAAGGTAAAATTTGTGGAAATAGCTAACGACTTTAGGGTATGAATAAATTTCATATAAGGATTAGAATTGAAAATGAATAAATGAAATTTTAGTATGAAGATCTGAATTGCAATTTAAAACTCTTTCATGAAATTACAAAAAAAATCTCGTCAGAATTTTTAAAAAGATTTGAAAGTTAATTAAAGATTGATTTAATTAAATCTCTCAGATTAAATTAAGTCCATTTCTAATATCGAAGGATTAAACTTAATCGGTAAGGATTTATCTAAATCATTAAACCAAGGTATGAAAACGAAGTGATTTTAAAAAATTTTTAGTGATTTTTTTGCCAACCATTTACTTAAACTATTTAATTCAAGAATACTAGTTCTAAATATCTTAACAAATCTTAAACATAAATTTAAATAACTCTCAAAAAAAAAAAGTTCTTTTCTCTATTATCACAATTATCACCCTTTATTTTCCAAAATTGCCACTTCATTCCAATCATAATAATCATCACATTCATATGAAATTCAAATCACAGTACTTAAATATTTAACAATGTACACCGGCAATAAAATGACCAAATAATAACACTTGAATCAGAAAATTGGCCTTTTTGCAACCCTTTTCTCTACCATTACAATGTTCAATATCCTTTTTTTTGTTTTCACCTTTCGTTCCTTTAAATTAACTGAATAAGCATTATTACTGAATTTACCAAATGCTATTTAAATTGCTTGTAATTCTCACACTTTTTTGTGCAAAGAATTTTCTTTATTATTCATTTAAGCATTTGTGGAATTTTAACACAAATTTTTCACAATTATATTTCTGCTGCGGGCTTTTTTTGTTTATGCCATAAATTTGAGGTTCATTATGATAATTTTTATACTTTTTATAAAAAAAGTAGCAGCAACATTTTCAGGTTGACCACTATTTGGTTATCTTTGATTTGTTTTTATTTTCTATTTCATATTTTTAAAAAATTCGTGCTTTTATGACCGAATATATAAACAAATGTTAATCGAGTTGCGATAATGGAGAGAGGTCAGGAATTGGCGACAATATTTATTGACATGAAACATGACCGCATAAGAAAGGAAGCAAATTAATAAGTGGGCTTGCATGACAAATGATATTTTAGCATTGATAACAATCTGGTGTGTTGTATTTTTGAAGAAAATTATGTCGAGAAAAGAAAGAAGAAGAATAAAAAGAAATTTATGAATAATTGATGGGGAATTAAGCTTGAAAGACTTTTAGAAATTCAAAAAAGCCAATGGAAAATAACTGAGAAATCGGTTGGATTAAATTTAATCTAGTGAGGATTTATTTTAAATATGAAATAAAAATTTAATCAAAAAGACAAATAGGTCATAAAAATTTTAAATAGTTTTTCTATAAAAAATTAAATTTAATGTGCTTTGACTTATTTTAACTTACCAGATTACACAATTGTTTTTAACTAATTTAAATTTCAGTAACAAGGATTATTTTAAATTTAAAACCTAAGGAAAATACAAATTTACAAAAAAATCATAATTAATAATTTCACATCATGTAAAAAACCATTGAATAAGTAAGTAGTTCCCAAAAAATGACAGATGTGAAAACACCACGTCATTTGAAAAAGCTCACGCTAGCCATTTACCACAGAATAAATTTCTTTCTAGAAATGCTTTCGTATTATGCGTAATAAAGAGAAAACAGCGGAAAAATTTCAATGACAGGAGCAACAACAACAGACACACAAGGAAATCGCGTTCAAACGCATAACAGCAGTAAATTTTCAAATAAAAAAGAGAGAAAAAGTTATGCGATAACAATGAGTTGATGCTATCAGAAAATTTGTCGACGAAAAATATGAAAGACCATAGAAGAGAGAATGGGTTAGTAGAAGGAGTGAAAAAGGAAGATTTATGGCTGTTGAATGGTGGCTCAGATCGTAAATAAAATAAAAGCAAAAGTTAGACAGCAGCGTAAGTGTGTGTTGGTGTGTATGTGAAAGAATAGTGGCAGTATCAAGCAAACAAATGTATACGCCATGCCTTTTAACCTTTTTTGTTCTGTTTGTGCTGTAGAAGCAGAAAAGAGAGAAAGAGAAAACTGGCAGGATAATGACAAACAAACAGACACACTCTGACATGTCAGACAGATAGGAGGCACACATAATATGCTTGTATCATGTTGACAAGAGAAAAAGGAAGGAAACAGAGAGAAGTGGATGAGGTGGTGGGATGAAGATTGCTTTTGTGAGGTGAGAGAGCTTGTTATTAGCTTTTTCTTTGTTGTTTCATCATCATTGCAGGGTTCTACTTTTTTGTTTTATTAAAAAACATAACAGAAAAATTTGACTGAAAAATTTTTATAGAAAGTTTTTTAAATGGCAGGAAAAATTTTAATAGGAATTTTATTTCGACTAAGACTTTTTTCCAAAAACTTCGACGATCTCACATAAATTTTTTAGCCTAAATTATTTGGATAAAAAATTGAACTGAAAAATTTTGCTAGAAAATTATAGCAAAATATTTTCATTCGAAAAAATTACTAGAAAAAGTGCTAGAAAATTTCTAGTAGAAATTAATTAGAAAATTTTCGGCCCGGAAAAAATTTATTTCAGCCAAATGATGTCACACTTTTTACTAATGCATCAATTTCATCATTATTATGTCTTACATACTAACTTAATATTTTTCTTTAAAAAGCTGATAAAAACCAGGTGTGGAAACGATCCGGATACACGTAAATATCCGCAAATATCTGCAAATATCCGAATTATCCGTAAATATCCGAAATTATCCGAATTATCTGTAAATATCTGCATTATCTGCAAATATCTGTAATTATCCGAAAATATCCGTTTGAAAAAATAAATAAATTTGATTAAAAAAATGACCTCGCTCAGAATTCTACCAAAAAAAACTTAGAGACTAACTCTAGTTTTATCTGGTAGCGACTCGGGTCGGTTGGAATAAATTTTTTCGAAGATTCGAAAGTCGAAATTAGTTTTAGTTTAGCAATATAAACAAGTAAAATTTGTCTTCTGTAAAACTGAATTCTATTAAATTAATAATATTTAATATTAGTTGTTTTGTGTTCCACATTTTAATGTGACTAATAAATATGACGGTAAGAATGCATTACTTGTTTTTTTTTTTAATTTATCATATTTAAATAATAAATTGTAGGATTTTTGGAATAAAGCGGAAGCAAAAATAAAATCTAACATTCCACATTTTATAAGAGTGGCTTTAGAAAAGATTCATGTATCTGACGGTGGAACGTTTTCAACATTAACTGATGATGAAGTTGAAGAGGTTTGCAATGAATTAACTAAAACAATTAAACAAATAGCAGCAGGAGAAATTGATGCAAAAGACAACAATGGTAATGATCAAAAAGAAAATGTGCTCAATCACTGCAATGAATTAGGAGGTAAACTTGTGTATTGCATTTTCTATTTACTCTTAATAATACCTATTTTAATTTTCTCTCTTTTAAATAGGAATTGAAAGATACACATTACCTTTTGGTTATCGTAAAAAAATAAAGATGCTGAGAAATGCGTTTGCAGCAAAACGTAAAAGTGATGTAAACGAAAAACCAATTGACATTGAAAACTTAAAGAATTGGGAAATTCAATTGAATACAAAAGTAAAAACCATGATTCCTGAAGACAAACAGCATGATGTCGCAGAAATCAAAATTGATGAAGATTCTTTACAAGCAAAATGCCTTTTCTGTTTATACAAGACATCAGTGATTGATAAAGGGATTTTACATGGAAGCAATTATTATAAACATATCAAAAGCCATTTTCCTGATTTACAACCAGTAAATGCTCCGCATACCTCTACAGAATCTTCGACACTAATTTCTCAACCATCACTTCCACATAATCTTGTTGAAACTCCTGTTCTTCAATCAATTGAACCAACCGCAAAAACTCAGCGTACAACACGTTCGAAACGTGCAGCAACAACTGCTTCTACACCTCCGATACGTAAATCGTTTAGAACATCTGAACAAGTAAGTTCCAAAGAAAAATGAAATCTTCGCCTAAATTACTTTTTATTGATTTTCGTTAAACGACCAATAAATAAGTTTTGAATTAAACCTTTTTAAATGTTTTAAATAAAGATGATAATTAAACAAACAGCTATTTATTATTTTATTATCAAAGGATTCTTCAGATGAGGAAATGTTGACACCATTTTTGAAAATTTGTATCGAGAACGCCAAGACTAATAAATATGGAAATAGAAACAATCGTTTTGCATCAATTACATATATGTTAGCATCTTATTTTTACGTTCGATTTGGTCAAAGCTCGTATGAAATGTTGGCGAATAATTTATCATTTCCAAGTGTTAAAACTATTCATAGTTTCATGTCGAAAAACCTCAAAACACTAGTTGAAGGCGAACTTTATGTTGAAGATCTTTTTAATTTTTTGGAACAAAATAACTATCCTAAAGAAATTGCATTGGTAGAAGATGGAACAAAATTGACAGAAAGTGTTGAATATGATGCATCCACGAATACAATAATAGGTTTAGTGGCACCTTTCAATGAAACGACTGGTTTACCAATAGTAAATTATTTCAAAGCTTCAACTGCTCAAAAAATTATTACAGCTTTTGAAAACTATAGCAAAGCTTCATATATTAATGTGATTCTTGCACAAGCAAATATTACAGGTAACAATAATCATATTTTAATACCTATATATATTTTCAAATAATTATTGACACAGGTTCACCTTACTTTATATTAGCCTTTTATGGCACGGATAACAAATTTAATAGTAATATGGTATCGACTCGAGTAAAATATATCACAAACATTTTGAGTAATCGTGGCATCCGTGTCATTTGTTTTGGTTCAGGTGGTGATTCGAGATTCTTAGCTTCTCAAAAGTCATTAATGAATTTTGGAATCTTTTCAAGTTTTTGTGAATTTCCTCTAGCAGCTGATTTAAATTCGCACAACCTTGCGAACCAAGATGCCCTTCATGTGTGTAAAAAGATTCAAAATCGATTGTTTGATATGAGCCAAACATTAAGAATTGGGAAATTTCACGCATCACTTTCTCATCTTCAAGAAGTTTATAAAAGATACAATAAAATTGAACATAATCTTATTTTGTCGGACCTTGACAGCACTAACAAGATGAATTATCAGTATGAATATTTAAAATTAATTGAACATATGAAATAATATTTTTATTTTAGGTGTCTTCCTAAAATAACAAGTCAAAATGTTCGTGTGTTGTTACAACAAATCGATGGTGCTGAAGGGACAATAGCTGTACTAGATATCATTAAATCAATTATGATAGCATTTGTTGAACCACAAACTAGTGATGAATGTCGCATTTTTCACTCTGTATTTTCCTCTCATTTGATTAGAATTTGGAGACAATATCTTTTTGATAATAATTTGGATGCTAAAACTTGGTTTATTACTTCTAATGCATTTGAATCAATAGAAATAAATTTAGTTTTAATGATGAGATTAGCCAAAGAGCAAAATTTACACAATATCTTTGAGTTATGTTCACAACGCTGTGAAGCATTGTTCAGAACAATACGTTCAAGAACTGGAATGGGATCAACTATGGTAAATATGAATCAAAAGGAATTTGCTTCACGTGTACACAAATTGCAATTTGAGGAGAAAGCAATGTCAGAATTAAAAGATATTATCATTTTTCCAAAAATTTTAAAAAGGGAGGCAATTGAGAAAAGACAAAGTCAAAAGCTATCAATTTTAGAAATAGAAAAAATTGTTTCACAAGGTAAAGCAAAAGCTGAACAAAGAGCGTTAGAGCTTGGAATGAGCAATTTTAATATACAACTGTCACTTTTTATGAAATCTATGAGAGGTTTTGATGTAGGTATAGCATCCTCATTATATGTAGATGAGCATTTGCTTGAAGATGAAGATAATATCGACTTTTTCGAAGTCAATAATTTAGTTGATCGAGAATCAGAAGATGATTTTACAACATTTCAAAATATTGAATTTTCAAATCAAAGTTCTAGTGAGTCATTATCTTTTTCTTAAAAAAATTAATTTCACATGTTTTTTCATAGGTACAAGTTTTTTAGATGTATTGATTGATGGGATCTCAAATAATTTTTCTAAACAAAAATTGATTAAATTATTACAAAATGATCGCATTAAAATTAACACTGATATAAGACAGCGGTTTGTAGCACGACGTACAATAACACTTCCTAAAGCTCGCCCAAATGAAAATAAGGTTTGGTATAACAATGTAATTTCAAAGGGCGAATATATTTTGATCAGAGATAATCATGAATTATTATACGGATGTGTAATTAATATATCAAAGTACAAAGAGCGCTCAAAAATTCAAAAAGTATATTATAAAGATTTTGTTGATATTTCTGCCACTGATTCAAATGATTTGGGTATATTACTTTTCCCTGTATATATAGTTCAAGATTTTCAAAAATTTGATTGTCCTACCAGAAATAATTATATTTGTATTAAAAATTATGTATGTCATATATCAAATGATATTAAATTAGAAGAATCTGATGTTAAAAATTTAATTGTTCACTTTCTTAATAAATAGTGTAAATAAATATTTTTTTTGCTATTAAAATGTAATTTTTACAGAGTTTTTCCTATTTTTCCAACTTTTTTTTTTCATTTTCAATATCCGAAATTATCTGAAATATCCGAAAAAAACCGAAATATCTGTAAAAATCCGTGATATCTGCAAATATCTGCAAGTATCTGAAATATCTGTAAATCTCCGAAATTATCCGAATTATCTGCAATTATCTGTTAATATCTTTTCGTTTCCACACCTGGGATAAAAAAATATTTTTTCATACAAAAAATTTCACAATTTCAGAAATTCAAAATAACGAAAAAAAAAACATTAAATTAAGTTTACAAACAAAAAGTTCCATTGTAAGAAAGAAAAAGACTGAAAAAAAATTCATTCCAATGTCCTCTCCATTTGTTTGCCCTCAGTATATAATCCTCAAATGTCAAGTCGTTTGCAAGCAAGCAAGAACAAAAGAGACAAACTGAACAAAGTAACAAATCTAAGTGTCACTTTCCTCGACAGTTCATGTCACGAGACTTGAAATGAAGAGAAAGAATGAATGAAAAAATGTTGCTGAAATTACTGAACACAGAATGCGCATAAATTATTATCGCCATTATGACTTCGTTTTGCTGCTTTAGACATAAATTAAACTTGTGCATCATGTCAGCAACATTCAATGATATTTTTGCAACATTTTGTGGCTGTTCATAATGGAAATTTTTTTGTGTCTATGACAATGTTATACATATATTTTAATTTAGACTTTTTTGGATTTGTTTGTTGTTGTCCATTGAATTGCATAATTATCTCTAATCACGTTCTGAACATTTTGTTTTATGGCTAAATGGAAAAAGTTTGTTGCTGTTGTCGCCATTTGTATGATGTTAAAGATACTTAAAGAACTTTTTCTTTATATTCTAAGTCAATCCAAGATAGCAAGAGAAGAGGCAGTAAAGAAACGACATATCGTAATAATAATAATATTTTTATGTACATAAAAAATGTATTAAAAAATGGAATTATTGAACCATTTATCATTTTTATGTAGAAACCAGCGTCGTTAAAAAAATTTATTTCTGTTAATAAATTATTGTTTACTGAGGCATTATCATCATTTTCATGCTTTTACCATTTTGCCATATTTATAATATATCTCTCTTCCTTATACCCACCCGCACTCTCATTTGCTCTCATGCACTGACTGTGAATATATGTGAAGTTAAAAAAATGCGGTGAAATTATTGTTATTATATTCTGTGCATGTGGGCTAGTAAGTGCTATGTTTGTACTTTTTTATATATGATTATTTATGACTTGTTGTTGAATAATTGTTGGAAATTATGTTCAAAATTAACTAGAAAAATATTTAGTGAGGTAAAAAATTCAATGAAAATATTTTTTTATCATTAAATCTGTTATTCATTCGTTATTTAAATAATTCGCTAAAAAAATTATTTAATTTTTAATTTTAACGAGTTTTTAAATTTTAAATTTTGATCTTGATCTTAAACGATTTTTTGAACTTGATCTTAATTTTTTTAATCTTTTGATTTTGAACTTGAATTTAACTTTTTACTAAATCATTGACTTTAAATTTGGTTTTTAATCCTTCTTTTATTTTAATCTTGAACTTGAATTAAACTTGAATTTTTAAACTTGATTTAAAAATTTTTTATTTTATCTCGAATATTAAAAATTAAATTTTACCAAAATACACAAAACTATAGAAAGAAAAAAAAATTCCACAAACTTCCTCACTACTATTTTTCCCATTCAATGACAGACATACACACATTCACGATTTATGGTGTGATGTCATTCTAATATTTATTAATATGCAAAACAACAATGCTAACAAGGTGCATAAATAACACATCTGCAATAGAGGAAAAACTGAATTTTTTACGCGAGCCAGTGAAAGATTTTTTCTATTATTTTTCATTCAAAAAGCGATAGAGAGGAAAATAAACGATTTATAGTCGATGGCGATTTCATTTCATTCATTCAATTTTCATTTAAATAGTTTCCTAGTCATGTACATGAATAGCAGCATAAAAAAGAAAAAAAGATATGTGTACATGCAATCAGAGAGCGATGGAAAATGGCTTGTAATATATTTATTTTATGCTCGCAATATGTGAATTCATTGCATGCATTGTGCACAGAAAAATTGCTGTTGAATGAAAAATTATTCACACTCAGACATTGTATTTACTTCGGTCATTTTTTTCCTTTCTTTCAACTTTTTTATGGGATTTTTCTTTAGATTAACTAAGGAGAGAATGTAAAAATAATTTAGGGGTCTAAAAAATAAAAATATTACTGATGAGTCTCAGATGCAAGTTAAAACATTTCTTAGGGGTCAAAAAAATTTTTTTTTTTTTAAAAAAATTAATATGTTAAATTTCTGGTACTTAAATTTTATATTGCTTAAAATTTATTTTGCGTTTTTACACCACTTTCATAATTTTAACTTCAACTTGTAAAATAAGTATCCACTCCTTAAAAAAATTTTTTTCCTTCTACCATTCTTAAATGTAGACAAAAAAAAAATGGAAAGAGTGGCGGAAATTTATTACCACACATATAGAACATCCAAAAGAAAAATTTCTTTCCTCTTTATTCTTTTTTTTCACTGATACCGCATTGCCTTGGCTTTGAGCTGTGAAAAGAAAAATCTTTTGCTGTCTTTTATTATTTTTGGTAATTTTTCTTTTTTGTTGTAGAAATCTTGAAACTTTTGGAAATATTTCAATTAAATTGTGTTTTTAAAAATGATTTTGTGATATTAATAGAAAGTGACACATCAGTTGTTGCATAAAGCAGAGCCATGTTTATATCATTATAGCCTTTAGCTTCTGTCAACGATGTCATTTTACTCTTCGTCTCTATGCACATGTCATATTACATTAAAATGATGAGGGGAATGCTACCTAAGTTAGTCTAAAATGTGTCGCTTTAACATTTGAATTTTTATTTTTTGAAAAATGACAAATTTATTTATTCCTTTCTGTCGACAACACGTTCAATCATTTATGCTTCTATGAATTATGTCTGTAAAATTATAAACAATAAAAAAATTGTTTTAATTGGCTCGAGTGAATAAATTAAGGGCAAGAATTGAAAATTTTTCCATATGAAATGATTTTATTTTTATTGTAAATTTTACAAAATATCTTAAGGCGTTCACTCAGCCCGTCACATCTTCTTTATGCTTTTATCTTCCGATTTTTACACCTGAGTGCGCATTAAACTCAAACATGACTGAATAAGAGTGAGATTAACAACATACGGTAGAGAAAATATGTAGAACAGCTTCCTTATGCTGCTGCTGTCTGATTTTGATGTTGATTTGAAGTTGAAAATTTACTTTCTTGCTTAGTTGAAGGAAAGATAAAGAAGAAGAAGATTTATGGTTGATTATTTGACTCTTTTGAAGTTAGAGTTAATGGCAGATTAATTTTTAATCTCAACAAAATAAATTTAATCTGGATTAATTTCGAAAAATTTAAAAGTTGAGAAAAATCGAATTATTTAAAAAGGGAAACGGTAAATTTTACTTATTTCTAAGCGCTTCAAAGTTTATTTTGAATTATGTTAGAATTGGTCAAAAAAATTATCGAAATATTTTAATTTAAAATTTTTCCTAGTTTTAATTCAATTCGAACTTTTAAATTTTTAAAACATTCAGGTAAAATTCAACGGAAAAGCATTGATGTACTAAATTAGTTACTAACTTCACAAAAGCAAAAACTTTTACTAGAAAAGTTTTCATTTAATTAAAATTTTCTTCATTATTTTAAAATATTTCCATTTCACATGTGTCTGTTTATTGAATCAGAAACTGATCAAAGACAAAAACTGCCAAAATTTCAAGATGCTGGTTGCACCTAAAAGTATATTTTATATCTCCCAATTTCTAAGGACTTCAACGAAGTGAAAGGGAAAATTTTAAACTCATTGATGTCAAATTCAAAATTAAATTTTTTCCAAATCAATAAACTTGACATTCATCTGCCTCAAATAATCTTTTTTGATTGAGTGATTCGAGACTCGAGTATTTGTGGTTTTTTGGAGTTTCTTTTCATCTTAATGAGATGATTTGATTAAGAAATCTACTCGAGAAAATGTGCGTTTTGAATTTCATGAAGTGACACTAATCTGTGATTTTGCAAACAGTTTTCTGTTGCTTCTGTTTTGACTTGTCTTTTGAAAAAAAGTTAAGAATATCTTTGAAAATTCATAGAAAACGGTTTTTAAAAATGAATAGCAAGACCTAACAAGCCTTTGAATGTTTTATTTTTTAGAGGCTTTTGTGATTTTAAATAGACAACTGTATTAAATTGATTTTTAATTCTGGATTTAATTTAATCTTAACTAGTTTTTTAAAAAGACTTTTTTTGATTAAATTGTACGGTTCGGCATTTGTACGTGGACAGTCAAGTGTCATCGACGGCAATTGTCAAGTAGTAATTCAAGTTGATTTACTCAAAAATGTCTCTAGTTTATTCAGATAAAATGTTAGTTTGATCAAAACTTTAGTAAATTGAAGAATCATTGTTTTTCATATTAATTTACCAAATTCGAACCAAATTAAATTTCATTTGAATAAACTAGAGACATTTTTCAATAAATCAACTTGAATTGCTACTTGACAATTGCTGACGATGACACTTGACTGTCCACGTACAAATGCCAAACCTTATTAAATTAAAGGTTTTAAAAGAAAGATTTAAATTAATCCATTCAAGTATAGTTTTAATTCATATTATTATTGAATATATTGTTTTAAATTAAAAGGTATGGATAAACTTTTCAATTCATTTCAATTGTATTTTATAATAATTGAATAAATACGATTATTTTTTTAGTATTTATTGTTGAGAAATCTTTAAAGCAAATAAGAGCAAAAATTTTCATCCCATTTTGCACTTTCATCAATAAAAATATTTTTAAATTCTTCTTTACAAACACATTTCCATTCTGTAAAACTCCACTCTTTTCTTTCAGAACATCCGAAAGAATTCAACCAACTTTCATCTTTCTTATCTTCAGAAATTCCAAAACTAGAGTCAGATTGAGTGCAAGTAAGAACTTGATAAGAACTTGTGATGCTCAAATTTCCATTGAGATCAGTGTAAAATAATCCTTCGCCAGGTTTAACTTTTCCAATAAAAATATTGTCATTGATTTTTGTGATGCCAATATAAAATGGAAAGTTCCCTTCTTTTTGAATTTCTAAAGCATTTTTGACTTGCATACCATTACTTGATGGAATCCAATTATAAGTGTAGTTGGGATTTTTTACTAAATATTCTGCTGTCAAATTATCGAATTTTTCAGTTTTTAAAAAATAATCAATATAATAAACACCAGCGGATGATTGTGGATTAATTTGAATCCTTCCAATTTCATAATCGCAATTATTGATGCATTTTGAGGTTCCTCTACCAATATAAGAAATGATGTTGTCTTTATAAGTTCCAATGGCAAAACCATCAGTTGTTGGAGCGCTATCTAATTTATATTTCTTCCATTCTTGTCCTAAAAATAAATAAAATATGAATAGATTAATATTAAATCTTTACAAGTTTAAATTTGAATTTGACTTTAATTTCATAAATCTTCATTAATTAAATTAAATCATAAGTAATAAAATTTTCTTCTGATTTAATTTAATCAATAGTAACTTTAAATTAAACAACAAAAAAAAAAAACCTTTTTAAAAAAAAGTTTAACTTAATTTACAAAGAAAAATAATTTTGAAAATCATCAAACCTACCACATTGAAATTTTGGCCATGGATCGCAAACAAGAATTTCAAAATTTGTATGCGTTTCATCAATGCCATTGTCATTCAGAAAATTAGCTGAAGGATCAATAACCATTCCAAGATTCATTTTTCCATTAATTTTTGTCCTTCCAATAGGCATACTAAAAATACTTGTAGCTGTTCTTACTCTCACAGCATTATTTGGTGATTTTCCTTTATAATCAACCCAATAATAAGAATAATTTGGATTATCAACCAAAAAACTGCTGCCATTTTGAATATAAGCTAAACGACCGCTAATTGATGTGTAAATTCCAGAATTTCCTACTGTTTGAATTCTACCAAGTATCCAATGAACTGATGCAATCATGACTTTTCCTACATAAGCTGTATTATTGCAATCATAAAATCCTGCACTGACACCATTGATTGAGCTTTCTCCTTTATATTCAACCCATGAATGAACTAAAAAATTCAAAAAAAGTTAAGTTTAGGAAAATAGCTTTAAAATATAGCAAAATGACATTATGAAGTAGAAAAAGTTTATTTCCTTTAGATTAAATTTAATCCAATGATGATTTAAATTAAATTTAGGTTTCGGATTTAACTTAAATCAAGTTAAATTTATTTTAATCCTTCCTCAAATACTTACTACAACCAACATCAGGTTGAGCTCCTTTAAGTTTCATAGGTGGAAACTTTGTAGGTGGTTCATTTTTCCTACAACTTTTACAAGTCAGAACTTGATAACCAGTTGATGCTCTTACAGCAACGCCATTCTTACCAGGATAATACATATTACCCAATGGAATTGATACAAGACCAACTCGATAAAATCCATCAATTTTAATTCTACCAAAATAATTCGGTATACCATACACATATGTTCCAAAGTCAATAGCGTAAGGAACTAATTCTCCATTTTTAGAATCAACCCATTCATATTTGTGATGTCTGTTTTTATACAAATAATAAATGTCACGATTTGAGTCGTTTATGAAAGTTTCTTTAGCCGAATTACTGTAGTCATTAATGAGCATTCCTGGTGGGTCAAGTTGTAAACGACCGAAATTTAAAACTGTGTTATCGTCAATTAGAGCAACATAAGCAGGCTTGTTTGGTGCATATTTTCCTGCATAGACACCATATTCAGCTGGTTCATCATCATATTGGTAAATATAAAATTTATTTCCTAAAATAATAAAGTAAAAATTTTACAATCAGAATTTTTGTGATCTTGAAAAATTTTAGCAATTTAATTTTTTTTTTTTGCATTTAAGATTATTAGAATTTTACTTACCACATGGATATTTATGATGACATAAAGATGAATTAATAAATACTAAAAACAAAAAAAAAGTTATTAATTTTTAATTATGCAACTGAAAACTCACAGCAAAAAATTAAAAATTTCAAACACAAGTCTTTCATCGTGACTTATCAAATATCGACTAAAAATTATAAGTGACAATGAAAAAAATTATTAAAAAACATATTTAACTCACAGTTGAATATACTTTCCTAGTCGTATTTTAACTTATCTATAAGGAAACATCTGTTTGGTATTTTTAATTTTTATAAAGAGAAAAAATTCAGATAAAATATTCTTAAACAGTTTTTGCATGAATATAGAAAGTGTTAAAAATAATTTAAAATGAAAATCTCATCAAATGAAATTTTAAAAGTGCATTTTGGCTATATAGGTCAGTTTCATTGTAAAGTTCAATTTGTTTGAAAATAAAGCATATAAATGAAGGTACGAAGGTAAGATTATATTTTGTTTTATTTATCTTTATGATTTATGTCTGATTTGTGAAATAATTTTGGTGAAATTGCAAAAAACGTGGTAATTTCTCTTAAACGATACTAGCGCATCTAGTGCATTTTCGAAATATTAAATGTTATATTGTTTCTAACTGTTATAGAGTTTTGAAGATAAATGATTAAATTTGAAAATAAATAAAAACGGAATTCAATAAATTATGTGCAATAAAGTTTTAAAACCTTATAATATTTACCATCTTTTGTCACAATTTCAAAGGTTGATAGAAAAAGTCTAAGTCTTTTTTCTATACTCGTCTATTGAACCACAACAATTCTGCAATTTATCTTTAATAAATTTCTAAAAAAAATTTAAAATTGTAAATGATGAAAAACTAGAAACTTTCTAAGGATGAAAAATTGTTGTGCATCATAAACATTGCTCAAAGTAGTAATTACGATTCAAAATTACCAATAAATGAATTTTCTCATTATTACAAAAAACTACTTGTGAATTTTCTTAAAATTATTTGAAAGAATTCCGATTTGGTGATTTCAAATTTAGTAGTTTGAATTTATGAAACCTAAAATGCAAATAGAATATCTTATGTATGACATAAATTTATAAAATTCTTAATTTCTTGAAGTGCATTAAAAAATTCATTATTATTCAAATAAAAAATCACATTTTACTAAAATTCACAAATGTTCATTAAATTTACCATTAAAAATTTATGATACGGAACATATTAGATAAATAAATTTTGACATCTAGAGATTCTTTTATTATTTTTTGAAACGTAAATAATTTATAATGTTAGAGATGTTTATAATGGAAGAGTTTTTGCCATTTAAGACGTAAAACAAAATAAATGCGTAGTTGTTTCTAGATTTCAAAAAACAATCAACAAAAAACTTAAAGAAATCAAAAGTTTTTATTATTATAAAAAATTCACGCCACTCACATGTAAAAAGTCCAAGAATTAAAAATGCGTATTAACACCATGACATTCAATTTACAACTAACCGATTCTTCCTTGAATGATTATAAGAACAAAATTTCATTGATAGCATGCGCATAAAACGACAAATGATAAATCTTCGTTTTTTAACATCTCCTAACCTTCTTTTATTTTGCTAATAAGTTTATTATTCTCTCTTTCTTCTGTCGATTTTATTCATGAGTGTGTTTATTCATAAAATGAAAAGATTTTCTCCTCCGATTTCTTAGACTTACAATTCAAAAAAATTAGAGAGGAAAGCGCAAGGAGGAATTTAATTGAAATCAAGAAAATTAGCTCAAATAAAAAGAAGGGGAGCAAAAAATATTGAAGTTCAAAACGCTGTTACAAGACCTCTATGAAGTTAGGACAATCTTTTTGAAAGGATTTATTATAAATCACGAGATTAAATTAAATATGGAAAAAAAAAATATTAATATGTGAAGGCCAAAAATTTTAAAGACTCAAAACCTAACAAAAATTTTAAAAAATTCTAAAATAGTGCTCTAGTTTTTTTTTTTTGAAAGATTGAAAAAATTAGGTTGGATTAATTTTAATCAGAAGAGATTTATTTATATCACAAGAACTTACTGAAATTAAATCTGAACTAAAAATTTGTGCTAGCTTCAATGAAGATTGTTTGTAGTTATTTCATTGTAAAGAGCAAAAAAGTCATAATAGTTTTGAAAAAGTCTCTTTTTAATTGAATAATACAAGCATAAAAACCTTATTGTGGTTGAGGGAATTTTTCAAAAAGAAATTCTTGCTGCGCGCTATTTAATAAATTAATTCCCATACTTATTATATTTTTTTGACTTGATTTTCACACAACTTGAGAAAAATTTCTTTAGTTAGAATGGAGAAGGAAAAAAGTGGGTCAGTATTTGCATCCGGAATATTTCTTTTCTGCTGATGCGGTTCTTTTTTTTCGATGGCAAAAGTGATATTAAATTTATTGTATTGTCTTCTTTTAGTTCTACTTAGTTTGCATTTGATTTTATTAAAGCTCTGCTCTGAGTTTTCATAATTTTTCTTATTTTTTTTACTGACTATAGAAGCTTGGATAATGGCCACATTGACAATATGTATGTGAAATTTTATTGAGTCAATCAAGAAATGAGTCTGAAAGAAAAGAATTTTTGCTATTTTATTTTAAGAATAAGACACTTACAATTTTTTCATTTAACGGATTTGTTTTATTTGAAAATTTCAGAAAGCAGAAAATTTTATATTTTTTGTCATTAGTTTGTCAAATTCACTCAGTTTCCAAATTGGTTTCTTAAATTTTTTTTGAAAAATATTTTAACTTGACTTGACTTTTATTACTTGATTTGAAATTAATTCAAGTTTTAAAATTAATCACTTGATTAACATTAATTTTCTTGAATTTTACTTGACTGTTGATTACAAATAGAAAATAATTTATTCAAAAAATAGATGTAAAAAAAAGTTTTTTTAATTTAAGTTTCCAACCCTTAGAAGTTGAATTCTAGACAAAAATCAAACAAAAATGCTTAATTTTCATGAGGTCAATTTTCTTTAATTATCTCAATAACCTTTTTATAAACTAACTTGTCGGCGTCATTTCCATAGATAAAATCCAAGTGATTGAACTTTTTTAGAAAAATTTGATGATTTTTCTTCAACTTTTTAGCAAGTCTTTGTACATCGATCACTGAAGCCATCCAATCATTATCGCCATAATATAAAAAGATTTGAACAGAAATTTTGTCAAGTTGATAACTAGGAGGTGATTTCCCATGGTATTTTACAAAATTTTTCAATATTCCATAATCAAACATTTGAAATTTACCAGAATTGATTTCTTGAGCCTTAAAATAAAGATAAAATTAAAAAATCACTAAAGAAATTTACTCAAATATTACATAATGAACCAATTGATCGACAGATGCGCCTGTGGAAAAATTTTCTTATTGAAAGTAATTCAATGCAAATATTATTTTGTGGTATTATGAAATTTTTACCCGCTGGCGTATATTGAGCGATTTGTGAGAAAAGTGTTCGGTTGAATTGAATCGAATCGTATCCGCAAAGGAGGAATAATGCATTGGCACAGACCTCTCGAAATGATGATTCACGCTGGCATGCATGCATTCCAAATTGCACCATCATATCATGAGTTGGAAGGAACTCATAAACACCCAGAGAATCAAATATCCGGTGAATTTTGTTGACCATTGGTGCCATTATTCTCAAGAGTGGACTTTTAAGATGATTCATGAAGGCTACTGGAGCTAGAATTAGCAATTGATAGGAAAAGAAATTACTTATGTGAAGTTATTTTGAATTTTATTAATTGCTCAATATTTTAGTGATTTATTAAATTTGAAGAGAGTAAAACCAAATAAATTTTTTAACAAATTAATGAAAGGTAATAAGGATTAAAATAAATACGAGCGATTAAAGTATAATTCTTGATTAAATTAAATCTAAATAGTAGATTAGATTAATTTTAATCCGAAATCATAAAATAAACTCAACTTTAAATTTAAGGCTAACTTTGGCAAAGTATAACTTTTCTTGAATTCAATTCATTAAATGAGAAGAAGAAGAAAAGACAAAAAATTCAATTTCAATTTTATTGAATTGCTCATGAAAATCCCATTTTCCAATTTTCTTCTTCAAATGTTTGTCTTGCAACAATTCAAATCAATTTACTCACTCACCAAGTGCATGCATTGTTCTTACTTTCATATTGAGCTCCTCTCGAATTGATGCACTAACAAAAAAGCTCGTTGTTCCCTGAGAGTGCCCAATGTAATGTAAACTGCTTTGTTGAGTCAATGACAATGCAAAATCAATCATTGCTGGTATATCAATTGTTCCTTTACAAATTTCAAATCAAATTTGTTTGCATTTTGTTATGAATTTTTTATAAAACAATTAATGGATTACATACCGATTTCATGCCATGAGAAATTCCAGAATTTTTTACTATTTGGTGATAAATGAATGTTTTTACGTGAATGTGAATTTCCTCTTGCATTTCCTAGGAAAACGTCAAAACCTAATGATTGTTTTAACGGAAAATAAAATATTTATTTAAGTTTTCAAGCTTAGATTAATTACTTAAATTTGCTTAAAAATTTAAATTTATTTACAGAATTATTCACGATTGTAAAAAAATCAAAAAATAGAGGAAATCATTTTAAATTTATACCGTATAAATTTTTAGGTATTTTTGAATATATTTTGCAATACCAGCATCAGCAAGTAAAAATGGCAAAGCTTTTTCTTTTCCAAGGACAAGCCAATCCATAGATGAACACAAAAGACCATGCATAAGAAACACAACAGTTTTTTCCTTGATTTGTTGTGACTTTTTGCTTCTTGTTATTCTTACAAGTTGTAAAACATAACCATCTGATGTGATGACTGAATAATTTTGAACTGGATAACCTTCTTGATGAATTTTTAACACCTAAAATAAGAATTATTTAAAATTTGGAAATTTTTTGAAAACTTTCTTTCTCACACTTGAATTTTCAAGTTCAAAATTATTTAACTTTTCATAAGAAAACACAAATTTTAGTAAACAAAATTTTACCAAGAGTAAAATAATTTTCATTTTAATGATTGCAAGTTTTTCACTTGACTGATTAAGTAGTTTTAAAAATTTTATCAATTTCTTACTTTTGATATCATCAAGATAAAAATTTAATAGCAAATAAGAAGTTCTTGCAAAATATCAATTTAATATAATCTTATCAATTATTTCTTGCTATTCAATGACTTACTTTCATAAGCTTTACTCTTGAAGTCTCTTTAGAATTTCAAAATCAACAAACAAAATCAATTATTTTGAAAACACAAACAATGTGCAATGATTTGAGATAGAAATTTATACAATGCAATTAGGTCAATTAAATGCATTTCAAATGGAATGAATGCATAAACATGATGTAATTTTAGTCAATTATTGGTGAAAATTTTTGATTAGAAATTTGTGACACCTAATTAAATTGTATTGAAATTGTTGTGATTTTCATGTGAAAATTATTAATGAAAATTTTGATATTTTTGATGCTTAGTAATCAAATATTTTTAATTACAACATTACTTTTTTGGCTTGTAATTTTGCTGTCAATTTATTTAATCTGTGGTGACTTAATATAAATCTATATTGTTATGACATGGATTAAATTTGGTCTTCAGATTTAATTTAATCCATATCAAATATAACAAAAACTAAAAACAAAGTAAAACTTTTTTTATAATTTTGCTTTAATTTTTGTACATATTTTTAGAAGTAAAGACATTGTGGCAAAATTGCAAAAAGTGACAAATGTCTATATTTTTAATCATTCTTAAAGCAGGGCTTTTATCCAGTGCATTAAATTTTATTTCGAACCAAATTAAAACTATAGTCAATCATGTTTTGTTAAATTTAGAAAAATCTTCAAATTCACATTAAAGAAAAGATTCAGAGATTAATAAGGAAAAAATATCTTTTAAATATTCTTTTGATTTTAACTTTTATCTTTTTTTTGCTACTTTTTCTTTGTCCTTTCTTTAATCTTAGATGAAACAAGAAGAACTAAAAAAGGAGCAATCTTCATTAAATTTTCATTTGTTGATATATTAATATATATAAAAAGAGATAGAAGGACTTTTTCTTTTTATCTTGAAGCTAATACATTAAAATGATTATAAATTTGTGAATTTAGTCAGTGTGAGTGCAAAACTAACTTTCAATTTCACACAAAATCTTATTAAATAGTTAAGGTTACTTTTAGCAATAGCAAAAAAGGGTTTTGAATGAGACAAGATTTATGGGAATTTGAAAATATAATCTCTCTTACCTTCTTACCAACTTGCTCTTTTTCTTCATTCTCTATTTATTGAAAACTTGCTAGCATTTGAAGAAAAATTTTTATCGATTTTAGTTTATGAATGAAAGAAAATAAACTTTTTATGGCCTGCGGTTATAAGAAAAGAAGTTTTAATTATCTCGAGTTGATAATTTTGTCATTTTAAGTTTAGAAATTATTTTCTTTTATAAATTCATTACTTTTTTTATTAAAAATGCAAAACTTTAGCTAAAACGGATTTATTAAATATATAGCGATTAAATTTAATCTGAACAAATATTAAATCGTAGTTTTTTAGTCAAGCTAAAAAATTCAAATGAAATCTAACAAAAACTATTAACACTTGATGGCACATTTCTTTAAATTATTTTTTTAATACGTAAATTTTTAATACTAGGAAGAGTTTATGCTGTTTCATAAAAACAATTTTTTCTAATAAATATTTGTATCATTAATAATGAAGACATTTGATGTATGACGAAGAAAAAAATATCCCCATAATGATAAACAATAATTTCTTATGAATGAATGAATTCTCACATCATTTTAATTATTTAAACAGATGAAATAAAAATACTATAAAATACGATAGATTCAGGTCAATACATAACAGTCAGTAAAAAAATTTCCAACAATGAATTACAAATTAATTTTTATTTCATCATTTTTGTTAATTTCACAATCAACGCAATTATTTATTGACAATCCAAAACTTTCCACATGGATGATGGAAAATGGTGAAAAGTTTTTTAATCTTAGTGAATCAATTCTAACAAAAGTGCAACAAAGTGTGCTAGACAATTTACAAATTATTGAAAAACACAATAAGGAAGTGAGCGATTTTATACTTGGATTAAATGAATTTTCTGATTTAGATAAAAAAGAATTTGTGAAATGTTATTGCAAAACTGTAATGCCAAAACAATTTTTACCTGATCGACCAAAGCTGGCGAGAGCTAAAGCATTGAATAATTTTACTATTGATAATTTACCAGAATCATTTAGTTGGAAGGAGCATTTTGAACGTGTGAAAATGCAAGGAAAATGTGGAAGTTGTTATGCATTTTCTGTCACTTCTATGTTAGGTAAGAATTTTTTTTCATATTAAATAAATTAAAAAATAAGCAAATATTTTAATTTTTAGAGGCAATGAATAAAAAGAAAAATAGTAGCTGGAATTATGAATTATCACCACAATATATTCTTGATTGTGATAGTAAAAATGATGGTTGTGACGGTAAGAAATATTTTTTAATTTAGAAACTTTTGTTTTTGAAATTAGAAAAAAATTTGATTCTAATATTAGGAAGATTAAATTAATCAATGCTGATTTAGTTTAATCCATAAATAATAATGAGTCTAGATTAAAATTAAAAGTACGATTAACAAATAATTTAACTTAAAATTTTCAAATCTATATCAATTTTTTGTTCCTTAAATTTATGCTAATTTCCAAAAAATAATATTATTTTACAAAAAACCAGAATATTGAACATTTTGTTTAATTTGAATTAAAGAAATCTTCTATAGTACATAAATCTGCATAGATTAAATATAATCCTGAATTATTAAAGCAAAGATTAAATTGATCTTCAAAAAATTTGGTGCTGCTTTGATAAAATAATTGAATTTTATCTATGACGAATTTTTTTCAGGTGGCTGGCCAGCTGAATCATTAAGTAAGTTATATGAATTTTAAAAAATCACAGAAAACTTATCAAAAAATTTTTACAGTGTTTTTAAAATATAAATCTAAAAATGAAGCTCCAACACTAGAAAATTATCCATATATTAAAAAACAAAAAGAATGTAAAATGACTGGTTTCCCAAAAGTAAAACTCAATATTGATGAAGTTTTTGAATTTAAATTTAGAGGCGATGAAAAACAAATGAGACTTCACTTAGTTAATTATGGTCCATTAGTTATAACTATGCATGTCAATGATGACACAGGTTTATTTCAAAACTACAAGAAAGGAATTTTCTATGAAAAAGAATGCTCAAATGATTGTAAAATAATTAATCATGCAATGGTTTTGATTGGATATGGAGTCACAAATGATGATGAAAAGAAACCTTATTATTTAGTTTTAAATTCTTGGGTCAGTTTTTCATTTTGAACTATTTAATGTTGTTTAGTTCAACTATGTTATCTGGAAAATTGGGACCAAACCTAGATTATTAACTCTATTTTAAATATTATAGGGAAAGTCATGGGGTGAAGAAGGTTATATTCGGATGGCAGCTGATCGAGGAAATAATTGCAATGTTGCTTGCTTTGGAGTTGTTGCTACTTAATAAGAAAAAAACTTTCCATTAAATTTCTTATAATTTAGGAACTGTTGAATTTTTCTTTAATCTTGAATTAAAATTTTAATTTAGTCTATTTCAATAAAATAAAAGAAGCAAATCTTAATTTTATTGAACTTTAATTGAGTACAAATAAATGATTAAAAATTATTGTATAGAAACCGTAAAACCTTCACAAAAATTTAAACTTTAAATAATAAAAATCGAAAAAATAAAAAACTACTTTTTTTTTCAATCCAAATCTCAATTTGTAAACACAAAACAAAGTATACGGTGCAGATCAGAGAGCGCAGCAGATCGCTTTGCTTTGCTGCTCAAGAAAAACTTTTCAAGATTTTCAAAAATATTTCGGCGCCTTGGCTATTATTTTTTCTTTGTTACATGCATTATTTGGATCAAAATGCCTCAAAAAACACTTCTGACATGTTTTCTCGATTGTTTAAACAGCAAACTGCTAGCTGCTACACATATGCACCATTTTCCACCTAAAGTTGAGCAGTTCGTCTAATTGTGTTAATAATCATGAATCTGCAAAAACATTGGCAAAAAAATCTGTGAACTGTAGCGTGTTCACAGACGTATCGAACCGACATCGGAAAAGTGTTTTTGAAGGATTTCTTGAACATGGAATGTCTAAATGACATGCCGGTTGGCTTGCTCGATCGGTAATTACAGGCATCATCAGCCACAAAAGAGACTTTTAAGAAATATTGCTTTGGTTTCGAGAAAAATAAAAAAAACGAAAAAATTATTTTAGAAAAATAATAATTCTACAAGCACCCTCTAGCGGCGACAAAGTAAGAGATAATAAATTTCATCCTATGTAAATTTTGATTATGACATTAATGATGTTAGTTGTCATCATTACATTGCAATAAAATTGTAACACAAATAATCACATCGCATAAATTTATTTCCTCCCTTATTTTACTTGTATATTTGATATGATAACATCATGACTCATGTTTGTGTTTTGTTTTTCTCTCAAATTTATTCCCAATTGAGTTGTAAGAAGAAAATGATAAATTTAGTGTTGAAATATAGAGAATATTGTTTTGATTAGATAAACTGAATTTTAATCTTGATTTATAATTAAATAAATGAAATTCAGAATTTAAAAAAACAATTATTAAAAAAAATTAAGCAAATTTCCAGTGATAAGTTTAATCAAGGGGTTAGAACTCTTGTTATTTTTGATTTTTTTTTGTTAGATTTTTGATTTTTTTATACTTTTTTGATAGAGTTGATACCCCTTGAGTTTAATCTTAATCTTTCAACGCTTATTTGAACATGATGTGTCTTTAACAAAATATTTTAAAAATTTCATTAAAAAATTAGGCCAGATTAAATTTCATCTGCAAAGATTTAAAGTGATATTAATTAAATCCTAATTATTAAATTGCTAGAAGTAAATTAAATCCTCACTATGACAAGATTACTAATGAAATTGAGTTCAGTTAAATTCATTTAAGGTATTTGTTATAATATATTTGAATGTTTAGAACTGCTTAAGATTTTTGAAATCTTTGACATTTTGTAGGAATTTAATATTTTTTTGGAGATTTTTCTTCGGTATTCTTTTGGATTAAACTAAATCCATTGTTTGGTTTTGATTTAACCTTGAAAAATTTTTAAAAATTGAATTTATTCTCTAATGACTTAGGCTGAAAAAGATTCAAAATTTTTAGAACAGAATACAAAAACTTTTCTTTTAAATTTTACATATATTTATTTTTATAAAAAAGTTTATTCAGATCTTAAATTCTTCAAATCACCATTGAAGTCTTTTAATTTTCCAGGATGATTTCCAATGAATTCTATCGTTGTATGTGTCTCAAGAGTTTCTTTGTTAAATAAAATTCGATCCAAATAGTTTGGGTTCATTTTTCTTATACAAACAAATGGGAATTGACTCTGATGATATAATGACATGTGCTCAATAATATTATCATCATCAGTTCCAAAATTACAAAAAAGACATTGAGTCACACCTTCAACATTTTTAAAATTTCTTCTATGATCAATTTCAACCAATTGTTGACAAATGATGTCACCAAATTCAGCAAATTTTGGCTGCGCAATTTTCAATTCTAAATGTTTCTTAAAATTTCCTTTGTTATAAAAGATTTCTTTACAATTTGGTACTTTACAACAATAAGCACGAACAAAAATTTCTCGATTTCTTCTCATTCCATTTTTCTCATCTAAAAGTGTGCTTCGTAATAATTTCTGAATTGGTGAAACTAAAACTTCACAATTTTGACCAGAATGAAATTTTTTCTGATGTAAAAAGACATAACTTTTTTGACACGATCGATACATGCAATGGCTGCATTGAAAACGATCAAAACGATGAAAAACATCAATGTGATTGCACAATTCGAAATCTCTTTTGAAACCTTTAAGACAGAAGCTGCAGTAATGTTTATTATTATTTTTATGTTCTGTCAAATGTTTTTTAAAATCATTAAAATCAGTTGTGAAGAAACTGCAGGTTAGTCGCATACATTTGTAAGTTGAAAATAAACAAAATTCGCTAAGTAAAATTTCAATTGAATTTTTTGTTTTAAACACAGCTCTTGATAAATTTTCAGATAGCCATGGGTAAAATTCTCTCATACTTTTTAATTCACAAGCTTTTGATGAACTGTTTTTAAAAACTGAAATATTTTGGGTTGAATTTTTATGATTTTCAGCTGAAAAGCTTTTATAATGATTTGAAAAATTTTCATTATAATTCTTTCTTATTTCAGGTATGATTTGATTTGATTTTCTCTGATTTTTATATGAAAAATTTGTGGGTAAATTTGAATTGAAATGTTTATCAAATTTGGTTGTTTCTGAAAAGTTTCTTAAATGCTGATGTTTATTTCCAAATGCAAAATCTTTTTGAGCATAAGAAGGCTTGTTGTTATTTACGATACCTGTTGTTTTAGGAATTCTATGCAAATGATTATCAATTAGACCACTCCAACTACTTCTTTTTGATCCAATGTAATCAAATTTTCTATGCTTACTTGGTGGAGAATTTGAAAATTCATCAATTATTCTTTTTCTTTTTAAATATAATTCATCAGATAATTTTGGATCTTCATTCTGCTTGGAAATTCTTATTTTTCCGATTGGTTTTGAAATTTTAAATTCATCATCTGATTTAAGAATTTTCAGTTCCTCATATGATTTTGAAGTTCTGATTTCATCATTTGACTTTGAATTGATTTTTAAATCTTCACGTGCTTTTAAATTTTTCATTTCTTCAGTTAATTTGGGAATTTTAAAAACTTCTGATGGTTTAACAAATTTTAGTTTTTCAATCGAATTGAAAAGATTTTGTTCAGTTGACTTGAAATTTTCAGATTTATCTTTTGTTTTAGATTTTAAATTCTCATCTTTGTCTTTGGATTTAAAATTTTTCAATTTGTCATTTGATTTTGAAACTTTATAACTTTCAATTGTTTTATGAAAATTTGGTTCTTCGATTGGCTTTGAAATTTTATCATTTATCTTAGAATTTTCAACTTGTTTGCTTAATTGGCATTTCAAATTTTCAAACTTTTCAGTTAATTTGGAATTTTTGACTTTTTCATTTAATTTTGAAAGTTTAAATTCTTCTAAAGATTTTGGAACTTTAAATTCAACTGTTGATTTTGAAATTTTTAAATCTTTGTTTACATTTAAAGTTTCTTGATTTGACTTGGTAGATTTTTGATTTTCAATTGATTCAGAAATTTTTGGTTCTTCACTTGACTTAAAAAGTTCTAAATTTTTACTTGACTTAGAATATTTAAATTCTTCAGCCGCTTTTAAACTTTTAAATCCTTCATTTGTTTTTAAATCTTTTAATTTTTCATCTAATTTTGTAACTTTTACTTCTTGACTATATTTAGGAATTCTCAAACCATTACTTGACTTAAAATTTCCAATTTTATCTTCTTGTGAATTCATAATTAAAGTAGATGAAGAACAATTTTGAAATTCAAAATCAGTGTCAATAATTAAACTATTTGAAATTGTTGAAGCTGTGTCATCATTACAAAATCCATAATCAAAACTTTCTTCTTCAATTTTAATTTTTGACAATGGAATAATTTCAGTTTTTGTGGTTTTTACTGCTGAATTTGTGCAAGTCCTTTTTCTTGCCGTTTCTTTGAGTTGAACTTTTTTAATTGGTTTAATTTTAGTTACTGGTGCTGGCATTTTAAAAATTTCTTCACTTGGTTC
The DNA here is from genome assembly GCA_018290095.1 of Polypedilum vanderplanki. Taxonomy (NCBI): domain Eukaryota; kingdom Metazoa; phylum Arthropoda; class Insecta; order Diptera; family Chironomidae; genus Polypedilum; species Polypedilum vanderplanki. Next base: position 16,462,736 of record CM031380.1, on the reverse strand, counting down.
ATAATTGATGATTTTAATTGTATCATCAAAATCATCATTGACCAAAACTGTTTGTTCAGCTTCGTCATTATTTACAAAAACGGTTTCATCTAAAGAATTTGAAATGTGATTATTTTCTGTAGTTACAGACATTAATTTTGGTAAATTTGTTGTCTTATTTTGTCTTGCCAGATATTTGAAACAATTTGTAGAAAATTCAACGTTTTCGATTTTTCTTGAATTTTCAGAAATTTCGATTTCATCATTTAAAATTGTTTCATTTGAATTTTCTTCTTCCATTTCGTTTCTGCCTTCAATAAAAATTATTTTGGGAACTTTAGAAAATTCAACTTTTTGTTTTTTATTTACAAATAAATTTCTTACAACTCTTTTTGTTGTTTTTTCTTCAATTGTCTTTTCTACAAAGAAATTTTTACCCAAAATATTATCCACTAAAATTGTTTCATATAAATTTTGATTTTCTTGTTCTGATTCTGATAATGAGCTAACAGAAAGAATTTGAAGTTCAGGAAATTTTTCATTTTCTAAACTTTTTTCAAAAATTTCTTCAATTTTTTTAATTTCTAACCCTTGCATGTGTTCCACCATGTGTTCTAATTCTTCTTTTAATGAATTTTCATATTTAAAACATTCACAAATTGAACACAAGTCACTTTTTATATTTTTATCATTTTGATGAAAGTTCTTAAGATGACATAAAAATCTTACTGATGTATTTGATTTAAAACGACAATCACCAATAAAACATGAAAAAATTTGACGATTTCCGACAAATTTTGTGTAACCTATGTTGATAATTTTGTCGAAATTTTTATTTGTTGGTGTAATTTTTTTACGCATTTTGCAACAGTTTTTAATTTTGATTTTTAAATATTTTTTACAGATTTAACAATTTTTTTTCTTTTTTCACTTTGGATTCACTTTTTTATTTTTTGAAATATTTTTAATTTTTGGAAAGTTTTTAAATAAACTCGTTTGTTGTTGTGTTTTGAATAGTTCAATTGAAACTGGTATCAATGAAAAAATTCTTCTTGTTTATATATAAAATTTTTATTAAAAACACAAAACAGGTAAATTTTTAAAGAAAACATTCTTTTTGAATCTCAAAATTTTTTTCAAAATTTTACCAGAAAATAAAAGTAAATAAACAACTTTTATGGCAAAAAAAACTGTTCAAATATTTTATCAAATTATTTTGAAATTGAAAAGATATTGAAGAATAAATTTTGTTACCTTGTCTCAACAATTCAATAGATTGTAAATTTTATAAAAAAAAAAACCCAAGGCACTTTTTTTATATTTACAAATGAAGAATTTTTGAACTTTTTGAAAAAGTTTAAATTGTTTTTTGATTGTTTTAACTAAAATTGATGAAAAGTTAAAAAAGTTTCAATTTTTATTTATATCAAAAGCTTCTAAAAATATTTGAATGATGAACGAATTTTTTAAGCAAATTCATAAAATGCAGATATTTTATTTTTATCATGAAAACTTCAAAATGAAGACAAGAACAAACAGTAAAATTTTAAGTTATCCATTTTGAAATTATTATTTGTATAAAAATTCTAATTAAAAAACTTTTAATTTGAACAATGAAAATTTTTCATGATTATTCTATTAAAATCTTCAAATAAAAAGTTTAAAAACTTTCTTTTATTTAAGTAATTTTAAAATGCCATTAAATCACATCATAATTCCATTAAAATCCCATCGCAAAACTAAAATATTTGTGAGATGAAAGCATAAAATGCAGAGATCAGCAGAAAAATCTTTGTTTGTACACGAAAGTTTAAAATCCATCAACAAGAGCTACGAAAAACTATTCATAGAAAGAGAGCATATGAGAATGATAAGACAAGCACAAACTGTTCATTCAAAAAAATTTTCACTCTTTTAATTTTATCTCAATCGCTTATGTTCGTGACTTGAAAAGATTACAACACAAACAATAGTGAGTTAGCGAGTGAGTGTGAAGGATTCCATAATCCATCATTATTTTCTCTCTCTTGCTTGCTTGCTGGCTGCTTCTTTATCCATTAATTTTGCATGTTGCAACATAGACACGCCAACTATCTCACACCTTCACAATTATCTTTTTAAAGTTAGCAACAATTCCAATTTGTATTGATTTTAACTTAATCTCTGCAAGATTTATTTTAATATTGATTTAAAATATAATCACGTTTTAATCACTACAGATTTAATTTAATCTCGATTAGATATATTTTTAAAAACATTTTTGACTTAATCTAATCATTGAAAAATTTTGTTTGAAAAAAGTTTTGCTAACTTCACAAAAATCTACACCATGCTTATCATCTATCCATTTATTCTCACACGGATGATGCTTATGCCATGGTAGAAAAACATACAACATTGCATGCACTATTCATTATCACGATCCATAAGAGTTGTTCGTTAACGAAAAAGGAAAGAAAAATTTTTGTTTGACTCATGGTCACCGCTACAACTACGACGGTCGTTGTCGTCGTTGGAACATGTTTTTAATTAATCGTCTCATGAGAAGGAAGAACATTTTAAGGTAAAACAAAACAATGGGAAAATGATAAAGTCTCACTCGTTTGCTGGAGGGAACTTACACAAAAGAGGTTCGTTGTCGTGACATCACATTTTTTCCTTCTCCTTTTCTGATGTACAATGTAGTGATAAGTTTTAATGAATGAATTAAATTAAAGTTTTTGCTTTGCTTTTCTTGAAATGTCTGAGGTTTTTCATTAAAATAAGAAATATACTAAATAATCAATCAAAGTCATTCAACAGTCTTGCTATTTAAAAATATGAAAAGAATAAATAAAATTTGTTCTAACTACATTGCATGGTCAAACGTTTAATCAATTTATGCGTGAAGCGGTAACAAGCATGTCTAACACTCTAAGGCAAGAAAAAATTTTTTTAACCATTTTTTATAACTTGTGTGAAATTAGATGTTGATTTTTTACATTAAGAATTTTTATTGCATTGTTGTACATCAAAAAATTGTAATCAAAAAATTTCTTCAAATTTAATTATTAATCTGTGCTTTTAAATTAAATCCTTCGGACTAATTTATTTATCTCAATATAAACATAAAGTAAGGATTAAGTTTTTATTTGATAAATTAAAATTTAGTCGTTACAAATGTATCAAATTTATGAAAAAAATTTAGAATAAATTTCTTTGCTAATTTCATAAAAGTAATCTTAACAAAAAATTTTTTTGACAAGCTTTTGATTAATCAAAATTTTCCATTCACTTAAATAAACAAGCAATTAAAGCGAGCACAAATCTCAAAGAAAAACGATAAATCATCATTAGCATCTACTCATGTCCTAATAATTAAATGTATCGATTTATCAAACATGAAGCATCAAATTTCATTAATTGAGACGTCTGGAAATTTAAACAAATTGTTGCGATCAAAATGATTGATATGCTGAGGATTGACAGCATCAACAGTTTTCCTTCGCTTCCTTCTCGATGTTCAACTCATGTCTGTTTGTTTGCATGACTTGAACATCAATTTTTAAATCTGGTTTACTACCCTACATACTTTCACGTTCATAGCACAAAACTCTGAATCGATTTTTTTATTTCATTCTAAATCGTGTATGAGTAATTTATCAAATTTATGAACACTTAATTTTTTCCCTATGTTAGCAATTTTCTATTCTTCCGGGTGCTGTCTTTAATTTTCAATTCATTGCTTCATGTGTGTTGAAAAGTAGAAAATTTTTAAAATTAAAGATTTTAAATATAACATTTTTTGCATATTTTTATGTTTTTATTATAAATCCACATCTTTTTTGTTTGCTTGTCAAAATACAAATAAATTTAAATCTAAAAATTTAATGTTTCATCTAATAAATAAAAACAGCTTGAATCATTTTTGACGCATAATTTTATTATCATTACGCTTGAGTAATTAAAATATTTAAATTTAATTTTTTAAACAAGACTAATTACAGACGGTGGAACTAATACTTTTAAAATATTTACTTTATTTTGTCTACTGTAACAATCACAAAAGTACCACATCCAAATATAAACAAAAAAGTCAATTTTTTTCAAATTTTTCGGCTAGTATTAATTTTTTTTAAAATAAAACTTTAACAGCATAAGAAATATTCATAATGTTGTTCAATAATCTCAAAAATTTAATTTAATTCTTTAAATTTTGATGCTTAAATTTTAAAATTTCTAAACTTGAACACTTTAAAATATAAAAGTAAAACATAAATTTTTGTTATCATTTTGACCTTCAACCATCAGCTTTAAAAATCAACGACATAAATGTTCTATTCTCTATCTGTTATTCATATATTCATAGAGTAATTTATGTCTCGCATTTTACCGTCGCCGTTATAGCAGTAAATCATAAATGATCCGCATCACATCCTGATAGAAGGCAAATCATGTACCTACAAAAATATTTGAACTCACTGCAGATGAGTGAAAATTTAATTTTCCTGTAACCCACCGTTGCTCTTTCTATCTTTTTCTATGTATTGTGTTGAGCAGAATTTAATTATTTCCAGAATAGAGTCAATGTCATCACATATTCCTTTATTGATTCTTTTGTGAATATACGAAGCATACACAAACAAAAAATATGACAAATGGTAGAGAATTGAAAGGGATTTATTTTGAATCAAATGACACATTATGCTATATCATGCCTCAATCTTCATTGGTAATTTTATTTATATTTTTTGTGTGTCTTTATGTCATTGGAATATTTTATATAGTAAGAATTATTTTAAGAGAAGAAAGAATAAACAAAACTTTTTTTTTAAAATATTCTAAAAACTGAAGTTTTGTAAGATTTTCTAAAATTCATCAAAACTTTGTCAAAATTAAACTTTATTATTTCAAAATATTTGAGTATACATAAATTTGTTATTTTTAATTAAAAATCCAATAAATGTATTTAGGGTCCTTAAAAATTTTTTTTAATTTGTTTCATAAATCGGTAATCTTTTTTTGAAAATATCAAAATTTATTTATAATTTTTTCTTCAAATTTTGTATCGACCATGAAATGAAAAAGCATGCAGTAAATGTGCACATTCAGCTGCAAGCAACAACAAAAAGTCCTCGGTTTTACGAGGAAAAAAGTGTGATAACATGCGCAATTACTCGTTTTTCTATTCCATGTGCTGCAATTTAATATTGTCACAAATGTTTCCACACGCTATGGTATTAAATCATTGATGATGATAGCGAAATAAGCTGGAGAAAATTTTTCCTATTACATCCATTAATGCTGCTGTTTACTGTTTATTTTTTAGATAGTAGTGGAATGAGATACGGGATGGTGGAAGATTACGCTGATTAGCTATAAATTAATTACATACAACAGTAGCATGTCGATGTCGGGAAAATTCTCTGCATTTGTAAATTTTCTACGATTAAAATTAATTAGAAAATTGTCAATTCATGGAAAAAGTTCATGAACTTTTCATTTCATTTGATTGTCAATTCACAAAAACCTGAAAGTATCACTTGCACACATGTTGTAATCCTATCATATGTGAGATCCGGTGAGTATGTGGTTTGTGAATCAGAGATATTAAATATTCATCATAAATAAGTCTACAAAACGGCTTCACACATTTATTTTATGTAAACCTCAAATGTTGCTCTAAGTTTTTCGTACACAAAAATAGAAAAGTAAAGGTGCAATAGTTTGAAAAACAATGCTGAGAAAAGTTAATAAGATAATATTTTTGCTGTGACATGAACACTTTTAAAGCTTAAAATTATGGTTATTTAAATAAACACTGAGAGAATTTTTTTGAATTTTTATTGCAAATCCGGCGATTAATTGTAATAATATTTTTTAATCTAATCAGCAATATATCGGGTGGACACTTTAAAAGTGGACACTTTTATGACTTGATTCAGAACAATCGTTCTCCATAACTACACAAGCTTTTGTCAAACGGTGAAAAGTATTTTACTAAGAATCGCATTGAGCAGTTTTAAGCATAATTTGATTTAGATTTAAGTTCATTTTCTATTTTTAATTTTGATCCAAAGTTTTTACAAAAATTGGTTTTTTAAACAGTAAAGTTCATGAGCAATTTTAGCCATTTAAAATCCTTGGCAAAAAATTTCTTGTGTACTCTAAATTAAATATCTTTCAGGCACTCTTAAAAACCGTGACCAGAATGGAATTATCTTTAATAATTAAAAAGTTATGAGAAATTCAAATCAATGATCCAAAAATGGAGACTTTTTCTAAAATGCTCATATCTCGACAAATACTCAACCGATCAAAATGATAGATACACTATTCGATCCGCCTTAAAATAGACTACAATTAAATGTATATTATGAATTATTTTCACTTATCATGATTTTTCATACAATTTTCAAAAATTTTTGTTTACAAATGGCGAAAATGTAAACAAACGAAATTTACAAATTTTCTCTCACAAAAATCTTCTCAATAACAAAGCATAAAACTGAATTTAATGTTTCAAACGTTTGAATAATATATAGTATTGTCGATAGAAGCAAAATGAAAGCTAGAAACTTTGTTATTGAGAAGATTTGTGTGAGAGAAAATTTGTAAATTTCGTTTGTTTACATTTTCGCCATTTGTAAACAAAAAATTTTTGAAATTGTATTAAAAATCTTGATAAGTAAAATAATTCATAATATACATTTAATTGTAGTCTATTTTAAGGCGGATCGAATAGTGTATCAATCATTTTGATCGGTTGAGTATTTGTCGAGATATGAGCATTTTAGAAAAAGTCTCCATTTTTGGATCATTGATTTGAATTTCTCATAACTTTTTAATTATTAAAGATAATTCCATTCTGGTCACGGTTTTTAAGAGTGCCTGAAAGATACTTAATTTAGAGTACACAAGAAATTTTTTGCCAAGGATTTTAAATGGCTACAATTGCTCATGAACTTTACTGTTTAAAAAACCAATTTTTTGTAAAAACTTTGGATCAAAATTAAAAATAGAAAATGAACTTAAATCTAAATCAAATTATGCTTAAAAACTGCTCAATGCGATTCTTAGTAAAATACTTTTCACCGTTTGACAAAAGCTTGTGTAGTTATGGAGAACGATTGTTCTGAATCAAGTCATAAAAAGTGTCCACTTTTAAAGTGTCCATCCGATATTTATCAAGGTTTTGTTATTTTAATCTAATCTTATTTCTTTTAATACAAAAATCTTAAAATTTTGAACATCCGAAGCGTATAACTATGAATTTTCATTATCAAAGTAAAATTTACCAAATTTTACAATGTTTAAAAAACGTACAACTGTTATATAATATTTCATAATAAGATAAATTTCAAGATTAATATTTGAACTTTTCTAAGTGCATTATCTTAAAATCTGATTGAAATTCATAATAAACTTTTATGAAAATCAAATGAGAATTTATTCCAACTTACATAACAAGAAAATTTGTAATTCATAATGAAATAATTTCAATATTCAATATTGACAGTTCTTTCATGACTGCAGTTGAAAATTTTAATTCACTCAGTGCATTTACTTCTTCAATTTAATAAAACTTTTTACATTGAGATCATTGAGTTGAAAAAGTAAAAGAGCCTCAGTCAGTACTGATAAAAAAGCAACTACAATATTTTCCCATCTTTCTATGTTCACTGTCTGTCGTCTGTCTTATTTTAAAAAAAAGAGTCAGATGAAATAATCCTAGAAAGAGAAAATCGTGGTTGCAAAAAAATAAATTATAGGTTTAATGTTTAAGAGAGAATAGCTTTTAATGCAATCCAAGTCAAAGAGTCAGAGAGAGTTTTTACTATTGCATGCAATATGCAGAATGAGCAACAGTAAAAAAGCTAAGAGTCAGGTCATGGTCTGCCACAAACTCTTACCATTTTAAATTGAACATAGAAAAAGAAGGAGAAAGAGTTAAAAAGGGATGAATTGAGACAGAATTTTGCCGCACTTGACCTTTCTCCTTCCATTTTTCCATTCTATTTATTACTCAGAAAATTTTCATTGTTTCCTCTCTTATCATTTTCTGACTTCATCACTCACTTAAAAACTTGTTGATGAATGCTTAATTATTTATATCATAAAAGTATCTAAGAGCCCATTAAAATAAAATGAAAAACTTTTTTTTGAAATTGTCACCAATTTTATTATATTTTATAGAAAAACTTTAGTAATGTTTTTTACTGTGTCAGTAAAAAAATAAATTTTTCTGGCGAGGTAAAAAAAATAAGAAGGAAATAAATAATTGTAAGAAGGATGAGAGGAAGTATGTGATAAATTGTGTGGAAATAAATGGCAATAAAAGATACTCTTGGTAGATAGATGCTCACTCACTTACTTACTTGATGCTCATTTTATTTCATGAAATGCACGAGCTTGTCTTGATCTTAAATCAACTCTTCTGAGGGTTATAAATGACAACTGTGGCTGGTACTTTGAAAAGTTCTTTTTTAATTCTATTTGTTGCTTTTGACTAAAAAATAAATGTATATATTCCTGTAAAGTTAGCATTAATTTTTTTTAGAAAAATATTTTAATCAAGATCAAATTATGATTTATGGAAAATTTAGTTCAAATTAAGTTCAGCTTAAATTTTCTAGTGATAAATCTGAAGAGATTAAATTTATTCCTAATCATTTAAATCTTACTTAAAATTATTACTTCCTTTTTAATTTTAATTCTTATTATTTGCTTAATTCATAATAATTTTATGATTAAAAGATTTCATGCTAGTTTCACTAAAGTCAACTTTTTTATAATAAATTGATTTCTGTCTCTTTTTTCTCTTTTAAAAATCTTCTTTGTTGTCTATACTTCCGGTTTTAATTAATATAATTATAAGAAATCCTTTATGATAAAATTAATTTTGACTTGATTACATGATTTCCTTCATTATATTCATCATTATGCTCAATTTACTTTTTTACAGTGTCTTTTGAACATCCCCACAAAGAAATAAATTTTCTCAAACTCGCTAACTTTATTATTTTCCATCTTAAACGACATCACGGAAAGTCAAGTCTATGAATTTAAATTGTCGAATTAACAAGGAACAGAAAAAGAAAGAGGGAGATGAAGAAGAGCGACATTTTTTATCTTCTTTTTTTTCCTAAATAGAGCAATGAATTTTTTTTAAAGTAATGTAAATAAAGTTCAATTGAATTGATGATAATCTAAAATATTCACAGGAAATAAAACACAAAATTCTAAAATTTTCTCGCCTTACTATTGTTGCTGCTTGCTTTTTTGGAATGGTGTGATGGTGGTTTGGTGACGGTAATTGAATTGATACCAAAAGCAGCTCGCGTATGCCACACAAATCTTAAATTTATTTGCAATATATCACTTTCTCGAATTACATTCGGGAGCCATTATGTTGAATAATTGATTGAATATGGAAGTGTGTGGTGGCGAAAGAAGGAGAGCACTTAAGTGACCTGAAATAGAAAGCATTTTATTCTCTCTCACACTCTTATGCGTTAATTAACATTCATGTAATCATCTTTGTAATTACCATCATCATCATCATCACTGTAACTCTCACACTCTTGACTGACTTTTTTTGGTGGATTAAGTAAAGCAGTAACAGTCATAAAAACGTCTTTGACATCAATAAAAAATAATCATTGAAAAATCTGATAGGACAATAAAAGAGATTTAAGTTAATCTTTTTTCTTTGTTTTTATTTAGAAAAGAATTTTCTAACACTTGATTTTATTTGCATGATAAGTAATAAAATGGAAAATTTTGTGAGTTTTTAAGAAATTACGCATTTTTTGAAAATTACTAAATTTAATTAAAAATTCAAGTCACGATTGATATTTTTTTAAATATTTTCCATAATAATCAGTAACCCACTTTTATGACCTGCATTCAAAAATAAAAAAATACATGGTCTCATAAAAATTAATTTAATTACTTCGTGAGAAATTCTATAAATGCTTACTCATGATTTCTAGAATTTTGTTTACTTAGTACTAGAAAATTTTCAAATTTCCCGAATTTTCTACATAAGTTTCTCTTTTCAATCAATGTCGATTGTTTTAAATTGCTGAATTGGACAACCGCAAAAATATTTGCATAATTTAATTTGTGAAATGTAGAAAGCATGAATAATAATAATAATGTCGGTGATTGAATAATTGTTTGATGAACTTTGTAAAAAAAATGATGACTCAACTTTTAAATGATATTTATAATTTCAATAGTGATGGTAGTAGCACATTGTTTAAAAGATACTTAAATAAAATATAATAGCAAATTTTATTCAAATAAATTTTTAAAATCTTTTGTTATTTAAATTTGATATTTTAATAACTTAAAAAAGTTATAAAATGAAGCTTCAAGTAATTATTTCTGACAAGTATTGCATTTTTCAGTAAAAATTCATGTTGGATTAAAAGCAGCAGTCAGGTTTTTTCAAAATTTAGCATTAATCTTGTAGATTTAAAAAGAACAAATTTAATTTAATCTTTAACTTAATTTTTTTTGGAAAACTAACAAAACATTACAAATTATCCTTATTTAAAAATGCTACCATTTATAAATTTCCACAAACTTGTCAGAAATAAAAAGATTTTGGGTTTTATTTTAAATAAAGCTGTTTTAATGAAAAACCAAAACTTCTTTTTCAATTCAACAGATTTTTTGCTGATTTTCTTTTTTATTTGAAAAAATAAAAGCTAATAAAAGTAGAAATTGCACAAATGCACAATGTCTGCTGTTATGTTATTTTTCTTTTTATTATTAAATTTCATCCGACAGAATTGTCCAAATCGAATTTATTAAATTTGCTAATAAAAAAGAAATTTTTGTGTTTAGAAAGACAGAAAGAAGCAACAAAATTCACATGAGACATTCAACATGCTATTATAGACTTAATATACTTTCACAAATGTACTTTCAACTATATATATCTAGTTCTCTATTTCAATAATAAAAGAAAGAAAATCAATATACATTTAAAGACTTTTGTGAAGTTGGCGTAACATTTTTTTAATGTAGAAATGTAGCGAGATTAAATTTAGAAGTAAGGATTTATTGAAAATTAAATCTAAACTCTTTAGATTAGTTTGGGAATTTAATTTATTCATTTCGATAAATTTTTACATACATCTAATACATTTAATTTTAACAGATTTAAAATAAATTTATTATGATAAATTTAATCTGAATGAAAATTTCAACCAAAATAAATCATGCCAATTTCACAAAAGTCATTTGCGGAATCCATAGAATTGTCAACTAGCACACACAAAAAAATATCTCTAGCACATGCTGAAAATAAAGAGGAGGAAAAAATCGATCGAAAGTCAATCTAACTTAATTAAATTATGTAACGATTGTCTTTTTCCTTCCATAACATACACACGGCTCTTTAGCAATAATAAGTCATTTTGCATTTCATTCTCGTACTGTTTAGATCCAAATCGCTGTGTCTTTTTTTATTACACACACAAAATTTGTTTTATATATCTATGTTTAAAAAATAACGAGCGAAGGGCAATAAAAAGCTTATAAAAAAGAAATTATTTATATTGTGTCGTTTATAAATCGCAAAGAAAAAGAAGAAAAGTGAATCCCAAAGACGTGGTGGCTTATCGTTTGGTTATTGCGTTATAAAGAGAAAAAAAAGTCAAAATGCCAAAAGATGACGCAGAAACGGCCGCTTTGAAGAATGAGCTTAATGAGCTTATCGCAAAATGCAAAGAGGAAGCAAAGAAACAAGCTGACTGCAAATTGGAAGACAAATGTGGAGATTTAGGCGCGGTTCCAAAATGTCAACTTTCAACCAAGAAAATGCTTAAAGGACATATCAATAAAGTCAATTCTGTTCATTATTCTGGTGATTCTAGGTAAAACTTTTAAGAATTTTATAATAAAATTCATCTCGGATTAATTTTAATCTTCACTGATTTAAAAATAAATCTAATTGCATTGAATTAATTAAAAATGTTTATTTTCAAAAATCATCCTAGATATTGCGTATCCGGTTCACTCGATGGAAAATTAATTGTTTGGGATACTTGGACGGGTAACAAAGTGCAAGTTATTCCACTTAGATCATCATGGGTAATGTCAGTCGCATATTCAACATCAGGAAATTTTGTAGCATGTGGTGGAATGGACAATATGTGCACTATCTATGATGTCAATAATCGTGATGCATCGGGAAATGCAAAAATTGTACGTGAATTGGCAGGTTATGAAGGATTCTTGAGTTCATGTCGTTTTCTCGATGATCGACACATTCTCACTGGCTCTGGTGATATGAAACTTTGTGTTTGGGACCTTGAATCGGGAAAAAAGACAACCGAAATTGAAGCTGCACACGCAGGCGATGTTGTATCGCTTTCACTTTCCCCTGATGGCAATCAATTTGTCACGGGTTCAGTCGATCGAACTTGCAAGCTTTGGGATGTACGTGATTGCAAACAGAAGCAAACATTCTTTGGTCATTCATCAGACGTTAACTGGTAAGACTAATTCAATTAGCGACACATGTTGCAGAACATAAAAATATTTTTTTCATGAGGGTTTCTGAATTATGGTTGCTTTTTTGCGTGATTTTAATAGCAGAATTAAATTTAATCAACACATACTTAATATTTCTCTAGAGATTAAACTTATGTTAAATTTTCTTTGGATTTAATTTTAACCATTTTAAGATAAATTAAGTCATTAGGATTAATTTTAATTAAAATGAAAATTTTCTATAGACACACTTAAAACTTGAAATTTTCTTTTGAAAATCGATTTTTCGAAAATCTTAAACTCAATCAAAAAAAAATTTTAACGTATCATTAAGAAAGATTAATTTTAATCAAATCCGATTTCATTAAATCTGCAGGAAAATTTCCATCCAAAAAAGTTTTACTAACTTTGAAGAAGTCATAATTTTCAAAGATTTGTTTTTTATTTCCAGTGTAAGTTTTCATCCAAGTGGCTACGCATTTGCTACAGGATCTGAAGATAAAACTGCAAGACTCTTTGATATTCGTTCAGATCAGGTAAGATTTAAATTTTTTTAATCTAACAAAATTCAATCTTAATACTCATAATAATTTACAGCAAATTGGTCATTATGAGCCACCAAACAAAACATCTGGATTTACTTCATGCGGTAAGTTCAAGAAAAACCATAATTACGTGTGGTGGTCAAAAATCGCTTAATTCAATTACACTTGAAATTTTCGCAGCTCTTTCGCTAAGTGGTCGACTGCTCTTGTGCGGATCTGACGATAATAACATTCACGTTTGGGATACACTCAAAATACAACATAATGGCACGCTCGGTGGTCATGAGAATCGCGTAACTTCCATCTGCATGGCACCAAACGGTATGGCACTCGTTTCATCGAGTTGGGATCAATTTGTTCGTGTTTGGGTTTAAAAAAATTCAATTTTTGATATGAAAGAGATAGAGAAAAAAGAAAAATACCGTGCATGTGTGTGTTTATATAAAAATCACTTAATTAAATTAAAAAAGATTAAACATTTATTTATAACAACTCACTCACGCAAACCTCAATCCAATTTTCAATTGATGTTGAAATTTTTTTTGGTCAACTTTTACATGTTCACACACAAACACATACGCATACATGCGATGGTCTATGAAAGATTTTTGAAATTCAAATTAATGGTTATTGCACTGACACTCACTTCATTTTTGTGCAGAAACTCAGTTCATACACAAATGCATTCAAAATTGGCATTGTTTAAATCGATAATTGAGTGGTTTTCAATAATTGGCTTATTGTGTTGCTGTAAGCACTTTTTTACTCAATTTTTCAATCCATTTTTCATTATAATGAAATATTAAAGCTAAATTATGATAAATTTTATGTCTGAAAGTGAAATTAAATTTCATTGTGCTTTAAATTTTTGGTCTGATTAAGTTTAATCTAAAGAGATTTACTTAATCCGTTATATGAATTTTGTTAATGTCAAATTTTTCAAAAATTTAAAACATTTAAAAATATTTGATTTAATTATCAAATTTTGATACGAAATGAAAAATGTTAAGTTAGACTAATTTTAATTCCCTGTAGATAAAAAATATTTTTAAAATTACAGCAAACTGCAGTAGCAATTATTAATTTAATAACCATTAAAATTTTCACACTATTTTTCTCTATCTTTCTACACATATATTTATTTCAATTATTCATTTTTATAAACATCCATTTATCATTGATATATGCAAAAAAGTTGTCCACTTTCCGCTAATTATAAACTAATGTTGAAAGGCAACATAGCGAAATGAAGTGAAAATTTATTAGTTCATTAATAAACAATAAAATGAAAAACCGGGAAAAACGAGTTTTGAATCATTAATCAATTTTTGGTGATGGTTTACTGTTGAATTTTTGCTGCAATATGGTGCTGAAAATTTTACCATTGTCTAATCCTGTCATACATGCATGTAAGATGTTAATTGATTAATTTTTAATGACAGAACTTTAAGCTTCATTTAATCTCGTTCTAATAACTTTACCATGATTTTTTCTATGGTAAATTATTTCAATAAAAAAACTTAATGTTGAGAGACATAAACCAGTAGCAAGTAAAATAAAAGCTCCACTGATGTGCAATGGTGTTAATTTTGTTGGTCCAGGTGTCTCCAAATGTCTCGATCTCTCAACAGCAAGTTGAATTTTGTTGTTTGAATTTTTCACCACAACCTGCAATATATAAAATGCATAGATAAAATCAACACCTCAAAAATTATTTAATAAAGTCACATCAAGTTCCACAAACTTCTGAATGCCACTTTCAAATATTTGCAAAATCAACTCATCGAGTTGACTCATCAATGGCCAAGTTTTGGTAGACATGGCAACACATAATTCATAGTAAATATCATTCGTCAATGTTTGGTAGTGATAGACTGTATCTTCAGTTATGTATTCTCCTATGGCATAATGTCCATAAGGCAAGCGTTCAATACTAAAACTCAAATCTTTTTTAATTGCTCGCTGTTCAAGATTTTCTTTTGAAAGTGTTTTAAATTTTGATAAAAGTTGCAAAATCATTGGCTGAAATTAATTTTAATCAATTTTAAATTTCAATAAAAGTAGATTGATTAGGAGAATTAAAATTGATATAATTCAAATTTAAATATAGAAAGGTTTGATTAAATTCAATAATTAAAAATTTACTAACTTGAGTAGCAAGTAATATAGAAAATATCCAAGCATCATGAGTTGATCCCCATTCCATTCCACTTGCAGCAAGTTCTTCAACAGTATCGATTGCTTTCTCATATCTTTGAAATGGAAAAAGGAAAATTTTAGAATTTTTTATTAATTATTCATAAAATGCTTTTAATTACTGTGGTATAGTTAGGACACTTGCAAGGCTTGATGAATATGAATTACCGAGCAGCAAACCCAAAATTAATACTGTCATGAAGAAAATAAACATTCCAATGCTTTTCATGCTGAATTAAAAATTAAATTAGTGAATAGAAAACCTCATAATTAGTAATTTGCCTACCTCAAAGTGACCGATTGTAGAACATAAATACCGATGATGTTGAGACTAATTTCTGTCATAGTTTGGTTCGGTGAATTTTGGTAAATTAAACTTTCAGCTTTCTGGAGAAATTTATATGAAATTATGCCGACAATAAATGAAATGAGAACTGCAATCCAGAGTTGAAGTGAGAATGGTAAGAGTGGAGTTCCTAATGGATCACGGAGTCTGAAATTTTTTGATTTATAGTATTAACGTTTATATCATAGATATGAATGGTAAAACTTTGAATAAGAGTGAATAAATCTAATGTGAATTTAAAAAAACTTTAAAAAATTATACTATATTTAATCTAATCAAAATCTGATTAATCTAAGGATTGTCTGGCAAAAAATTTAATTTTATGAACTTAAAAAACATTATATGTACCTTGGTTTTGGTGTAATGCAAGTGACACCAGTTCGTGAAATGAACTTTGAAAGTGAAAGAAAAATACTCTCATGATACCAAGAATATAATGCACCAACACCAACTTCAGCTCTTCTTTCAACAACTGCACCAATAATTCCATTTCCTGTACGATTATCAAAAATTTCACCCCATTCACCTGCTTCATCTGATAAAAAATATTTAGATTAATTTCATAAAATATTCTCAAAATTTTACCTAACGAAATTAAAAGTGAGCAATTGATTCTTTTACAAAATTCTAGAAAAACCCAAGTTTCAGTTCCATCAATATGAAGTGGAGTACGTTGAAGTGCTTCATATGAATTAACTTTTTCATCATTTGAATCATTCTAGAAATTATCAAATGAATGCAAAAAAAGATAAAAATATTCCTTATGAAAACTTACAACTTCCTTCCATATTGTATAAGGGAGGTAATTAAAAATAGCTAAAACAATTTCTCGACCATCAAGATTGTGAACTTTTTGTGGATACAAATTTATTCCATTAAGCTTTGATGAAATTTCTTGACCATCATTGATTTTAATTTCAGTTATTAGATAAATTGACGAACTTTCTTTATTATTTCCAGTAAATTTTGTTGTTGAAAATTTCACTTTCATTGAATTTAAGTCAAGATTTATGAAGAGAATATGAGGTAAGTCTAGAAAAAAAAATTTGCAGTATTTAAGAAGATTTTTCTAAATTTTAGCTTCTCAATCATTATCATCCATTTTATCATTCATCTTATATTTGTGAAGTTAGAAAAACATTTTTTTGGCCCGAAAACTCTAGATTTAATTAAATCAAAAGTGATTAATTGAAATCTCAACAGTTTAAAAATTGTTCTAACTTCACAAGATTTTAATCTCAAAAACTCAAAATTCATTCTTACCATCAATAGCAGGATTTTTCAAAGGTTTTTTATCAATTTCACTCAATTCAGAATAAACCAAAACATGCTTCTCAGGAAAAACTTGAATCGAAATGTCATGAAGTTCATAAAAGTCTTCCAGAAATTTTTCAAAAACATCTTCAGAAATTATAAAAGCTTGACAACCACAATCAATTCCTTTTTGATAAACTTTTTTGGAATTTTCTGACTGATTATATTGAAAGTTGAAAGAATGAAAATTTTCCAAATTTGGAATGAATTTCGTTGTATTTGAAGTTACAACGCAAAATAAATAAAATGAACTTAAATAATTTAATGCTGTAAAAAGAAAATTTTAGTAAGTTAAAAAATATTTGAGGAAATTTTGATAAAATAGAAAAAAGTAAATTTTGTTATTTTACCAATATATTGAATAATCTCATTTAAAATGATTTCAGAATTTAAATTTTCTTCAACTTCAATCGACATGTTAGAATTTCAGACTGACAATTTCTTAAACTTTTTGCTCCTCTTTTTATGGTCAATATAAAGAGAATAATTGTTACTTATTTACACTCAAATTAAAAGAACGTCGCATGTATATAACTTTCCATTTTCTAAACGTCATGCTATTTGATCTTTTTGAATTTTTCATGAATTTTTTTTTTAAATTGACTTGATAGACAAGAATAAACATAATATGAAAACTAGATAGAAACATTTGTGTGTATTTCAATAATTTTATGCAAATTTCAACTGTTATGTAAATGTGCAGTTCACAAAATTCTGGGTCATACTGATTTGATGCTGATAATTTTCTTACACAAACTTCATAATGCGATTTATGAATAAAATTATGCGCGCATGTTGCAAAAATTTTTGAATGTTGGTAGATTTCATAAAATTGAAGAGAGAAAAAATTTTTTATGAAGTTAGCACATTATTTTTCTTGAACATGGCTTGTAAGAGAAATTTTAAAAAATGTATGGATTTATTTTAATCTATGATAATGAACAATGTTAATTGAAAAATAAATGAAGTTTAAAAATAAATCATTAGATCGTTTTAATCTATCATAGAAATTCTTGCTTAATAAGTTTTGCTAACTTCAACAAAAATAAAACATTTTTTGTTTTTCACTTCAATTTTACCCATTCATGTATATTTTATTCATTTCAATGGGCCTCAATGATGTTTATCTTATGATATGATATTTTTGTCATGCATTTGTAAATCTACACAGGATGAATTTATTTTACATGATGAGCACCACTTGAACCTTATTTAAGCTTCTTAAAAGCTAAAAGATTAACTTTAGGAAAAAGATATTTTATGAAAATTTTCAAGATTATTGAGAAAGATAAAAATTGAAATTTAATTTCAAATCAAAGCAAGCAATCAATGTAAATTTTTTATTTCTTTCAAAAAATGTCTAACAAAATTAACAGTTTTATTTGGTTTCTTAAAAAAGTCTGTGCAGATTATCAATTTATGAAACAAGAAGATGAAGATTACATAAAATTAAGTGCACCAAAATTAGCAGAAATGGCATCATATCATTGGAGTCACATGTCAGATTTAGAAAAACAACCTTACATTGATGCAGCAAAAAGAAATCAACAACCAAAAATTGAAATGGATAAAAATTCTTGTAACTATATCAATTGATCGACTTCAATTTGGAAAAATCAAAACCCTTATCAAAAATCATCAGTAAACATTAAAAATTGCTCATCGGCAAAAAATTGAAAGCTCTTGAAAGTCAATATAAAATAAAATATAAACAGTAATCGCTTTTTAAAAATGAAAACAAGCCAAATCGTTTTTTCTCATATTTTTTTCCAATTTCAGCTTTCGACCGAATCTGTCGATGGAAATGGTAATTCAAAATCAAAGATAATAAATCAGCAAATATGTTAACATATGTATGACATGACATTACTAACATTTTCTCCATTTCAGATTATGATTTCACCTACATACAAATCTCAACTTTTTTACCTTTCAACCTTTCTGCTGTTTGTTATTATTATATTTTTTCAGCATCACATATGTGTGGCATTCAGTACACATATGGAAAGCAGATTAAATTAAATCGAGTGTTTGTTTTTTTATATTCGCTCTTGATTGATTTTTAAATTGACTCTTGTAGAGCTGAAAAGCAATGCTAGTGGCAAAATTTTTTTGAAAACAAGAGAAAATTGTTTTATATTTGATTTATTGGTTGACATTTGAGTAAATTTACAAACACACATTCAGTCAGTCAATTATTGATTGATTGTGAATTTTTTAGAGAGTTTTTGTAAATATTTGGGATTTATTTATTAATAAATAAATAAATTTGATAATTATTTTATAGAAAATATAATTTTGACTTTTTAAAGGTTGTTAATGTGGAAATATTTTTAAACATTTTTAATCAATTAATAATGCAAAAAATATAATAAGATTTATTTAAATTTTTCAACTGTGTTGATCGACGATTAAAATTAATCGAAAGTGTTATTTTAATCTTATGGATTTCAATGAAATAGCCCTTTTTAAAGAGGTCTTAAATCTATCAAAAAAATCAATATATGAAATTAGATATCTAACGGAAATTCATGAAGAAAATAAAAAGTATTCACACTCTTTGTACTAAGCTTAATATTTAAAAACATAAAATTTATTTTATCGTAAGAAATTTTTAATCATTGTAGATTGAATTTAAATCTTAACCAAGAATTTCTTAAGAAAAATTAACTTTACTTTTTAATAAATCTTAAGACAAGATTTTTTTATCTATAAAAAACCTTAAAGAAACTCCTTTATCTTTTTATTATTCGTGCTACAAGCAATTACCCTCAAATAAACACAATATTTTTTCTTTTTTCTCATGAATGTTTGTGTGTATGTCTTTTGTATGTGAGAACAAAAAAAACTTAATCAAAATGATAATGAAAAATCATTTGTGGATGAGCAAGGAAGAGAAAGCATGTGTGACTGCTATTGTGCTAGGCATTGTGTATGATTTATCATGTTCCATCAACTACCAACAACAGCATCAACTAGAGAAAAATTTTTGCTTCACACCATAATTTGATCGCTTGCCGCTTTCATATTTTTTGATGCTTGTTATCGATAATGTTTTTATTTCCGTTATTATTCATTTATTTTTCTGTATTTGTATGTATGGGAAAAGGAAAATAAGGAAATTACAATTTTTATGAATTTCATTTTTTATCTCACAAACAACACTCAATTTGTGGAAATGAGAGTTAATTATAATAAATTTTTGTCTGATTTGCTTTAGGGCATGCTGTATGCTCTTTAAAGTCATCTTCAATCACGCTGTTTGACCCATCATGAAAAAACTTCTCTTACACCATCGTGAAACATTAATTTTACTTCCATCCACTATTCATTGGCTCGTGTGCAAGAAAAATGATTTATTGCTTTAATAAAAACCATTTATTTTCCATTGTGTCTATGTGTGCATGTGTGCCACTGTAAGAATCTAACATTCATGATGTTGATGATGCTTTGCCTTGTACAAAGATAAAAAATTATTTTTACAATTTTAGAGCGCATTTTTAAAAGAATTTATTATAAACAAAGGTGTACAAAAGTGACTTATGTTTAAAAGCATTCATATAATTCTAGAAATATTTTTTTTTCAAAGGCATTAATTATCAATAAATATTTTTCCTGAGTTTCAAACAGCTCAATAGAACTAGTTACGACTAGTTCATAGATGTTTTACTAACGATTATTTTTAAATCTCTGTAGTGTGTTTTGAAACTTTTAAAAATGATTCTAAATTTCATTCAAGAACAAAAGCTTTAAAATTTCTTAGAAAAGACAAACTGAAAAAAAATTCATTTTAATTGTTAAAATTTTTCATTGTCACATCATTGTTGCTTGTCATTCTTTCCTATGTCTACAGACATTCCCTTCTAGATTATCAAAATTCACCCTAGCTCTGTTTACTTTAGAACATTTTCTGATAATTGCTTAAGAATTTGACACATATCGTGTCTCAATTTTACACTGCCAAGTGTCAAATATGTGAAAAAAAAATAAACACAAGCTCAATAATTTTATTGAAAAAGTTTCATTTCCACTCACATTGATTTTTTCTCCTTTTTTGTGGTTTCAAAATTTTCTTCTGTCTTTTATTTGACTTATTACACTGCGACAAAGTTTGTCTTTTCTCTCTCTTAAAAGTTTTTGAACATTGAGAATTTAATTATGTGAGAAATGTGATGTGAATTTAAAACATAAAATAAGAAAGATGTAAAGCAATCTTGCAATATTAGAAAGGTGAAATTTTTAATTAAAGACAGAGAAAGGACAGATTTGATAGATTCAGGAAATTGATTTCTTCATTTGAAATGTTAAAGAGAATCTGAAATAAAGAGAAAATGAGAATATTGTGATTTATTTGGATTAGAAGTGATTGAAAATTTCTTGGAAAAGATTTTGATTTCAGTAAAAAAATTCAAATCAATTAATTTCTGAAAATTGTTAAATTTTGAATTTTATGAAACATTTTTAAAAAATTATTTGATTTGAAATTTATTGGATATTTTTTTAAAAAGATTTAAATTTTGCAAGATTCAAAATTTACAATCTCAGTATAGGCAAAATTGTCACTGTTTAGGAAATAAAATTTTGATTTAAATAAGAATTATGCAAGCAATTTAACAAAATTAGAAAAGAAAAATTATCTGAAATTATTAAAATCAAAATTCGAATCTTATAATTACCAAATGTTTTCACAATGTAAATTATCTCTTTGCTAATTTTTCTAAAAAAAAAATTTTATATACTATATAAAATAATCAACAAGTTTAATCAACACTTGTCCACTTGCAATTTTCACAATCTGTTCAAATTTTTATTAAAACCATAACAACATTTCCAAACTACTTAAAACTCATAATCAAATTTTAATTATTTCACCTGTTTAGCCGCGCATACATAAAATTTTATTACAATTAAATATGTGGCGAGAAGAACGACTTAATTACGAGCCATATCATCAATGATATAGTGATATGTTGTGTTGCCATTGAAACCAAATATTAAATCTCATTCTATATGCCTCGCTCTCTCATGTGTGTGACTAAAATAAACAAATTTTGAGCTAAAAAACATGAATGAGGGAAGCTAATAAAGCAGCAGCAGTTTGTTTACACATTTTACATGTTGATATTTATTCATAAAACTTCAAATAAGCCTCATTTTAAACATTTACAGACAGAATTTTTGCTCTTACAAAAAGAAATTTTAATTTTGATATGAAAAATAATTTTTTGAACTTTCTAAAATAAATATTTTGATAATTTTTTAAAAACTTAAATCGAAAGTTTTTTTAAAACTTGCAAAAAAGATTTTTTCATCCTAAGTGTGTAAAAGCAACAACCCTTTTTAGATACATTTTCTATTTTAATTATATTCAAAAGAGGATTGGCTTTATGGTAAAAAACACCACATGAAAGGAATTTTTTTATTAGTTTAAAATTTTCATTATGACGAAAATGATATAGGCTCGAAATGGTGTATTTTTACAAATTAACGTTGTGAAAATAACTAAAAAACAAACAGAAGATTTTTTATCTTTTTGAAAAAAATTAAAGCAGGATTTAATTTCTAAAAACTTTTAAAATCAGGATTAAATTGTTAATTCAGATTTAATGTTTTTATTTATTTAATCTAAGAAAGTGATATTTTTATCTAGTCATCATTTTATGTCAATCGATTCCAATCAGTTGTAAATCTATCAGATATGCAAAAGCCTTGAACAATTTTTCCTATAATTTTCAAAACTTCAGTTCTATTTAATGCTCTTTCAAATGTACAAACATTTTTGTCTAAAACTAAAACTTTAAGATTCTTCAATTTGTCAAATGATGTTGGATCAATGTGACTGATTTTATTGTCATATAACCAAATTTCTTCAATATTCGGATTAAATATAAAAGTGTCTTTACTTATGAATTCAATTTGATTTCCGCTTAAATCTAAAGTTTGCAATTTTGGAAAAACTTTTAAATCTTCAGTTGTGATTAAAGTGAGATTTTCATATACCATATTGATGTATTTTAAATTTTTAAAAATATTATTGACATTGTGGGGAAATAGTTGTAACTTAAAAGCATTACTTAAAGTAAGCTTTTCAACGTCATCATCAGTTTTTCCTTCCAAATGTTCACCTATAGCTTTTTCAACAGTAACACGATCCTCAATTGTCATTATTCTATATTGAACATTGCATGTATAGTAATTATTATAGTCCATAAAGTAGTAACACTCAAATGGCATGAAAATTGCTGATAAAAAATTGAAAACTGCCATACACAAAAGAAAAATTGCTAAACTAAAATAAAGTTTACTATTAAGGTTTGGCAATTGCATGCATACTCTACTGTTATGTTCATAGTAACTTGACTTTATGCGTGCAAGTTGTCTTAAAAATGTCATTCAGAATTTATTTAATTTACTCAAAAATTTGCAAAACTTTAACAAAATTAAATAAATTTTGGATCAATAAGAGACATTCAATGTGAGTCGATATGCATACATATAGTCAAGTTACTATGCGCATACTAGTCAAGTATGCATGCAAGTGCCGAACCCTATATATAATTTTTATTAACTTTAAATTTATAATAAAAGAATATTCTAGTGGCAGAAATTCAATTAAAACTTGAAATCAAAACTCACTTTATTTTTATTTTTGCTTCTTTCGCACTTGTAAATTTTTGTGAGACTGAAGATCAGTGATTGATTATGTTTTCTTTTTATATATTAAAAATTGATAAGAATATTCATCAAAAAAAATTCAAAATAATCAAGAAATTGTTTTTTGTTACTGTTTACAAAAATAATCTTCCTGAAATTTCAATTTTTTATTTTGTTTATTTCTTTCAACCAAAAAAGAATTAATTAGCATTTTGTCAATCGTGTAGCATAAACACATATTCTATATTTTGAACTTTTGAAAAAATATAAAATAAAATTGTATCTATTTACAAATGAGTGATTTTTCATGAAATTTAATTAATGAGCACATGTTGTTGTCCTTTTTCTCTGAGTGTGTTTGTTTCAAATGTGTGATATGACTTTAAAAATTTTCAACACTCATGATATCATTATGATGAGTGAATGAAAGAAAAAAGTTAATTTAATCACATTAAAGTTCGATCAAAAGAAGTTGCTTGCCCATTCACTGGCACATGTTACAAAATAAAAAGAAGAGATAGAAAAAGTTTTAATGCATTCAGTAAAGTAACAGAGAGTATCATTGAGATTAAATCACTTTAATCAAGATGAAGGGAAAAATCAATAAAGTTCTTAGTTTTCCAATTTTATGAATTAAAATTTTATTTAATCAGAGAAATTGATAAGCTTTTGTTACTTTTGTAAAGTTAGCAGAAGTATTTAAGGTAAGATTCTCGTATTGATAAAATAAATCTTGTTAAGATTATATTTTAATCATTGCTATATTTTTAATCAGATCTACTTAAATCTTAATCTCAAGATTATTAATTTTTAATCTCCACTATTTTATTTAATCTTCCCTGATAAAAGGTAGTGTTCAGCTTAATTTGAACCATTTTGATTTTTTAACTAAAGATTTAAAAGTTAATCTATCCTGATACATTTTTGAAACAATTAAAATATGAAATAAACTTTTATTTTTTCATCAATGTTCTAAAAAATCAGAAAAAAATTCTATCTAAAAATAAAATATTTCCTCACTACATTTGAACCATTTAGATAAACATAGACAGATAAATATGAGATGAATGAATACATTGAACGATAATAGAACATCGGTCATAATGTTACTCACTTTATGCTTTTTAACCAAATGGATGAGAGTGAGTGAATAAGTGAAATTTCAACTGACTACAATTTCAGACGGATGAACGAATGAACGAAGTTGAATGAATAATTTATCAAGATTTTCTGTTTTCTGCCGTATATAAATGCATTCATTAAGAATGAATCTCTTCTGCGTATTTATCTCTCGATATTCTGAATTTTATTTTAGTTGTGAAGAGAAGAAAAATACTCAAGATACATAAATGACCCGCTCATAAATATTTTATCGACGCAAATGATGAAATGCTGCTGTATTTATTCATACACATGTCATACACAATCGAAGATTGAAGGCAAATTGGTTGAGACAATATTTGCTCTTTAGGTCAATCGATTTCTGTCTTGCTTTTTTGTCATTGAAATTTCCAAGTAAAAAGAGGCAATTTGAGGCACTTTTGATGACAATGCTAACAATATCATCAGGGGAATTGATTTCAAAATGTCCCTTTGTGTCTGAAGACGACGAATTGTGATTGATATTGACATGAAATTCTATATAAAGAAATAAAATTTATAACTTGACTTTTGTTTGAACTCAATTTTTTAAGATTGAAAGTTTTTAAAATCAAGTTCAGAGTTTAAACAAATCTGAAAATCAAACCAAGATCAAATTTTTTAAAAAATTATAGATCAAGATAAAGTTTAGATGTTTTAAGTTCAAGATCAAAATTGAAATTTAAAAAACTGTTAAAAAATTATTTTTCATCAGAATATTTGAAAATGATAATCAAAAAATTAATTTATTATTGATTTTTATACAAGTTTAAATTTTTTGACTTCAGTAATTAAAAAGTTTTAACTTGAAAGGATTAACAACTTTTAAATAAAAAAAAATTAAATTCCGAAACTTTACTGTAAATCTTCACTTCAAAATAATATAGCAGATTGTAGACATTTGCATAAACTGAAATTTAAATTAAGACTCTCTTTCTCGCTCTCATTATCCAACACTCAATCTCAATCTCTTTTGTTTCAAAATTCCCTTTATCTCATTCCAACTTCTTCTTATTTGCAGACAATCTTTTTCGCTAATTGCATTCTTAAATTATTAACACAAAAAATATGAAAAATAAACTCAGAATTTTTCATTTATTCACTAAAATCCCTTCGTGACCTAGAAAGCATTTTTTACTTCTTCATCACTTTTTCAAATGAAAAAAACATTTTTTTTTCTTTCGCTTCTTTAAATACATATCTAATTTTCATTTCTTTTTTCTTACCTTAGTCATAAAATATATAGTAAGCAACCATGAAAGTAAGTGCTTTCTTAGTATGCTTTTTTAAAATATCCAAAGGGTGTGGTAGAAATTTCTCAAAATTTTTTTTTTATACAGTTTTTGAAAGAAAAACTTGATGATTAAATTTAATCTATAATGATTTGTTAAATCCGCCAAAAAAGTTGTGCTAACTTGAAAAAAAGTACACTTTAATAATAATTGAAAACTTAAAATTCAAATTCAACAAAAATTATTTTAAAAAAATATTAATCTATAAATCAAAGTAAATAGGGACAGCATAAAAATTCAAAACTAAGTCCACAAAATAATCAAAAGCTTTGTTTAAAAACAGAATTTCGAATTTAAGATCAAAAAATATTAAGCTTTAACAATCAGTCATGTTTAAAAAATAAAATTTAAATATTTTCATTACTCAAGCGTAATGATAATTAAATTATTCGTCAAAAATGTTTCAATCTGTTCTTATTCATATTATGAAATATAAAATTTATGGATTTAAATTTATTTATAGTTTGACAAGCAAACAATAATGTTGATTTTTAATAAAAACATTTTGTAAGTTTAAAAATTTTATTTATCATATTTAATAATTAATAAAAATATTTTAGCGTTTTCTGTTTTTTGGTGACTTCATTTTCTTTCTGCAATACAACAATATTGAAATGCACATTCGATTATGATCTTTTATGGGCCATGTTTCATCGTAGACCTAATTACACTTGTGTTATTAATGATGGAGATATTTTTGGTGATTTCTGTGTTAATATCACTGATGTTACTGGTCAACATTATGAAAATAATACAAACGATGATGTTAAAGGTATTGTGAGCAGACGTGTAAGAAAATTAAATTACATTCCTAGAAATATTGAGAAATTTTTTAAAAATATTATTGCTATGGATTTAAGTTTCTCTAACATCCAAGCTATTTCACAAGATGATTTTAAATCATTCCCAAACTTGGAAGTGTTGAATTTATTAGAAAATCACATCACTGAAATCTTAGAAGATACATTTAAATATAATCTAAAATTAGAAATTATTATTTTGATGGATAATGATATTTATTATATTGGTTCAACGACATTTAATCATTTAGAAAATCTTGAAATATTAGAACTAACAGACAATATATGCATTTCAACATACGCAATGTCCAAAGAAGAAGTTCTTAATATAACAAAAATGATTCAAGAAAGTGAATGCGTTGATAAAAAGATTCGTACAATAAACGCAAAAATTTCATCAAACACAAACAAAATCAATATGGTCACAAATAATGTTGAACAAAAGTTAAATAGAATAGCTATGGAAAATGATCAAAATATCAAATCTCATGTAGAAAAGTTTGATGAGAAATTCAAAAGTAATACATTTAAGATGCAAAATAAAACAAATGAAACACACAACAATGAGAATTTTATCGTTACAAAATACTTGTGGATTGCATTTATTGTACTTTGTGTAATTGTGTTTTTTCTCATTTTATTAGTAGTAAAAGTGTTTAGAAACTTAAAAAGAATTAAAATTCGAGAAAAAGATATTGAACGGAAATTAGAGGAAATAAAACGGAAATCAATTTTTGAAATGAGAGAAGATTTAGGACATTTTTATGAAGAAATACAAAATCAAGAAAGTCAGACACAATTTTAAATTAATTTTGAAAATGATGACGTAATTTTGATAAAAAATGGTAATACAATTTTATAATTTATATTACTCATATTTCCAAGGCCTGAGAACTCTTTGATCCGAGTTTGATTTTTTTTGATCCGAGATCAAACTCGGATCAAAGAGTTCTCAGGTCTTGCATCTTTCTTTAGGTAATCACAATGAAAAAATTCCTGTCAAAAATACTTCGATTTTGAGATAAGTAAAAAACTGAATTTTAAAAAAATCAGGACTAAAATTTTGTTTGCTTATAAAAGCCGAAAAAAATTAGTTATTAATTGTAAAACAGTCATATTTTTGAATGAATAAAAATTTTTCAAATGTAGACAAATAAAATAAATTAATTTTATGGCATTAACTAATCATCAAATAAAATTTAAAATATTTTCGAGACTAAATAAATAAATTTATTTTTCAACCCCTTCAATTCTTTTTCTAAACATTTTTTTCCTTCTTAAACATAAAAAAGACATATCTACGACCATACTTATTATTTTCTCACCACTAATGGCAAATGCAGTCTTTTTATGTATTTTGCTTATTTGACTAAAATAAAAAAGAGAGTTCTACATTTTACATACACACAAATTACCCTTTAGCCCTTTTTAAACACATACCATAGCATAGATCATATCAAAAAAAGTGCTGTAAAAAAGAATTTCTGAATCAGCGAAAGAGCAGAGAAAATTGCATATTGAATGTATGTAAGTATAAGAATGTTCATGCAAAGTTCTCGTTGTTTCAACAAGCTGTAAAAAACTTTTTTCTTCACAACGAGAGTTGATTGAGCGTAGCAAAAAAGAAGTTGAGCATTAAAAGTCTTTTTTCCGTAACTACTAAGACAGCTCAGCAAAGAAGAGTTGAGAAAAGTTTTACATTTTTATTTTGACTTGCACGTTTTAATGTGTACTCAAAGACTCACATTTTATAACATGATAATTTTCAACTTGCCAGTCAATTAAATTTCTCTTGCTTAGCCTAGTTAAGGCATTTTTAACTTCATTTACTAAACTCGTTGAATGTTTTTTTTCTTATTTAATGTGCCAAAAAATGTTAAATCGATGAAGTTGCTTAGAAGAAAGCGAAAGAACGTCACGATATGCCACATAAAAAAGGTTTTTTCATCAAATTAATCCAACTCGTCATGTCTGACTCGCACTCGTCTCCTTTCAATTTTCGTCTTCATGTTTCTTGTTGTTTTGTGTGAAGGGTGAATTATTGTGGTTGAAGCAGCTGGAATGAAGAGTTTAGATTATTTTTCTTCCTTTTTTTAAAGCATGCTAACATAGCCATGGGATGAAGTCTTAAAGTTTTTTTTTATTTTCTTCATTCTGCCGCTGTCTTACTTTTGTTGAGGTTTTCTCATTAAACTTTACTTTTTCTTTTCACTGTTTGTCAGAAAATTAGATATGAGTTTTTATTTTTTAAAGCGCTTTTTCACTTTCCTAAAATTTCAAATTTGTTTGAAAGCTAAATTTAAATAAATCTTAAGATTAACATAAGAGTTAGTATTAAAGTAAATCTTTCCTTCAACCAGTTTAAACAAAATCTTTAAATTCAGGTGTAATTAAATCTTAAACTTTTGTAAGATCTAAAAATTTTATATAAAGCTCTTAACCAAAATTTTTTAAAAATTCATTTTTATATCAAGTTTTAACTAAAAATTATGATAAATTTTTAATAAAGATTTAAATAAACTTATTTAGTTAGGATTAAAACAAATCTTACATTTTAAATAAATCTTTCGTTAAATTAATTAATCTATAATTATTTTTGAAAAATTCAAGTAAAATTATAAAAAAATGTACTGTTCGTTCTTATTGAAAGTTTTCATACAATTTAGACTTTAAAACAAAGTTTTTCTAAATTCGGAAAATTTAAATTCTGATTTAATATAGAATGCATTTAAACAAGACTCAATTTGATTAAATTTAATCCATCAGAAATTAAATTAACCTTAATAAAGAAAGCACTTTTTTTCAGCATTTTGGCAAAATGCAACATTTATTTAAAAAAACTATGCTAAAGTAATACTTAAGAATGAAATGTGATGGAATTAGACAAATATATATATACACACACACAAGGTAGAAAAATTTCTTGTTTTCTTATTTTGACTGTACATGAATGCGCTGCTTATTGCTTTACCTTTCTTATTAGACAAACACGATTTTCTTTTTCTCTCTATTTTAAACCTCAATCCTCTTCTTTTATACTATTTCCACAAACAACAACATGAAATGTAAAAAAATATGCAGTTGGTCTTATCTTGTCTTATTTGGTATATAACGGAAGTTTTAAAGGTGTAAATTATGTGTTTTTACAAAATTTCATTTCTTCTATAATAAAGTCACAGTATGAAAATTGTCAACAAAAATTCATAAATTTGAAGAAACAGCAGCAATGGCAAATGCTTGATAAATGAACAAGCAATGTTGCAAATTGCATACATGAAATAAATCATACTGCTACTGCTTAATTCCATGCAGAATATCTTTTCGCTGTTGGCCATTCAGTCGCCATCATTTGACTATGTGAAACAAAATTGTCTGCAGATTTTTTCTCTTCTATGTTTTGCATTCATTCATTCAATAAACATCTTTCAATTACTTACTTGAGTGGAGATGTGAAGATAGAAGGACAACAATGATGATATGCAAAAATAAAGTTTACGACATACATTGTGAAGTGAAACTTTTTTTTTCGATTGTCCTTCTTGAGAGTTTAAGTTTTTGTATTAAATAAAAGAAAATCGAATTCACAATACTTTTTTGTACAAATGCCAAATTAAAGGAATATTTTGAAATCAACCGTTAAAAGTTTTTAAAAATCACAGTTATAAAAAATTCAATTTAAAAAAATAAAACAAGTTTACTTTTTTGTCACAAAAATTTAAAATTTGATTTTATAATGTTGTTATTCTTACATTTTCAACAATTCAGTTAAGCTTAAATTTGAAATCAAAGAAAAAAAATATTTTTCCTTGAACTAAAAAACATTAAACAAAAGAAAGTAAATAATTTTGTTCAGGTGTCAACAGTCCTTGACCTAAATGTTCATTTTTTAAATATTCACTCAGTCACAAAGTCATAATCTCATCCTCAAAGGCGTCAAAAAGAAATAAAATTTAAAAATTGTGCCAAATGAAATTTTTTTCTTTCTCTTGAGTTTTTCTTCCTTTTTTTCATTTGCAGTTAAATCTTTGTCAAATGTGAAATGCCGGAAGCAGGAAAGAGGAAATCATGCCTCGCAACACTTTTGTCAACACTTCTTTCTTTTTTTGCTCTCGTTCACACAACGGTCCAGTAGATTTTCATACATGCAAAAAAAAAAATTGTGGATGAAGTGAAATGTGCTACTTCTTTATACTTAGGATTATGAAGCAGAAGCAGTAACAAATTAGATTTTCAACTCAATATTCTCTCAGAAGTCATATTATAATAACATAAGGAAAATTTCATTATCTTGCTATATAAGCATAATATTTAAAAACTTTGTAAATTTGTAGGGAAGGAGAACATTTTACATGAATATAACTTGATTATGTATTTATTTTTTAAAATATGAATTTATCTAAAAGTTATTTCAGTGAAGTTGGTTGAAAAATATGATCCAATTTTTAAAACAAAGACCGATGATTAATTTTAATCTTAAGAAAGCAGAATAAAGATTAAATTTTATCTCCGATTTAATTTTTGACTAAGATTAAAATGAACGAATATTTTTCCATTCCTTGATTTTTTGATTCTTTTAAAAAAAATTACAAGGTAAGTATAATAAACTCCTTTTTGTTCATTAATTTCAGCTCTTTTAAAACTTTTCCTTCATTCAAATACAGTGAGAGAATGAGAGAGAGAGTTAAAATGTGCATAGTGAAATAAGCAGCTGTATTTGAAGCGAGAGATTTTAATGAAATTATAAAAGTAAGAGTTTCATAATTATGAGCGGTTTTTAATACATAAATTGTATGCAAACGTGTATGAGTATAAGGAAGGTGAAGTGAAACTTTTTCCTGAGCGAGGAAAAATTAAAAATTTCCTTAAATGTCAAAAAGTTGATTTCATATGAGTTTGCATGTAATTAATTTGTATTGTTTGATAGATGAGAATAATTTGAGTGCTTTGGCAGCTTAATTTTCATCATGCTTCGATGATTTTTTATGATAAGTTGAAAAGATAATAAGCCAATTATGGTAATTAATGATTATCCTTCTTTATATTTGCAATTATCAACTGTCAAAAATATGCTTGAATTTTAATTGCTTTTTATATTTTGTCTTGTCAAAAAATTGCAAGAACTACAGAATTATAGAAAATAAATGATTGAAAGTTTTAATCAAATTCAACTGAATTTTTTTATTACTAAAAAGAAGTACAAATGGCTTCTTAGTGCTGACTTTCGTTCCAAAATCAAATGAAGCATGTTGCACAATTTCTGATATCCGAATAAATAACAATCACATTTGTGCAATCAGTTGTGTACCATCATCCGGTTTTTGTACTTCGGATGTAAGTGGACTATCTATGTTGAATGCTGCACTTATTGTAATTGCATCTTTTACCTCGTTGTAACATTGATACATGGATAATATGAAAGTGCTTTTATTTTTCCATAAAAATTTCATTTTCTTACTTGAATTCTTATAAATTTGTAGGATTTTAAAACAAAAGTTAGAATTTTGGAGATTTTTGGGCAGTTTTTAGGATTTTTTGGGTTAATTTTTACCTTTCCTTATTGTACATTTTTCTATTTTATTAATAAAATTTCTCTGATTTATTGTCCTTTTAGAAACACCTACAAGTTACGAAATCATCCTATAACACCTTGATCAATTCAATCATTGAACTATGAAATCAAAATCATTTATCAATGTGTATTAGAGATGCAATTCACTCATGATGCATTGGATCAGAAATTCTTGCATCAATAAACTTAATGTACGCATCATTTGATGATAAACCTCTTCACATTTTGATGTACATTAATTTGCTTCTTATTAGAATAATGTTTGACGTCAAAAATTCACAATAATGATAATGTTGCTGACTAAATTGATAAGGTCAGCATAAAAATTCATGTTTCAAGCGTAAGTTGAAAAATCATTGACCTAACAAACAAGAAAAAGATTCAATTTGAAGGATTTTAAAAAGGATAGAAAAAAAAAATAATCAAACTTGAAACAGCATGCATGACCATTTAACTTTTTCTCATGATATCTTTAATCCCTTCTTTCTTTCTTTAAGAAATCTCTTCAATAGAATTCTTTAATCTAAGCCAGCAGAAAATGCATTTTCTTAATAAAAACATCGCCAAAGTCAATAAAATTTTATTGGCTATCGATTTTGCTTTTTTTTGCCCACACACAGTTCTTAAGAAGAAAGAGAGAAAATTCCTATGTATAAATTATTTATTTCATCCTTTTATGATTATTACACCGGATCAAAAATTTAGAGAAGAGGCAGCAAGCACGAGCAAATGGATTGAGATGTTATTGGTTAAAAGGAAGGGGAATGAAAATTCACTGCTACTGAATGGAAGACGATAGCGCTTATCAAATATTTATTCTGACACGTTTTAGAGACGAAATGTAATTTTTATTGAATTCAGCGGAATAACTTGATGGGAAAGAGGCTTGGGGATTTTTATTTTGTTGCTGTTACTGTTGTGATGTCAATAAGTGAGCGAGAAATTACTTTAGAGTGAAGGAAGAAAATTAGTTCCAGTGAAAACTTTTTTATAAAAATTAGGATTTTTTAAACAAGTGAAATTTTTAAGATCAAGTTCAAGATCAAATTTAAATTTGATAAAACCGTTAACATTTAAAAACAAGTAAAATTTATTTAAAAAGTTAGGAATTATGGTAATGACTTTAAAGTTTTTTTAGAAATTTTTTAAAATTCTTCAATTATGCAAAATAAATTTTTTGTAAAAAATTCAGTAGAAGAATTTTAAAAGATTCTCCTCTGGATCTTTCATATATTTTTCTTATTCTTTCTAAGAATCACAATCCAACAATATAATATATTGCCATCTCAATTTTCTTCATCATTGAAACCAAACACAGTGAAATATAATCCTCACAAACACATGACCATCGTTAGAATTTTCGATATACACACACGGCATTAATAAAAGTGATAAAAATAATTTAAGGAAATAAAAAATTGATGTGAAAGTTGCGGAATGTATAAAGAAAAAAAGAAGAGAGTAAAAAAGAAGGGTCCGGAAATTATGACAAAGCAAAAGCAAAAAAAGATTTATAAATAAAAAATCCAATTTCTCTTGATCTTAAATTCTATAAGAAGAAAAATTTCTAAAGTAAAAAAAATATGAATTTTATTATTAAGTAAGAGAGAAGTGAGGTCAAAAGGAAAGTAGAAATTTCCGCTTATATGAATCATATGCTCGTTGATCTGCACACGCTTCAATTGAGTTTTACTCGTGTTCCTATGTAACGATATGTTCCAATTATGGTAGTTATTTACATTTATGTCACCATTAGAGTGAATTGAAGAAGATAAGCCAATTAAATTTCCAATAACAATTTTATATTTTCTTGCAAAAAGGAATCAATTTGCATTTGCTATAATTGAGCATATTTTTGATGCTTCCATTGAACTCAATGAATCAAAAAGAAAGAGATTATTTCATCAATTTAGATCAGACGTCTAAATGTCAGTATTTTCTTACTTTTACATTCTGTTCCATTATCATGAATAGCAATAACTTTCTGATTGTGGTGACGACTTTTGAATCTGGTCGAATAAGAGAGTGCAAAAAGCACTGAAAGAATAACAAAAAAATTCTAAATAAAATGGCAAAAAAGTTTTCTTTCAGTGCTAACCAATTGATTAAATCCTCTGACATGATGATGATGATGAGTGAGACACAGTTGTGTGAAGAAAAAGTTCACTTTGAAAACTTTTGCTATCGTACAATTCATTGCCATTCAAAACGATATCACATACTGTATCAATCCGCTTACTGTTCACTATATTCTTTCTATCATAATTTCTCTCCTCATACAATCGTATGCTCTCTCTATAAATATTTTTTGATGATAAAAATCTTTTCTTCGAGTGTGAGGAAAAAATTTTTAAAATAATTGTGATGGTGAAAGTGTTTGAAGCGCATTATTGTTGTTGTGAAATTTCTTTTTAATAAATATATTAAGTTAGAATTAATACCTTAATCTAATCCTAACTTTTATCTTTATTTTTGACAATTAAAATTTAATCCATGATTAGAAAAATTTGCAAATTTACGAATATTTGTACCAAAAATCATCAATTTCAAAAACAACTTCCAACCTTTTTCAAAAAAAATCTTTATACAAAATTTCAAATGATCACTATTCATTTTTTTCAAAACTTTAGAACAGAAAATTAATGTTTTCGAACAGTCAAACAAATTGAAATATTTTTAATCCTCCAATTTTAAAACACTTCAAAAAGTTCAATCTGAAATGAAATAAATTGTTGATACATGACTTAAAATATTCACTCACTCCATATGATATGATGATCATGTTGATATCAACATTTAGCTTTCTAATTGAATGCTTCTTTCATATGGAATTGAATTTATGATTCAATTGACGAGTTTGAATACATTAATTTGTAAATCAGACGAGAAATATCACAATATATCATCGAAGAAATTGTGATAAATGAATTCATCATCTGACTCGACGTCTTTTTACATTTTCATTTCCATATGTGATTTTTCAATTTTTCTCTTTCCACACTTTTATTGTCAATGAACTCTTTAGGAAAATTTAAAAGGAAAATTTTCTCATAAACTTTATTTATCTTGTTCTTCTTCAATCTTTCAATCTAGACATCAACATAAATATATTGTTGTTTAAATCATCAAGCATAAAAGTCAAATTTGATTTGAATTCAAATCAATCATGTTTTTCTTACATTCAAGCATGTATAAGGAATGAGAAAGAACAATTTTCTATCTTAGATACATACATTGGGTGTGGTGACCTGAATGAGAAGAAAATTAGATTGAAAGATAGAAGATAAATTAATTGATATGATATTGACTTCAGATTTTAGAGTAAAAAGCATCAGATGGAATGAAGGACAACAATTGATGGAATTGTGCATTTCAGCATGAAATTTATTCATGACAAAAATGAAACTGATATTAAAAAGTGCCTCAACATGCATGATACATTGCTTGCTGCAAACTATTCATTATTATTATTGATATTGCATATCGATGGATGCGAAAATTTTTGATTACACCATGAAGATTTTTTTCTTTTATAAAATACATTTCTGCAGTGAACATTTTGGTTTATATGCATATATTATTCAGAATTGAAAAATTTTTAATTCATGATTTTTGATGTAATCTTAAAAGTTTTTAAAAACACTTTTTAGATAATTTAAAAAATTATAGTGAAAAAATTTAAAAAAATTTTAACGAATTTTTTTATTTCAAAATTGATTAAGAGAAAGAACATTTCAAAATGAAGAAAAGAATGGCAATTGACAAAATAAGAAAACTTCTATAATTTTTCAAAGAATATTTTGAATTCAGTACCCAACTCTGTTATCATCACTTCGCCAAAAGCAATTTCAATTCATTTCCTTAGCTTCTTTTACCAATCGACTTCATAAATTTGTAGCAAAACACAATGTGTGCAATCGAATTGATGGAAGGAAAACAAGTACTAGAGCGAGGAGTATGTTTTACCAATTTATTGCCCATATATCAACTATTTGCTACTCGTTATTAAATTGAAAATTTTCCCATTCCAAAAAAACATATTTGCTGCCAAGAAAGCAATTGTCAATAAGCAAAAGAAAGAAAAATTTGGATACAGAAAAAAATTTATCTCTTTCCTTTTCTCCTCCACAACATAATGGTCTGAAGCAGAAGTGAATAAGGCGTGGTAAGTAGACGATTTGGCGGCATTTTTACTCATTCCTATATTAAGATATAAAAAATCTTGACTAGAGTTAAACAATACAAAGAATTGAGTAAAAATATTGCGCTAAATAACAGCATGCATTTTCCTTTTCTCTTTCCACATTTCACTTTTTTTCTATTTCATATCAGACAATCTCTCACTCAGCATGGAATCGGAAAAGTGCCTTAGTCGCTTGTTTTTTCTCACTCTTTTGTTAACTGAAATTGAATTCGAGAAAGAGGATTAAGTCGGAATTTTTTTGCCTTTTGTTTAAGACTAATTGATCTGTTCATTGAGATTTATTCATGAGGCCAATTTGTGGTTGCTTTTTTAATTTTTCTGTATACTGAGTCAAGGTAAAGTGAAGTGATGAATTAACAAAGTGACTTATTTAGGTTATGAAGTCAAACAGTTGAGGATCAATAAATTTCAATGTTTTGAATATTAATGGGATAACTTTTATGTAGATTGTAAATATTTTGATGAAATTTTGGAAATAAGTTTAAATTAAACGATGGAATTAAAATTTAATCAAACTATTTAATCCATGCTAATTTTATTTTAAAGATGGATTTAACTTAGTTCAACTTTAGATTTAAATAAATCGACATTATTAAATAATCATGGGAAATTTTCTAATAATCAAAATATTTGTTAAAACAAACCTCAAAAATTCAAAATATAATGGAAACTTTATTTAAATTATTCAAAAATTGAGCAGATATTTTTGATATAATTAATTTTAACTGCTTCTTAATAATGAACTTGAATGATATTTTTAATCAATTTAATTAAATTCCACCTTAAATTCCTAATAATTTTTCCATATGTTAATTTCCTAAATTTTCGAATAAAGATCTTAAATTTTCTTATTTTATTACCTTATTCACTCAGTCATTACCTTGACATTAATCATGTTACTTTTAAGTCTTAAAATAAACATAATCAAATTTGCTAATTTAAATGCTCTGCTTTAAAAATCAACTACAAAGTGAAACCTTCTTCTACCTACACATAAAACATTTTTTTCTCTTTTCATGATTTATTTTCATTTTACTTAATTTAATTTTATTTCTCTGATTCATTGCAAAAAGTGCTCTTTTATTGCCTTCTGAATTAAATAGAAGAAAAATCCTTATATTTATCATTTATGTGAATATTACACATAAATAGTAATGAAAATTGTATCCTATTACAATTCATTTTCAAGCTCAAGTGCTTTTTGACACGAAACAAAAAAAAACTTCTACTTTTACTAGAGAGAGCACTTGAAACATAAATAAAACTTAAGTTTGCCCATCATCATGACTGCTTGCCACTCACAAGCATGTACATGATATTAATTCAATTGTTTATCCATTTTTAAGGAAATTTCTTACCTTTTTCTCTGATGAAGCTTCAAAAATTAAATGAAATTTAATTTTAATTTATTCTAATGACTCATTTATGTTCAATTCAGTTTGAGTAAGAATGTAAATTGAGTTTATGGAAAATATGTATATGAAGTCAATGAAGATGAAAAGGGAGCAATGGCTTTATATTGCATACATTACTACCATTTACTTCCCCACTTTTTGCAAGCTCAAATCGATAATTTTTTTCTTTCTATGTTATGTTTTTATGCAATAGTGACTGGCTAGTGTTACTGTTGTTGTTATTATCGAATTGTATAAATTAAGAATTTTATTAACTCTCTTTCTCTTTCTCACTCTTGTGAATATTGAGCTAGTATATGTGTAGGACTTAATGAAAACTCTTGTAATGAAATTTGATATAATTAGAATAAAAGTAGGTGAAGATTATTTTGTGATTAGGCTTGAAATAAGGTTTGTTTATTAAAGTAATTTCCTTTTTAAAGGTGAGAATAAAAAATATTGATTAAAGAATTTTTGCTTTTTATCATTTTTGGAAAATAAAATTATTGTTTTGAACTTTAAAATAGTTTGGATTTATTTAAATCTACCGTTCATTCATTTCAATCCTTGGATTAATATTGACTAAGATTAATTTTTTGAAAAGAAACTTTTTATTTCTGTTTTTAGGAAGATTTAAAAAGTTTAATCTTTTCTTACTTGTCATTTCAAAATATTCAAGCCTTGAATACAAGTTTTTATGTTTCATATCATATTACAAATTAAAAATCTATTTCTTCTATTCTCACTTCTATAAAAATTTCAACAATTAATAAATTTTTCAATTATAAAATTATTTTATTGTTGTTCACCTCACTTATCCAACTGCTGCTGATTTTTGCAATAAACCAAATGTAAATCTCTCAATTCTTAAATAAATATTTGCTTTCAAAATATTCATATTTTTCCATACATTTCATTTTTTCATTTGCCCTCTGCTCACATTGCTTGCAACTTTATCTTCCATGGCTTTTACTTATATTTATTTTTCGTTTAAAGTTGACTGACTTTATGGAATTCAACAAAATTTAATAACAGTGAAAAAAGGCAAAAAATTAGCTATTAACAAGCAATTTTTATAAATCGCGTCTAAAACGAGATTTTTCTTCCTTTTTTTGAATGGAATGCAAATTACCGTCAGCATTCGAGTTGTGATCCATAAATTATACTCAAGCAAGTCTCAAGAGAGGGGATGAAAATAAAAGGCATCTGCCCTGCCCTCGAATTAGCTTTTATGTGTAATTTAGCCATATAAAAATTTAATTTTATGATCACATCATAAATACCTTGCATGCTGCTTCTGCTGCCTTAAACAGCAATGAATAATTTCTCTCCACTTCTCACTTTGCCTTTGAACTAAACCGACCGACCAACTTCCTTCTTTCTTTTGTTGTTGACGACGATGCCAGACCTCTTCTTTCACTCTCACTCTATCATGAAAGGG
Organism: Polypedilum vanderplanki; assembly: GCA_018290095.1. NCBI lineage: Eukaryota > Metazoa > Arthropoda > Insecta > Diptera > Chironomidae > Polypedilum > Polypedilum vanderplanki. Next base: position 16,423,373 of record CM031380.1, on the reverse strand, counting down.
AAATTAAATACGATGAAAATGAAGGCGAGAAGAAAATTCTTTTGCAGGTGCGAGTTCGTTAATTAATTTTTTCTTTCACTTTTTTATGGTCTTTATGGAACGTGTTTGTCTCATTCATAGGCAATGTGAGTTGAATGAGATTTTTATTTAAGAAAAATTTTTACTAGAAGAAATTTTCTTTCAACCCAAACTGTTTTATGCACGAAAGTAAAAGATTATGAAAAGTTTCTTCCAAAAAAATTCTTTTATGTCTACGTGCATGTATGTGAAAAATTAGCTCGAGTTAGGAACAGAAAGAAATTTTAATTTTAGTTTAATTTGATGAAATGATGGAAGGTCATCAAAATTTAATTTTGTTCTTAATTAGAAATTTTTTTACTTGCCTATTGTCGCATACTAAAGAATATCTTTTTAAATTTCATAGAACTTTTATTGGACAAAGAAGTTTTATTGATAAAAATTTTACTAAAGACAAAGTTCAGATTAGATTAAATAAAATTCTTACGATTTATATAAATCGCTAGTATTTAATATTAATTAAAAGTTTGAAACGATTAGAGTTAGATTGGAAACTAAATTCTTGATTCAATTGAAATTAATGTTTAATTCATTCCTAGTTAGAAAATATTAACACCTAAACATTTTACAACTTTTACTAAATTTAAATCTAATTGTGAAAATAAATCAGACGGATTAAATTAAATCCAAAAGATTTTCTTATTGAATTTTTGTTTTTGAAAAATCTTCAAAGCCTGAAAACTCTTTGTTTTTTTTGTTTCATTTTTATTTTTTTATAATAATCAAAGGAATCAAGTTAAATTTTTAATAAAAATCAAAATTAAATAAAAAAGTTCTCAGGCCTTGCTTTATATTATCAATTTTTTGATGAGTTTTAAATTTTGCTTCTATAAAAAATTGTTTGTTTTCAATATTTTAAACTTGTTTTAAACTAAAAATTTGAAAAAATCCTAAATTAAAACATAAACACTTAATACTAAATTTAATCATAGTTTTGATTAAAAATTCTTCAGAGTATTTTTTACCATAATAACAAAAGGAAGAATAAAAATCTTGACAAATTTTCTTATATTTAAACATGCGTCACATTGTGCGTAGCAATAATAAATTCAAGCAGTAAAAGCAGCAGCAATAAACGTGAGCAAGATAATGGTCCATCATCATGTCGTGACATCAAAAAAAAAGAAGAAAAAGTCTTGTTGTGAAACAAATAATAATCATAATCATAATGAAAGTAAGAAGATAATTGAATTGAATTGCACGATGATAAATAATTGAAAAAAATAAATGAAAGGAAATGTGTGAGAAAATAAATCATAAACATGCACAACACATAGAATACACCTGAATAAAAGACAAAAAAAATCAAGGAGTAAGGGAGAGGTTAAGCGCGTTGAGGCATAAATGGAAAATCGGTTTTCGGTTATAATAAAATAACACTTTTCTTAACAACATAACGAGCATTGTTTATTTTTTACTTGTCTTCAATTTTTCCTTCTTGTGCCGCTAAAAACACAACAAGTTGTCCATATTGCGCATGTTATCCTTTCATACGAACTTCATCTCGACATTCGGCAACGATTGGGGAAAAAGTCAAAACATTTCTTGCGAATATCAAAAAGAGATTTCCCTCTGATGATTTCATTCAGTTTCTTCGTTAACTTCGTACTTGTGAGAAGCGCTAAAAATTTCTTCCGTGAAAATTTTTAATAAAAAAGATTTTATAATATTTCAATTTTCATAAAATTTGTAAAAGTGAGAAATAAAAAAATATAAAAATTTTTCTGGTGATTTGTAAAAAAAGTGAAATTTTCAACATAAACTTTTGAGTATTTTCAGTCTAGTCAGACGTACATAAGATATTAATGATGATTAAATAATTAAATGATACGAACTGAATAAAACCGATTTTTGCATTAAAAAAATTGAAGCTAAAAATGTTGTGACTGTTTAAATTAGTAAAAAAGAATTGTGATTGATTTTATGGAATGGAGGCCTAGCCTTAAATAAACATTTTTTAAATTTAAAATTAGCCCATGATTTTAATTTAAAAATTGTAATTTATTTGAAAACTAAAAACAAAACAGAAATTTTATCTTCTTTTATTTATTATAAGATTGAAATGTCCAAAATTAGGACATTTAAAAATTTAAAAAAAATTACATTTTGATAAATTTCTCAGTCTTGTAAATTTTTTAAATTTATTATTTCCAAACATTCATTTAAATGACTACAAATTACCAATCAACTAATTTTGCACCAAGATCAAACTTGGATCAAAAAAATTTAAAAACTCGGATCAAAGAGTTTTCAGGCCTTGTTTTGCACTAACTAATAATTTTACTAAAAATTATTCAAAATTACAAACAAAGCTAAAAATTGTACACTTTAATTAAAAATCAACAAACCAAAAACAATTCGTAATTAAAAACTTCTAAAATTACCAAAACTAAAATCATTTTTCTCCCTATTTTCCATAAATTACAAATCACAGCTCTTATTTAATTATCATAATACAATTAAAATCTAAAATTTCAAAAATCAGCAAACCAAAAAAAAATTTCAATTGTCTCATTGCTTTGTAATTAAAATAAAGAGAAAATAAATTTAAAATTCTTTTGTCAATTTTATTAAACAAAAGCATGAAAATTTTCTCAATTAAACTTTTTTGAAAAATTTTATGCATGCTCTATTACATTAAAATTTTTTGATTGAAATGTTTGCGTGAAAACAAAAGTTTTTTTATTCTTGACACCAATATAGAAGCGGAAATAAATAAAATGGAAATGAATTAAGTGCGAAAGTATAAATTAAGACAATAAGTGAGTGAAATTTCCATTTGTTCTCTCTTTCTATAGGAGAAAATCATGATAAAAAAGGAAGATAGTGTCATCGTATAAATAAGCAAAAGTCAATTACTTAAATTGAAATATATAAAAAGTGAAAGACGAACTTAAATTAGTGAAAGGAAATCGTAAAGAGTCAAGGCTTGCTTATTAAAAGATTAGAAGTCAACTCTATCCACCCATCAAGCGAGCACGAGTCAAATCATGACACAAAAAGTCAAGTCTACAACAACAACAAATTCTTTATTTCTACTTCCACTTCTCGCCACTTTTATGGATAAGTGAGATTCGTGACACTAAGTAATAAAGAATACACACTCATAGAATATATAGAATATATTTATCCTTCTCATACATTCTTCTTTTACTTGTCAACCATCATCATCATGCTAGTGATGGTTCTTATTCTTGCTGGTTAAAGACACAAAATTTCTTTTATTCTTAACATTTCTCAAAGAAATTTAATGAGAAAGAAACAAAAATAAAGAGAAAAAAAGTTTTTTTATTATCGTCGTGTACGAGTGAAAAAAAGCTTATTGCCGAGAAAAAATCTTGAGGTATGACTTGATGTCTAAATAGAATTATTTTTGATGATTAAGTCTGTAGATGTCAAAAAAGAAAAGTTTTTTTTGTGACTTGTTCTGGAATTATTCAAGGTTGATTTTAAGAGATTTGAAGGATTTTCTTTTTCTATTTGATTTGTTTAGAAGAAAGGAAAACTACTTGAAAAGTTTGAATTGAATTTATGTAAACAACTCTTTGAATTCGCTTAATGAAATTATTTTATTTTTTTTCTTCTGTTGAAAGAAATTGTTGAGAAAAAACTTGAAAATGTTTCTAAACATTTTAAACCTTGATTTAACAGTAAAATCGAGGCAGTACAGATTAGATTTACCAAGGGATGCAAACTCTATCAAATTATCAAAAAAGTATCAAAAACTTGTATGGGTTTTTTGATAATTTGCATGAAATAGCCTGAACAATGGAATTTTTCAACGCCTACTTTACGAAAATTATCAAAATTCTCACCCCTTGAATTTATTTTACGGTCATTTATCTAAAAAATATTTTGCCTACTCTTGGTGATTTCTGCAAATTTTAAACTTGTTTTAAAATACTTGAAATGTTTTATAATATTGACTTGAAAGTTCAATTGGTTAATATAAACTAAAATTTAATTTTTAAGTAAAAAATTTACTGAAAATTCCAAGGGATGAAAATTATTGATAATGAAAACAGAGTAAATATTAAAAAAATCAAGGCCTGAGAACTTTTTTGATTATTTTTTTGATTATTCGCATCAAGTTACCTTTTTTTCGAAAAAAAAATAAAAACATGATGGGAAAGTCTCTGCGTAGATCAGAGGACTTTAGCGCCGCATTTTTGGCGCCTAGATCAGTTATTTTAACAAGTTAAATAAAAGAATAGTTAACGATTTGAATACATTTTATTAATTCAGAGTGTTTTGAAATGAGTGATTTTATAATTCATGTACTCGGATGACTAATGGTTTGTGATGAGATGCATACGATTCATAAATAAAAACTTCGACATTATAATCTTCGATTCGTCCAAACACTCCATCGATAACTGTTCGAGCGTTTGTTGTCAATTCGCGTGGTGAGAACAGTCTTGTGCCAAAAGATTGAAGCATGAACAACTCGAGTGGACTGCCCAATTTCAATTCGTGATTAAAATCGCCAAGAATCAGAATATTTTCACTCTCCGTCGATATAATCCTTTACTTCCAAAAGTGTTTCCTTTAGTAAATCGAGACTCGATGATGGATTATTGTTAATCGATTTTCCAATTTGAAGCCACTTATTTCGACGTGATTATTCGAGTTGCCTTTTTCAATTTTGATCCGATCTGTAATGCGAGGCTCAATATTCAATTTGCAGAAGTTGATCGTTCCGAATGCTCGCGGTCAACCCATTAATCAATTTCGTGATATTTCTTCAAAGTCTGGAATGTTGTAACTTTCATTATCGACTGCCCAGCATTCTTGAAGTGTGACGATATTACTATTCATGAAAATTTGATCCGATACGATTATGGTTATGTTTTCGAATCGATTGTGTATTGTGTAATGTGATTTGAATAACATTTTCAGGTACGATACGAAGAAATTGATACTTAGGCACAAAAAAATTTTCAATAAATTTTTGCAATTTAGATTTTGCTTTTTGTTTACACATAAACTTAAGCGCAGCTTCGCGCACTAAAAATTTAAATTTTCGTTACATTTCGATTTCGAATTGATAATAAAAATAAATAATACAAATCAATACGAGAAATAATACGAGTCAATAATTTAGAATTAGACACGCTTTTATTCAAATCTTTTGATATTTCGTTCATAACTTTCGATTCGAGACATAATATTGTTTTCTGTATAACGATTAAGTCAAATTCAATTAGTTCCAATTTTCGCCGTTGGTGGCGCTGTAATCGTTTTCGCGCGAAAAAATTTTGTTTACAAATTTCAATATGGAAATTTTAATTCGTAATTTATAAATTATCGTAATAAGTGACAACTTTACAACTATATTTGTTCCCAACAACTCGATAGCACAAATCGAATGCAAAAAACCGGAAGTCGCTAGCTATTATAGTTTTCAAGATCTCGATCCGACCGGGAGCCGAACAAAGTGAAATTATAAGCTGCATTGTTGTTCCAAAAATGCGCTTAAAATCAAAACTGGACTTTTACAAAAATAGCAATAGTTTCTATACAGTATTTGAAAGCCACAAAATACATTTTGATTCCTGTTTCTTTTGGTCATAGCTTTCTTTAAAGCTATTAAGATAATTTTTAGGACTTATAGAAAAAGAGAAAACGCATAATCAAAATAATCAAAAAATAATCAAAATAATCAAAAAATAATCAAAATAATCAAAAATAATCAAAAAATAATCAAAATAATCAAGTTCTCACGCCTTGAAAAAAATTAATAATTTTGTATGAAACTATCAAAAAATTTTTGTCATTTTGATGGAGTTCTCGTTCGTTTGATAAAATTTTTGTTAAATTGATATTTTTTTTGATAATTTGATAGAGTTTGCATCTTTTGAATATTGCATTACTTTTAAAATATTTAATTTTCACTACAGACTTAATCACAAAATTATATTTTATTTATATTTTAAATTCTTCTAATAATTTTTTTTCATTTTAATCTCTAAGGTTTTTAAAAAGTATTAAAAGAAGTTCCTAAATAATAACAAAAAAATAATTAAGTGAAATAAAATCATATAAAATTCCTGAGTGCAATTAAGTGTTCCGCTTTAAAAAATATTAAAATTCACGTGTAATCTTGCAAAGTAGAGTGTGTATTATAAAAAAATATATAATGTGCAGTAGAAGTGAATAAAATTCTCACATGTGTAAAAAGCGTGTATATGTGCACAAAAAAGGAAAACTTAACGACTATATAACACAAAATCGCATTAAAACGATTATTGCGCAGGAGAGAAAGTCATAAAATTCAGAAGTAGAATTTGCCCAAGGACAGAAGGAAGAATTTAATAACCAAATGCCATGATTTTTGCTTTAATTTTAATCATATCCAATTGTTGTGTCATAATAAATAGCTCAATTCATTCTAATGAAGGTAAAATTTTCTTTTTTTATTTTATTTAACTTGAAATGGAATTTACAAGTTGTTGGAAAAAGATTTTTTTCAAGAGAAATTCTAATTTTATATTCTCTCATTATGAATGAATAGACTTGCATGAATGAGTTTCTATTATGAGTTTATGTGTGAAATTAGTGTCAAATGCACTTGGAACTTTTATGCTGAATTAATTTGAAAGAAAGTTTTATTGTTTTACAAATAAATCTGTAAGAATTTTAAATAATTTTTTTTTTCAATTAATCTAAAATAATTCTTTAATTACATTTAACAGTTCTTTTTTGGAGCTATTTCCTGCATTCACTTTTTTTTAAAGAAACTATTTCTTTCTTTTCAATTTATTTTATGTTTAAAAGTTTCCTTTCAATAATTTTAGAACATCATTCAAAGTAACAAGATGCAACTTTTATTCTGAATTTTTCTATTCACAAATCATTTCCAATATAAATAATACATTTTAAACAGAAAAAATTGATTTATGAAATCAATGCAATAAATTTACAAATGAAATTTCGTTTTTTGCATCAAATGAAATCATGGTTTAAATTAAGAATTCAAAAATGCTTAAAGCGCATTTTTCATTCAATCATAAAAACTAATAAATTTTTTGTCAAAGTGAAATCAATTCGATTTTCAGCGAAAAATATTCGAATCTCAATTTATTTTTATTATTTGTTGGTTGATATCAAATAACAGAAAGATACTTTTTTGAAGTTGGCAAAACTTTAAAAAAATTGAATAAAATTTAGATTAATTTTAATCTTCATGGGTTTAGTAATAAAGCTCATGTTTTAAACCTTAGAAATATGAGATTGATATTCTCGAAATATTCTTAAAAATGTTAATTTTAAAAATTAATAACAATTGAAATTAAAATTTGTAGCCTAGAAATTAAATCTTATTAAAATTTATAATCTGGTTTTAAATTAATCTCGATTTAATTTTTAAATCTAACTGACCAGTATTTTTTTAAAACTTAAGTTTAAATCCTCAAAAATTTAATTTTGCTAACTTCAAAAAAGTTAAAATTTATTCTGATTCTATCTGAATGATTCATGAAAGAAAAAAATACAATGAACACAAATTTAATTTTTTCCCCAATGTAACTTTTTTGTCTGCATTCCAACAATAATTGCAAGTTCATTTTCATACCACAATAATCATTTTCGTGGTCTTTTAAGAATTTTTTCCCTTCATCTCATTCTCTTTAGCCGCAAGTCACATTGCATAATCGACACGCACATTAAAATTCATTTAATGTCAATTTTTTATCACAAAAAAATTTCTTCGCTTTTTCTAGTTGTTTTCTGCTCTCATGACCGTGATGAAATCTGATCTGAATTTAAATTTTTACATTCTTTTTTTACACAAAGTACTTGAGTCATATAAAAGCATTTTCGCAGTCTATGTGTGCATGAGAAAAAAATCATTTGAAAGCTAAAAAAGGAAGGCAAAAATTCGTGGGATTATTTAGAACCTGTCTAGCTATTGAAATGAATTTTTAAAGGTGAAAAAATTTAATTGGAAGAGAAAATTTGTCTGTGGGTGAACTTTAATGAGAGATTTAAAAAATGATCACAAAAATATTAAAAAAGTCTCAAAATAGAATTGCAATTAGAATAAATTTTTTTCAAAAGATTCTATGAAATCTTTTAGATCAAATTAATCCGAGCCAATTGATTTATTAAAAAAATATTTTTAAAAAAATTTTCAACTGATTAAATTTAGCACTAAAAGGTATATCAGTAAAAATTTTTGAAATCTTTGAGATTTTAAACGATATTCAATTTTTTGTTTTTAATTTTCATCATTTTAATAATGAATAAAGATGTTAAATATAAATTTTTTCGTATTGATTAAGCTCAGATAAATTTATTTAATTAAAATTTTTGGTCAGATTAAATTTAATCTATATTTAAAATCAATCAAACTTTTTTTAAAATTTTTCTGTATATCTCCAGTCTGTATCTGAAATTTCTCAATAAATACATTTTAGATAATTTTCAATTAATAATTTTTCTAACTTTTGATTTTTCTTCTTCCTCTACCAATTTTCTCCTGTAAATTTTCAAAAAAAAGTTCTTTAAATTCTTTTTTTCAATTTTCAAACTAACAAAAAAAGTTCAAAAACTTTCAATATTTTTTTCATACCTAGCTATCGGAAGAAATTTTTCTTTCTTTCTCTTCCACTGATTTCATCGATGCATCGTAAATTGCTATCCAAATCTAAAAAGCACGTTTACATTTTTTACCTTAACATCAAAGAAAATAAAAAGTGCAATATTTTAAACTTTGGCAGAAGCAACTCAAATGATTTTTTGTGATGATAAAAATTCAATTTTCCACACTTGTTCACGAATATTTTTCAATTTTTAATAAAAAACAAAAAAAAATTCTTGTGTCATCAACTGAAAAAAATTTTTTGACCACATTTAAAAAAACTTTTTATTTATTTTTTTTTGTTAGTTAAACATACAAAAAAACTTTCTTTTAAAGATTTTTTACCTAAAAAAGTCTTTCTTGCTTTTCTCATGTATACACATACATATCGTTCCATTTACATTTTGGGATTTTCACATGAAAGAACTTTATTTACATAGAATAGCTTCTGATTTCATTTTCAACTTGCTTCTTGCTCTTATGTGTGTGTTTTTAGCTTTTCAATCAGAGCAAGAAAGAAGGATGAAATTTAACGCCACAATGAATATGAGATGTTCATGATAATGTTAATGATGTCATAAAATTCTATCATTTTCACACCTGAAACTGAAACAGTATTACCTAGTGACATTGACAAAAAAGTTTCGCTTTGTTTTGAAATATTTCAATGTAAAAAGATCTGAAAGAATTTTTGATGAGTTATTTCAATGTTATTGTAGCATAAAAGGGTTTGGAAAAAGTTTTGATGTCGTCTCAAAAGTTTTTAAATTTTTATTAAGCTTGTATAAAGAATTGATCAAAATGGTCGAAATTTGCAATGGTTTATATTTTACTATAAGTCATAGAAAAATTTCTTTCTTGATTCCAATTTTCTAAAAAGGAATAAATTCAATTTTTAACGGAAAAATTTTCAAAAATTCAAATTTTTTTTTAAATAATTTAATCTGTTTTCAAAAAGTCAAATTTAACCTCTAGAATTTAAATATATTTAATAACAAAGAAAATCGGAGAATAATCTAAAAGATGGAAAAATCTAGAAAATTTATATTTCATGTTAAAAGAACTTCCAAAAAAACACAACTTTAATAATTGGCCATAATTCATTGTCAACAGAATCAGTGTCAATTATATTATAAAAAGTGGGTTAAAAACATGCATAATTATTGATTCAATTTATTAACCTCATGAACATAATCAGATTTTTTCATTATTTAATGAACTCAACTATTTTTGCTGCTAGTGATTGCAATTAGGATTCACACAATTGCTCAAATCAATCTCAATGAAAATTTTAATTAAGTTCATCAAATTTAAAGATTGATTTTTGTTACAATAGAAAAAGCTTTAATTAAAGAACTGCTTAAAATTATTTTCCTTGTATCTCATTATATTGTAAAAGCAGTTGCTTTCTGTTATGCAATATTTCCAACAATAGCTTGCCATAATCTTCATAAATATGTTAATTTAATAGTTTTTGTGTGTTGGCTTTATTTTTTGGGATTCATAAAAATTTAGGTAGAAATGTTTTAATCAAAGAAATATAAAAATGGAAAATTTCGGTTTTGTTTTACAAAAGTTTGAGATTTTGAAATCCGTCGTTTGAATTTCGTAATGGTTTTGATTTTCTAAAGTAGAAAAATATAAAAATATTTTTTTGCCAAAACACTTTGAAAATAAATTAGAAATATGAGGTGCACTTTTATTACATATCAAAAATATATTTTTTATTTCATTTCATTATTGTACAAAGTTCAAAAACCATTTTTATGCATTTGCATTTTTTTGGCTTTAATTTTCTCACCTCTTTTACAAAAAAAATTTCCTCAAAACATTTAAAACTTTTACTTCTAACATTTTAAATGAATTTTGTGCTAAATTAATCCTTTTGATAAAAATAGAGAGAACTTTTGTGCAATAGAAAATTAAAGTCAGAAGATAAAGTTTGTTTGAGTATGAAGATGTGAATAGATTTAAATTGAGTTTAACCACCTGTTTTTCATACATTATCTCAATATTTTTCTGTCTGACTTTCAGTGACATCAACATTAAAATCAATAAAAGAAGAATAAATTTTTATTTTCCTAGTGAGACTATCGAGTTTCTTATGAAATTATTTATTTATTTATTTATTCATTTAATCTGTTCTATAACGAGAACAATTTTATTCATTTCACTGTAAATAAATTGCTGTAAAAACTTTTTTTGTTTGCAGAAGAAAAAAGCGAAACTTTCATTTCTGCATTGAAAATTTTCTGCTGTTTCATCTTGAATCTCTAAAGTAAAAGTCGAATAAAAGCTGCATCTTGGAATCACATTGTTGACACAAATTTTTTTACAGCATAAATTTCATTTCAAGTTTTTCGCTATTGCAATGAATGCGAATTTTTCATGATTATTCTATTTCTTTTTCATGAACTTTTTTAACCATTGAGCAGCAGCAGAACATCCAAATGAGACAAACTCGTATATTCAAGATAGAGGTGAGTAAGATTGAAGAAAGTATTTAAATAATCATAATAAAATTTTGTTGATATTGAAGTTTGCACCTTGAACTTTTTTTCTTATGACAGTTGATCTTTTTGTAAGTTGATGAATAAAAGACTGAATTGTATTTTTGTATTTGACTTTGTAAAGTAATTTACTGAAATAATAAAAACTATATTTTTAAAGTAATCTTCTGCTTTAAATATAAACTATATTTAATCTTATTGAATTAAAAATCATAAGGAATATTTCTAGATCAAATTAAATAAATGATTAAATTTACTATGAATCTATAATTCACTAGATTTAATTCAAAGTTTTGTTAATTTTCATTTCATTTCAATTTCAAAAATAAATCGGGATAGATTAAATTTTAAGTCAAGCTTAAATATAAAAATTAGGTCAAAATAAGTTTAAAAGTCAGGGACTAGTTATTATTTTACTCACGACTAGGACTAAAATGTTGTATTAAATTAAGAACAAGTTTAATCTGAAAATGAGATCAATCTAAATTTAATTCATAGTTTATTTTTATCACATCTATTAAAATAATCCTCTGGATTTACAAGACTAGATTTAATTTTAATCAAGCTTTAATATTAAAATTCATTTAATCCAGACTTAAAATTCCTTCAATAAAAAAGCTTTGCTAACTTTACTTAAATTATTTTATCATCTTCCAAAAACTTTCAATACAACAAAATACCATACAATAAACTTTTTCTCTTTAACAACAAAAATTTTCCTTCACATTCATTTTTCAATACGAACTTGAAAATAAATCTCAAGCATGCACAAAAAAGCAACTCTCGACATTTACACAAGTTGAGAAAAGAGAGCAAAGAGCATACAGGAAAAGAAAATTTGTGTATTCAAATAAATATTATTTACATGCATAATAGCTACAGTAGAGTTAAGCATTAAGTACCGAGAAAGTTCATATCCCAAAAAATTGCTTAAATTGAGCACGAAATAAATAAAAACTTTTAAAGTTTTTCTGTCTTTTTATATAAGAGAGGCCAAAAGTGAGTTTCAGTTTTACTCCCAAATGAAATCGACTATCTATGAGTGAAGTGAATGAATAAAGCGGCAAAAAGTGATAAAAAATTAAAATGATAGTTTTCTACTTGCTCTACCGGCAGCAGCATGCAGTAGCAGTAGCAAAAATAGTAGCAGATTATTTCTGTATACATAAATATGGCAAAAATTTATTGTATTTTGTTGGGTGGCTGACTAGCTGGCTCATGCCGTATGTTTGTTGTGTTGAACTGCACATTGAACATGCATTTAACTACATAATAATTTCCATTTGAGTTACTCATTCCACTTTTCTGTCCACATGCATGTGTGTGTATATATGTGTGTTATGTGGTTGAAAATGAATCTATGTGAATTTATTCATATGTATTTTTATTATGAGAGACATTCGAAGAGAGAGAAAGAATATTTTTTCTGCTTGTTATTGTTTCGAAAATTAAATTGATTTTAATGCTTTTATTAAATACGAAAAGATAAAAAAATAGTTTTTTTTAAAATAGGAAGAAAAGTAACTGAACTAAGATTTAAAACAAATATCTTTCAAAATCGACATGCTTTTTCATGTTTATTTAAATTTAAAAGGATTCTTAATGAATCATTAAATTTTTAAGGCCATAATTGTATTAAATCAAAAATTCTAAAGTTTTACTTGATAATTTTTAAAAATTACAATTCAACGGTTTTTGAAATTCAAATTTTAAACTTGACCTAAACCTTGATAATTTGTCAAGTTAAAAAATAGTTTAAAAGTGATTTCATTTGATATTATTTCAAAAATATTGTTTATGATTCAAATACTGATCTTTAAGTTGATCTTGAATTTTTTAACCTTGAACTTGATCGTAAACTTTTTGATCTGAACCTTATTATTCATTATTTTAAATCCTGCTTCAAAATTTTTGAAAGTTGACTAGTTTTTACCAAAAATTTAAAAACTTCAGAACTTACCTAATTTTATTGAAATTTAAACAACTTTTAGTCTTGCCATCCCATCAACTTGCAAAAATATAAACTTTTTGCTGACTTGCTTACAAAAAAATTCTTTTTTATTAATTTTTTTTCATTTCTTTTTTCAACATGCTGCTGTTGCGACAAAAAAATACAAAATAAAAAAATCCACCTGCCACATACAATGAAAATGAAATCATCAGACATACCAAAGTTCGGTGAGCCCATACAGAATCAGACGATAGCTGTGGGACGTGAGGCGGTTTTTAGTTGCGTAGTGGATAATTTACAGACATATAAAGTGAGTATTTAAGTTTCAATGTCTTTAATTATCATTTTATATTGCACTTTTGGCATTCGTTATTATTTATTATATTTTGGAACAAATAAATAACATCTTTTTTGCCTTTTCCTCTTTTTTCGGTCCAGTGAACAAATGTTTAATTTACTTTTGCAATAAATTTTTTATTATCAATTTTTAATACTCTCATGAAATTAGTGCAAATTTTTTTGACGAAAATTCAAGTTAAATTTGTATTTTAAATTTTAGTTTCACTTTTATTGATGATTAAAACATTAAGATTCAATTAAATTTTTACCTTAAAACCATAGATTAAATTTAATCCTTATTAAAAACAATCTGTATCACTTTCGTCATATAGTTATTGATATTATAATTTTTATAAGTCTTCTATTTAATTTTAAATTTAAAGTTCTGAAATTTAAAACTTTACAAATAATTTTGTTCTAAATCTGAAATATAAATGAAATTTTAACCTAAAAGTAGGATTAAATTTAATCTGTATTTAGATGAAATTCAGGAAAGCTTAAAAATAAATCCGAGCAGATAAAGTTTAATCCTCATTGTTATTGACTGAAATATTTCTACATAAATTCTTTCACTAACTTCACATAAGTAGTATAGATACTATTTATTTATTTCTCAATTTATTGTTGTTAAAACAAACAAAATTTTACTTACAATAAGATAATTAAATAAAACTTTAAAATCAAAACATGTTTCTAAAATTTTATTTTACATCACCACAAGAAATCTGTCTAATTAATTAACTAAATTTCTGTGTGTATGTAATTTTATTTCTATTGTTACATAGTAAACAAATCTCGTTGCTGAGTAAATTGAAGAATTTAACCACGTGGATAAAACAACCACATAACAAAATAATAATAATAATTTAATATGTAATGAAACATGATGAATGATAAACAACAAAAATTTTCACATTGTCCATTATTATTTACCACAAAATGGCTGAAATATTAATTTTACTCGTATACAGAAAATTAAATTAATTGAGTTGATGCTTTTCTTTGCAGATTGCATGGCTGAAGGTCGATAGTCAAACAATTCTATCGATTCAGACGCACATCATCACAAAAAATCATCGCATGACAGTGTCGCATGTAGAAAATCGTGCATGGGTTCTACGAATACGAGATGTCAAAGAGACCGACAAGGGCTGGTAGAAAAAATGTAAAATTTATTGCAATTTCATTTTCTTTTACCTTTTTTCTATCTTTAGGTACATGTGTCAGATTAATACTGACCCAATGAAAAATCAAGTTGGATATCTAAATGTTGTGGGTAAGTTTAAGTTGATTAAAATGGATTCACATAAGATGAATATCGTAAAATTGAAAACTGAGTAGCTTAATGTGATAATGATGGTTAATAGTACTAGCTTGCTAGCTAGTAGAGGTGAGATGCTACGTGATAGTTTTGTAAGATTGGATTTTTCAATTTTTTATACTTTTATCACTGATTGAAAAGGTTAAAGAAGTCATTTTAAGAGATTAAATTAAAGAGAGAAGGTTTTGGACCAAATTTTGTAGAATTTATAAAGTCTTCAATATTTAACATTATTTACAAAGTTATTTGTAGATATTTGTAAAATTTGTAGAATTTTACAAAACAATGAAAAAATTCTACAGGAAAATTTGTACAAAATTTACAAAAATTTGTAGAAATTTTACAATTTTTTTAATCTTAAATGTTACAAGATTAAAAATTAATAATCTTAATTTTAGATCTAAAATTTCATCTACTTTACTATTAAAAGTTTCCATAAATCACAGCAAAATGTCTCTAAAAATATTTCTCTTCAAAAAGCCAAAAAAAATCATTTATCATAATTTTTATTTCATCACTCTCTTGTTGATTGTACAATATTCAATTTCACTTTGCTACATCTCTCTATGTCTGTCTGTTGCGACAGCATCAAAGCTTAGATACTTCAACTTCATTCTACATTTTGCACGTCATAAACTAAGTAAATATTCAATTTCATTTTCTCTCTCTCTTTCTGTTTCCATTTTCTTCCCTACTTGTGTTTATACAATGTGATGTGACATCGAAACCTGCTCTCTTATACTATGCTATATATATACAGTGCCGCCAGATATCTTGGACTATCCAACAAGTACCGATATGGTAGTGAGAGAGGGCAGCAACGTGACACTTAAATGTGCTGCTCGGGGCTCACCGCAACCAACAATCATATGGCGAAGAGAAGGAGGCGAACCAATTGCCTTAACTGGACAACGTGAAGGTAACATGAAATTGAAAATGCAATTTCGTTTATATCTCGCTCTATTTTTTTAACTCACTGTTGCTATATGTGAAGTGACTTTTTTGTTTTTGAATCTTTAAAAACTGATAAATTTAATGAGTTTAAATGTTTTCAAAAAATATAAATTTTACAATAATTTGAATTTAAAACCGTCGATATTTTTTTGGAAATGTGAATCGAAGTTTTATTTTCAAAGTTCAAATATTAAATATGCATTAAATAACAAAATTTCATTTAAAAAATGTAAATTCTTTAAATTTTAAAAACAATTTGAATTTTAAAAAGATCGTTATTTTTGAAAAAAATCTAACATAGAAAAATTTTCAAAATACGAAAACTTTTCGTTCCTTCTTATTTGAAACAATTTTAATTAACGTTTTAACTTCACTTCACATTGTGGTTTTCATTTTATCTTTTAAATCGCAATCAAATTTGAAAATTTATTCGTAAAACTACAAATGCAAAAAAGCAAGCAAGGCATCGAATAGAGTTGAGTAAAAGAGCGACTGAACAACACTCAATCAATCATGATGCCTTAATTGGGACATCTTGATTTCACCATGCAAACACATGACTTAATTTGCTTTTAATTTCATTCCTCTTTCTCATTTTCACACATTTAAATTTCCGGCTTTTGATTCTACAATGTGTACAAGCAGCAGTGAGCAGCTTTAATGGATCAATATTAAGCATATCTCGCGTAAATCGCTTACATATGGGAGCCTACTTGTGCATAGCCTCGGTAAGAAAAAACATTAACATGAGATTTTAATTGCTGATAGAATTTTTACACAACTCATGTAGCTTGAAATGACTTAATATCCTTTTTTTTATTTTCTTTCATTCTTTAGAATGGTATTCCGCCAAGTGTATCAAAAAGAGTAATGTTGATAGTTCACTGTAAGTATTACTACTTCTGAAGTTCTTTTTGCTAGTACTGTGATGGTTGTGATTGCACACTTGAGATACTTGAAACAGCAGACACAGACTCTCTTACTGTGCGACTTCTCAAATACTTAAAAGGACAGCAGACACATTGACCTAGATCATAGAAAAAAATCTTTTTTTATTCATTCAATGCAACTGTCTGTAAAAAGGAAACTTTTTCTATTTTATGGAGAAAAAACTTTTAGTTTGATTAAATTTTTTACTATGACAATTATTGACATTTTATTACGAACAGAAATGAATAAATCAAAAGCAAGAAATTAAAAAAAATCGAGTGTTGGTCACAGAACCGATGGATAATTTACTAGTAGTAGGTGGATAAATCTGCAAGCATTTCAACATTTTACCTGAATGCTCATACTCCGAATTAATGGGATTTTAAGAAAAAACATGCAAAAAATGTTATTGATTGCATAGAAAATTTAAAGATTTTTTCAAATTCATGTAAACACTTCATTTAAAGTTAAAGCACATGCTTAATCTTCTATCTTTTCTCTTTTTTGCATTCATCAACATAAGCATCAATCAATTTATCGATGCACATTCAAATATTTAAAAATACTTCGCTAAGTGTAAAGCAAAGTTGTTTTCTGTGATCCTCTTATGTATACACATACTGACTCTCACGTGTAGTGGTTTTTAAGTGAGAAAAAGTTGAAATTGTTGATATAGCCTGAAACATGAATATAAAGTTCATGCTTCCACACTTTTCCTACATCTCTCCTGCCTCGCCTGTGCGCTTTAAAAAATGGTAATTTTATGCACAACACCACTCGTGTACAATAGAAAAAAAATCGTTGGAGGACGAAAGAAAGAAGAAATTGTTGTATAAAGTGGCGGTAGCAATGGAGTGAATTCATGCAATAAAAAACGATAATCGAATAAAGATAAACATAACTTATTTTAAAAAGCAGACGAACGTACTTGAAACGATCCTTAAAAGCTTCACTTTCATTCATTTGAAAAAATCAGTGTGAGTGAGTATGGAAGTAAAAAAACATACTGAGAGATAGAGAAAAATATTATTCTATTGCTGCATTGAGAATAAATTGAGGTTTGAGGAATTTTTTGACATTTTATTCTTACTTTTCTTTGGGTTTCATTGACACGGATTTATTCGTCTCTATATATGGATTAAATAATTAATTAGCATGGATTTAATTAAATCAAACCATTATTTTACAAGGATTAAATTTAATCGTTTATTTTTTACTAAATGCAGAATATTTTTGAAAAAAAAAGAATTTCAAAAATGTAGAAAAATTCTTTATTAAACTCAAAAAAACTCTCTTGAAAAAAAATCCTTCAAAAAAAAATATTAAATTTAACCAAAAAATTAATCTCAATACCAAGCAAAAAGCTTTTTAATAAGATAGAATCAGACAAAAATTATCGCACTTCTTAAGACTTAGGATAAAAAATAATTTCTTTGCTTTTTTTCTCTAGCTTTAATACTAATTAATGACTATTTTCCTCACAATTTAATTCAGTTACGTGCTTGGTTTTGAGCGTCAGAAAATTTTTATTTGTCCCAAAATGAAGAGCAAATTCCAATTTGCAAGTAAAAGGAAAGAATCCATTTTCATTTATTCCGTTCTTTTATCGCATATATGAGTAAAGTGCTGGTCATAGCTCATGCATACTTATGCACTCACTTTTATATCGCGTGGAGTCAATTACTTTCCATTTAAACGCAAACAAACAATTGTTCAGAGTAAAAAAAGCTTACTCATTTAAATTGCATGCAATCTGCAGCTGCCGGATGTTTTTTTTTCATGCAGCGTTTTTTACTACAAACACTTTATACACATGTTTTTAATTCATTTCAATATATGCGGTAGAATGCGGTGAAAAAAATTATTGGAATTAAATTTATGTAAAACATTTTCGATAATTAAACAAATAAAAATTTGATCCAGTGGGATAATTAATGGTGACAAAAAAATTGTAGTGAAATTTGATAAATTAATGAAATTTTTCTTTATTTACTAATTTTGTATCCAATGATTTGTTAAAAATGAAATCAGATATTTAATATCAAAAAATTTCAATCAATAAAGCATTAAAAATCATTTTTAAGTTCTAAGAATAAAAAAAATTTATTTTAAATCCAGGGGCCCCGACTCAAAATGTGACAGTTATTTTTTGTCATATTTGAATTTGAATGGAGCGCGTTTTTAGGAAAAACATGATTAAAATGTTTTTGACCGTTATATTTAAATTTTAAAATAAAAAAAAAATTTTTAAAATATCAAAAGTATATGAGTTTATTATTCTCAATTGCATTTAGATGAATACGCATTACGTAAATGCCTAATACGTTCACTATAACCCAACTTAATGCGATTTTTAAAATAAAAATTAATAATTACCAAAACTTGTGCACAAAATACTTTCAACATTTGATTCTGAAAAATATGATTTCACATTCAATAATAAATTTTAATTTTTTGAACGGAAAATTTTAAAACGTATATGTTTATAAAATTCAAAAAATGAGTGTAACGGGTTTTGTAACGGTCGTCGAAGGGAAACGAAAAACGCGCTCCATTCAAACGAAGGGAAATAACGGTCAGTCGGGGCCCCCTGGTTTTAAATAATACTACACAGTTTTAATAAATTTTTCTAAAAAATGTCTTATAAATTGTCTACGAAGAAAGAATCAAGAGCTTAAATTCCATTCTTTCACTACTACTGAATGCAAACAGTCATAACTAAATCACAAGACCAAAAAATTATGCTTTCATTTCTATGAAAGCATACAAATGGGGCAAAGTTTGTAGTTTACGTAACTTTAGGGTAAAAATTGTGTATTTTAGAATAATTTTGTAAGGTAACATTTATACTGTGATCCAAATTACAATAAATGAAAAAAGTCTGTGCTTAAAAACATTTAATTCATATATTTAATATATGTAAAAATTTCTAAGGTTAAAATTTAATCAGCAAGGATTTATTACCTATTTCAAAAGCAAGATTTCTTTGAGTTTTCATATACACAACATAAAAACAACATCAAAATTCCATAATCCTGCAAATTCTTAACTTAAATTATGCTAACTTAGAAAACGAGTTTAAAAATATTAAAAATTTTAGTTGTCACATAATTTATAAAAATCCCTAAAACAGTTTCTTTCTCTACATGCAATGCACAACAACAAAATAAAAATATGTTGCAAAGAAAATTAAATTTGAACAACAATGGTCTCACTTTTATTTTGCTGATGTTTCAATTTTTTCCTTAACCACAAAAAAAATATTTTTATTTGAAAAATTTTTTCTTATTTTTCTTTTCCAGTTCCGCCCATGTTGATGATACAAAATCAGTTAGTCGGCAGTGCCATTGGACAGAAGATAACGCTCGAGTGCCAATCCGAGGCCTATCCAAAATCAATCAATTATTGGATGAAAAACGAGACGATCATAACGAAAGGTGAGTGAATTTCTTGAGTGCGCGCGTGCTGACGCAAATTCGACCTTTTCCTTTTTCTTCCGCCACTCAACAACAAATTCTACGCTTCAAATATTTTTCCAATAAAAGAGAAACTTTTTTATTTCTTGTTATTACAAAAAATGTTAACGACCTAATCAGAATAAATCAAGCAGATACTTTTTTTCTGAAAAGTCATTTTTGCATGCAATAGAAACGTGATTTCAGCATTTCATAACTCTCTCACTCCTTTTTCACGTTGTTATTGCTTTTTTACTGGTTTTCTCTCATATTTCACACTTCAATGAAAATTGAAACTGTTTGTGATATTTATTAAATTTTTGCATTTGAGTGAAAATTTCATTAGTTTGCATAAAATTTTTGGAAAAACTGTGAGAGTTTAATGATAAAAAATTTGAAGTCTAAAGCTTTCAGAAGGTCAAATTTATTAATTTTTGTAAAATTTAAAGATTTAATTAACATTTGAAAATCTAAACGATTCTTTAAATTTCATAATTTAGGATAGATTAAAAATAATGAAAATATAAATCATTTACATTGCTAAATCTTCAAATAAATTTCCCTAATCTTAAACTTTGAAAAATTTATAAAGTTTGTATATATTTGACAATACAATGTTACAAAAATTTAACAAAGATTAAAGTTAATTTTATCGATATCATGGATTAAATTTAATCGATAAGATTTATTATTAATCTACATATAAAAGCAACGGAAAACGTTTAAATCAAGCTATTTAAACAATATTACATCTTAAAACAAAAATAAATCCTTAAATTATCAACAATAAATTTTATTCTAAAATAAAGAATTTCAATAAAATAAAAAAATCATTTTCAAACAAAAAGTAATACGATAATCGTTTATCGATTTCTCTCTTTATTCTAACATAAGTGTTGGCACATATAATAAAAAAATATTTCTTCAACCCCATTACTTTAAAATTCTCTATGGTCCATTATATTACGCTCAAATGGGTGCTCATGGGAGAAATTTATTAAAGCAATTTAAAGCAAAATCTTTTCGTTAGCTATTCAAATTTTTCTCCTCTTTTCTTTCTTACAATTTTTTACAAAAAAAAGCAGGAAAACGTTTTGAGCCGATAGAACTGGAAAATGCTTATAAAGTGATCATGAAGCTGACAATTAATTCAGTGAGCCAGAATGATTTTGGTGCATATCGATGTGTTAGTAAAAATTCTCTTGGTGATACGGATGGAACAATTAAGCTTTATCGTAAGTACCATAAATTATGCAATTATTAAAAGTGTTAAACTTCATTTGTCGCTGTTGCTACTGCTATTATACATACAGGTTGTTGCTGCTCACATAAGCTTTTTAAGCAAGCAACGAAGCGAAAAAAGTTACATGGGAAAACATTGTTTATATTTAAAAGAGAAAAAATTATGAGAAAATTGAGATAGAAGAGATAGAAATGTTTTGCTAAAGGTTATTGAGTATAATAATGATCAAGGGATGTAATAGGATGAACTATGAAAAAAATTTTTTATTTTATTAATTGATTCTATCAATTATACGAGTCTGATTTAAAAAAGTCAAGCAAAATTTTGAAATTTCAAAAAATAATTTTGTAACGCTCATTTTCAAATTTAAAAAAAAACGGTAAATTTTCAAGATTTGCTAATATTTTTCAAAAATATTCATAAAATTTCAGAAGTTCCCAAAAACAGATTAAATGTCATTTTTAAAGATTTTTAACAAATTTGTTTAAGAAATTTTCACAATTGTTATTTTTATACCTGAAAATAATGTGCGCCACTTAAAAGATATAAAAATAATATTTGATCATTAAGGAAAAGTAAAATTGCATTCGTGCCTTATGGAATAAAATATTTTTTGTTATCTATTGCATAGTGAAGTTTACCTTATTTTTCACATAATAATCATCATAAGACATGAATAATGCTATTATTCCATTCAACAAATGCTCCAATTGCTTCATTGCTTATTTTTCTTTCTCTCAGTAGCAGCACAGATTTGGCTGCTACCAAAGAAACGAATAACATAAAAAATTATTTTTCAATATTTGCTTTCTTTTTCTCATACTAGAAGCAAATCTTTTTTTTCCTTTTGCTGCATGCAATCTTTCTATCCCAACCAAATTCACATATTTGAAACCAGAACAAGGAAAAGTAGCTAAAAAATGTGAAATAATAAAATTATATTTATATGTAAATTTTGCACAAAATTTTTTTCTGCTGACTACCTTAGTGAGCGTTTTCTATTCAGCATCATTATATTTTTATACATGACTTGCTTTTCATTCGCATTTTCCCTCTCATTCATTCACCACACACTTGATTTTATGCGAGATAGGAAAAATTGTTTTTTGCATACTTATTGAATTTGAATCATATGTTGATGAGGGAGAAAAGATTTTTAATTACATTTGTATTGAAATTTTAATTATGAAAAATTTCAAGTTCAAATTTTAAAAAAGCTATGAAGGCAAAATATTTTATTGCTTTAATTGAACATGACAGAGAAATGAATTGAAAATAAATTTGTTTTTGTTAAATTTGTTACTCTATATCGATTAATTTTTATCTCAAGATTTAAAAGCGGATTTAATTAATCCTAAAATTTATATTTAATCCAGTCAAATTAACCAAATTCAAAATTAAATTCTAATTTAATAAACGAACTTCATATTTGAAATTTCATAAATAATCCATCAAAGTTCAAAATTCTTTCTTTAAAATTTAAGTCAATAATCATTAATTCAATCTATGTCAAAATCTGGAACGGAAGTCAACTAAATAAATATGAACTAACCATTAAGTTCATTCAAATTCAATTTCTGATTTCCTACACACACTCACATATCTTGATCGATAGAAATAGAATGTGAAAAGGCTTCAATTGTATCCATCATTATTATTTCACATTTGACTTCACAATTTTCTCTAAAAACATTCACTCATCCGCATTTAAATTTGAATATAAAAGAGAGAAATTGAAATTAATTTTGTGCGCGCAAGTCGGGGCTATGGGAAATTGTTATTCAAATGAACTGTTGATAGATGACAAATATGCAGGCATGTACATCCATAAAAAACTATCTTTTGTAAACAAAATCGAATTGCAAAAGCTCCCGCCGGTCATTCATTTTCATATTTCCGCTTAAATGTTTTCAACAAATATTTGAATTGAAGCACAGTAGCGGTAAATTCAGTTGTTTGCATTTGAATGACTTTAATTGAATTGTTTCAATCTAAAATTGAATGAATTATAATTGTTTTCTATTCAATGGCAATCAGGATGATGTTAATAAGCTTGAAAATTATTAAAATACACAGAAATGCACTTGCATAAATGCATGATTGTTTATTCATTTCAAGGTTGTTAATTGTCAAATTTTGATGTATATTTAAATGTATTGGCATGACATTTATGTATTCTTTGTTTGTTCATGATTTCATCATGCAGTGAATTTGAAAAAAAAATCTTTTCTCAGTTTGATGAATTTTTCAAAATCTAAATTTTGAACTAAATTTTAAAGAAAATATTTTGACCTTGAACTTAATAAATTTGAACTTGAAAATTTTAAAATTTTGATCTACACAAATACAAATTAGAAATTTCAAAAAATTTTGCCAAAAAAGCTTCAAAATTGTTTCAGCATTTAAGAAAAAAAATCACTTCTAATTCATTTAGAGTCAATATCAAGTATAAAATTTTATTTGCAGCATACTGCATGCAAGCTTTATTGTGACAATCATCGTCAGTCTATCTAATTTGCAGTTCAAATATCATAAAATTGAGAGAAATCTTCATCAAATGATGACAATGAATTTCATTGTATGAATAATTAAACAGATTCTTTCTCTATCATGATATATATCTATCATGTGCCATAAACAATGACTATTCCATTCTCTCTCGAATAATAAAATAAAAATAAAAAATTCCAATTTTTTTCTTTTGCTTATTCCCAGACATACCGCAAGCAACATTGCAAACTACACTTCCGCCAACGACAACAACTTCACGAGCGGTGACTACTACGACAGCTGCACATCCTAATATGATTGGTAAGCACTATAAAAGCACATGCATGTGACAAGCATGAAAACTACTTTTTGTTTTTTGTTCTTTTTTGTGTCAATCTTCGCTACTTTGTTGTTATGGTCAGTCATGAAAATTAAATTGAAGTTTATTTTTGGTTAACTTAATACCTACAAATAGATGTTTGATTTGATGGCTGTCTTTTATATAGATTTTGATATAGCTTTTTTATGAATAGAACAAAAGGAAAAAAAAATATTCGGTGATGTGGGTACAATTATTTTATCTCGATTTAAAAGCTAGATTTAATTTGATCTATAGATATGAAAAAGTTTAATTTAAAGTTGATTTTCCAAAGATTAATAATTAATAGAGATATTATTTAATCCGACTCTTTTTAATTCCGATTAATCAAACATTTAAACCTTATTGATGTTAAATTTTTCAATTGGATGAGAAGATTGTTTGAGGTACCTAGAAAATGGATAGTTTTTTAAAATTAATAATGATCATTAAAGACTGTATACTATATAATTATTTTTAAACATATAACTTAAATCCTTATGTTTAAATTTGATCCAAAGTTTTGCCTATTTATTATATTCTACCAAAAGATTTAAAAGTCGGATTTAAATTAATCTACGGCGATTAAAAACTAAGATTTAAAATTAAACGTCGTAGATTTAAATATAAAATTTTAAAAAAACTCTCATTCAACAAAGTTGTGCTAACTTCACAGTCACATATTAAACAACAGAAAAAATATCTTATTTATAGAAGAATATATCTAATATTTCTTTTACCCTCGTTTATTCACTCATCTGTGATTCAAGTCATCATCTTATTAAATTTATTCAAAGATGTGTAAAATGATGATGGGGAAATAAATACATTTAGATGTGAATTGCATTCAATTTTTTGTTCGATTTTATTCAGGTCATTGGAATCCCATACATTTCTTTTGCTTTCTCTTTGCGATTCATCAGTTGATTATTGCTGATGATAAAGTAAAAGATAAAGTAAAAAGTTATGAATGATGTAAATATCGATTTATTAATGGGTGCTTTAATATTCATGATGATATGATATCAAAGAGAAATGAATAAAATAAAAGTATATAAAGCTTTTTATTTTGATCGTTTCACTTACTCTTTCGGGTCATGAATGACAGAAAAAAAACTTTTCTACTCAATTAATTATGAAGGATTTTTCAATGAGCAGAAAAGATAGTTTTTATGTAAATTTTTATAGTATTGAGATTTAATGATGAAAAAGAAACAAAAATTTGCAATTCAAAATTTTTTATAGGAAGGAAAGAATTTATTTTAAAATGTTTTTTATTGTCACTAAAGATTTCATACCTGCAATTTGAATGACTCCAAAATAATAAAGACAAATTCGTTGATCTATCTTTAGATCACATAACATGTTCAATAATTTTAATTAATTTGACAAATTTCATCATTGCTTGCATCAATGAAAATTTATTTTAATCTTGTAAACTTATAAGATCTAATGAACTTTAGGAAAAAATTCAGTTCAAGATCAAAAATTAAATTTTGAAAATCCGTTGAAAAGAATAAAAAATTTTAAACAATTTCATTAGAAGATATTAAAACTAATAATTTTTTACATCCTATTATTTAAATTTCTCATCATTTGTTAATGCATTTTACAATATGATTAACCTTTAGCTGTTTAAATTTTAACTGTCTTGCATGAAAATATTCAAAAACATTTAACTCCAATACTATGAATGGGAAAAAAATATTGCATGTCTTCATTGTTATGTAAATGTTGGTGTAAATACAACAAAAAAAGAAAAACTTTTTTATTCACTTTCTTCACCTTTCTCTCTTTTCCCTTCTTCTTTCTTTCTCTCTATTTGTAGATAAAATGTCAAATTACAAATCAAATGATGATTATTTAATATTGAAAAATGTCGGAGCGACACCGGGTAATCGGAATATAGACAGCAGAGACAGGGGTATTATGATTGCACTTAATTTCCATTTTTTCTTTCTCTTCTTTCACAATTTCTTTCTCAATTCAATTCATTTGTAAGCGATAAGCTCAAAAATTATTCGTCTTCTGCGTGCGACAAAGTCTATGATGATATAAATTTTATTCACTGCTTAACTCACTTGATAATTCATGTAATGTCTCGAAAGAATGAAATAGAATTTTACGATGAACATTCCTGCCCGATTGGCTCAATTTTTTTTGAATTTTCTTTTCTTTTTCATTTCACAAATTTAATTAAATTTCTTTTTGGTCAAACGCGATGAGTTTGAATATTAAGAGAAGAATGAACTGACTTTATCGTGATCTATGTTTGGATAAAAGAAAATGGAAATTTACATCTTTTAAATCTTGATTTTCATTAATCATTGGAATTTATGAATGTTTGAAAAAGTAATCAAAAAGATTAAAGAAATTCGAAAAAAATGTCTAGAAAAATATTTTGATTTTAACAATTTGACAGATTATTTAAATAATTTTACAATTTTAATCAAAAGGTGTGAACTATAACAAAAAATAACATGAGTTCACACCTGTTGATTTTAAAATGTTTTAAAAAATCTTTCCATCAACTCATTTTTTAACAATGAAAAGTTTTTATTTTTTAATTCTCTTTTTCTATTGCAAAACTTTGGAATTTTATGACATTTTTATGTTTTTATTGATATTGTATTAAATTCAGCACATTTTTGTCACAAACACACTCATTAAGATTTAATAAGACTAAATAGTGAAGATGTTAATGTATTTAACTGTGCAACCAGAAAAGTTCATTTTTATTGAGAAATGTTTGCACAAATTTTTATTATCAAAACTGCAATATTAACAAATGTATTTCAGTATTTGCTAAAAAAATTAAGCTGTAAATAAAACGAAAGAAATTTGTTGATAAACAATCAATAAACTTCTTGCAAAAGTTTAAAAGCTTTGAACCATTTTATAAAATTTCTACTGTAAATAAAATAAAACTAAGAAATTTTTCACTTCAACAAATAAAAAGTCAAATAATTCAATTAAAAGCTTAAACTTCATCAGACAGAACCAAAAGTAAATAGGAATTACAGAAGAGCTTTTGCTTTTTATGTTCAAAAATTTTCTTTTAAAACTACAAAATTTATATTTAAAAGTTTGCAATTTTAATGCAATTTTAAACAAATTTTTAAATTTCGTTCAATTTTAATGAAAATTAATAAATTGTGCTTAGCTTCTAAGAATTTAAAAAGTAATTTTAAGTCACATTTATATTACTGCAAAAAAATTAGAAAAACAGGCTGAAAATTTTGTTCTGTAGGTTCCTAATTAGGTATCATTTAAAGATTAAAAAAGGGGTTACTTTAAAATCAAAACTAAAAAAATAAAAAAATCTCAAAGATTTTTTGACATTTTCATCAAAGTTTGTATTTCTCCCCCTAAATAATTCTTTATTAAATTAAAATCCCTTTACAAAAACAAGTTTAATCTTCATCAGTCAATATTCTCAGAATAAAAATAAATTTCTTTACATCCATCAAATCAGTCGCTTTTGAATTCTAAACTTAAAATAGCAGAAAAATTCTCTTCAACAGAGCAAACATAAAAACTACTCGAAAAATAAGCAATTCATCTGATAGTGATGGGAAAAATAAAAAAATTCTCTCGTCAGTTTAACTTAGTTTTTAAAAAAGATTTTTTTTTGGCATTTTGTCAGTTTCTATTTTTCTATGAAGTACAAAAAATGCGCTTTATAAAATTGAAAATCTTTCTTTTTATATTTTTCCAGATCATCGCCTGCAAAGTGATAGTATATCAAGCACAGAAGTACAGAAAATGAAAGAGAAGGAGATGACTTCATCAACAAGTCGGCTGTCGTCGCCAACATTAGCACTAATTTATTCTCTTTTATATTGCTATTGTTGTTGTTGTTACATAATTTATTTCTAGAAGATGAAAATGGGAATTGAATGATAAGAACAGGGCGGTGATGAATGAGAATGATTTGGTTTTGCAAAATTCTCTCAGTGGACATTTTACATGACTTGAAAAAAGATTTTATTGTTATTAAATATTTTTTTGTTTTTGAATTTAAATTTTTTTGTTAAAAATGAAACTCAATAAAAAAATGAATAAAATACTCGCTCAAAAAGAATAATAGTGAATAATAATGTAATTTGTACTGTAATTTATTGTAATAATAAATAATCAGAGTTGATTTATTTTATATAAAAATCGAATCAAATTTATCAACTCTCAAATAAAAAAATGTTATTTAAAAATAAGTTAAAAATAAATTTTTAAAAAATTTTCTTCAAGACTCAAGACTCTAAAAATGAACAGCTGAAGGTTTAAAAATGTAATTAAAAAGTTCTGAGAATTCTTTGAAATTCTTGATTTGTATGAAAATTTCATTTAATTTTTCTGTAGTTTTAGCACATTTTTGCAAAAAAATCGGTTTATCGAAATGGTTAAAATATTTTTTTTTGAAATTTCAAAGTAATTTTATTGTTTACATGTTAAATAAAATACAAAAATATTTGGACAAAATATCATTTAAGAAAACAAAGAATCAAAAAAATTAACAATAGTGCACTCTATGATTTTTTTCACAATTTACAAATATTTTTGTCTCACTGCTTTTGATTGTCAACATTTTTAATAATAATGAATAATCCAAGGCGTGAGAACTCTTTTTGATATTTCGCATAAAGATACATTTGTTTTTCGAAAAATAAAAATTTTTAGGTATGGACTTTTTTTTAAATGACTTCAGTTCTAAAACGATAACATGAAACTATACAGTTCTTTCTGATTCTTATTTCTTATGCTCAAAACTTTCTTTTAAACTTTCATTAAAATTGTTATGGTCTTTAATTAAAGAGAAAATCACGATATCAAAAATGTCAAAAATATCAAAAATATCAAAAATAACAAAAAATTTCAAAAGAGTTCTCAGGCCTTGGATTAATCAAAATTTTTATCACTGCAATTCGTATGGTATTTGTATATGAGCAATGATTAAAATGATTAAATTTATGCCCTTTTGTTTTGTTTTTTTTTATCAAAATTACATCATAATTAAACAAAATTACCCAAAACTCATCAAATCGACTGAAAACGGATAGAAATAATTTTCAATGTCATTTCACATTATATTTAAAATGAATTATTTGTCAAACTCGTCTGATTTTGTATTTCATCATATAAATGTCCTAAATCTTCCCTCATTTCAAGAATTGATTTTCGTTTCAATTCTTCTACTTTTCGTTCAATCTCTTCAATACGTTTGAACTTTCTAATCACTTTTACTGCCAAAATAATGATAAAAAGGACAATTATAATAAGTGAAACAAGGACGATCCATAAATATAATTTTATATGGTTGTTTATGTTTGGATCGGCTTGTGTTTCAATTGTTGTTGATAAAATTGTTGCATTAATTTCACGAATCTTTTCATCAACGCATTTACCTTCTTCAATCTCTTTTATTATTTTAAGAACTTCTTGTTCAATTTTTCCGTCTATTGAAATGCATACATTCATATTTAGATATAATTTTTTAAGTTTTTTCAAGTGACTAAATGTCGTTGGTCCAATATAATAGATATCATTATTACCTAAATCTATAGTTTCTAATTTCTTATTATACACAAATGTATCTTCCAAGATTTCGCTAATGTGGTTGTTAAACAAACTTATAGTTTGCAAATATTGAAATGGTTTAAAATCTTCTTCTGAAATAGCTTGAATATTGCACCAATTTAAATCCATAGCAATAATATTTTTGAAGAATTTTTCAATATTTCTAGGAATGTAGTATAATTTATATTTATTGTGTTTGGTTTGAATAGCTTGAACATCAATATTTGTATTGTATTCATAATGATGACCAGCGACATTAGTGATATTAACATGAAAATCACCGAAAATATATCCATCGTTAATAACACAAGTGTAGGCTTTTTTAAAACTAAAATTGAATAAACAATCCAATACTTTTGTATTGCAAACAGAAAAAGAAATCATGAAAAAACTGAAGAACCTGAAATTTTTTATTTTTCTAATTATTAAATATGATAAATAATTTTTTAAACTTACAAAACTTTTTTATCCAAAAGAAACATCTTTATTGTTTGCTTTCAAATTACAATTAAAATGAAATTTATTAAAAATATTTTTTTTAATGAACAATGGAAAAGAACAGAATGAATCATTTTGACGCATTTGTTTCATCATCATTGTTTTTCACAGAAATAATTAAAAAAGCGAAAATGCGCTTTGATTGCCTTCTATTCAAGGCAACAATTTAAACATTTTTTTTTTCATTTTTATACAAATCAAATTTTAATCAAAGGATTCTAAGACTTTAAATATAATTAAATTTGGATTAAAATGATGAAATTTTATTTGACGTTTAAGCTATTTTTAATTGAACATAGTTTTATTCAATTAGTAATTTATTGCAAAATATTTTAAATTTCAATTGAATTTATTTTAAAATTAAGTAAAGATTTATTTTAATTTGGATTAAAGAAAGATTAATTTTTAAATCCTTTCCTGTTTTTATTTAATCACAAGGATTTAACAAATCTTTAGGATTTATTTAACAATAAATCTAAAAAGATTTCACTAAAATGTTTAAAAAATAACTTATGCTCTGAAAATTTTTCTAGATTTATTTTCTAATTAGAGAAAATTTTTCAATATTTTAAAATTGTTTTTCATTTGAATTTTCAAATCAATCAATTAATTAATTTATTGTTATTCATCCATTACAAAATAAATAGAAATTGATCAATTACAAAATTAAGATAGAGAAAGTGAGAGAGCCTCAAATATAAACATGCTAAATAAATATTTGTTAAAGTAAATAAGACAAGAGAGAACTGTAAATTAATTAAATCAATTAAAATTCATAAAATCGCTATTGATAGTTAGTTAATTGCTGTAAAAAGATGGCTCATTAAGTACAAAGAAAACTTTCTTTATCTCTTGTCATCATTTTATTTTCATTGTGAAAGCTCAGTTTATTGCTCACTTAGAAAAAAAGTATTTTATAAACATAATTAAGCGAAAGAAGCTAAAATCAATCAATCATGAATAAAACAAATTTTATTTTATCAAAAGAAACGAGCTGATGACATTCAATAAACTGCAATGAACCTTAAAGTATAGCAAGAAAAATTTTCATAATTAGAAGAACAGAAAATTTATTAAAACTGTATGTAATGAAATTTGATAATGCAAGTAAATGAGAGAAAAGAATAAAAAAATTATTATCTATTATGTTGACAAGATGAGAAAAAATTTGAAAGATGAATTAATAAAAAATGAATAAAAATTATGAGACAAAACTAAAAGAATAAAAAAAAAGTTTATTGTTAGTTTTTCTTGCAGGACAAAAGAGAATATTTTTATCAAAATTCTGGTTATGCAGTGTTGTTCAAATAGTTTTTAAGTAACTTTCAAATTGGAAAATACTTTTAAATGTCTAGTTTGTAGGATTGAAAACTGCAACAATCTCTGGTCAGATGCTCTTTCCAACTGTCTTATCAAAATTTATTCCAAAGTTTAAAAATTTGCAATTATCAATTTAATTTTCTCTACTCTTTCTAAACTTCTCTACTCAATTTATCATACTTTACATAAATTTAACCAAAATTTGAAATTTAAACCCCGTAAAAAAATTTTTAAAACTTATTTTATATTTTTTGCGTACCAGTAGGAAAGAAAATAACGAATAATCTTTCAATACATTCGTTGGAAAAAAATATTCAAACTGAAGCTTTTAGCAAAGACACGACAAGTTGTAAAAATTTGAATTCAATGGAAAATTCTTATCCTGAGCTTTTTTATTCGAAAAAAAAAAATTCTTTCAGTTATTTAGGTCAATATCAAAAAGAATTTTAAGAAATTGAAAATAAAAAAAAATCTGTGCACAGATTTGTATGTGATTTTTATATTTTGTGATATATTACAAATTTCAATTAGTCTAATGAAACGCAGGGTTATCCACGTAGCTTAAAAATCTCAGAAATGCACAATAAAGTACAGAAAAATGCACGAAAGCGTATAAAAGCGCATGGAAAGCGCTAATGTAAAATAAAATTCCTGGAATGAAACCCTTATTTTTTCACAAAATAGGTAGATTTGAATAGATTTTTTGACGGATAAATTCAAATTTTGCTCATAAAAAGCAACTAATTGTCTCCAACTAACAAATAAAATCTTATCTGTGATAGATTTTCTAAAAATTAACAATTCTGGTTTTTATTACCTAAAAAAAAGTTTATTTTACTATTAGGAAATTCAAATTCTCAAGTTTGAAAATTTATTTAAGAAAAACTTGACTTTTCAAATAATAAAAAAATACTTTATATTTTTTTGTAAAAAATTTTCTCACAATGAAAAAAAAATTTTTCATTCACAAAAGAAAACTTTTGAAAATAAAAATTACACAATAAAAACATTTGTGAATATTAGGAAGAACACTAAAACTCACAAGTTGATTATAAAGTAAAAACCTACACACATGCGAGCAGAAAATAAAAGAAGAAAAAATAATAAAAAAGAGAAATAACTGTAGCTTAAATTTTCATCTGTATTACTTACTTACTTACGTTATTTGATATTATAAAATCTACACTCTCATCATCATCATGATTATTATTATTATTTACATGTGTGAATCAATAATACAAATTGATAATAAAACTCACAAGTAAAAAATTTTTATTGCTTTTTTTTTCAAAATTTTCGTTTACATTTTTTTTAAAAGAAATAAAAATTATAAAATAAAATTAAAAACTTTTTTTTGGTTTACATTTAAATTATTTTTTTTAATTTACAGAAAAATTAATTCTAAGACAAAATTGATTTTTATAAAATACACTAAAAGGACTAATATGTGACATACCAAGCAAATAAAAAGAACTAAAATGTATGTGTACACATGATTATGTCACAGAATGTTCTCTCTTGTATGAAATACATATGAAAGTGATTGAACAGGAACTCAAAATATTTCGCATCGCATCGTAATACTTTCCCGAAAATGTGTTGTATAATAATGTGTGTACTACAAAAAGTTCTGTGAATGCCCTCTCAGATCTCCCCATCGCATCGCATATATGTATGTTCAAAAGGCACCAAAACAAATGTGGGGAAGCGACTGAGAGTCAGACACACAAAAATATAAAGCACACATCCGTATCACACGAACATACATACAAACATATCACACATTTTCGTCAGCAGTAGAGTAGAGCGGCGGCGGAAAGAAGAGAAGTGTAATAAACAGCAGCAGAAAAGCAGTTATTAGACTCTGCGCGTAAGCAACTTCAAATACACCAGCAAATTTTTTTTCTTTTCTTTTCTATTGAGACACTACAACGAAAAATTGCTTTGAGCAACTGTAATAATTTTTTTTTGTAATCTAATACCATAATCATCAATTCATGCGAATGAAACGAAAACAATCTTACCTATTAATAAACGACACAAGTACACAAACATGAAAATTTTTATATAAACACATGTTTTACTGTTTATTCATTCTTTTGTATCAAACTTTTTTATTTTTATATTTTTATCAAATATTCACACCAATAAAAACTTATACAAAAATAAATAAAAAAATAAAAATGACAAAGGAAATGTGAATTTATTCAGCTGAATGTAAAATAAATTTATTTGTGTATGAATGTATTTAAAGATGTTTCTTTTTGTTTTGTTAAATAGGTCAAGATCAATAAATTATATAGTGAAAGAAACATTGACATTCAATTTCACTTTCAGAAAATTCTTTTAAAACCTGAGTTTTTTAATAAAATTTAACATTATATACAGTTAATAAAATCTTCTTCTTATTATGTGCTGAAATTTAACTTAAAGCAAATATAAATCATAAAAATTATCTAAAATCTGTAGCATAAATTTTAATATTTCACATTTTTTCAAACGTGTATAAAAAAAATTTTAATCTAGCTTGACAACTTGAATGATTAGCGATTGGAATTAAATTTTATCATATTAGATCGGTATTTTTGGACACAAATTTTATTCACATATTTTGTGTAAAATTTTGATTCTGATTGCTGATGACAAGGAGAATTTTTTGGTCTTGAAAATCACTTGTAATCAATGAGTTTCTAGATCTAAATTGTGACTAAGGCAAACAAACGAACGGGTCGATTTTTAAAAAATTTCCAGATCAAGTACCTTAGTTATTAGGTTTATGTCGCACTTAGTGCCCATTTTGAAGAAAAGTTATTATTTTTTATCATGACGATTTTTAATGGAGCAATAAGCAAGTTATAATCAAGAAGTGTGAACCCAGGGTTATTCACGTAGTTAAAAAAATCTCAGAAGAGCGCAAGGAAGCTCAAAAAAAGCGCATAAAAAGCAAAAAAAACACAAACAAGCGTAGAGAAGTGCACGGAAAGCGCTACGTGAATTAACCTGGGTGTGAACTCTTGTTAATTTTCAATTTCTTTATTATATAATAGCACATTAAACACGTTAAACAAAACATTTATTATTTTAAGACCATTGATTAAAGAACTCTAATTAAGAACCAAGGTATTCTTTTATTTTCCGCTTTGTCTTGATTACCAAGAACTTTTTGATTCACTAAGAAAAACTTAATTACCATCAAAGAATTTTCAAATACAGAGCAAGCAGAAGTAAATTTGTTTATAAAATGTAATAAAAAATCATAAAAAATGTTAGCATCATAAAACAATTTAAAAGTCAACCAAATTACTTTTCAATGTTTTCTCAAATCTTTTTTAATTTACTGAACTCTTTTTAATAAATTTTAAAAATTAATTCAATTAGAATCAAAAATTTTAAACTTCGGTTCTAAAAACAAAAAAGTTCAAACGAACATTTCTAAACATGAAGATTTACTCTCTCATACAAAAATATTTAACACAATCAAGCTTAAAAAGCAGCAGCACACAAACTTACGCAATTGTCCTGAATCCTCATATCGACTATACATGGGAAAGCATAAATATCATAGTTGCCATACATAAGTGTGCGAGTAAAAAAATAACGCAGAAGCATTCGATATGGTAACATACTTTACTATCAGGACTACAAACACACGAGGATATGTATCACGCTTAGGGAATTCCATTCATTTCTCATACAATGACGTTAACAGTAGACAGAAAAAAATTTTTTTTTTTTCAATGTGTATGAGTGAGTGTATGAGAGGAAAATTGCATAACAGTAGTCCGCATATGTTAGAGAAAAATGTAAAAAAAATTTCCACAACATGTCTCATGTTTTTGCATGTAAGAAACCTAATCAAAGGAGAATGGCACGAGGCACAAATTCTTCAAAATATATTCAGCAAATAGGATCGCAGGATTTATAAGAGTGTGCACGCGCGCACAACAACACTAAAGTATATCACAGAGTGAGTGAGTCATACAAGTACAAAAGGACTTGTGTTATAAGGATATTAAATATACAGACAGTCAAGGGCTTTTGGTTGTTTGTATTCCATAAGGGATGAACATAATGTTGAGTGTGTATGTTTGTTTATGCATGTATTTTTTTTATAAATGCAATTTTTATACACATATATATCCTTATTTTGTAACCCAATTACACACATTTTGCTCCCACATACATTGGCATCTTTTCATCATCATGCCAGAGAAGAAAAAAATTTGTATTAGTTTTTTTTTGAGGTGGTTGGGAACAAATACCAAAAATGTTCTACTAACAACAATCACGAGTGTATATTTATGAATGGATGTGCATGCAAGTAGTGAGAAAAAAATGTAGATGAAAACGCTTGTGAGACACACAACACAGTAAAGTATATTTCTCGCCTGCCTGTGCCCGTTTTCTCTCGTTCAAATACACTAAATTTTTTTAATAATATACATATGTATGATGTGAATTACTAGGAGATC
The DNA here is from genome assembly GCA_018290095.1 of Polypedilum vanderplanki. Classification (NCBI taxonomy): domain Eukaryota; kingdom Metazoa; phylum Arthropoda; class Insecta; order Diptera; family Chironomidae; genus Polypedilum; species Polypedilum vanderplanki. The sequence continues at coordinate 16,387,299 of CM031380.1, read as the reverse complement.
ATAAGAAACGGCATGCTCAACACAATAATAAAATCGGTATTTTTTGCTGTTGTTGTTGTGTACAGAATGTGACGGGCCTCTGTGTGTTGAGGTGCTCCTCCTCTGTCTGTGTCTCTCTCTCACTCGCATATATACTCATTCACTTACTCACTTTTGTGCTTGCTAAACGTGTGCAAGAATCGTTTTTTTTTGTATGCTACTGTTCCATATGTATTATACTTCTAACATTCTATACATACATTGAAGGGTTGCATATAATTATCAATAAATTTTCTTAAATTTTTCTATCAAGTAATAAAAATTATGAAAATTTTTATAAAAAGAAACCTTAAAATACTATAAGATAATAAGAAAATTATTCCAGTTAAAAACACTTCAAAAATAACGCAATTGAAACAGACTTCGGACATTAGAAAAATAAAATGAATAAAAAATTTCTTGTAACCATCAATTTGAATTTTTAAACAAACGAAATGTTACTGCATTTGATGTCGCCGATTAAAATTTATTCTGATAGAAATCCTATTAAAGGTATTTTCTTAGTTTGTTTAAAATTTAACGAGATTTAGTTTCATAATATCTCAGTTAGATTTTTTGTTTTATCTTTTTATACTTCAATATGTTAAAATTAAATTTTAAAGACATAACTTGAATCTCGTTCAAAGTAAAAATTTCAAAATATATTTTTGTTAGGCTTGAAAACTTCATTTGTTTAATATGATTAAAATTTTTTTTCCTGAAATAATTTCACTTCTAAGGGTTGATTCCAAATTTTTTTGAATAATGAAGTGTAAAGTTCCTAAAATATCAGTCTAAAGAAGTAGATTCTGCAAAATATAAAAGAAAAACATCACAAAAAACAACAAAAATCAAAAATGGAAAGCAAACAAAAATTCTCAGGCTTTGCTCAAATTATTTTTCTTAAATAAAAAATTCGATCTTAAAGCGAACGTCAAATAAATTTCTGAAATTTTATATCAAAAGACAACTTAATAAAATTTCTATAAAATTTATTTATCCATAGCTCAATATAGAAAATAACAAATTTAAAATTCAAAAATACACTGAACTCATAACTCGTGAAATTTCAAAATTTTCAAAACAACTACTCAAGTAGATATTTCAAAAATAATTTTATTCCAAACTCTGAAACAAAAATTTAACATACATGCATGCGAAATTGTTACTACAAGCGAGAGTGTGACTGACTCTAACATGCGAATGAAAGATTCTTTCTTGTATTTATTTCCGCACATGAAAGTAACGAAGGCAGAAAAAAATACAACAACAAATGAAACTCTCTCACTTGTATAACGATAACAGAGCACCACACTGGCTGGTGTGTATACATACTCATATCACACACATTCTATGTACGAACTTGTGAATGAGAGAGAAGCGACGAAGGAATGAAAAGGAAATTTCCAAAAAGTGAACGCTGCTGTGTGTAGAACGTAGAACCATCGACTACTACGTCACATATAATAATAGTCTTACATTACACGAGTATTTTCTCGCTTTTTACGCTCGCACAGCTGTAAATTTGTGTGACTCATACAACAGTGTCTGTTTGAATTTTATTTTCTTTTTTTGTTTAGTGTAGAAATTTCAGAATTGGAATATTTTATAGTGTGCTTCTATTTCATTCAGTTTTTGATTGTCAAACGGTGTAGAACTAATAGAAAAATAATTATCAATTTAACGTATTTTTTTAATTTGAATAAATTTTGATTGCTAAAAATAAAAATATTTTTTTTAAAAATATTTAAAAGTTTCAAAATTACAAATTTTAAAAAAAAATTGAAAAAAATTTTACTAAAAAATTTAATTTTTTTAATAAATTCAAAATTAAATAAAATTCAAAAGCAAGAAATTCAGTATTAAAATTTTTAAATCATTTTCTGCCGTTAAAACAGGAACTTTTTTTGTTTGGAATATTTTTTAAAAACATTAAGTTGCAAAACAAAAAACTTAAAAAAAGACCGGCTAAAAATTAAAACCACAAAAATTTAAAAAATTTTAACTAAAATTTTATTTTCTTGTAACAATAAATTTTTAAGAAAGTTTCATCCATTAAAACCTATTTTTTATAAAATTGTCTTTAAGTTCTTCTTCTGAATCTCCATGTTTTAAATGACCATTTCCATTTTCAGCAATTGTTCCATTATGTCTTCGATTAGGATCATTCCATGATTGTACTTTTCCATCAGCAAATATCAAATAAAATAAACCAGTTGCCATCAGGATACCGAAGACCATCCAAAACACAAGACGCCACTCTAAAAGTGTGCTCTGAAAATAAAAAAAAATTTATTATCAATGATGACAATTAATCAAAGTCTTGAGGTCAATGTGACTCACATTTTTTGTAAGTAAACCGACTGCGATTGGTGCCAAAATGCCCATAATTGACCCACATGAGTTTACAAGAGCAATAATTGTAGGTGCATAATTTGGACTCAAATCCATGTTATTAATTCTACTGTTGTCTAAACCAGCAAAGCCAGAAGCAAATGAGAAGAATAAAACTGCCTGCAGACGATCACAACCTGAATATGATGCCATAATGAAGCAAACAGCAAGACCAATAATTCCTAAAAAAATTGAAATTATTTTTTGATTTTTTTTGATTGATTTTTTTGAACTTGCCAGTTGATGTGAAAAGTTTTCTTGTATTTTTGACACTCAAGTACTCTTTATTAATGCAAATATCACTGAGTAGCCCAAATGCCATGGCACTGAAAAAGTTCAACACTTGTGGCAATGAACTGTAGAGACCATTTCGTTCCACATCAATTCGCATGATGTCGGCAAAATATTTTGGCAAATCAGTGGTCATGACATAAAATGAAAAGTCCATACCAGTCTGACTAATAATAATGGCCCAAACTGGCACACTTGTTAGAATTTTCTTAAATGGCGTTGATGGGAGATTTGTGTCGCGTTCTAAAACTCCAATTTCTTTTCTCAAATAATTCTTTTCATCTTCTGTGATAAATCTATTTGATTCTGGATCTTTTGAACAGAAAATTGCCTAGAAGAAATTTATTAAATATAATATTTTATGTTTGGAACATTAACTTTTTTGAAATTGGCACAACTTTCTTATATGCAGTTTAATTCAATCTTGATTAAAATCATGAACTAATTTAATCTTTAACGTTAAAGTGAGGATTTAATTTAATCCTAATTTTAAAATAAGATTAAATTAATAAAACGTTAGATTTAAATAAGGATTATTTTCCAAATTAAGGAAGATTAAANACTATAATGTTGAAGTTTTCATCTACGAATCATATGCATCACATCATAAGCCATTAGTCATCCGTGTACATGAATTATAAAATATCTCATTTCAAAACGCTATGAATTAATAAAATGTATTCAAATCATTAAATTTTCTTTTATTTAACTTGTTAATATAACTGATCTGGGCGACAAAAATGCGCTAAAGTCCTCTGATCTACGCAGAGACTTTCCCATCATGTTTGAAATTGGCACAACTTTCTTATATTCAGTTTAATTCAATCTTGATAAAAATCATGAACTAATTTAATCTTTAACGTTAATGTGAGGATTTAATTTAATCCTAAATTTAAAGTAAGATTAAATTAATAAATCGGTAAATTTAAATAAAGATTATTTTTCGAACTTAAGGAAAATTAAATTTAATCTTTAGTCTTTTCTAAGGTTCAATCTAATCAGCATTAAATTAATTAATTTCATTTTGATTCAATTTTATCAAAGCTGCTGAATGAATGAAAAAATGTGCGATTTTTTTCAAACAATTTTTTAAATAACTTACAAATGCAAGGCTCCAAATAAATCCAACGATACCATAAATATAAAATGGCCAATCCCATCCATCAATTTTTTGAAGTAAAACACCTGATAAGTACGTTGCCAATATTGATCCAAACTAAAATATTTTCAACATTTAAATAAAAATTAATTCAAATTTTTTTAAATCTTACTTGAATTCCGCAAAGTACAAAAACGCCAAGCGTAGTTCGTTCTCGCAACGGAATCCACGAGGCGAGTAATCCAAACACAGCTGAATATAAAAAACCTTGACACAAACCCATGATAACGCGATTAATAATCAACAATGTAGAGCCGCCGTAAATAATTGATGCGGGTGTTAGTAAGGTCAAGATGCTCGTGGCGACAATACCAGCTAAAAGAGTAATTTTTCCGCCTAATTTTTCAACTAACATTCCACCAGGAATATGAGTCACAATGTAGCCCCAATAAAATGATGAAAGAATGACACCCTGAATTTCTTCACTCCATTCATAAGTTCCTTCTACTGAATCACTACCAGAATCTGTAAGCGTGTTATTATCACTTGGACAAACATCGCCTTCTATCACTTGATAGTAAGTGACATTTTTCTTTGCAATTTGTGTGATGGCAAGACTTAGGAGATTTCGCATCATATATTCGCATGTGAAGCCCAAAAATGCCATTATGGCAAGAACTATTCTTTGAGGTATACAACCTAAAAAATAAAATTTTGATTGAAGCTTTTAATTGTATTATCAAGTGTAAGATAATTAAAATGATTCTATTGTCGTATTCATTATCTTTATTGCTTTTTTAAAAACCAGCCTGTCTGTAGATAAAAATTTAATATTGATAAGATTTTGAGAGAGAATGTGTAGAAATTTAAATTCATAATCAACAGATTATAAAAAGCAGACGATTTTGTAGACAGATTTCATCATTGAATTATCAACAAAATTACAAAGTATTGGAAAAATGTGCATTATCAGTTGAATAATTTTTTTAATACAAATTGAAGTCATGCAAGTGCAAATAATAAATTAATTTTATGGCTTAAAAAGAAATTGATAACAAAAAAGGTTGCTAATTTATGTAAATTTGTTTATTTTGTAATTTTTCTAAAAGTTCTTAATAATGTAAACATTTTTGTTAATAAGAATGTAAATATGAAATAAAATTAGGGTAAAGGAACCTATTTATCGACGTATTTAAGAAAAATATTTTTCAAAACACTATATCTCACTTAATATAAATCCGATTTCCATTCTGTTTAAAACATATATTGTATAAAGCGAAGCACTTTTATTTGAATCACTATTTGAAAGTGAGCGATAAATAGTTAAATCACAATTTCACTTTTCAATCTGGAACCTAATTATCGGCGTAAAACTTTTCAACACTATTTAGAGCTATTCTATTCTACTTATTATCACTTCCTAAAGACATTATTATTCACTAAATAAAATAAAAATTGATTCTAAATGAGAAAATTTAATTTCGAAATTTTTGTTTTGATTTTTACTAAAGACCTCTGTAATTTTTTTCGTGAAGCGCAGCTAAAATCGCAATTTTCATACGCCGATAATTAGGTTCCAATACGCCGATAAATAGGTTCCATCAAGTTTCACTCAATCTAACTCTTTAATAATCACTTAAATTAAAAGATGATCTTTGCAATGTGCTGTTTGAGATAAATGTAGTTTAGTGAAGTTATTAACGTGGGAAAAGTGAATTTATTTAGTGAAAAGTTGTCGAATGAAAATATTGAAAAATTTTCTATTTATTTGGAAAATTGAAAAATGGACATTTCGCGTAAAATAAAGAATCTGCTGATCAAATGAAGTGCGTAAATAGTGTTTAAATGTCATACATTATCATAATAAATCATTAGTTTTTCAATGGAATGAGTTTAAAGTAATAAATTCGTGATTTTCAAAATACACCGATAATTAGGATACGCCGATAAATAGGTTCCTTTACCCTACTTAGTAAAGCTGAATAAAATAGAAAAGAAAAATATTATAGAGAATGTTTAGGCAATAATTTCGTTAAGTTGATTGTAATTATTCAACGCCCTGTGTACACCAAAATTATACTTTTTTCTTATGCAAACAAATTTTAAAAAAATTGCTGGAACTACACAAAAAAAAACTAAAGTTTTTAAACATTATAACAATTTTTAAAATCCAAAATGTCAATATTTGACAGTAAAACCAAAATTTCTCTTTTCAAACAACAAAAAACTATGCTGTGAGATAATCGAACATCAACATATGATTTAGAAAATTATTTAACTAAAATCATAAAAGGCAATAAATCAATGTCGATGTTTTGGGCTACAAAGATTTTATTTCTTTTATGTTAATATTGACTTGTGTGTCGTTCACTTTAAAACAACTTAGTTTTTGCGTTGGCTGAATTGATGTAACGAAAATGAAAGTTTTTATAAGAGAAATTTTTTTTATTAAAATGTTGCTTAGAAGATTGCAGTTTAGGTTTGTTTTATGACGCATAAGTTTATACATTTTTATGCAAATATTAAGGTTTAAAAGAGAAGCTTTTCATAGATAAATAAGTTTGTTACAAGCTTGACATTTTGATATTATAATCAGAAGAATAATTATTTTTTGCTTGACTGCTCTCATTTTGATATCTCGACTTATTTAAATAATTTTTTCTTAGAAATAAGAATCATTTTTAAATTCAAGTTCAAAACTTCTTCAATATCAAGAAATGAATTTAAACTAGAACTTGACTCTGAAAAATGCAACTGTAATTTAATTATACCGACAATTCTAAAAACAATTTAATTGTAATTAATTTGTCATACATGTGTCGCTTGAAAGTCAAACAAAACTATGTCGTAAATCATGCAATGTGAAGATGAAAGTCAATTTAAAAGATTGTATTAATTATTTTTCCTTTTTCGATTGATGTGCAAAATTATTCAGAAATTAAAGAACCTTTTTTTTATTTTTTAATTGCCTATGAATTTCAAAGTTTTCAAGTAAGACATTCAGGCCTTCTTCGGATGTTGAATTTATTTAACGAAGAAAAACATTTGAGAATTCCATATCATTTTATTTTTAAACTACTAAATATGAAAATAACAAATCGATAACAATCTCAATAAATAATCATCCATAAAAAAATTCCAATACTGATAATTCAAATTTTTCTCTCAGAAAGAATCAAAAATAAATTTTTATCAAAAAACCACGCGGTCAGGATTTTTATTTTTAGATTTTTCCACTTCACAGATCTTTTTTACTCACATGTCATGTTGCCTTGTGTTTATTTTTGTGTGCCTATAAGAATTTATTTTAAAATTGAAGCAATTTTTCAGTTTCGAAAATTTTTTTATAGATTTTTACGTAAATTATCAAAAAAAAAAATTCATTCAAGATTTTTGTGACGTTTTTTGGCAACTGATTGACTATTAAAATGCTATTATCACTTCAACAGCATGAGGTAAGATTAGAGATGAGCACGCGGTACGACAGTAAAAAATCGAGAAGTTAAAACGCCGCTGTCGAACGATTGCAAGCAACTGATTCGAATAAAATAATTTTTTGAGCTTCGTATAGCAAAATTTTCTCTCGTAATGTGGGCCACTAGAAGCAACACATGATTGGGGTGATTGTGTTGGTTTATTTTTTTCTATTTCGCTTGTGCTCTCATTGCGTTGTATGACATTGTTCTCTCTTCTATCAATATTAGTTGTACTCTATTGCATGCAATTAATGTAGATTTTATTTCACTTCTCTCAAAATTCTCTCTTCGTTTCTTAAACATTTGTAAACAAAAAAACTTTAAACTCAAACATGTGATAAATAAAAAATAAAAAAATAAAAATGTTGTTTATAAGCAAAACATTTAAATTTATTATGACAGTCATTAATATTCATATAATTATCATAATTGACCATTAATTAAATTATTATCAACTTCTGTTTTTAAAAACTAAAAGCATTCTAACTTATTTTGTTTTTATTGTTCACATAGTCAAGTTTTAATTCGCAGTTCTTATGAATATTTACTACAATAAAACTAGAGTTGTAAAGTCAAAATCCGACTTTTTTGCTGACTATTGGACATAACGTTTTGAACCAAAAATTTTTTTTCAAAATTCTTTTTTTAATTCAAAGAACAGACAAATAGCTTTAAAACAAGGTATTATTGATGAAATTTGGCTGAGACAGTGCAAAGCTATGAAGTTTTTGCAAGTCGGACTTTTTGTTCGTCGTTGGATTTCGACTTTACAACTCTGAATAAAACTGGCAGACTGAAAAAAAATTTTGGTGAAGTTTTGAACAGAAATTGATCATTTGGTGTTAAAATGCGCCATTCTTGTGGTGATGTTTTTGATTTAATTAATATTTTCTAGAACATCATTCATCTACCGTTTTCCTCAAACTTAAAACTCGGTTTTTAGCGCATTTTTGGAACAACAATGCAGCTTATATCTTCACTTTGGCTGGCTGGCTGGCTCCCGGCTCCCGGTGAGGCGCGAGATCTCGAAAACTATAATAGTTAGCGACTTCCGGTTTTTTGTGTTTGATTTGTGCAATTGGTTTATTCCGGCGACGCTTAGTTATATTCCTATCACTTATTCCATTAATTAGGAAATTACGAATTTAAATTTCCAAATTGAAAAATGTAAACAAAGCGAAGTAGGCTGCGAAAACGATTGCAGCGCCACCAATGGCAAATATTGGATAATATCGCACCAAAAATGCGCTAAAGTAATCCGACTTATGGCAGACACTTTCGGTATCATTTTATTTGAAATCTGAGCAAATTTAAAAAGAAAAGTATTTTTTTCATACAAAATCAAAACGATAATTTAGCAATACTTCTTATATTCGAACATAAGAACTGGTCCTTAAGTTCAAGGGAAGACGGTAGTAAAAAACGGTAAGTTGACTGTGAATTTGAATTCAAATCCATTTTGACTTTTATTTCTTATTTGAACGAAAATTTTTCAGTATTTTTTTTTTTTCAATACAGACTATGTTAATCTATCGAAATATTTTGACAAGAAAATATGCACTGAAAATAAAGTTTCATTCCATAAGAATTATAAAATCTGTTGGATTAATCAAAGTGTCTTCATATTGTCAAGAATATTAATCTTCTCAAATTTCAAATCTTTAGTACATAAAAATTCCATTAAACTCTTCAAAAAGTTTCTCTCATGATATCAACAGATAAAAAATACTTTTACATTTTTCAACACATAAAAAGAGCAATTTTTCTTCACAATTTCTTTTCTTTTCACTACTTCTACTTTATACTCACTCACTCAATGAGAGAAAATTTTGTTTTTCTTACCCCACACACATATATAGGTAAACAAGATGATGAAAGTAAGAAACAACAACAAACAAGGATTTTTTTATAAAACATTCACAAAGAAGAAAAAATTACTTTGAACTTAGAATGTAGAAAAGTTTATAAAAATAGATACAAAGATGCGAGGAAAAATTTCTTTAATACAATAAGAAAAATTTCATGTATTTGTAAAAAAAACATGTTTATGTCACATATGAAGGGTAAGACATGGAAAAATTTTGTATATCGATAGACACACACATAGTAGCAGAAGCGTGTGAAAAAAAAGAAAAATTGTGCGAGTGAAACATGAATGTTGATTTTCCAGAACGAGAGGCAGAATGTGTTAGCGACACTGCTGTCCATTTGTGAGTGTGTTGAAAACACAGAGAAGAAAAAAACGCATCCCTCGATGTGCGCGCTTATGGATGTGTGTTTAGATGAAAATTTTTTTTCTTTTATTTTGATGTCTGAATGATAATATATAGGTATAGGCAGTAACGACAGTAGCAAAAAAAACGATTCTTGCACACGTTTAGCAAGCACAAAAGTGAGTAAGTGAATGAGTATATATGCGAGTGAGAGAGAGACACAGACAGAGGAGGAGCACCTCAACACACAGAGGCCCGTCACATTCTGTACAACAACAACAACAGCAAAAAATACCGATTTTATTATTGTGTTGAGCATGCCGTTTCTTATGATCTCCTAGTAATTCACATCATACATATGTATATTATTAAAAAAATTTAGTGTATTTGAACGAGAGAAAACGGGCACAGGCAGGCGAGAAATATACTTTACTGTGTTGTGTGTCTCACAAGCGTTTTCATCTACATTTTTCTCTTTTACTATACACTACATTCTACATCTGGTGGTTGTTTTTTTCACACACACGTATAAATATGTTAGAACATCATCATGTAACCTCAAATCAGTGAAAAAAAATGCGAGTAGCACACACTGTGATTATGTTTTGTATTTGATACAATATAAAAAAAATTTCTTCTTTCTATGTTTTTTTCATCTTCTTTCACACGCGATGCTATCAGAGAATTTTTTTAACACTAAAGCAAATAATAAAAAAAACTCACGTGTGTAATGTGCGCACATTCTATGTGTTCTTTTTTTGGTTTTTATAAACATGTATACGCAAGTCTCTCACTTTATTGTAGTTGAATATTGATACACTAAAGTGATTATTATGACTATTGCATAGTCATCACTCTTTCTATTTTTTATTTTTATTTTTAATACAGACAAAGTGACGCTGAAATAATTTTATATTAATGGTGTGAAACTAAAATGATTTTACGACTCATATAAAATTAAATTAAGTTTAGTTTATTATAACTTCTTTATATCATCACTTTTTGAATTTTCTGAATTTTCTATGCCATTTTCTATAATTTTATTACTGCTACTGCTTGGATCATCCCAAGGCTGTTTTTTAGCTGAACCAAATAATAAATAAATTATATTTGTAAATGTAAGAAATCCACATGAAATATAGAATACATTTCGCCATTCGCTGATTGTTCGGTTCGGTGTCAAAACACCAATTATGTAGGGCTAAAAAATAAATAGAATTTGAAGATTAAAAATTGAATTATAGGATTAATATTTAGATCTTGAGATTAATACTAAGTCGAAAGAATAAAATAAATTAGAATGTTAGGTTTTTAGGTAATGTCAATTCAATATTATCAGTGAAAAAAATGCTTAAAAAAAAACGAAAATTTAGAGAATAAATTTATGTCTTAAAATTACGAAAGTTCCAAATCTTTGATTAAATCTTTTCAATCTGTTATGATTAATTTTAATCTCTATTATTTACCTTAGGATTAAAATTAATCATTATGTTAAACAAATCTTAATTAAAATAATCTAAGATTATAATTAAATCAGAGTTATTTAAAGAAAAGAATTAACTAAAGTAAAAAATTGTTTTCTCCTGAGGCAATAGTAAAGATTTGCCATTTATAAACTTACATTAATAATGCCAACAATAGCGCCAATTCCATTTGTCAATGCCATAATAGCGCCAGCAAAATTTGGACTTAAATCTAAATTATTTGCTTTCATTCCTGAATAATATGCGCCCATAAATCCCATGGCAATCGTGAAAAATAGCACAGCAAACATTCTGTCACAGCCACTAAATGATGCAATGACCAAAAATACTCCAGGAATTGTAAATGAAAGTGTCGTGTAAAGTTTTCTTGAATTTGTAAGACTTATAAAACCTTTTGTGAGACACCAGTCACTAATGGTTCCAAAAATGATTGACATTATCCACATGGCAACATAAGGTAAAGTAGAATAAAGACCATTTTCTTTGATATTGAATTTTAAAACATCAGCCATGTATTTTGGTAAATCTGTGACAACTGTGAAATAACCAAATGAATGTCCAATTTGTGTTACAACTCTGTAAATACAAAACAATTAAAAAATGAAATTATTCAAGCTATTTTTACTTACAAAGCAATCATTGGAACACTTGTGATAATTTTCAACCATGGAGTGTCTTTAATATCTTTGCTTCTTGAAAGTTGATTGAGTTCTCTTTTAAGATAATTTTTTTCTTTCTCTGTAATATATGGATGTGATTCTGGATCTTTGAAACATGTTAATTCCTAAAAGAAATGACATTAATTTTATCAATTTTCAGTGATATTTTAAAGCATATTTAGAACTCAAAAAGATCAATTAGAATATGAAAAAACTCAGTTTAGGTGAAAAACATTTTTAGTTATAGAATAATAAAATGATCCATAATGAGTGGATTTTTTACTTATAAAACATTAATTGATATTATAATTCACCTGTTTACGTTTTTTTTGCTATATTTTGTACTTGACTTTGATCTTTAGATATCATTTGTGTTTTCAATTAACAATGTGATTTTTTCTTTTGTTTAGAACTTAAGAATATTGAGTATTCCATAGTAAAAGTAGAAATTTCATGGTTGATGCAAAAAGTTCAATAATAATGCAGACATTAATTTGAAAAAAATAAAAGGTAAGAAGACAAACAGGTGGAAGTACTAACAATGTTATTGTATGTATTAAAATATTTAAAAATACTCACAAATAAAATAAACCAAACAAGTCCAAGAATTCCAAAAAAGTAAAAAGGTGCTGACCATTCTTTGTAATGGTCAATTAACAATCCCGAAACCAAATGTGTCAAAATATTTCCTATCTAAAAACAAAGTTCCCATAATAATTTATAAAATTTCACTTATTCAAGTTCACTCACTTGTGCTCCACCATAAACAATTGCTGCGGCCTTCGAACGTTCTATAATAAATGCATGACATTGACATTGAACATTATTGGTAGTTTATCATTTACCTTTCATCGGAATCCATGCTGATAAAAGTGTATTAAGAGCTGGAAATGTTGTTCCTTCTCCAAATCCCTGCAGTACACGAAGAGCAATCAGCCAATAAGCTCCACCTTGATTAGATAATTAAAAAATGAGACCTAAGTGATACTAATTGATGGTAATTTTTTAAATGATGTTAAATAGTCTGAAGCCAAGCACCTGACTAGATCTTAATTAAATTCTCACCATATGCGATCGTTGTTGGTGTTAATAAAGTTAAAATTGCAGTCGATAAGATGCCTAGTGATAGAGTATATTTGCCACCATATTTCGCACTTAAAATTGCACCAGGCACATGCAAAAGTGTGTAGCCCCAGTAGAAGGCACCCAAAATTACTCCTTGCAACTCTTCTGACCAATGATATCCAGGTCGTTCTTTAGACATGGAAATATCAGTTGATGGACATGTGTCATCATATATTGTTGAATTATGTGCTGCTTTGTAGGTCATTTCTGTAATTGCTATTGACAAAACATTCCGCATTGTGTACTGAAATATTTATAAAATAAAAAGAATGTTTTTGACCTTTAGAAAATCTTTTTTGGGATTGAAATTTTTAGTGTGGATTTATGGATTTAATTAAATTTAATAAGATTTATTATGATATTGGTCACTGCAAAGAATTTTTAAAACATCTTTTAGGAACTTTTTATTGACGAAAATTTTAGAGCAGATTTTTTAATAATGTTGGCTTTAATTAAATCTAAACTTTTAATTCATTTTAAAGAATTAGATTGTATTTGATTAGATTTAACCAAAAATTTAAATTAGCTCTCAGATTTAATTTTATCTATCTATTTTTATTTAACTAAATTTTTAATATAAAATCAATCTCATTGCAATAATTTTGTATAATATTATTTAAAAGAATTCAATCATATGAAATTAAAAAATTTGTTTGGATTAAGTTTAATCTTTTCAATATTTTAATACAAAGTATTAAATTAAATCTCAATACACACAAAAAATCTGCGTTTGATATTTAAGAAAACAAGAAAAAAAATTGAAAATTTTTGAACTCATTTTATAACACTAATCTACCTAACTTAATAATATACAAGATTATATTGTACAAAAATTTTATTAATATTTATTATTTTTGTAAAATTGACACTTTTCTATTTTAAAAATTTTCTGAAAATTTAATTTCCGTATATTGAATATAATCAATATTTTTTAAATAATCCACTAAATATTATTATTTATACTAAAACTTTATAAAAACTTTTTTTGTGAATTTCAAGGTCTAGTCTGTTTTAAAAAAATTTCATTCATAAAGCGACACTATTTATTTATTTTTTCACATGAGCACGTTTAACTTTTAGCTTTTCATTGTTTATTAAATAAAGCTTGCGTATTTTTAGTTTGAGTTTTTAAAATTATTGATTTTTTATTTAACTCTAATAGATTTAATTTAATCCTTGACAAAATTTGATTATTAATTTTTTTATTATTGTCTTCCTGCGCAAAAATTATTTGAATTCAACAACAGCACAATAACAAAGTATCACTTGAATAAATAATGTTCATATGTTTTTACTATACGTTAAAGAACACTTGGAATATAATAAAATTCTTTTTTTTTAACTTACAGCATTTATCACTGCAAATCCACCCAAAATTACTAAAATGAATCTTGCTGGAATCCAACTGCAATCTGGCAAAAAATTTGAATTTTATTTTTCCATAATTTTTTTCGTTTGAAAATTTCTTACGATTTCGAAGAGAATTCATTAAAGAATTTTTCATTTTTATTTCTTTTTTTTTGTCACAATGATAAAACAATGATACAAAAACTTTTAAATTATTTTTTTATAAGAATACAAGTCGATCATTACACTTCAAAAAATATTTCACAAATGAGCAGCTCACGTTGTCAGTTAAAGCTTTATAAAAGTGAGACTTTTTCTTCTTTCCGTTGAGAACGTGTGAGAGAGTTGTAAAAAATTGAAAAATGATTTTGAGTATTTTAACTGTGAGTTCATTGTTGACTTGAAGTAAAACAGTGAAAATTTGCTTACAAACGAAATGCAAAAATTTTTATATAAAGAAAGTTTCAAGGTTAAAAATGTAAAGATAAAATTTCGATTCATTTGCTGAGATTTTATCTCTTTTTTAAATTAAAAATAATTCAGATGTGATGAAAATTCAAAATGTATGGAACAAAAAATTTAAATTAAATTTTTTTGTAAATTCTCAATATTTTTTTCTGAATAAGTAAAATTTTAGTAAAAAAATTAAAAATTTTCACTTGCTTGTCTTAACCTTGAAAATTTCAAAAAAATGTTAAAAATTTCTTTTTGACAAATAAAATCAAGTTTAATTAACCAGTTAATGATTTTTTAAACAAAATATTGTGAAATATTTGCGGAAAAGATTAAAAGATCGGCAAATACTGGAAAATTAAAGAGAATCGAACTTTGTTTTTGTTTCTTTTGTCACTTTTACTTAATATGGTATTTAATTATTTGCTATTCGTAACATTGTAATTCACTTTTTTGTAATTGAGTGATAAATCAAATATTTGCTTATAAAAAGTTTCTTAAAAAATCACAAACAAAAGGTGATGAATGATTTTGACAACAAACTCATGTTTTTTATTATTTAATTAATGTAAATAAAGCAATAAAGAGAAGTTTTCAAAAATAACGCAATAACACCCGTTTTTATGATTCAGTAAGTCTAAATAGATCATAGTCAAGTGTCAATAAAATTTATGATAGATAATAGAATTGTAAAATATTTATTACCAAGTTTAGAGATAATTAAAACTATCTCTCGGAAACACTGATATCAAGTGTGTTTTGATATTGCAAAAGATTTTGCACTCGAAAAATAAGTACAAGGATTTAAAATTAATAATCTTAAGTCAATTAAGATTAAAAACTGGATATTAAAGATTAAAATTTAGTCTATTAATGTTGATAAAACAAACCATATAAAATTGTTTAAAAAATAATTAATAAATTAGCCCATTTAATGACACATAAAGAGTGTTTATTAAAATAAACATATCAATTTAACCATAGAAGAACCTTTAGAAGGCAACGATTTATTTTATTAATCAAATTCAATTTTAAAATATAAATCTTATCAAATTTTAATCCGAGTGATTAAAATTTTTAAATACTTATTAATTTTCAAAATGATCTAAAATTTGAACTGTTTTTTAAGAAAAACTAAAGGCTAACTAAGGAAAAACTTTGAATTTTTTTATCAAAATTTAAAAATTCTTCCCATTTTAACTCATGTTGAAATGCAGTATGAATCTGAAAATCAAAAATTACAAATACAGAGTAAAAAAATTTTCAACCTAATTGTTGTTTTTAGTTATTGACTTTTATTCAATAAAATAAGTTTTTTGAGTGTGATTTATATTCTCTTCTTTTTCTTATACAACTTCATACAACAGCATATATAGCAATATTTGATTTTTCTCTGTTTTTATATTCAAAATAAAATATGATTCCTTTACAATCTCTTTTTAGTTATATTTTTTTAATTGTGTTTTTAGCCATCGAAATTTAAAAGAAAAATTGAAATAAAATCTTTGGAGTTATCCAAATTCTGAATAATGCAAGTAGACTAATTTTTCAATCTGATAAAAAAATTTTTTGAGACTTTATTTTGCTGTGTGTATTTTTTTAAATCTTAAATTAAAAGAACTAAAAAACACGATTAAAGTGACTAAAATAAAATTTATTGATATTCAAAAAACTCCTTATGTTATAAAAAATTTTTTCTTAAATTTCATTGACCAAGTCACAATTTTTTGTAGCAATTTTGCCATAAACTTTTTGACAATTTTAACAATTTGTTTTTCATTAATCAAAGAGTTAAAAAATTAACAAACGTTTTTTGTTAAACTCAAAACCCTTTGACAAAAAGTTTTTTTCACTCTTTTTATTTTGTACACATGCAGAAAATTTTTAAAGATTTTTTTTGATTGAATATTTTTAAATTAACGTCAAACATTCATTCATGGATTCACGCATTCAACTCGATTTCACGCACATAAAGAAATAAAGCCAAGAAAAATGGATTCAAAAAATAGCAAATTTCCTGTTGTTGATAATTGAAAAGTCTTTAATTTTATGATAAATATTTTATCGTGATAAGAAAAAGAAATCTATGGCTTAATTTCATCAAATTCTTTTTCTTTTAATGTAAATGTGGAAAATTCGTGCTTAAGAAACATTTCTTCTAAGCTCTCAATGGGCGGCATTGCCTTTTTACGCGGTGACAACACGCGATCGCTGTCATATTCTTCTGAATCTTCTGTTTCAGTGTCAATAAATTGTATACTATTTCCATCACATTCAACATCTAATGATTTATTATCATCCTCAGCATCGCAATAAATCTCATCGTCATCTGAACCTGATGCTTCGTAATGTTTGTGATGATGATGCAAATCCATATTATTAATGTTATTAATTATTTCATTTTCACAGCCATTTCCATATGACTCTAATCTGTTAAAATATTCCTCATTATTCAATATTCTTGATCGCCAAATTTTATTATCGAATGCTGGTTGAGTTCCACCGTATTCTAAAAGAAGATAATAAATAATAATGTTGATTCTTTTCACAATAATTTTAAATTTTTTAAAATATTCAGAAAAGTTTAATCTCGTTCGATTAATTTAAATCTAGAGTGGATTAAATTTATTCTTAAACATTAAATATAAATGAAGTTTTAATCCATATATAAATTAAACTTTTCACAATTATTTAAAAAAATTCTTGACCAAAAAAATTATAGAAAGAAATAAATTTTGTTTTCAATTACCTGCTGGAAGGCAATCTTTCGGTATATGTTTATAAAGTGAATTCAAATCATTTCCATGTAAATGAATCTGCAAGAAGAAGCAAAAAAATAAATTACGCTATAAATCGCATTTAATGATGCGGTAAAAATAAAATTTTACTCACCCGCCTTCGAATTTTATCTTTAAGAAACGGCTTGAGCATAGCTAGAACGGCATCAAAATAAAAGGGCTCATGTAAAATGTGAAAGGCTTTGAATCTAAGTGGAAAAGCTTCTTGAACGACTTCAACAGTTCGTTTAGCAAGATGTGGTGAAAGATATTTTGCATGTCCTAAACTCAAGCCTGCCATATCAAGTAGTACCACAAGACCGCCAATTTGCACTTCTGGTGATCTAATTGCATCTTCTAGTGCCAATACATTACTACGAAAAACGTGCTCAACTGGCACTTTATATGGATCACATTTTTCTATAACGAGATAACAAACACACTTAATATGCTGCCATTATGCATATTCATCATATCACGTACCAACACGAAACAAATAAATTTGCCTTCCTTGAAGATCCTTCTGTGGAAGCATGCATTGAATTTGCATTTCAAACATCGCTTTTAAATCTGATGGTGGTGAAACATGAAATAACTCGGGTGAGTGTTCTTTCATCCAATAATATTTTTGCATCATCTTAAATGATTTGTCAACGTCAAATTTTTTTGCTCTTAGAAACCTCAAGAGAAATGCATCATCTTCTCTTCCTTTTTTGTTTAAGTCACTTGATATTATGAAATTTCTTAGTTGTTTTATTTTTGAGCCTGTTTCACTGTTTTCGTTGAGCTCTTTTTCTGCTTTATCTCGCCATGTTTTATCTGAAAATTCAAAAATAACTTGAAATTTAAATAATTTTCTCAAAATTTCAAAGTGAATTTTAATTCAAGACTTAGCCATTTAAATAAAACAAAATTTTCAAGAAGTTAAGTTATCAAAATTAAATTGACTGGAAATTTACCTTAACAATTAAAAAATTGTACATTGTAAAAAATTGAATTAATAAAATGAAAAAAAAATTTTATCTTTTCACTGTAAATTTTTTGGTAAAAATTTTATTTGATTTTATTAATTCATTTTTTACAATGAACAATTCTTTAATTGTTAAGGTAAATTTCCAGTCAACTTGATTTTGATAACTTGACTTTTATCAACAAAGAAATCATTTAAAATTAGAATTGATTAATTTTAAAGTCTATCAGTTTTTTAAAAGCTTGATAACACTTTAAAATCTTTGTTTTGAGATGACAAACCACAACAAATAAAATTAATGATGAGCACATGATTATTTTTCTTTAAAAATAAATTTTTAAGAAAATTAAGTCAACTTGATTTACATTTGACAATTTAGTAGGGTTCGGCACTTGATGCATGTAGTCAAGTAAATGCGCATGTAATTTTGCAAGTTGCATGCAAGTTAATTTACTTGAAAATGTCTCTAGTTCATTAAAATTTTAACAAATTTAGTCAATATTTTGTCAAATTTATATGAAAGTCAATGATTCTTAAGTTACCATAGTTTTGGATTGATTTAAATTTAATCTGAATGAATTAGAGACATTTTTAGGAAAATTAACTTGCATGCAACTTGCAAAATTACATGCGCATGTACTTGACTACATGCATCAAGTGCCGAACCCTACAATTTAGGTATCAACGTTTTAATTAACTTAGTTCAAATTTTCTAAACGTTTTAAATTTAAAAAAAAAATTTCTTACCTAAACTACGATTCAATTCTCCTTCAAATTCAGCATGTGGATCAATAGAAAAATCACAAATGTGATTCTTGCTAGGTGAATTTGACTTGCTTGATTTATTTGATCTCATTTTCTTGTTAATTTCTCTGACTAAAAATGAAAAATGATGGAAAAATTGCACAAATTATCTTCAATGCTTTTAAACTCATTAAAACACAAGAAAAGAATTTTTTTTACCCAAATGTGAATTTTTTTTGACAAATCCTAATATAAATTTCCATGACAGTTGATTGGCTTATTGCCATTTCAATTATTAGTTATATCAAGACAATAAAAAATCTTGCTTAAAAGTCAATTCAAAAGAAATAAAATAATTATTTACAGCTGTTGATTTTTCATCATCTTCAACGATAATTTTTTCTTTTTTTCATCTTCTTTCGTGTTCATGATTTATTTTTCTTTGATCACAATATTTTTTCTTCTATTATTCAGTAAAGAAATTTTTAATAATATAAATTTTAATTCTTGCTTGCTTTTTATGATTTACCAAGTTAAATTTACATCGACATTTTGATGACTCGTGGCGCTCAAATTTATTCTCTTGTGTTGAAATTCTTATGATATTTTTTGCATAAATTTTTAAATATGAAATGAAAAGGAACAAGAAATTTTATATTTGCACGCTCTTTTTAAAATTTGTAGACTACTTATTTACTAAAATTTATTGAAACGTTTTTAAAAATTTAAACTTGTTTTAAATTTGTTTTAAATCTAAATTTTATGAGACTGCAATAAGAATAAATTAAAGATTTTTAAAAAGAAGAAAAATAAAAGTTGAATGTCCTCAAAATCACCCGATTACTTTACTTAAGTGAATTTAGCACAAAATATTTTTCATTGGGTATTTTCTGAATCAATTATTTTAAACATGTTAAGTTTTAATTGAATTTTGTGAATTTAAATTTGTAATAAATTTGAATTTTAAAAATAAAACAATTTGGATTAAATTTAATCTTGAGATCAGTTTTAATTTAAATCTAAACTTAAAATTTGTTATTTTGATTAAAAATTCCCATTGAAAATCAGATAATGAGAAATTTTAAATCAATATTCTGGTGTAAAATGAAAAGATTTTAACAGACATATGAGGATATTTACAATATTAAATAATTCCAATGAAATATAAAGAATTTTTTAAAAATAAAATGAATTCATTTTTAATACTAAATCAAATGTTAAAAAATATTAAACCAAAACGTTGTGCTAATTTCAACAGAAATCTTTTCTAAGCACTTTTTTGCATTTGAAAAATAAATTACAGTCTTTTTAACACAAGTAAACTGATGAAAATATGACAAAAGATTTTTGTTGGCAATCAAATAAATTTTGCAATTTTTTTCTTTCATTTAATGAAATTTTTCATTTTTTGTAGCAATGTGCGTCATATTTCAAAGTAAAATGACGCAAATAATTGGGATTTCGAATGTGAATCATTTGTTTAAAGAAAAACTTTTCCTCTCCATTACATATTGAACTCTAATTTTAACTCTACTCAAAATAAATTGTTTAGATTATTTTTAAAACTGATTTCAAATGCGATGATTTTTTTGTTTTATTTTATGATTTTTGATGAACAACAGAAAGCAGATAGACAACTTTTTTGCCCTTGACTTTATCACAAAATAATTTTGCATAAAATTTATTCGAGTCATAAAAAAAGGAAGGTCGTCAGCTGTGCCAGTTATAAATAATTGTCCAGTGCATGCACGCTTTTTTCATTACATTGCACAAAATCATTAAATGCGATTTTGTAATAATTTTTTCATTTGCTCACTTGCCATTTCCCTTTTTATTATTACACGAGGTGCCAAAATGCCTCGTTCGGATGATGAAACTTTTTTTCACATCGTATACATTGTGCAGTAGGCAAGCATATTGAGGTAATTAACATACTCGTTTACTTAACAAATTAATTTTCGCTCTTTTTATCACATTTTCAGATAATTAATTTTTTTGGCCTAAAATGAGCTCAAGTTAGTTAGTGTCATTATGTAAGCAATGATAATGAAAATTTCACTAAATAGAACTTGACAGATGTGCAAAAAATTAACAATTTTACATTTTGTGATGAAAAAAGTTGTGTAAATTATTAAAAAGTCAGCAACAGCATGATAATCCTATTATGAATATGACGACTACGCATCGAATCATGTAATCTGTGCATATTTTTTTGAGTAAACAAAAACTTGACAAAAACAGTGAAGAATTTATTTCAATGTTGAATTATGTAAATTTTTAATTTTTAAAGTTGATGCAATCTTTTTAAAGCTTTTGTAGATGAAGGAATGTTTTTGAAAATTTAAAGAAAAGTTTAACAATGATGAACATTCTGCACTTTTCTACATAAACGTACACATTCTTGCATTAAAACTTATTAAAAAATTAACCATCAATTGATAAGCGATGTTTCAAAATATTTATCTACAATAGAATCATATTTCTATGCCTATTTTAAAAAGATTAAAATTTCAAAATTTTTCAATAAATATTCAACAAAACTTTACAGCTATAAAAGGTTCAAAAGGAAGGAAGTTTGATAAAAACTGTTGAAACGCAAAAAGTGCTAAAAGGTTGAAAAATCAATGAATTCCCATTTGTGTAGTCTATTTGGGTTACAAGTTTACATAAGTGTTAAAAAAGGTTTTCAAAGTTAAATTCAAGAGAGATAATTTAAAAAACCACTTTTTTTCTCGCTTATAAGGATAACCGAAATGTTTATCAACTAATTAAAATTAAAATTTTTTTTTCATTTTTAATAGAATTAAACTAAAAAGTTTAAGTAACATATCACATTATTTAATAAACCCAAAGATTATTTTTAATTTGCAACACTTGATATTAAAAATAACGAAAAATTTAAAAATTTGAAATTAAAAAGAATTTAAATATTTATTGAAATTTTCATAAAAAGAAAATTATAGATTTGTCACAAAACAGTAGAATATAATAAAACTATTTTCAACTAGGTCTCTATAAACAAAATAAAAGCAACCAAAATGTTCATAGCTTTTATGTTTCAAAATATTTAATTTAAAAATTTTTGATAATTTCATACATTAATTGTTTCCATGACTTCATCTATTTAAAGAGTTCACGCTAAGATTTTCATCATACTTCAATCATTAAATTAACTTCAAAAGCTCAATTTCCAAGTATGAATTTATTTTTTAATGTCAATACTTATTTGATTTTATTTAGACATTAATGACCAATGATTTCAAATTATTGAACCATAACTAATAACTAGCAGCTATTAAGTAGTAGCTATGGCTATTTGTGAGAAAGTTCACAAGGCTACTGTAGCCAAAGATACAAAAAAGCTACTGTTTTAAAAATCCAATGATCTTGAGCTCCTTAAAAGCTTCTCAAAAATAATTTTAATCTCTTAATTATTTTAATACTATTCAATACAATTTGAAACTTTTGAAAATAAACAAAAAAAAACAAGAAATTCTGAAATTCTAATTGTAAAGAAAAGGATAATAACAATTATTGTTATTCATCTTCATAAAAATAGAATGGCAAGGATGTAAACAATGTCATGAATATCAAGCAAGAGGTAAAACTTTTACGATAAGAGAGAGAATAAAAATCGATATGAGTGTGCAAAATATGGGAGGAGGCACAGAGCAAAAAAAAAGTTTTTCCATATTTTCAACTTTTAAATGCATAAATGATTTCACTCTACATTAAAAAATTTTTCTATTGAATAAATTCAATTAAGATTTTTCACAGTTGATTTTTTTTGGGTGTAAAAAAATTTCTTCTCTGCATTCAATGCTGACCACTTACAAAAAAAATTTTTATCAATAACTTTTTTCAAAACACTCGAGATGTCTCATAAATTTATCAAACTTGAATAAATTTTTTTTTATGTTTTGCCTTGAGCTATTTTTTCCAAAATATATAAAAATTATCACCGACACCTTGATCCTCTCATCGACCGCACTTTACTTCTTCTCAATTTCTCATAAAACACAAAAATATACAAAATTTTTTTTATAAATTTTCTCACGAGAAAAATCACGAAATGAACTTTTCACAACACCGAACAGCAGCAGACTGATTCGCGCATCAGTCGAAGCTCTCTCATAACTGCATTTGAGATTTTGTACAACTGTCGTGTGCCAAAAAAACCTTCGAATAAATTTTTTTGAGAGTGAGAGAGTCAAGCTGGATATTTTGAAAAATTATGCAATGCAAGCAAAGCTTTAAAGTTTTTTTTATAAAAACTGTGTGTGTATAAAAAATTTATTTGAAAAAAGTCAATTTTATGGCTACTCAAATCTTAATTAATTAACTATAAAAAGAGAGAGAAATTTTACCATGTGGTTTTTGTGAGAGTTTTCTCTCAAACTTTAAGCGCATGCGTTTGGTTTGAATCACATGTTTGATGAATTTCAAATATCATAACAATGTGATACTCGCTTGCTATCTTTGGAATTTTATGTTTTTGAGATTTTATATAAGATGAACCAAAAATTGATTTATCAAAAAAAAATTGAGAAATTGATTTTTCTCGAAATTTCTTTTGTTTTTAAGACAAGAAGAGTTGGGAACAAACTTTGCAAAGTTTTTATTAAAAAACTTTTATTGTGAATTTTTTAAAATTCAAAAAAATTTTACTGAATTTTTTAAAGAATTTAATGAAGTAAATAAGAATTTTCTTTCTTTCCAAGTTTTCTTAAATAACGACTAATGGAACTTTAAATTTATTTTGCAGCCAACTTCAATATTTACATTTATCGTCTATAAGGTATCTTACCAAACTTTGTGGCTAGCTTCAAAATTTTCATATCCTAAAAAATGTTGAAAGCATTACTCTATTCATAATTCACTTAAAAATAACAAGCTCATCATCAAGCGCCAATTTACAGCTGCTTACTTTCAACTGCCTTGAGCCCAAAAAATTCACCTCATACAACAATTCCATTCAATTTCCTAAAAATCCAAACCAATTTGTACTTCTGTCTCATTATATTCATCAATGTCGAAACTTACTAAACTCAACACTGAAGGAGTTAAGCTTGCACACAGTCATAAAAATTATGAAATCGAAGAATTTAATTAGGTCAACATTTGGACAGTGAGTTAATGACTTTCTCTCTCATTTTACCGACACATTGATGTGTTTGTATCTATTGGAATAACGCAAAAGTAATCAAAAAAATGAGAGAAAATTTTTACATACCTTTTATGCTATTTACATATATGAAGAGTCGCAATATTCACTGAACACTTTTGTTTTCTTTACATAACATTTCTTTTTTTTTCGGCGCAATTAAAGCGAGTTTTTGCCTTTAGTGCAGTGAACTCTTTTCATAGATCTATAAAATTCATTACGATCAATTATAAAATATTTTTACTTTTTGAAATGAGCACAACTTCAGTATTATTACTTTTGAAGCTAGATCAAATTTAATCAGAAGGATTTATTAAATCTCTCGGATTGATATAATCTATCTAGATTTATTTAATCTAAATAATTGAATTATTCTAATAAATATTTTATTTGAGAAAGATTTATTATTTCGTACTGTATTTACAAAAATTTGCTGTTGTATACTATAATTTGTAAAGATCTATCAAATTTAGATTGAATAATTCAATGATTTATTTAAATTAAACGAGATTTATTAAATTATTTGAGATTAATTTATTTTTAAGTAAATTTTTGACCAATAAAAAGATGAAATCAAAAAATTGAATTAATTTCACCAAAATATTTTCACATAATCAACCATTACAATGCTAAACTTTTTTTGCAACATCGCATATTTGGCCTTCTTTTGCTTCTTATTTACTTTAAACATCTGATTTGCTGTACTCTTGAAATTTGCAAGTCAACAACCGGCAGAATTTCTTTCATGTTATATTGATATCATCAATGGACTTGATCTTTATAAAAATCCATAATAAAAAGGCCAACCAAAAATATTTTTTTTTATAAATTCTTGTTTTATTGAGATTTATCGGTTTTTTGACAATCAAAATTTGTGATAAGCTGATTTGCAAAAAATTTATATTATTATTTTTTTTATAAAACACAGAAGATGAAAATATAAATTTCAAGTCAATTGGTAATATTACCTTACGTGAAATAAGTTTCATTTTCAAAACCGTTTCAAAAAAGTAAAGATACAAACCTGAGAAAATTGTATGAAATTTCTTTTTAAAAAGTTAATTTTGAAACTATAAAATAATATTTATTTGGAAATAGTTCAATGTACCTGAAGTATTTTGTAGCAAAAATAGGAGAAAGCAAATTTGAAAAATCCTTTTGGATTTTTCATTTTTAATCCTATCATTTAATTAAAGTGGGATTTAAATTTAATCTTAAATATTCATTTGAAAAATTCTTTTGTTTTGAAGTTTCAATTAAAATTATTAAATCTGAAATTTAAAAAAAAATTTAAATACTTTTTTTAGCTCATTATGTAAAGTTCATCTTTTTATTATTCGTATAAAACTTTTATAAAATTTTTTCTTTGTTTTCCACATTTAACTTACAATATTTAATTAATTTTTAAGCTCATATTTGATTCTATCTAAAAAATATTTTAATCCTAATTTTACTTAAAATTTTCTAACATTTATAAAATTACACGAAAAAAATTCTCAAGTCATTTCGTCATTTAAATTTCAATTTTTTTTCTTAAAAATTCTTAAGTATTGCATGGATCTAACTAAATCGTAACATTAAATAAAAATTATTCATCTTTATCACATTTGTCGCATTTTATCTCATTCTAAATAAAATTACTCTACTAAGGCTCTTTGTGAATTTAAAGCACATTTTAAAATCTCTGTGAAGTTACTGCCGGTTTTTTGTCCGAAGATATTTTGGGTGGATTAAATTAAATCCTAAAGATAAAATTTAATCTAACAAAATTTTGACAAAGAATAAATCTGAGGTTTAAATTTAATCCTAAGATTCATATCCTCTTAAAAACATGACTAACTTCACAAAAATAACCTACAAAATTAATTTTGTTTTGTCTTTTTAATTTTGGCGAAAAAAAGCAAAAAGTTTTCACCAAAAAAAAATTGGAATGGATTGTTTACTAATTGAACACAATCATTTAAAATTCCGTTTCAAGCGGTTGGCTATGACTTCTATTGTCAGCTGTTAACATATTACTCGGAACCTCGGCATCATCGAAATTTGTTTCTAGTAGTGCTTCTGACTTTGATCGATGATAAGGTTGAGGTGGCGGTGGAATTGTTGGTCTTTTTCCTTCATCTGATGCTTCATAAAGTGTCTTCGGTCTTCCATATTCATTATTCTTTGGAATAATTGACTCTCTTGGCTTCACTGCCTTCATATATGAGTCAGGTCGACGAATATCTGGTGCAGGATGAACTGGTATTTCATTTTTTCTCACTGTTGGTTTTTGCGGTTGATATGCAAAGGAACTTAATTGTGAATTATTTGAACTTCTTTCATGTGGTTGTTGAAAGCTGCTATGACCTGAATTTAATGTTGGTGCTTCATATTCAGGTAATCGATGCTTAAGCTCATTTAAGAATGAAAGATTTTCACCTTTAGCTCGTATTGGTAAAGTACTAGCATTGCCATAATAATCTGATCCATATTCATCAGTGTCTACTTGATGAATTATTGGTGTATCTTCATTAATTGCTGTACTTAAAGAATTATTTCTTGTTGTATTTGTATAAATTGTTGAATTATCTTTAAATCCATCATTTCTATAGGATAGTTCAAAAGCATCGACTGGTGGTGTTGGCGGAATAGCATATTTTGACTTTTGAGGAGTGTCAGGTGGTGAATAGCGTTTAGTTGGTTGAATTGAATATTCATTGTAACGTGTTGGATTTGGATTTGTATCATAAACTCCATAACTTGTTTCTGATGTTAAAACACTTTTATCCATTGAATCAATTGAACCATTTGACATCATTTTCTTGTAATCTGTTCCTGTTGATTTTGATAAACTGTCGACTGATCTTCCATTCATCTAAAAAAAATATAAAAAAATCAGAAAATTTCTTTGGGTATCAAAATTAATAACTTACATATCCTCTTCGTCTCATAGACCCTTGTGGATCAATCATATTAAGACTTCTAATGCTCTGTCTGATGCTGTTTCTTCTTTCAAGTCTTTGAACATGACGATGTTTTGATTTTGCCCACCACAAGTAACCAATGCAACACATGAAAAGTAGTCCACAAACGAACAAAGTGATGACACTAATTGCAACAATATCAGCTTGCCATGACAGTGGATTGATGATAATTTTAGGATCAATTTCACAAATAAATCCATTTCTTTTTGAACATTCATCAAATTCAACTTTGTTGTAAATGAAAACTGTGCATTTGTCGACAAAATCGTAATCTTGAATCCAAACTTGTTCTGCATATCTGTTAAAAAAAAAAATTCAAATGAATTCCAATGATTTTAGATAAATTTTAAATTTTTACCTTAAATGTTGCATATTTTGTTGTAAAAAGAACCACAGCTGTGAAGTGTCATCACGAATAAATGGAAGTGAAGCATTATCTGATCGACAAAAATCTCTAGCTTCATAAAAAGTCATTGGAGCACCAACATACATATAGCAAGTGTCAAAAACTAAACTCCAGCCAGGAGGACATTTTCCACCATCAAGAATTGTCAAATTGTTCATATGAAGTGGAAGATATTGAACTTCAAGAAGAGTTGGATCGTCTAGAAAATTTATTTAAAAACTATTTAATAACTGCTGTTTAATAGATTTAAATTCACTACATAAAAATAAGTAACTAGAGAATTGCCCAAAAATAATTTATGCTTGCTGATTGCTTTCTTAAAACATGAAGAAAAATTTAAGAAAGCAAACAAAAAGTTTATTATATTTTCGGTTACAAGAATGGCATTGTCAAATTGTAATATTTTGAATCAATTTCTTTAGTTGGATTAATTTAAATGACATGATTAATTTAATCTTCATTTTAGTAATACAAGGATTAAAATAAACCAAGATTAAATTTACTAGAAATTATTTAAATTTAAGCCAGATTCATTTATCTGAATAAAAAGCCATGCAAACATTACTAAATAATAAATGAAAACCTACCAGCTCTATCTTTAATTCTTGAGCTCACAGCCAATGTTTCATTCCAATTCCAATAATTGTAAGTTGCATCGATTTTCGTCTTATAAATGTCACGAGTGCTGAAAGATTTAAAAAAATTAAATTAGCATTAAAATTTAAACTTTTTTTAAAATTGTCTTTGATTATACCTATTCCAGAATTGGACTTCAAATCTGCATAAATGAATACATGCAAAATGAGTAAAATACGATGATTAGTAAATTTCAAAAATTACTTCTAATAATGAGAAACTCAAAAAGATTAATTCTAATAAAAATTACTTAATTTAACTACTTATTTTTACATTGTAAAGTACACGAAATTGTACTAAACTAATTTTTTTAAAATTTAATAAAGTTTTACTCACAGAGATCTGTTGACTGTAATCATTTCATAATCATTATCAGGATTAAAGAAAATATTGTCAATATAACTTTGACCAGCTGTTCCTGCAACGACAGTCGTTCTTCCTCTCCAATCAGTTGCAACATTACTATAAAATCCATTGTGTGTTGTTGTTTGATAAATTGGAAGTCGAACTTTATCAAAGCCTGAAATTTCAATGATTCTTCCACCAACATTACTGTGAACATAATTATAGCTGAAATTGGAAACACATTGACGGAGTGCAATGACATCTTCGTAACTAAAAATAAAAATGATATCAAATAAAGAAAACTCAAAGAAAGAAATTTGATAAAATTTTACCCAGCTTGATTTTGTGTGAAATAATTTTTGTAAATGATGACTTCTTGATATGGCGATCCATGTCTTCCTTCCGCAAATAATGCCGGTCGATTTTTGTTTTTATAAAAAACATTATTATTAATATGAGCTCGTAATGATGTCGCAGTTCCTCTTGAATCAGCTCTAACAGCAATTCCACCTTGATTTTCTTGCAATAAATTATTTCTAAAAAAGAACGAATGCATATTTTGTACATCAATTTTAACTGTAGCTTCACATGTTGAAAAATTTCCATAAAGTTGAATGCAATTTTTGATAATTCTATTTCTTTCAAGTGTTAAAATTGGTGAAACTTCACCAGCTGATGTATAAGTAACTGCTGAGCCAGTTGTTTGTGAAATTTCACAATTTGAAATATTGTGCTGTGCATCACGACCTGTAAATTGAATTTTAGATTTTTATTCTGTGAAATTTTCTGGGAAAAGTATTTTTTCAACTTACTAAATCCAATAGCAGACATCGGTAACGTCACAACTTCAGCAATAAAACCATGTCTAGCTGGTGCACCACTTGCAATTAATCTTACACTTAAAATTGACTCGAATGTTTTAAAAAGATCTCTTTCATTTTCAGAATTTGCTTGAACAGTTCCAATGTGTTTAGCTGTTAAATTATAAATATCACCATCATATAAATGAATTGAATCTGGTCGTCCATATTCTTTAGAATGATTGAATAAATTTGATTGTAAAAGTCTAAATCCAAGTGGTTTGACACTAAAAGCACTTTTGAAAATTTTCACACAATTTACTGGATTATTGTCATATTTATAATAAACTAAAACTCTTTCTTCAATTGTAATTTCTTTTGATACATCACAAATGTCAATCATTGAGAAAATATTGTATGGTAAATCAAGATTTTTTAGTGGTGTATAACTTGATTCATCACTATCACGTCCTTCACCAGTTAAAGATATTGCATTGATGCCTTGACCTAAACTCTTATCAATATTTATCAAATTCAAATGCATTGATCCTCTCGGTGAAATTAAATTGACACCATGATATGCTGATTCTTCAATATCGACTGAACTTATTGTTGGTGTTTTTGAAATTACTTGAATTGCTGGCGATTTTTCTCCATGTAATAAACCAGCTCGTTGTAATGTAGTAAATTCTAAGAAACTTTCTTGTTTCTTTCTTGAATCACTAAATCGATGATCATAAAGTCGCTCTTGATAGCTGTGATCTTCAAAATCAGGATTTGCAAAACGAATTCCACCCCAATATGGCTTAGTATCGATATCACCAAGACAACTGACAAATACAAAAGCATCATCCCATTTGCACTCATGTCGTCGACCATAAAGTTGACCATTTAATCTTTCTGGACATAATTCCATTCGTGATTCATCGCCGCTACATTCGAAAGGTTCAACCCATGTCCAAATGCGTGTCAATGAATTTGTGTGATATTCAATGCGTTGATCGTGACTGAAGAAAATGTTTAATGGACTGAATCCAAGCTCTCGACATACGACTTGCTGTAGAATGAGAAAATTGAAAGTTTTTTGAATTAGAAAAAATACAAATTGAAATTTGGAAACTAAAAATTTTAATTAAAATCAACTTGAAAGTAAAAGTCAAGTAAAAAAAACATAAAAGTCAAGTAGACAGAACTTTATAGTCAAGTATAAAAGTCAAGTTTTTAAAAAAATTCAAAAACTCACCGCATTTCTTTCAGTAAATCTTCGATCACAAATTGGCACCCATTGTAATGTTGTATGATTGAAATATTCCAAAAATCCTTCACGTATTTCTTGATTTTCTGGTCCATCATTTGTGCAATTTCGATTTGTGCAAAGTCTGACTGAATCTTGAATTGCCATATTTTCAATTGATCTTTCAACTCTTGTATAGTCAGCAGCCAATTTTGTAATTGGTCGCATAATGATTCTTGAACTTTTTCCTCCTCTAGCATTTAATGTTCCAAGTACAAGAATTCCAACATTTGGTGCAAATTCCATTTGAACTCCGCCACCAATGTTGAGTGTTACATTAGGCATAATTGTGATATCTCTATTAATTATATAAGGACGTTCTCTAGCATAAAGTGTTGTATCATGATAAATTCTTCCACCTAAATTGTCATAATCAATTGTTGTATCATCTTTATATGATGCTGAAACTGATCCAAAAATGTCATCATCAATCAAAAATGGTCGCCAAATTGCTTCAGCATGATTATTCCAATCATCAAAATCAAAAATTCGATTGTCAATATATTTAGGATCACGTGATCCCCACCAATTTTCAGATGTTTCCAAGAAATTTCCCAATCTTGCTGATTTAACTCCAGCAACCAAATCATAATCTTGCTCATTGCCACTAATTAAATTTCTAAAAATTTGAACTTTTTGAATTCCACCAAATGAAATTATTGAAGTTGGATCAATTGGATTCATTCTTGTGCCTTTGAAAAATGATTTGCCACCTGGAATTATTCTTGTTTCTTCATGTCGATTATTTCTTAATTCATTAAATTGAAAAACTGCAAAAACTTCACCCAAAATTTCACTTTGCGAATCAGAATTAAATTCAATCATAAAACGACCAACATTTTGTGAAAATTTATTGTGTTCAATTTTGAGTTTCTTCTCCATGCCTTTTAATGAAAATAGACCAGTTTGACAATAGTTGTCAAGAAATTGATTTCCTGTTACATTCACTTCCGCAAAATGTCCATCGATAACAATTGAAAATTTTTCATTACGACTCCATGTATTGTTGCCAAAGAAAACCGAATGCGTAAAATTTTCATTATACTGCCAAACATATGGCAATTGAATTTCCATTCCACCTGCTTGATTTCTTTCAACTGAAGTGTCTTGTAGAACATAATGGAATAAATTATTTGATGATCGAACATCTTTTGAAAACTGTCTAATACCACGACCATTGTCAGCAACAATTGAACGATTTACATGAACAGTCACTTCAGAAATATTGCTATTAATTGCATCCCAAAATGGTGCATGAATGAAAATTGCTTCTTCTTTATTATAACTTATGTCACATCCTCTCATTAGCATTGATTCATTTGCCTTACGTAGATAATGTTCACCTTTTTCACCCAAATATCTGTTGTAATAAGTCGCAGTTAATCCTCGTAAATTATTTTGAATTTTGGATGATGTTACAAAAAGTGTTGGTGTTGGTCCACGAATAATTCGATTATAAATTGTCTGCACAGGTGCTGGAATTGATGATAAAGTAAGCACTGCACCACCTAATGGTTGCATTCCACTTTTATATTTTAAAATTATTCCATAACTTGTTGTTGTTAAAGGAAAAACAGACAAATCACGTTTGACTTGGAAAATGTCACTTTTTGAATTTCCACCATGTGAATCATAAATCCAAATTTCTTCAGTTGATCGATTTTCGATTGGATTTAGCAATTGAATGCCAAGAACATATCCAGGTTGACATCGAATTCTAATTGTCTGTTCAATTTCATCTTCATCTGGACTAACACGTTTTGTAATGATGTATTTCATTTGAAATTGATCAACATCAATAAATTCAGTACGACTTGGAATTTCAGTCACTGGATAAACAAAATCAGTAGCAATAAAATCAGGAGCTAATTTAAACCAGCCGGCAATTTCACGTTGTTCATAAGCACCAATGACAGGATCGTGACTAATTCCAGAACCAAAATTATTTTTAATTATGCTGCCTTGAATTTGCAGTCCAAGTTGCTTTAAACTCACACCATTGCCATAATTTTTTGAAAATTCACTGTTTTTAATGTTATTAACGGCAGTTCCACTAAAAATGTCAGAATAAACAACACCAAGACCATCGTGAAGATTTTCAGTTACACGAATATTATCGAAATTATGTCGAGCAAAATCCATTTGAATTGCTGGCTTAAAAATATTTGTAGAATAATCAAAAAGTCCAGCTTTCATGACTGTTATAAATTGAATATCAGCACGATCAGCTAAAACACCAAATCTTATGCCAGCCCATCCACCTTCAAAGCATCTTACACCAACATCCATTTCATGTGTGCAAGAATTTTCAAAATTTCCTTTTCTTTCTGATCGACATTTTAAGAAATCTGTGTCATGTTCTGTACAGCGAACATTTGATAATAAAATTTCCTCACTTGATCCAGCACCAGGAATTTGATTTCTTTCTAATCGCCAATCATTTGGATTCAATGCAAGACCAAGTTGATGACAAACAAGTGCAGCATTGATAATATTCCAATTATAGTCACAAACTGTTCCCCATTTTCCATCAATTTGAACTTGCAAGCGACCTTCATGCTCTGATTTGCCACCAAGAAGTCTTAAAGGCATTTGTGGTGGTAAAACTTTTGGTATAATTGCTTCAGTTTCAGCTTCAAAATCACCATCAGTTGACATCATTTCTGTTGTGTCATTAACATTGACTGGTTCACGTTTAAGTGTAAAAATTATGTCATCAGGTGCGACACCTCTTGCTTCAAGTTTTCCAGCAACCATCATACCAACGGAAGGTGCAAAATTCAAAGTTGTACCTGATTGAAGAATGAGTTTGCCACCAGGTCGAATGTTAATGTCACGTTCGACTTCATAAGTACCTGGTGGAAGATTTTCCAAGCCATCAACTTCACCACCAATTTTATCAGAGCCATCAGTGTAAAACCGTGGAATATAATTTGGGATTTGATAAATTAATGTTGTACCAGGATTGTTATGATGAAGTAAATAAGGCAAATATTCAATTTTAGCTAAATCATAACGATCTTTTCTATGGAACAAACGTTCGAAAACTTTTTCTTCATCTTTTGAGCCCAAATAATTGTAAGTAACATTCAAAATTTGACTTTGATCAGAAACTTGTGAGCCAACTTCATAATTTGAATCACGATTGTAAATTATATTACGGAAGACATCAACATTACTTGAAGAAATGACAACAGGTGCTGCCACTCTTGATCTTGGATTTAATCTGCCTTCACCGCTCATTCCCTCACCATCTGTTGGCTGATTTTCACTATCAAATTGACCAAATGGTTCTTGAATTTTATTATTTTGTACAAAATTTCTTGTGAATAAAATTGAATGAATTTCTTTGTCTGTATAAGAATTTAAACCAAGTGATGCAACATAAACTCCTTGATTACGCATAAAATAATTTTGTTGAACTAAAAATTTAGCTGGCAATGTTCGAAATAAATCATAAAATTCAACATATTGATCATTTCTTATAAGAATGGCACCATATTTTCCAAAATAAAAATGATTATGTTCAATTATTCCATCAATATTTAATGCTGGACTTATGACAATTCCAATTTTATTTGTATGTTGAAAATTATTATTGCCAATTAATAATCTCTGCTTTTTACCATCTTGCTTATCAAACCAACATGTTTGAATGTCAATGCCATTTGATAAACTTTCATTGAATAAATTTCCTGTTATATTCACCCAAAAATCACCACAATAATTTCCATGCAATATTCCAGTCTCTAAATTTCCAATAATTCTTGAATATTCAATTGTTGTTGTTTGATTAACTGGTAAATATTCAGCTCGATCTTTTCTTGTTTGATTTAACCAAATTGCAAAACCATAGCCATCATTTCTGCTCAAAGAACTTCTTGAAATATTTCGATGTCCACCATAGTAAGTAATATTGACACCATCGCCATGATTGTAAGTGATTTTACTATGAGTAACATTGACATCACCTGCACCACTTGTAACATGCACACCAGCAATATGATTATTATTGCTTACTTCACTATGATGAATATGCAGTGATGATCTTAAATTATCAATTGCAACACCACGACCACCATTATCACTGACAACACTATTTGTGACATTTAAATCAAAAGATTTAAAAATTCCAGCTGTTACACGAAAAAATGCTAAAACTTGACTTCTTGCTTGTGCTTTAAATCGAATATAAATTGACTCTTTTGTGCTCATAACACTTTGAACTCTTGTGTAATTTCTCATTGACCAATCAAGCAGCACACGATCATTTTCAGTATTTCCATCAGTTACAAGCACTTCAGCAGTCTCATTGTGTTTAAGAACAAAATTGACAAAATGCACTGTCAAAACATAGCCAGGTCTTGTTGTGAAAATTTGCTCACATTGTTTTGGTGATGCTGAAAATTCACTTTGTTCTACTTGAAGTTCAATTGGATAAGTTTGACCAGCTGTTATTGCTAATGTACAAAATTCACGAATATCACTACGATCAATGCGTTCATCAAATCTTAAATCATGGCCAACATAGCGAATACCATCTGCACCATTTTCATTTATATTGCAATTTTCCATCATTGCTGCACCATAACTAGAATTCACAAATACACCAAAGCCACGACTGCGACGAACCGTGACATCATAAAAGTTAAATGATGATAAAGATCTTGTGACATTGATGCCGGTAAATGCTGAGTAATCAATTGTAACATGTCGTAAAATAGGTGGAACACCAATTGACTCAATAGCTGCTGTAACTTGACGATTTCTTCCAGCACCAGCTCGAATAATGTTCACGTGTGAAAGTTCTGATTTTGATATATGATCATAAATTGTATTTCCATTTGAAAGTGCTCTAGTTGATTCAGCATTGACAAATCTTAATCCACGCCAATTTGTTGATGATGATTCGAGTAATGGCAAACATTGAATTCCAATATCATTATGATAGTCACAAACGCCAGCACCAAGTTGATGACGATTCCAATGACATTCGAAAAGAGAATGTTCAACACCACGACATTCTGGTTCTTCAAAAAGCAATCGTGGATCGAAATTTTGTAATTTTTCCATCCAATTCCAAAAGCGACCACCTTGGAAACCCATTTGTCGACAGACTGTTTCATAATCTGGAATTGTCCAACTGCATAAAAAAATTGTTATTTAAATTGCATGAGATTTGCATTCTTTAGGTAATTTTGAAAAAAAAAAATTAGTCTTTTTGAAAACCCACTTTCTAGAATTACTGCAAACACTTCTCCATTTTCCATTGATTAACAACTGAAGACGCCCTTCAAGTGGTGACGGTCCATCAACTAATCTAGCTTTCATATCATCTTGAGTCTTTGGCGCCGTCTCATATCCAGTATTGGCTTGTGAAATTAAAGTAATTTGCTGCTCTGATGTGCCCTATAAGATGATAAAGTGAGGTTAATTGACTAATTATGTTTTTTTATGTGTTTACTGGCAATATTTTATTTTTTCGCACATGTTAGAATACGCACGCAATTATGCAATAGATGTAAACTATTATGACTTTTGTCATGATTCAATGGGGTATAAATGATCGTAATAAAGCTGAATATTCTGCAGTTTTCTATCAAATATGAAGCTGCTTTTGTGCTTTGCGGTAATTTTACTAGTGCATCAATGTTACACCATTAAAAGTACTTACGATAAATCGTGTTTCGTGAAGTACCTCATTCGGGTCAATCAATTAGATGGGAAATATAGCAATTTAGTTGGGAAAGACTTTTCAAATGGTGAATGTGAAGCAGCCATTAATATAACATTAAATGCGCTTAAAAATTCTTCAACAAATCAGTGTGTCACAAATTTTCTCAACAAAAAAGATGTTTCTGAGCTTCTGCTGCGACAATATTTGAAACCTCAATTGAAAAATAATAAAAATTTTGTTCTCTTTGATGATCAGTTTAGCGAGTTTAGAAAGAAAACTGTAAACATTTCCTCAATTGTTTGTAATAATAGAGAAATTTTTCGACCAGATGTGGCTAAATTGATGCGAGATGCAAAAGAACAGAAAGCAACAAAAGCAAATGAACTGAAATGCATTGAATTTTTCATCAAGAAACCAAATTTACAACTCAGTCATGATTGTCAAAGAGTAAAAGATTATGTGAGGAATGATTTCTATCAAAAAATCAACTATGACATCAATACAGCATTTAAACCTCCACATGATCAGCTGGTTAGTCGTGACTGTTTGCGAGAGAAAGCGGAACAATTTAAACTTTTTGAACGTGTCTTCTTTTTTGTTGTATTAGCAACAACGCGTGATCTAAACGATAAACAAATTAACACAATCGCTAAAAATACTGATAATACAATCAGCACTTCACAGAAGGTCATTTTTGAATGTATTTTATGAAAGAATTTTGCAGAGTTTGGTTCAATAAACTTTAAACATTTTTTTATGACGCACTGTTGTGTCTCGCATGAAGAAATAATTACAGCTCATTGTTATTTTTTTGTTGTACTATTAATGCTTGTGTCTATTTGGTATAGACGAGACCGTTTGTTTTTTGCATGCTTTAGTCACTATTTTGTCTACGATTTTTCTATTTATTCTTAATGTTCTTACTCGCAATTATCTCATTAAAGTCATTGAATTGTACACAAATTACGGTTTGATGCGATGAAAATTAAATAAAAGAAATTTTTTATTGCTGTTGTCGTGTTTTTTGATCAAGAAAGTAAAATTTTAGATAAAAATGTGACAAAGATTTAAGTGAGAAATTTTCTTTTTGTAACTGAAATGAATGTGAAATTTAAGACATGCTGCATCTTTTATTCAGTGTTTTATTGTACAAAGAAGATTATAAATCTTTCACAAGGCATGAAGACTTAAATTTTAATTCAGGCGTGTAAACATTTTGATTTGCTTCTATGGTTCGCACTTGCCCGCGACAAGTCAAGTGTCGGCCGACAATTGTCAGTAGAATTCAAGTTGATTTACTCAAAATGTCTCTAATTCATTCAGATGAAGTTTATTTGGTTCAAATTTTGGTAAATTATGTGAAATCAATGGTTCTTCAATTACTAAATTTGACCAATTAAATTTATCTGAATGAATTAGAGACATTTTTAAGTAAATCAACTTGAATACTACTTGACATTGTCGGCGCGACACTTGACTTGTCGGCGGCAAGTGCGAACCATATTGCTTGATGTTTTAATCACTTGACTAACAAAATAAATTCTACTTGACTAATTCAAAGAACTTGATTTCAACTTGACATGCTTACTTGATTTTCAAAATTTAAATTCAAGTTCATTTAAATTAAATATTTTAAGAGTCCAAGCCTTATCTTGTCTTTATCATAATTAAACTAAGTAGAAAAGTTAATTTAACTGCTGTCATCAAAGTTTAAACTCAGTTTGCATGCAGACCAACTCATTAAAAGTTTCTTTCCATGCAAATTTTTTTATTAATAAAACAAAATAATCTGTCACACACTGAGAGAAATTTGCTTTGACCATAAACTCATAAAAACGAAAATTTTTCATATTGGCCTACGAGTTTTTTAAATAAAAATAGAAATCATCAATCTCTATTGTAAATAGCTCATTCTTATTAACATTGAACTATTGAAATGTAGCAAATAAGAAAACCATAACGAATTGACAAAATTGCTGAATTGTAACTGCTTTAACTGTTTCTGCTTTCTTCAAAATTTATAAATCAATGAAAGACAAAAAGACATTTTTCATCATCAGAAGTCAAAAAAACAATAAAAAAACGGAAATGGAAGCAAAAAATTCAATTAAAAGTGTGACTTTAACGGCATAAATAAGTTTTAATTAAGAGTAATTGACTAACTTGAGTGAAAGAGTTATTCTTACGAAAAGATTATTGAAAAGGTCAAGAATAAAGAGGGAGATTAACCAATCGAGATTCTTTTCAATGAGTTTATTTGCTTGCATACTTAATTACTGTATAAAAATGCAGTTCTTTGCTCATCGTAAGCAAACGAATAAATAAAACCAGTTTTTTTCATAAGTTTTTGTTACGCTTTGATTCTCCTAGCTTATTTTACCTATTTCTTTTAAAATGTCTAGAATAATAATATTAAACTAGTGCAGGTCAATGTTCTTTATTCTTTTCAACTCGTTACATTGAATATGGTTTTAAAATCATCTCATTGAGGCTATTTTTCCTCTGTTTATTCCATTAACGATTTTGCATGCTCATGAATGCAACTTTGAATTGATTTCCTCCGCATGAAATGCAGTGTCGCTGAGAGGTGTGTGTTTTTATGCAATTATGCATGCATGTGTTCATTTTTATTCGCTTCCACTGTTGAATGTTGTGTCAATTGTTTAATAGAAATGTAAAACAGGTTGTGCATTTTTTTATTAAACATTTTGACTTCCGGATATTGACAAATGAGTTGTTGTTTTAATATAACGAGAAGGGAAATGATGTTCTTTAATGTATATCAATAAATTAGAACTTTCTGAAGGTTATTTTGTGTAAGATGTTATAGAGAAGGAGGAAATAAATGAGACAAAGATACAATAAGAAGAGTAAAGTTAAATTTTGAGAAGTTTAGTTAAATTTTGTATAAAAATGATCACAAATTATTAGGGTTCGGCCTTGACGCATGCATGCATTAAGTAGCATGCAAGTTGACTTACTAAAAAATGTCTCTAATTCATTCTGGTTTAATTTTAATTTGGTCAAAACTTTTTAAATTTAAGAATAATTAACTTTCAAATAAAACTGCATAAATTTTGAACAATTTTAATAAAATATAAACAAAGTAGAGACATTTTTGTGTAAGTCAACTTGCATGCATGCATGCGTCAAGTGCCGAACCCTACAAATTATTAATCTAATTAATTTAATATTTCTAAGAATGATTTATAAATAAGAGTGTTGAATTTTAATTTTAAAAAATGGCTTTAAACTAAATTAAAATAAAAACTAGGTTTCAGAATTGCATGTATACTTTACTTGATATGCGCATATTTCTTGTCAAGTTGACTTACACAAAAATGTCTTTTATTCATCAATATGGAATTTAATCTAATTAAAATACATAGTAAATTAAAGAATCATTGACTTTCATACAAATTAGCTGACAATCAAATGAATTAAATAAAATCTGAATGAATAATAGTCATTTTTGCGTAAGTCAACTTGAAATAAACTTGACAAAAAATATGCATGCAAGTTCGAACCCTAATTAAAACTAAGTAAATTTGGCTTTGAAATTTGATTAAATTTAAATACCAAAGAATGAAATTTATAAAAAGATACTTTGAGCAATTTGTAAACAGTTCTTGTTTTCATATATCAACGACTGGCTTAAAATTTACTTTAATCTTTCAAGTACAAAAATCTTGACTTAGTTTTGTTTATGAAAGAAAGAAATTCAAAAAATTCTAAACTGTCATTTCCTTTAAGAATACCATAATAAATTCCTTTCTCCTATCATTTTCCTACAATAAAAATTTCAATTATTTCCTTCTCTCTACATAAGTCAAAAAAGAGCACATTAAGACTTTTCTGCTTTGTTCTAATTTCTTTTTTATTTCATAATTTTTAAAATCACCTTAAAAGAAAAGGTCATCATCATTAAGAATTATCTTGTTCAATTGTCTGAATACTCATAAGCTCAAGTCTAATAGTCTTAGTAATTAAGAAATTAATTGAATTGAAAAAAGAAGTGAAGAAAAGAAATTTCAACTTTTTTCATGTGAATCGACATAAAACTAAAAAAATTCAACGAATCAAAGCATGAATGTGTGTATTTTGCGCAAGGTGCGAGTTGTTTAAATAAGAACACTTGTTGCCACATTTCACATGTATAAAATACTGATAAGATATGAATTACACATTATTATTATTATGATACTTACAATCGCTTTAAGTTGTCCGTGTACTGTAATTCCAACCATTGGCACAAAATGAATTTGAACACCAGGTTGAATATTTAAACGAGCATTTTGAAGAACTTCAAGATCTTGACGTAAAATGTATGGACTTTCACTAATTTTAAGTGTTTTCTCGCCACTGATCTGCAACTCATTAATTTCTGTGTACTTTTGTGAATCACTTTCAGTTCTCGGCACATTTTCTGTATCATGTAAATTGTTATTTACATTTAAATTCACTTTTTTACTTTCATCAATGTCGTCATCGAAATTAAAATGCGGCTCGATTGGTTTGTAGGGCTCATAAAATTCACTTTCTTCATTGTGATTTGGCAACTCACTCACATCATTTTTCTCAATTTTTGGTGGTATCACAAATTCAACATCTTCACTCATTTGACATTTATACACTTTTATAGCATTCAAAAAGTAATAATAGAGAAGAATTTTGTAAAAATTTCTAAATTTATATTTCGACATTTTCCACTGTGTGTTTTTATTGTTGCTACTGTTTGAAATTTTCTTTTTTCACTTTTATTTTGCGTTCACTTTAATTTCTAGTCATGCTCGCTGTGCTTAATTTGCAATTCCTAAAATGAATGAATGAAAATGAATTTTTTTTGTTAATGATTTATCGTCCACGCACACTTTTGTTTTATGAATGAGATTGTTGATAAAGTGATTTGATTGCTGGTTGTGTTTGACATAAAAATATTTTTTCTTAGAAATAGACGATTAAAAAATTTACAGAAATGTTGTATGTAGAAGAAAATTCTTGATATTTTTTAAAAGCAGACATTTGATTATTTTGTCAAGTAGTAATTCAAGTTGATTTACTAAAAAATGTCTCTAGTTTATTTAGTTAAAATTTATTTTAGTTCAAATTTGGTAAATAATATGAAAATCAATAATTCTTCAATTTACTAAAGTTTTGATCAAATTAAATTGTATCTGAATAAACTAGAGACATTTTTGAGTAAATCAACTTTTTTTGTTATGAATCAAGTTGAAATTAACATATGAAAACGAAAAAATTTTAAATGAATTAAGCAATTTTTTACCAACTCGCACTCTTTTCCATACTTTGATAAAAATAAATTAAATATGAAAGTCAAGTTTGAATCATGTTGAAAATCATATAAATTTATAATCAAGCTAACTTGAAAACCAAATTGTCAAGTAAACTAGCAAGTTTGAATATCAAGTCAAATTGATTAAAGAAACAACGATTGATTTATGATAGAAACTTTAGCTATATTTAACGACATAAAAAATTATTCAAAAATTGAATTTTAATAAATTTACATCCAATAATTTTTTTACAAAAGAAATCAAATAATCAAGTATTTATCTTTTGATTAAAAAAAGTGTCATCACTAAGAAGATGTTGCTTTGTCTAATTAATGAGTTATAAATAAAATAAATCTTATTTGAAGGTCTGATTATGAACTTAAATGCTTTACATTTATCATGATTTACAGAGAGCAACTGTTACAAAGATTTAATTTTAATGTCGTTCTATTAGATTGACACTTGAGGCTGACTATTGTTGTTCATTCAATTGTATTAAAAGCACATAAATGTTCAATTTATGTACATCAAAGAGAAAACTGTTGAAAATTACTGGCTAAAATCATTTGAGATTTAAATGTCTGAATTTTGAACTTCAATTCAATAAGTAAAGTTCAGAACAATTAAACAATAAAAGAAAAATTCAAAATTTAGCCTCAATTAAAATCTCAGTCTTTAATCAAACATTTCAGATCTAGTCCAAAAATGATCGCTCATTTTTCTCATTTTGCGCGCATTAATGCACGTTTGTAGCACAACATTGCTGCTATTTATGAAAAAAAGTAAAAAATATGATCATCAGATGGTTATGAAGTAATATCTCGTAATAAATGTACATTTTTCTCACTAGTGTAAGTTACACAGATAGCTTTAATGTTTTTTTCTCTCTTCATTTCTTACATTCAACCACATGTACACATAATGAAATTTGTTTGTCTTTAAAAACAGGTTTTAAAGTTTGCTCATAATATTGAATAAGTATGGAAGAAATTGAAATTGTTTTGTGACACAAAGACTTTTTATTGATTCTACATTAATGCTCTTTACACTTTATATTTTCCTCATTCTTTTTCTTGTGGTTAGAATGTTATTATGGAAATGAATTTTTTGTTTAGAAAGTGTCTTTATTGATTTATCACGAGAGAAATTTTGATGGATTTTTAAAAGCTTTTTGGTTTATTTTGAAAGATTTCAGAAATTTGAAATAAAATTTTTCTTGACTTGAGTATTTTGATATTTTTAAATTAAATTTCTGCCATGTTAATCAAATATTTTGACTGTGTTTAGTTAATGAAGTCTTCTTTAGTCTTTTTTAAAGCATTGCTCATCAATTAAGATAAATATTTATCAACTTTTGATTCATCGTTCTTTAAAACACTCAGTCACGTTATCGATTGAAAATGAAATAAACTTCTAGATTCTACTTTTTTGGTTTATTTCAAAAGTTCTTACATTTAAATGAACTTTTATTTTTTTTAAATCTAAAGATTTTTTAATTTTTCGAATATTGAACTAATTTTTCA
Organism: Polypedilum vanderplanki; assembly: GCA_018290095.1. NCBI lineage: Eukaryota > Metazoa > Arthropoda > Insecta > Diptera > Chironomidae > Polypedilum > Polypedilum vanderplanki. The sequence goes on along the minus strand of CM031380.1, from coordinate 16,344,144 downwards.
TTTCTTTAAAAACTCAATAATATTCAAATTTCTCTCAATCACATCAAAAACCATCATAAATTTCTTCCAATTATCATGTCAATTTCACTAATTTAAAAAATCATTAACTTCATTTTTTCAATGCCACAAGAAAGAAAGTCTAGAAGAAATAAAATCACAATTTGTAACTTAAAACCTTGCTAGAGACGATCAGTCATTCAATAAATTCCACGAAACTTAGCGTAGATAAGTGTAAACTCGTAGAGAATTCGAAATGTCAACATTTTGAGAAATGCTATGACTCACGAATGCAACGTAATCGTTTTAGAAATTCTTTTCTAGTTCACGCACTACACGCATTTATTTGTTGAGGCATTGAAGAAGAATTAGAAAAATTAGACATCATAAGGTGCTATAGAAGAAAGGTGAATGAACTTAAAAATTCTTACAATGGTTCTGGTGCTATGAACACTGCACATAAGTGGCTAATTAAAAATTCACTTCTTATGAAACACAAAAAATCAACAATTTACTTTTTTGTACTAGCACTAGCTTCAATTAATTAAATTTTCATGAATGAATGAGTCACATTTGATCTTTCTTGATTATTGACACTCTTTTTTATCTTTAATTTAATTCAATATTTATTCACTACAGTGAAATTTTTAATACTTTGTCTATACTGAACAAAAACATTTCACACACTGAAAGCAAAGCGGAAAAGAATGAAACAAAATCGACTTAACGACACGAAAACACAAAAAATTCCCTATGTGTATTATTATGCTTCTTTTCTTTCTACTCTTTCTTTTCATACGGTTTAAGACATTACTTTTTTATTTCAAGCGTTTGGTTGAACACTTTTTTTTGTGGGGCCTTGCCTTATAACGTATTTTCATTTTCATCGTCCACTTCGCGTAAAAAACCTTTCGAAAAAATCAATGATGGTAAAAAATCGATAATTTTTTTAACGAAAAGGGAAGAAAAATTTTATTAATAGTTGCACACCCAATGTTTTCTATTTTGTTGATAAGATAAGTTATTAAATTATTTTTTTCGTGAGTCAGATAAAATTTTTTAGTACTTGTTAAACTGATCAGTTGCAGAAAAAAAGAAAAAAAATTCAACGTCTTAACACAACCAACAAACAAAGAAGAAGAAAAAATGTTTTTTAAAAAAATTTCAATTTTTCTCACTTTTTTATCATAAAATTTTCATTTTTAAAGAATTTAGATTTCGTTAAATTTTCACTTAAACTTTAAATTTCACTAATTTCTTTAAAATATTTCCAAAAATATTAAAATAAAAAAATAGCGCACTAACTTTATTTTCCGTTGTTCATCGGGTGCGGTTGAAAACGTAACTAACTCAACTGTAGATTGTTGAGACTGGAAATAGAGAAAAAAGTTTTTAGCATGAGTGTGGAAGCTACTACAACAAGCGCGAGCAAAAAACAAGTTTCAGTCACATGGCGCAGTGTAATAAGTCGATAAATTCCCTCATACCACCTCACCTCGCCCAAAAATATTATACAGTGCAAATGCACAAAATTTTACGCACACACGCTCAATTTTTCACCTGTATTAAAGCTATTGTTTTTTATTATTTGTGAATGTGTTGATTGTAAACAAAATTACGAATTTTTTATAACTCTTTTCTTTTTTTGCTTAATGTTACTGCTGTAGGAGAAACACAGAGTAATATTCGACCTTGCATTTTAGCGCATTTTATTGTGATCGATGTGTGACGATTTTAGTTTTTTGTAGTATGCAAAAATATTTCATTTTCAATGAGTCATAGAAAAACAGAACTAAAATAGGAAAAAAAACTTGACTGAAAAATAAAATGTTATTAAAAAAATTTAAAATTTTGTAAATACTTTTTTAATTATCATAAAATGAAATATTAACTCATAAAAAATGTTAAATATCAATTTAGATTATTTTACATGCATAAAATTGTCATCAAATCAAAAAAACAATAGATTTAAAAATTTCTTCATCAAATGAAATTTTTTTCACTAAAAATTAAAACAATGAAAAAGGAAAAAAATTTACTTGCAGTGATCTTTGAATTTTTCAATTTTCATGATTTTTTTCATTTCTTATCCATCATTCAAAGCTATCACATCAATTTTATCCAATTCAAGAATTTTTCTCAAAAACATATTTTCAATTTCAATCAAATCAATTTCATAATGGAATTTATTGAGAGAAGCACTGCAGTAAGAATCAAATTTTTTCTTTCAAAAATTTCTAATGCCTAAATTCAAATTTATAATATTCCAGCGTGAGCTACAAGAGTACACTAAAATGTTGAATGACATTTTAGAGCATAAATTTACAAATGGTTCTGATCCAAGTGATGACATGCTTTTCAATACTTTAGTATCAACCATCGAAATGCTTAGAATATATTACAATCCTTGGATCAATTGCGATGTCTACTATACAACATTCAATTTCTTTGCAAAGATGGATTTCACTTCACCTAAGTTTATCCAATATATTCTCGATTCTGAACTTATGGATTTCATTGAAAGAGCATTAGTAAAAAGTCCATCATACATCATTGAGGAAGCGATTTTATTTTTTCATAATTTAGTGACATTAGCAAGTGATGAGCATATTCCAAAGTTTTATGATTTTGAATTTATTCAAGTTTTAATCAACTACATCCGTTATTCTAAAATGAGCCAAAATCATCTTCAAAATATTGGCAAATTAGCATTCCAGACACTTGAATTACTTTATCAAAAGAGCGAGGAAGTTCTTGCACGTAAACGATTGAGCAGAGCATAATTTAATCCTTCTTGTTATTACAAATATAAAAGTTGAAGTAAAGAAAAGAAAAAAAAATTATTTCTCGTCTTGATGCAGAATTTTTATTTTTCAGACGCAAATTAAAAAGAGTTCAAAGGTTGCTGAGTATAAAAATAATTATTATGTCTGCAAATTGGGAATTATTGTTACTTCAATCTCTTTAAATAACAATAATTCTTGTGAGTATTATCAGTTAAACAAGTAAGTTGATTAAAATAGGGCACTTGACGCATGCATGCAAATTTCATACAAATTTTATATGAAAGTCGCTAGTTCTTAAATTTAAAAACTGTCGAGTAAATTAAAATTTAATTTGAATGAATTAGTGACATTTTTAGTAAGTAAACTCGCACACAACTTGAAGTATCCATACGTCAAATGCCGAACTTTAAAATAAAGTCAAGTAGATGTTCAAGTTATTTAAATGTCAAGCTCAAGCCAAGTAAAGTAAGTCAAGTGATAATCATCAAGTTGATCATAAATCATTATGATGTCAATGAATTGAATAAATAATGAACTTTAAAATGATACTATTGTCCTGATTGGCTTTATTAAATGATACAAAATCCATAATAGCAGAAAAAATTAGAAAATTTTTCACCAAAAATTATTTTAAATCAATTAAATTTTAATTAAGCCTAAATACATTTTTACTTTAACCATTAAAGGAGATCTCTAGTAAAATTTATAATTTATTTTGTTTAAATAAGTTTCAAGTGTTTTTCTCAAATTTTGATATAACAAAATTATAAGAATTAATTTAATAATTTAAAAATTAATTAAATAAAAAATTTCAAATCCCCTTAATATATGCAGCATGTATTACATCAATACTACGCTATATTCAGGTAATTTATAAAAGTGCTGAAGTAAAAAAAATAAAAAGTTTCTCTTTTCTCTCTCACACAAAATAAAAATAATTCAGCAAGCGAGAGAGTTCATCGACAAGAGCGTCATTGAGTTCATTTCGCTCTGGTTTTTCAAATAGTGAAGACGTAAAAAAGTTTAATAAATTTTATTACAAGAATTTTAAGTGAAAATCTTCGGAATTAATTATCTTCGCCACGGTAAAAAACAATCTCAAACACTTCCAATCGTTTATAAGCTTTCTTTGCCCAGCAAAAAATACTATAAAATAGAATTATAAACTACAGAAAAAAAATTGTGCCTTGTTTGCTTCCAATGAGATAAATTTTGTTGCTGTACTTCGCCGCCATTTTGAATATTTTGAAAAAATGAAAATCGTCGATAATTGCTCGATTCATTGCTAAAACTAATTAAAATTAGTAAAAATTTTATCGTCAATGCACGCTTGATGAAAAAAGAATAGAAAAATTTCGATAAATTCGGTATTTTTGCTACTACGTCATAGAAATTTTTTTATATGGCTGCTCGTGTGCCTCGCCTAAAAAAATTTTTTTCCATAAAGTTGTCGACGATTATTTCTCACTGCTCGCACTCTATAGATAAAAAGACAGAAAAATTCAAGTGTGAATCATTCAAAAAATGGCTAGAAAGAAGACAAAATTATAAAATTGAAGAAATCAAGACACAATCGATCATATAAAATCATATCTAGAGAATTTTTTATCAAAACGCCTGTATTTCAAGCCTGTTGTAATTTTTTAGCATTCACCATTTTTAATTTTAAAAATTTGTCTCTCATAACCCGCCAAAAAAAACAAGAAAAAAAATCTTTCTGCATTCTCGTCCCTTAGTTGTAATTTTTTTTTCTTTTTAATTCTTTTTTGGATGATTTATTTCACTTTATTTTTTTATTTCTTTTTGTCTGTGTGTGCTTGATGCGAGAAAAAAAATTTCACTTGACTGTATGAGTAAATATAAAAATTTTACACATCAACATTAAAAAGCAAGCGCAATAGTAAAATAGAAAGAAAGAGAGTGAGAATGAGAGAGTGAACTGCAATTTTTGAGAGACATCACACACATATACATATTTATATCTATCTGCATGCTTTGTGATCGTCAAAAAAACAAAATAACAACAAAAACTATCTTCTTACTCTTCATTATTGTTTTTTATCATAGTTTTTTTGGAAAGTGCAATAAATTACCGTTATTTTTTTATTTTGAAAGTTTTTTGAAAACGCACTCTAAAAAATATTAAAAATAATTCAATGAATCTAAGTGACAATTTAAATTTCTTAAAAAACATTTCAATTTAGAAAATTTTGATCTCTTTAGAAAAATTAAAAAAATTTCAAATCTACAAAAAAACAGTTAAACTTTTGAATTTCAAGAATTCAAATATGAATGTTATAAAAATTTCTGAACGAACTCTTTCTGAAAAAAACTTGAAAGCTTTTGAAATGTATCGAAATTAATAAAATTAAATGTCAAAGAAGTTAGCTATATTACTTTCACATATTTGGAAAATTCTATAAAAAAATTGACAGTTGTATTTTTTACAAAAATTTTTAAATTTCTAAACGTACTCAAAAGTTTTGAAAATTACTGAACGTACCTTAAAAAATCAAAATCATGAATTTCAAAAATATTCATTGCATTTCTCAGAATTTCACAAAAATGTTATTTTTGTATTTTTCAAAATAGCGCGCAAAATTCAAAATTTAACGGTTATTTGTACTTTCCAAAAAATTAATTAAATGTCAAAAAAAAAAGTTTTGCTTTTATTAGTTTTGATTTGAATGCCAAAAATAATATTAGAATTTCCCCAAAAAAAATTCAATTTCTTCAAAAAAAAAATAACCAAATATCACCGACCGACGACTGTGAACTGAAAGCTAAAAAAATTGCAACTAGATAAAAAAAAGCCAGTGTCACACTCATCGATTGATCTCAGATATATTGATCTATATATATTTTTGTTGTTTTTTACTTACTCTTATTTTATAATTAACTTCGAACTTCTTCTATAAAAAAGCAAAAAAAAAAAAAATAAGAATCGACCTTAATCTCTACCATACAAAAAAATTTCGCTTTCTACAAATTCACAGTCAATATCAAATCTTCCACGTCGCATCGACTCTACTTCTCTATCTAAGGAAGCATCTACGAAGATAATAAAAAGGCACTAAAGCTTATCTCTGCGCGCGCAAAAGACTTCAAACTTCACACAAACACACAAACAGCAACAATGACTAGCGAACGCGGAACAAGAGTTTATGTCGGCAACTTGACAGACAAAGTAAAGAAAGAACAATTGGAAGAAGAATTCACGAGATTTGGAAAGTTGAATAGCGTGTGGTTAGCGCACAATCCTCCAGGTTTTGCATTCATCGAATTTGCAAATAAAGACGAAGCTGAAGCTGCATGCGATACCTTGAATGGCCAAGAGCTGCTGGGATCGAAGTTACGCGTTGAAATTTCAAAGGGACGCGGTCGTAGTAATTCGCGTGGTGGACGTGGTGGGGGTCGCGGTTTTAATGATAGACGAGGCGGTGGTGGTGGCGGTTTCCGTCGTGATGGCGGTGGTCGATTTAATGATAGACCTGGTGGTTTTTCACGTGGTGGAAGAGGCGGTGGTGGTGGTTTTAGATCAGGAAATAGTGGTGATCGTTATGGTGGTTCTTCATCGGGACCACGTGGTGGTGGATATGATAGAAATCGTGGCGGTGATTCATTCGGTTCGGGAGGTGGTTCAAATTATCGTTCGGGCGGCAGCGGCTCAGGCTCATCAAGATTTCGCAGCAGATCTCCACAAAATCAGGGCCAAAGACGATTCTAAAGCCCTAAAAATGCATTAGATTTAAAGTTTTATTATCTCTAAAGAAAAAAATTATTGTCCTAAAAAGAAATCATGAAATAATTGTGACAAAAAGCAGAATAGAAAAAAAAAATCTTTTTGCTGCATCATACTTACAAAATTTTTCAATTTTCCTGGAAATGAATGTAAAAAAAGCAAAAAGAAAAATTTGAGATTGTATTTAAATTAAAGCATACACAAATCACTACAAAATTAAACAGTAAATTATAATTATGTCTTCGCTGAAAATAAAAAAAAATATAAAAATAAAATAAAAATATTTATACGTTTATTTTGATGTGAACTTCTATTTCAACATACTCAACGTTTGAATGAAAAATAATAAAAAAAAATAAATAGATTTTCTGTGAATTCTAATAAAACAATTTTATTGCATTTTTTTTCCATTTTTTTTCTTTTCAATTTTTTTATAGATGAAAAGCAAACTTGTGCATGAAAATTATTTAAAAAAAATTATTTATAAATTCTGGAAAATTTGAATTTTTTTTGTTTTTGTTTTTCAACAAATTTTTTTGTTATTATTTTGATATTTTTGAATTTTTTTGAAATTCTACAGTTTTTTATATTGTTTATTTCTTTGCTTTTCGATCATTTTGTTTAAAATTTTAATTTGTTCTTTGGAATTTTGTACTTTTTCGATAAATTCCTTAAAAAATTTATTAAATAAATTTCAGAAATTCATCTTTTCACATGTTGTTTCTTTTTATAAAATATTTCTTTTATTTATCTTCCTCAAAACCTTACAAATGTCAAAAATAAAAAATTCAAATTCAAAAATACCGTTACAGCCAATTTTTTTCCTCACACAATATTATAGACATTATAATAGGTCAATACACTTCCGGACGTCAAATCTTAATGAGAAAATATGTGAGAACTTCATTCACGCTGTTTTAACATGATTCCGCTTTTAATGCAGTTTAATCGTGTGATGATCAAGATATAAAAATTGATTTCTATTCGATTCTTATTATGAAATATGCAATGAAATATGATGAATGTCCAATTACATTTTTCCTTTTGAAACATAAATAATGTCAAGCTGCATGTCCTTAACATTAGCAATGATTAGGCAGGAATTGAATGATTGTTTGTAGAAGGAGTACGTTTTTTGTTACTAATGTCATTGTTTACTTTGAGAAATTTGAGTAAGATTGGATTAGAAGTAAAACAGAGAAAAAAAAAACAAAAAAGCACAAAAGCTTTTAAATTTTTCTCCTGTGTTTAAAAAATTTAGTTTTTGATTCCAGAAAAAATATTTTTATGAAAGTTTCTAAGCAAATAAAGGTAAATTTAATTAAAAATAAATAAAATTTAATTTTAAAAATTTAAAATGCACAGAAAAGTTTAAAAATTGTCAAAGAAATATTTGAAAAAAATTAATTAATTTAAATGTTTTAAGAGCATAAATTGCTCAAATTGATTCAAATTGAAAACAAATTTACAATCATAAGCTTGAATTTTGATATTAAAATTATTCAAATTTTTTTTGTTAGAATTTTGATAATTTTTTAATTAAGAAATACCCTTTGTCTATTAATCTTTTATTCTTAAAAAAACTAAAAAAAATTTACTTTAATCTCTATAAACTGTAATATTTAAAAACTCAACTTTTAATTTTCTTGCTTTAATTAAAATGCTCTACATTTTTTGCATAAAAATTAATAATTAACAAAATTGATCACCCACAGACAGCTCTAAAAAACTCTATTTTAAGAAAATTTTTCAATGACACAAATTAATTAAGTTTTATTGTCATCATTTTAATTTATATCAAACTATAAATTCAAAATAGCTTTTCTCTAATAATGATGTAAAATAAATCATTTCTAACTATCGATAATAAACAGCTACTCGAGACAAATCATCATCACTTCCTTTGCGCATCCTTTGACTACATATGGAAAAACGAATTACAAACTCTAAAGCTGAAAAGAGCAACAGTATGTCGCCTAAATATTTTTTTCCTGTTCGCGCTATATGAGACCAATTTTTCCTTCGTATCCTTTTCTCTCTCTTTTTCTGTGCATTTTTGTTGTTCACATTCAACAGTCTATAAAAGAACGCGTGTTACAAAAGTTTACTTTCAGAATTCATTCAACTGGCTTAGCGCGAAGGTGTTACTTGATCGTGTTGAAAAAATTTTTTTTATAAAGAGCAGTGAACTTTTAGTTTTTAAATAAAAAATGGTGAATTTGGAAATTTTATTAATTTTTTTCCTCCTTGCACTTTCAAACGTTCATGCAATGTCAATAAAAAGAAATGCAGAACGTACAGATGATAATCTGGAGAAAGTTGAAGATTCATCATCATATAAAGTAAATTATGACGTTTATCCGGTAAGATGACTCATGATTTTTCTCTTGCCTTTCACCTTTTTACATGTCTTATAATCTTGACACTTGCGTGTGCTGCTGTTTCATGATCTTTTGGGTGAAATTTCATCTTGTGTAAAAATTTTTGAAAGATTTATTATGAAATGGACACTTTTGGAAAAAGATGAAATTTAGTTCATGGAAAAAAAAGTTTTTTCTTAAAAGCTTCCGAGAAATTCTCATTAATTAATCAAAAAAACTTTTTTCTTATCAGAGACACAAATTAGTAAAAATATGTCAGAAATTTTTTCTACTCGGTCATTTTTATCATTAATTGGTATAGAAAAAATGTTGGCTATAAAATTTCTATTGAAAGTCATAGCGTGACGATTAAATTAAGGTGAAATGGGAAAATGATATGTCAAGAAATCAATGTCGGGTGTGTGTGTTTGTGCATGTGCGTGGGAATTTTGAAATGGTCATTTTTTCGCACCAAAATTAACTAGAATTCAATTCAATGAAATATTGATCAGGGAAAACACCAAATTGAGGTGAAGTGAACAAATAAACAAAAAAATATTTTTTGAGTGTCTGTCGAAGTGCGTAGCTCAATGTTTTATTTATTTGTTTTTCCTGACGACACATGCGAAATTTTTTATATATTTTTTGACATTTTTTGCGCGTTTTTTTCTTTAAGACAAATAGAAGAGAAATGTTCTATTTTTAAGATTGATTTGATGTATGTCAGTGACCTTCTTTGATTTAATTTTTTTAGGGTTCGGCACTTGCATGTATACTTGACTGGTATGTGCATAGTGACTTGACTATTTGCATGCAAGTTGATTTACAAAAAATGTCTTTCATTTATTCAAAATTTATTTAAATTTGTTAAATTTAGAAAAATTCAAATAATTTTTTTTTTCAAATCTTTATTTAAATTAAATGTAGAGTTTTTTGAAAAGAAAATTTAATATAAAAAAATAAAAAAAGTTTCTAAATTAAAAAGAAATTTCAAGATAAAAATAAATTTTTGAATATTTCAAATTAAAATTTTTTTAAGGCAAAAAGTTTCAATGTTTTATAAAATTATTTAAAAGTTCATTGGCCTTCAATTATACTGAATTTTCACCACAATTTTTTCAATGTTTAAAATTATTTCTCACCAAATATGTTATCCAATAAAAACCACAATAAAAATGTGTGCATTTTAACAAAAAAATTGTCTCTGTTTCTTAAATAAAAAATTCATGATTGATTATAACAAATTTTCTCTTTTTAAAAGTTCAGTTCTTGAAAACAACACCAAAATTCAATATCTTTTAAACTTTTAACTTAAAAATGATTCTAAGAATAATGCAGAATAAATTTTTTTACCAAATGTATTTTAACAAATTTTTATTTCTCTTTATTGAATTTTCTTATTCAAAAATTTGACATTTAATTTAAATAAACAAAAATGAATGAGTTTTTCTAATTTACATTTTTCTGCATTTCACCATTTTATTAAATTTTTTCAATAAATATCATAGACTTATACTTAAATATATCAGTTTTATATTGCAAAAATTCAAATTTGCAAGTTTTAAACACATAAAAAACAATTTATATTAGCCAAGGTGTGGAAATTTTGATATTTTTCATAAAGTAGGCGACAGAAAAATGTCGTTTTTCAGGCTACTTCATGCAAATTATAAAAAATCTCATAGAAATTTTTGATACTCTTTCGATAATCTTTTGATAAAGTTCTCACTCCCTAATATTTATTTTATTGAATGTGTCAGTTTTCTTTAACATTGACATAAACAGTCATTTTTCAGTTTTATTATATTTGCAAAATGTCTTTTAAAAATCATTGTTAAAGTGGGTTTTTAAAAGAAATTTATTTATAAATCAAAACTCAATGACATTATGCTTCTTTTCATTCATACTTTTATGTTTTACGTAATCTTAAGATTTTACAATGTATAATTTGGCATAGCATGAAACTAATTCATCCTCTAATTTTCTTTTACAAGATAAATTTGAAAAGGAAGGGAAATAAAAGCAAAAAAATTCAAAGAAATTTCAATGAATTTCAAGTTAATGACAAAAAATCTGTTTAGACTTTCTGGCATTCAAAATTTAAATTTTTAAAAATTTGGTAGTTATTTTTTTAAAGTTTTTTAAATTATGACACTCAGTACAAAATGAACAAACTTTTTTCATTTTAATATTTATTTTTGTGCTAAATTTGAGTGCACTAAAGCTACCAATCGAAAAATTTATTGTTCATATAAATTTCTCTTAAACTTTTTTAAATATGAAATAGAAAAAAGTTTTAGAAATTATAATGAATTTAAAAAAACATTAAATTTTAAGATCACTAAAAAATTTATGCGTGTGCATTTGATATTTATGTATACTAGGAAAAAGTATAAGGAATAATTCCTTAAATCAACAAATAATAAAAATAGCACACAAAATAAATTTTACACCCACGAATATTTTTTTTTATTCAATGAAAATACTAAAAAAATTCACAGAATAAATGAGGCATATCATCATGAGACATCTGATTTGAAAATTTTCACACATACACAAATGCAAAAGTACACAAGCATAAATTTTACTCACAGAGGATATTCACACCAAAAGCACATTTTTCTAAATTTTTATTTTCATAAAATAAAAAATTAATAATTACAGATAGTTTTTCCAAAACGTGCAGCAATGTTACTTGATCGTTTAATGGTTGCACTTCATCATGCACTTGAAGATGACGATCCAAAGCAATTGCAAAAAATCAATGAAATGTACCGACATGGTCAGTTCTCTTCATCTTCATCCAATACGCCCCATAAATCAAATTTCCAGCCAAAATATTATAAAGGTAAAACAGACTCTGATGCTTATTATGGATATAAATTGGTTAATGGACAAGCAGGTGAATTTTTTATTTTCTAATCTGACTCTATCTCTATGTTTTTATTTAATATTGGTTCTTTTACAAGGCTTGTGAAATTTTTTAAATTCTTTATTTTTTGCACATGAACAAAAAAATTAAAATTTGGTTTTTTAGAGTTCAAACTTGCATGCATATTTTGTCAAGTTGACTTACACAAAAATGTCTTTTATCCATTCAGATTTTTTTAATTCATTTAAAATTCAGCAAATTTGTATGAAAGTCAATGATTCTTTAATTGACTATGTATTTTAATTGAATTAAATTCAATCTAAATAAATTAAAGAAATTTTTGTGTAGGTCAACTTGAAATCAACTTGACAAAAAATAAGAGAATATCAAGTAAAATATACATGCATGTCCGAACCCTAGAAATACCAAAATAAAAACCTGTCGAAAATTTTTGAAACTATTTAAAGAATGTCTTGATCATTTATGCAAGGCTTTAGATCATGACATGACTAACAGTGATTTAAAAAATTTTCTAAAAAAAAATTGAATTTTTGGGCCAAAAAAATGAAAACAAAAAAATTAAATTTCTAAAATTGCCAATGATTTGTAATTTCTTGATCTTTTCTGAAACTTGATATTCTTGCATAAATTATGACTTTTACATCTCTTAATAACCCTCTATGGAAATTACTTATTCTATCAATTTTACAGTGAAAATCAAAAATTCAAAAAATCCAAAAAGTTCACAAGCTTTGATTCTTTCATTATTTCTATAATATTTCAAAATTATTATATAAAAAAATTATTTTTGATTGAAACTTTCACTTCATCCACTATCCATATTTTGTCATAAACCATTTTTATATGCATGCGGTCGAAAGTCTCCGTTGTGAGGCACCACCTGCTATGTGGTCTCAAATGGAGTTTCAACTGTGAAAATATAATGGCATACTATGTTATACCTTGTTTAATTCTTTAATTATTTAATTCATAGCAAAAAATGGAAAAATGTCATCAACGGTGATAAGCAAAAAATTTATTTTGCTTACGCCTTTTTTGGCAATATTTTGTGCTTAATTTTATAAATTATCATTTTGATACTATGTGCACATAGATGAATCAGAAGATATCGAAGGAAAATCAATGGAACTTGGTCTTCGTAGTGGAGATTATGAAAATGATTTTACTCAAAGTGATGAAGCTGTAAGAAATTTATAAAAAATTCATATTTTGACTCAAAATTTATAGAAATTTTTTATTTAAAAAATAGATGGATTTACAGCGGAGAGGACATTCAACAGGACTTGATGGTGGCAATCAAGGCCGTGTTTATTGGCGATGCTATTTTAATGCAGTGACATGCTTTTAAGCTCTAACACTGTCAGCTGATTGTATTAATCATCAAAAAATGAAATTTATAGATTTAATCCATTCTGAATATAAACTCATAAGAACTTTTTTCTATTTAAAAATTTAACTTTTAATGATGATGATATGAAATATTTACTCTATCAAAACACATTCATAAAATGGAAGAAACGTAAATTGAACGGAAATAATGAAATTTATTGAAATAAAACACAAAAAATTAGTTAATGGATTTAAAATAAAATAAAGAGACATCAAGAATGTAACTGAAAATGATGATTAACATTTGTGTTTTTAATTTTTTTTTTAATTGAATTTATTGAGTTTAGCAAGATTAATAAGTTTTAAATTATTGAAGCTTTAAGTTTTTGTTGAAATTTAAATTTTATCAAACTTCTTTTGGTAATTTTTATTGAATGACAAATTTCAGAATATCTTTAATCAATTTTTTAACAGCTACCAATAGCTTCTGATTATTTTTGACATTGATCAAAATATTTTTTAAAAATTAGCTTTAGTTTTTATAAAGTTGTCACTAGCAACAGTAACTAAATGGTACAATAAAAAGTTGTCATTTGCTACTGTTTGTAATTATAAATAAGCTACAAATCAATTGATTAAAAGTTCCGTTTCCTAAAACTTCAACTTACAAGGATATTTCGTTAAACTTAAATTTCAAAAACCTTTCAAATCACCAATTTTTCCAAAAGCTTCAATAATAAAACTCAACCAAGACATCAACCAAAGCTTTTCTATCACTCATTCTGTGTCCTTAATTTTATCATAGGCAAAACAACATGACACATTGATGCGACAAAATGTGTCTTCAATCACTCTTACATGATGTCATTCATGAAAATTGGCAAAAAGTTTCTTCATCACCCACGAAGAATAACGAGTACGAATAAAAAATTTTGATGCTCATTTATTCTGATGAAAAACGACGTAAAATGGTGATATTAGTTTCAATGTAAAATAAATTGTTTTTCGTTGGTGTCTGTTGAGTTTCTTTTTTGATATTTGACGCATGTTTAATGAAATGTTAAAACGTTGTTATGAACGAATATCTATATGGGTTAGTTACTTTTAAAGGGAAATTTATTCAAGTGTTTCAAAATTTTTATTCAAAATTTAAAGAAAATGTTATTTATAGTGATGAACCTAAAAAATTGCTTTTAAGTATTTATTTATAAAATTTGGGAAAAAGTTTCTATTGACTGACTTTTTGCCTATCTGACAGTTAATCTTTAGAGTCTTTTCAGAAATAGCTTAAACATCCTTTTATATTTATTTTTTGCTTTTCATATAGGTAAAAAGTTTAATCAAAAGATTTTACTTTACACCATTCTATATTTATTTAAAAATTTAAAATAAAAACTCAAGCGACATGAAAAGTCAAGTAAGGACCATGAAGTCAAGTTATATAAAATTTAATCAAGTCAAGTAAAATTGAAAATTGAATAAAATGAGTCAAATTTTCTAAAAATTTGAGTAACTTACAAAAAAAGTCAATTAAAATCTTTTACAATCTAACAATAACAGAAATTAGTAGGCAATAATAATGGATGGTAATGCATTGGCAAACTGAATTTCAAGTGACAATTTTAGTCAATATATTTTAAAATTTCAAAAATATCACTGGATGTCACGAAAAACATTTTAAATATATTTTTAGATAAATTTCATAAATCTATTTTTAAAACTTCAATTCCAACGTAATATTGATCTAATATTTGTCTATTATTGAAAGATACGCAAAAATTCAATATTGACATCAAATATTGTTAAATTTCTTTTATTTAATCTCAAACTTCCTCCATTTTCTTTTCCTTCCAACATCATTCGATCTTCTTCTTTTTATTCATATTTAAAAAAATTTCACGTCAACATGACGTCATTCACCAACGCCCACGTATTTAGGACGAGCTAGAAAAAAAATTTACGTTGTGATCTCGCCTTCATTTTGTTTTGATGATAATGCGAAAAGTTTCTATGATGTCAAAGGGGTAATATGCGTAAATATGTTAACATTTTCAAAGTCATGCTCGATGTTAATCGAATTATGATAAAAGCACAAAAGTTTTACAACTTCTTGTAGACAAATTATTAAGAATTACGTCAATAGTTGTGTTTGTCTAGATATTGTTGTTTTTGAAAGGAAGTTATAATTAGCAGTGTCAATCATTAAAAGTCTAGTAAATGAAATTTTTGTTTACAATGCTTGTAAAATTAAAATATGATAGTAACAAAAGAAATTTTTACCATCAGCCAATTTTCCCATGACAAATCAGTATTTATTTACTAAGTTATGAACAAAATTTCAATAATAAAAAACAATTATCGATAAAAATCCAAACAAATTTTGTTTTTATTAACAAATTTTCAAAATAATGAAAATTTTATAAAAAGACTGTCTAATTTTACCAATTCAAAAATCCAAGTCAAGTCAAATAAATCAAATTACAAAAATCATTTTCAAAAAAATATCAAGTCAAGTTTAAACAAAGTCAAGTTTGTAAAAGTTATGTCAATTCAAAATTTTATTAGGTCAAAAATTAACAAAAATTAGTTTCAAATACAAGCAAACGCCTATGAAAGTTCAGTTAAAAACTAAAATATCAATCCATATCAAAACATTTCTTGACATTTCCACACACTAAAGTCATTCACAATTCAAACTCAATTAAAGTTTTTATATGAAGAAAAAATTTACATTTTTCCTACTTCCTTACTTTTATTTTCTTAACATACACAAACATGAATGTATGTGAATGAATATAAAAAAACTCTTTTGATTTTATAGCTCAACAAGTAAATAAAATAAATAGCAAACTATTATGAATAGAAAATGAAAGGAAAAGTTAATGTGTTTTCTTGTAAAATATAATAAAATTCATCATAATTTAAAGTCTTTAAAATCGTACCCATGATGTTACTTAATCTTATTCAAGTTCCACATCAATGGTGAAGACTCTTGTCCCTATCAATAAGCGATAACAATTTCCTTTAAAACGGAAGCAATGATTTTGCATATTTAAATCTTCTTTTTAGAGTGAAAGTAAGAAGGTAAGATGAATGACTAAAAATCAACATGAAACCATGACATGAAAAAGGAGCTAAAAAATTTTCATTCAAGCAAGACTTTTTGACCTTAATTTCACGAATTTCACTGAAAAATGAAAATTTCCAAATCATCAATTTTTGTAAAATTGTCACTATAGAAATTTTCAATTAGTTAACAAATTTTTATGCCTTGAACCAAAAAAAAAAGTTAATCTAGCGAAACAAAACAAAAAAATGTCAGAATGCAAACTTCGCAGTCATCAATAAAAGAAGCGACATTTTTAATGCGTAAATCTAATCGATCAATTTGACGTCTGAAACCCTAATTAACCGAAATCATTTTTAGTATTTTTTCAGTGGATTTAATGAGCATTAAATAGTGATTAGTATCAACAGATGTAAATTTTCCGCGTGTGACATCATTCTATGGCGAAACCCGCAATAATTTTCAATAAAGAAAAAATCCGTTTTTGTTAGTCCCTTTAATTATTCATTTGGGAGATGGAACAACAAATTTTCGCTTTATTGCCTTCATTTGCTCCCTTTCTAATCGTTATCCTTTTTCTTCTTCTTGCTTTTATGACTTTTTTGTTTCTTATAAAACTAATTTTAATGACATTAGATAAGAAGAAAGTTCATGGACGTCATAAAGTTAAAAAAAATATACACGTGATTTATAAATCAAGTGTTGTAATTTTATCATGTGAATGTATCAATTACATATGAAAGGAAGAAAGGAGAGCAAGAAATTTAATTAAATCATCTTTGGCATCACAACAGGAAAGCTTATTATCACAAGAATTGAAAATTTAGAAGGATGAAAAGATTTTTTTTAAAATTTTATAAATCAAATTTCTATCATTTTTTGATTTAATTAAAAATTAGTTTTTTTGAATTCAAAATTTTTATGATATTTAAAATTTTCATATTTTTTATTCAAAAATTTTCAATATTTTTCATTCAACGAAAATTCAAATTTCAATTTGATTAATTTTAAATTTTTCTAAAATGATTCAATAAATTCCAATTCATAGATAGTCTTAAAACACATATAAATTAAAAATTCCTTACTGCTAACTAATGACCAAATACTAAGAATTCCTTAAATTAAATAAATATTTCTCAATAATTACAACATAATAAAAAAATTTCTCTCTATAAAAAATGACGTCAGTTTGTTTAATTTCCGTAGTACAATCATCAACATATAGTTTATCGCACCAAAAAATAATCCCATGATAATCCACTTGAGATAAAACCTAAAAATTCTGATTGGAGCTGACACACATGGCTTCAACTTCAGGTAGACGCACGACTACGAAAATTACTTTGACTGTGTGTCGACGAGACAAAAAAACTCACGCGCAACAGATGATTTTCATTCGGCACATTCTACAGTAGCAGAAAAAAAAGAAAATTTTTTTCTCTTCTGTCACACAACTAAACAACGCTCGAAGCGAGTCTGTATAAAAACGTTAGTCATTGAGTGGCATCGAGTAAGTTGTTAACCAACTGTTGAAGTGTTAAGTTGTGGAAATTCACAGTGACTTATCAAAAAATTATTTTATCATTTTTTCCGGTGGTGAAATTTATCAAAAAGTGACTAAAAGTTCAGAGATAAAAAAATCATAACAAAAGTGAGTATTTTTTGCATAAAAAATAATTTTGTGAAAAATAAAAAAATTAATTTTGCATAGAATTAAAAAAGACATGTGATGAATTAAATTATTTTATTAAATATGCAACATTTTCCTTTATTCATGTATCATGCTTCTGTGGCTTTGTTTTCTGGTTAATTAACTTCACATTTTTTCTATCTCTAATGTCTAATAATTTTTTTAATAAAAAAATTATAATTTAATCCTTTTGTGTATAAGATTTTGACAAGAGAAAAATGTGATACAATTTTTATTAGAAAACAGCGGGAAAAAATTAATATTTTCATTAGATTTGACTTAAAAGTTAGAAAAGAAATTATATTAAAAAATGCACATGGGAAAAAATTTCGATAATAAAACTTCATTATTAAAGAAACTTTCATGAGTTGAGTAAATAAAAAATTAAGAGGATTCGAAAAGAATAGGAATAAAATTTATAAAAATTCTTTATATATCAAAAATTTCAAATTTTGTAGTCTTTGATAATTTTAAAGAATAAAATTAGTCAAGAATTTCCATAGGTGTCAAAAAGCTTTCTTAAGTTACAAAATTTATTTTTAATATTAATTCATGATTTCACACATTCATTGAAGAACAAAAATTACAAACTATTCAAATGAAATTAATCTTCTGCTATCATATGTAATAATAATACAATAGAGCATTTATCAAATCCCAATGGATGCAAATGTCATATTGATTTATACACATTTAAATATTTTTTGGGGTTAATTTGCTGCTGTAACATTGTGAACAGACATATCACATACAACGTACAACGCACGTGAATGGTCCCTCATTGTGTATTAAAATTAACGAGAAAGAAAATTGGTCATAACATGCGAGATGGAAAAGCAATTTTCTGATAAAAAAATAAAAGTATTTTCATTGCTAAAATCAAACAGAAATAAAAACTTTCAATTTGAAAAAGAATCTTGACTTTTATTCGACTATTATTGATTTCCAATTTTTCATAAATTACAAGAAGAACATCTGTTTCATATTTCAATTATTTCATCACTTTCTCATTTTTATATGACAATCTGCTTCCTATTAAGTTCATTAATAGACAATGATTCCTTTTTCATGCCAAATACGTAAAAATGAAACTTTATCATTTACTAATTGTAAAATTTCCATTTTTAAGGTCCTAAATAAACATTTTTATCAAAAGGGCATTTTACTTGTATAGTTTTCTTGAACCTTAGATAAAAACTATGCTGAGAATTAATGAAAAGGAAATATAAAGTTTTCTTGCATAAATTTGATCTTAGATAAGATATAAATAGAATTTTAGAAAATTATTGAAAGGTTAAAAGTAGAGTTTGGCACTTGACGCATGCATGCAAGTTGACTTACACAAATTTGTTTCTGTTTCGTTCATATTTTATCAAATTTGTTTAAAATTCATGCAAATTTATATGAAAATCAATGTTTGCTAAATTTAAAAATTTTGACTAAATTTAAATTTAACCTAAATAAATTAGAGAAAATTTTTAAAAAGTCAACTTGCGTGCTAATGCAAGTATGAGTCAAGTGAGAATCTTAATTAAAAAGCTCAAAATTTTTTAAACTTTAATTTAAAACTTCAGAAAAGCTGCAGTTTTGCATTGAGATTAAAAAGAATTGAAAAACTGATTTGAAAAGCTGTTAAATGGCTAATATTTGACCATGGTAGTCAGGCTGTCTTCCAACTTTAATTCAAATGAGTTGCACTAATTGGTAGATTTACAGTCATTAATTAGGTAAAATTATAGTTTGTTTCAAGTTTTAAATATTTTCAAAAAGTTAACGAAATTAAAAAAACCTACAAATTTAAAGAAATAAAAAATTTTGAAAATTTTATCAATATTTTTAAAACTAAGTATTGATTTTTTATTGATATTCAATAATTTGAAAAATTCTTAACTGAAGCTATAAATTTTCTTTAAATCGGACAAACATAATTAAATTCCCTACGTTATCAATTTATTTCATGTAATCAACAAAAGAATTTTCAATGAAAATTTTTCATTACAATTGATCACAAATAATCGATGCGAAATGTCAAATTTGAAATTAGAAATCAATTATTCTGGAAAGATGAATCTTACACCAATTAATTTTACTATTCAAAATAAATGTCGCAATAAATTTATTGTTCCTAAAACTAGCAAAATTTTTAATTAGCTGATTCTTAAAAATTTTGTCCATTGAGTAAGGAAAAGGTATTGAATTTCATAAACCTTCTTTTTACTCTTTTGAATGAAATTCAATGCCAAAATGATGACGACATTTTCATTTTTCTTGCAATATTTGTGTGTATTAATGATATAAATTAGAAATGTTTCATGTTTTACTAAAATATTAAGAATCAAATATTTGCAAAAACTTACGTGAATTTTCACATAATTATCTTTTGTCTTACAAAATTACAATTGCAATTTGTACTTTCTCTCTTCTATTTGCTATCAAGGAATAGAAGAAGATTTTCACTTAACATGAACTCAAAAGTTACACACAAAATGAATAATTAATGTCACTCGTTTACATGTTTATTCACCATGATATGAAGATAGACTAAATGGGACTTTTTGGACTGATTGAATTTTGAGAGTAAAACAGAAAAAGTTTAAGTGACCGAAACTGAGAAGTCGATTATTGTTTTAACATTCATTAAAGTAAAAATTAAATTTTTTTACTGTAACGGTTAAAAATAATTAAAAAATATAAAAACCGTTAAAAATTAAAATTTATAAAATTTCAAATTTTTTAACATAATATTTAATTTATTAATATTTCAATTTTATGAATAAATTAAAAATATATTTTTATTAATATTTAAATATTAATGACAAAGTCAATTGAATAGAAAGAAAAAAATTGTAATTTAATTGCAATTTGCTCATAAACATGTGAGAAATTAATTGCTTTACTGTGCTCTACTAAGTTGCTGTTGCTCATCAATGCAAATTTTTTCTCTTACTCTTTAATGTGTATGTTATTATTAAATGGTGGGAGTTATAAAGTGATATGGGATAAAAAGATAAGCTGCGGGATATTTTGATAGATGAGAAATAGAATTGTGATGAAAAAGGTTGAAATTAGCATAGAATAATATTCGTATTGCGCTGTTGGATAGAATTCTGTGTCAGTAAGTGACACCAAATATGTGATGATATTTGCATGCTAAAAATTTAAAATTTAATAATCGTTTTTTACCTACGTAGCATCGTCTATCAAAATTGAATTTTAAACTCTTTCAAATATGTCGACATGAAGAAGAAAAAAAATTTCTTATGAATGCTCTCAGGCTTTTTTTTCTCTTGTTCAATTGTCTTATCATCAAATATATAACTTTGTGAGTCAATAACATCGCTACATGCTTCAACCCAATTTCTTCCACTTTATTCCCTAAGGTAGTTGTCGGTATTTCTCTTTTTGTAACTTTATTTCTGAGTGGCACCATTTAAGTATAACACCAAGTCATGATTTTTTCGATTATTGAAGGGATGAAGGTCGATGATATAAATGCCTTGTTCCAAATTTCTTCAATGCCTTTTTGATAAATTAGAAAAATTGATATTTTTTCTGATAGTATTCTGAATAAATTTTATAAGTTTTTGCATGTCAGCCATAATTTTTTGATTAAATTAATTATGATAGCAGTTAATTAGATTTTGGAAAAATTTTGTAATTATTGGAAGTTAATTAAATAATCTGATTAAAATTTTGAAGTTTCATCGACAGATTGCGGGCAAAAATTTTTTTAACAATCGTTATTGACTAAATACTAAGAATATTCGAAATGATATCATTATTAAATAATGAAACATTTAAAAAAATTAATGTGTAATAATAGCAGTCAATAATGTTTTAATGGTGCAATTTTCTGTATCGGGTCAATATTTTATTACAACTTAACTCAATCAATAATAATCCAGATAGTTGCGTATTGAATAATAAATAATTTTTTAGGTTTATTTATTTAACACAAATTTCAAAGAAAATATTTGTTCTGAATAACAATTGTCAACTACTTGAATATTAAATAACTTCAAATTTAAATCAAATGAAAAAACTTTCTGTAAACTTAAATAAGTTTTCCCATTTTAAGAAAAAAAAAAAGTAATTATTTATTAACTAACTTTCCCCTAATCACTATGTTAACTATACAATCTAATAAGAAATCATTTTTGTTATTTTTTGACGAATTATTTAAACTTGACTTAAACTTTGTCACTTGACTATTTTGCCTTTTAACTTGACTTTTACTTAGGCTACTTGATTTATTTAATTGACAGATTTTCTTCATTTTTTAACTTGACTTGATTCTTGTCGTTTATTCAATTCTTACTTGACTTAAAAATTTTTAATCATAACTTGGAAATGAGAATGAATTTTCACAAAAATTTCGTGTTGCATTATTACCAGTATGATTTATACTAGAAACTTAATAGAAAACTGTTTCTATAAAGACAGTTAATTATGTTGACAGATAAATAAATAAATAGTTATCAATAATGTTTTTTACAAACATGATACAATAAGTGCTTAAAATCTGAAAAATTAACACCTTCCCTTACTTTTATAGTTCATAGTCTACCATAGAAATAGATCTCCTTTGCATAACGTAATTTATTAAAAATTTATTACGACTTTGTAACAAGAAAAAAGTGTGCCAAATAAAATAAAATTAAATTTTGATAAAAATAATAAAAAATTACAACTTTTTCTTTCATGATAATAAAACTCATTATATGAAAATATTTTATTGTGAAAAAATTTACACAATTTCTATAAAGTAGGAAAAAAAATTATTTCTTTTGGCTTCTTTAAAGTATAACCCTTTTAACAATATTTTATGCAGACCGCATCTCCTCTTTCATCACAAATTCATTAAAAATAGGTAGGAAGAATTCATAAAAGTTTCACCTTTATGCTTCTGACAGGAATCGATTTATCAAGTTTGTTGCATTTTTAATAACTTGACTTGATTTTCATCATTTATCTAGCCTAATTAATATAAATTAGTCACAATAAAGCACGTTATTTTTAGAATAAAATAAATATTTTAATAAAAGGAGTGTGTAAACTAAACAAAGACTAAAATAATTACGTGGGATTTTCATTCATAACGTAGTAAATTTAAATTTTATTTTTTTCATTACAGAAAACAATAAAAATGGCATTCTTAACATCATCGCGAATAATCTTTTATACTTTTGGCATGCTTTGTCTAATTTTGGCTGTAGCATGTCGTCCACAAAATACAATTGACAGTCAGGTTGGTTTGGCTGTTAGTTTTAAAAATTATTGATAAAAATAATTAATTATATTTTTATAGCAGGATGCTTCAGATCAGGATAGTAGCACCGATATCAGACGTTTATACAATGCATACAATAGCTATCCAAATCCCAACGGCATATCACCAGAAGAACGTATGGCACTGAACCGTTTACAATATGAAATGATGGCAAATTACGTACAGAATAAGTAAGAATTAATTTTTAGTTTTTGAAAAATTAA
This sequence comes from Polypedilum vanderplanki, assembly GCA_018290095.1. Classification (NCBI taxonomy): domain Eukaryota; kingdom Metazoa; phylum Arthropoda; class Insecta; order Diptera; family Chironomidae; genus Polypedilum; species Polypedilum vanderplanki. The sequence continues at coordinate 16,320,787 of CM031380.1, read as the reverse complement.
TTAAAATTTTAGTTTCAAAATCAAATTTTACTTTCTGCTGAATTTAGAATTTGAAATATTGATTTTAAAATTTAAATATCAGACCGTTAAATTTAGAATTCCAAGCTATTATTAAAATTTTTAAAAATTGAATTTTATGTTTTGAGTCACATTTAAAATAAAAAAAAACATTTTTATTTAATTACTTTTCAAAAATAAATTTTAAATAAAAGTGACCGTTAAAGTTTGAATTTTAAATGACAGTAAAATTAAAAATTTCTTTGTTTCCTTAATTTTAGCATGCCAGCAGTCAATGGAGGTTGGTCTGATCAACTATACCGTTCACCTGAAATCAAAAGACAAGTTCGTTACCGACAATGCTACTTCAATCCAATCTCTTGCTTCAAAAAATAAATCAATAAGCAGCACAAAAATTTTCTGTTTTATACTTTTGATCTCAAACGCCAGCCAATCTACAAAATTCCTTCTTTTATGAGTTCTTCTCATCAGCAACTTAAACTTTATTTGGAAAAATGAAACGAATATAGAATGACATTATATTTTTGCATACATGAACCAAAAACAAAAAAAAATTACTTGTATAAAATCAATGTAAAACTTAATCTTAAATTATGTGGAGATGAATTAATATGAGAGGAGAGGAAAAACCAGCTGATAAAAATTTTGAAGCCATATATCAGAAAAATTAGTGTGATTCTTTCAGATTTTTCTATACTTGCATGTTAATATCACAGCACAATATAAAAATAAATATTTTAAAATTGAGCATTACGAGAGGGGATCTTTTAAATTAGTCATTAAATTTTACTTAAAAATCTATTCATATTTTAGTCGCATGAGAAAAAAAAATTAAATAAAAAAATATTGTGAAGATAATTGCATGTCTCTTATTCATTAGACAAAGAAGAAAAAAACTTATTCAAATAAAAAATGAAAAAAATCGTTTAAGTTTTTTCATTTCATTGAAAAGAAAAGTGGTCGAGTTTTTTTTGTTTGATTTTGTTATTAAAACTGAAGTCTTGCACCATTTTTATCTTTACAGATAAATATTCAAATGATTTATTGAAACAAAGATGAGGTCATTTTTTTTGAAATACTAAGATTTTTTTTCAGTATATTAAGAAATTATATTAGTAATTTGGAGCCATAAGTAATCTGAGTATCTTGACCATTCAACGGTAGTTAACAAATTGTCAACACTACCTACTTAGCTTGTACCAATAAAATATTTTTTAAATTCAATCTAAATAGGATTTTGTTTTTGTTCTTCTTGTTTCTTTTTGGAATAAAATCAATTTATAAAATCAAAATTTTAATTCAAAGACAGTTTTTGAATCTATAAAATTAAATTTTTAATTTACTGTTTTTCATCATGATCAACCAAAAAGAAGTTTTATTTCATTTAAAATTTAATTTTAAAGCTTTCAAATCAAGATTTTAACGGTCATCTGAAATTCAAATCTACAAATGTAAGGTTTTACTTATCTGAGAGAGCTTTTCCATACCAACTTTACTCTCTTTTCTTTCACTCTCTTCTTTCTTCTTATCAACATCACATGAAGTTTATTAGGAAGTATACAAAAAACACCTGAAAAAACCAAAAGCAAACTTTTGAACTTAATGAAGCAACAAACAAAAAACTTCTTTATAAGTAATTTTTAAATTTTTGTTTTTATTAGTTTTCTTTCTCGATCATGTTATTGTTCAGAAAAAGTAAAAATACTGATTATATCAAGAAATAATTTATTCATGTTTTGTATTTTGAGCATGACTTTAAGATTTTTTATTTTTTACTTGTGTCCCTTTTTCATTGTTTACATACAAAAAAGGCACAATTATTGCAGATTATTTTGATAATTTATTTTTACTTTTCAATTGTAATCAAGGTTTGGATACTTAAATATTTTATTTAAAATTTAATCACATTTTGTCAGAAAATTGTTGGTTTTAATAATAAAAATTTGATATTATTTATTCGCAATAAATTACATGACCTAAGATATATGTCATTTTACCAATTGTGTATCTCTCATTAACCAATCATTTTATTGTTCAATAAAACTTTGAGTCAACTTGATTCATTTTATTTCAACTTGACTTTAACTTGCTTTAATTGAATTGACTTTCATTTACACCAACTTGATTTCAAGTTTAGCTATCTTGACTTATTTTTACTTGAATTTTTTTATAATTTTAAAGTCTATAAAATATACTGAGACTTTAAATTGACAGTAAAATTTTTGTTTTGAACATCTTAGATCCAAAAATATTAAATTTAAAGTTTAAAACTCTAAAATTTTCTTTTCAAATGTATTTGAAAAATATTTTTAAGTCAACTTGATTAAATAAAAAATTTAAGTGTTCAAACCTTGACTGTAGTACCTAGATAAAATATTAGCATAATTCTTTCATTTTGATAGTAAATTTTATGTCTAATTTTTCTTTAACCAGTTCTTTATTTAAGTACTTTAACAATATTATAACTTTAAATTAGCAATAAGAGACAAAAAAAATTTATTATTATCACTTTATGGTTAGTTTCTCAGGAAAAAATATTACATTTTTCTTTTTCTTCATTGTTAAGAACTCATATTGCCAAAAGAAAGAAATTTTTCATCTTCTTTTTGGTGGGTTTTCTTCATAAAAATAAAAATTTATAACATAAAAACAATTTAAACTCTCGCTATGCAACAATCAAAATTTAACTGAATCAGTGCTTCCTGATCGTGGAATAGTCATCTTTGTAAAATTATTGATGAAATTCTTTGACTCGTGTAAATTTTCATCACCATTTGATGAGACAATATTTGAATTGCACGATGAACAATTGCAGTTTTCATTAAGTCTTTTTAAAGATTTTATGAGCTTTAATGCTGGTCCAAGTTTCATTCCTAATATATTTATTAAATGCTCCTCAGTTAACATCATTAAACCTTCTCCATCAATGCTTTGTTCGCGGAAATTCTGTAATTAAAATTAGAAAATAAAAATAAATTTATTAAAAATATTGAATTTGAAAATTTTCTATTAAGTTGAAAATCAATTTGAAAAAAATCGAGGTAGAAAAAATTTTTTAAAGCTCAAAAAGTGTCAACTAAAATAAAACCCTAAAACATTAACTTTCAAAAATCAATTTGCATAAAAAATCATTTCAACTCGACAGAAAAATCACAACAAAATTCCAGCTCGTGACACATAAAAACATACAAATGACAAAACTAATTGCTAACTAATTGAGCATCGCTCTTAATTCATGTATATGCGCATTTTGCAACGAGCAATCAATTTGAATATTTTTTTTCACTTTCAATTCAGTTCTCGCATTCTTAATTTCATGTTTCTGTTTCTCAAGAAAGAAAACAACAACAAAAATTGATTTTTTTTCTTCAGTGCATGTTCTTCATTTTTTTCTTTCTTATGTCAGAAGTTGAAGAAGAGTCATTAAATAATTTTTATTTATAAACCATCAATGATGACCAAAAAATATAATATAAAGAATATATAAATTATAAAGTCACATCATTGCCAAATTAATCCTTTTATGTGCATGATGTATAAACATAAACTCGCAATTATTTTACCATTTTATAACCAGAAGCAACAGCAGGCAAAGAAAGGTTAAAATGTGATGCGAAAGACAGAGCAAAAAGAAACGACACAATTTGATGGGTGTAAATAAAAAAAGAGAAGTTCCATGCTAAATTTTGATGTTTTTCTTTTCATTCTAATTGCGGCAGTTTAGAAGAATGCAATGATGCTGCAACATTCATAAGAAATCTGCTTGATAATAAAATTATTTTTTGTGCCCTTAGGCTACTTAAACATGCTTCATTATGTATCAGAGGATAATTTGCTTTTTATACTTTGGTTTTTATGAGTTAAGAGTGTTAAAGAATTTTTTTAAATTGTTAGAATTAAATTTAAATACTTAAAAACCGTTAAAAAATAAATTTAATTATGAATCATTATAAACAATTTAAAATTCAATTGAATTCTAAATTCAATAATCTCTAACAAATGTTAAAAAATTTTAAACTCCGTTAAAAATAAATTTAAAAATTTAATATTAATATGAGATAATTTGATCATTTCCGGTTTAATTTATTTTTCATTCAAGTGTCATTGACCGTGATAGGTTACGACCTAAAACACCATCATCATCAAAAGCTGATTGAAATGATAGAGAGAAAAAAGAGAGAAAAGTGCGCAGCATTCATAAATAGCAATTTTAAAGCATGCAATTTACACACTGACTGAACTTAAAATATTAATATTAAAGCAAGCAAACGTTCTTATGATGCAATTATGAAATATCTACACACATTGGTCAGTATTATAATGCATAACCATAATTTTTACTGCAAATTAATCACTGTAGAATTCCGCTACTGCTTTGCTACGGTTCAGTGTAAATTTTAAGTTCATCTAATTCATTGATCAAATGAGCGGTTCATTCAGTCAACAACTAACAGCTTCCTCAATAATTCACATCAAAAGCAAGTTGAAGAAAAGTTAAAACCTTTTTTATTTCTTGATCGAATGATCGCCATCGGAACATAATGAAAAATTTAATACCGTTTTCTATTTCTTTTTGCATTTCAAAATATATAAGAAAAAAAAACAGAACGAGTGTATTGGAATCTGGATAATGATTCTTTCTTCTCTGCTACATTTCATTCACTATTTGCTGCTTCTGCTGGCTGTTGGATTCCATATAAGATATTTACTCTTTTTTAGCGCGTTTTTTTTAACAAATTTGGTAAAAAATATGCTGGTGTTTACACTTTGTCTATTTGGCCGAATGATAAAAGACAGTTTTGTATGCGTCAACTTGAAATCAACTTGACAAAAAATATGCTCATATCAAGTTAAATATGCATACAAATCCAAACCCTAGAAAAATGCGCTTTTGATCCATCATTGTGGTTTAAATTAAGGTTTTTTATATTCTTTATGAGTTCATTGATGATGATCTAGTTTAACTGTTAAAATAATATAAGTAAGAAAGTCAATAGGAATCACAGATGGTTGGTGATGATGCACAGGTTGTTGCGCATTCTGTACGTATGATTACTTTTTTCTTCTTTGCAATTATTATGATATTATTGGGTGAGATGCTCAAAACCACAAGGTTTCAGTTCACTGAAATGGAACAGGTTACATTAAGATTCCTTTTTGTGCCTTCTTTTCCTTCAAGCGAATTCTCAAATTGCGTGTCTTCCCTTTACTCTTTTAATTTCTTTCTCTTTTCTTCATATGCTTTTTAATATGCTGCTGCCAATGTGCACAACCAGTAAAATATAAAAAAATAAAATCAATGAAAAGAGGCGAGCAAAAAAAAAAAATTTAAAGTTCACTGTAATAACGACAGCATGATATAAGCAGCATCATCATTATTACTTCTACTTCTTCCACTCTTTTTGCTTTATTTATTTCATTGCTTAGAGCAACAGCGAGTGGCGTTTTCTCTCTTTTCTTTTTCTGTTGTTATTGTTGAATGAATTTCGGAAATCTGCAACCGAAATGAAGAGAAACCAGAAATCCACTTCTCAATTATTATGATGATATTTGAATAAATTAAACATTTTCATTGGTTAAAATTTATGGGGACACATGTGGATGTTATAAAAATAATATTTGGAGCAGATTTTTTTGTATTAAGAAATAAAATTTGAATGATTTAATTTAATTTTGAAATTTTATATAAATTGAAAGTTTAAATTGTTGAAATTTAAAAATAAAATCAAAGAAAAGTCATGCCTTTAAAAAACTTTTTAATGACTCGTTTTGTTTCCATCCCTTAGTATCTTCATAATAAAAATATTCTTGCATTCGACTTTACAAATAAAATGAGCCTAACTATAAATAAAACTAGGTTTTGACACTTACATGCATACTTGAGTGGTATGCGCATATTGACTTGACTATATGCATGCAAGCTGACTTAGATAAAATCTATCTGATTCAGTCAGATTTTATTCAATTTGGTCGAAAGTTGGCATATTTATATGGAAGTCAATAATTCTTAAGTTTGCAAACTTTTGTCTAAATTAAATAAAATCTGAATCAATCAGAGACATTTTTTGTCAATCAACTTGCATGCAAATAGTCATATCACTAAGCGTATACCAGTCAAGTATGCATGCAAGTGCCGAATCCTTAATTTAAACCGTGAATATAAAAATCTATTGAAAGTATTGTTCAGACAAAATTTTAATTCTTGTGTCATTTGATTTTAGAACTAAATTGACAAAAAAAAAAAAACAAAAACCTAAATAGTATTGAAAAACATAAAATTTTATAAACAGATTAATTTGACAAAAAAACCTAATTAAAAATGTTTTAGCAAGAAATTGATGAAATTTTCCAATTTTTTCAAAAAAAATTTATTACGAGATTTGATATCACAATATTTTAAGAGAAAGTTAACAAATAAACAACTAAAATATTCGATCGAAAAATCTATAAAATCTGTATCATCATCATTATAATTTTTTTGCTCATCCTCCTTTCTTCTTTTTGCATGAACTTTCAAAATCACCTCATATCACAAGACAAGAGAGAGAGATTTAATTCACAACACACATCTACATAAGAGAGTTGTCCAATAAATTTTATACTTGAACCCGTTTGAAATTATTATTATCAATCTGGTTCACATAAAAGCGACGAGTGTGAACAGGGAGCTGTCGTATCTTTTTTTACATTTTCTTATAAGCATAATTTATATTCATCAAGCGTAGGCACAAGCTCTAGCACTAAATCGATCGAACTGTCATAAGTTCATGTCTTTGAAAAGTTGCGATTAATTTTTTTCCATGCGACATTCCAGTCATGTCGAGGTGTGCAGCAAGCGACACATTCAATATTTTTATTTTTGAGTTCTTGCACTTGAAAAGCAAGTAAAAGCTGCAAAAAGAACCAGAAAATTGCTTCAAGCGCAAAATTCTTTTTTTAATAAAAAAATTTCTTACTTAATTCAATGTCATTCTTCTCTGTGGTCGCATGTTACTTCAATTAACAACACATTCGAGAAGTGGAATAATTTGTTTTAAATTATATTGTGTCATGCCCGTTTCGACTGGTTTTATCTCAGTGTTGTATACTTAGAATATATGTATTTTGATAAATATCATTTGCACTTTTTCCACATTTTTTTTTTTCAATATTAATTTTGCCGCATTTGTGCTTGCTTTTGCTTTTGCATGGCGTCAGTTCTTGAATATTTCAATTGCAATCATACAAGTGAGAGCAAGGCGTCATTTTTTAGGATTAAAAAAATTCCAATGAGGAGAGAAAAGTGTATTAAATAAGCTTGTTGAGTTTTCAGCGATCTTTGGCGTTAATGTGAGATAATTTGAGGATAATTAAGTAATTGACAGAACGAGCAAAAAAACTTATAAGTTCATTAATGTGATTTTAAAATACGAGATTTTTTATGTGTCTTATTTTTTGTTTGAGAAAAGAAGTTTAATGGTCATGTCAAGTATTAAATTGCATGATTTCATCTTATGGACCAAAATGACTAATAATTGGATTTGCTTTGAGGGACATCAATTTTTGTTTGGAATTGAAATTGAGATATTTTAGAAAATTATAAAGATTATGAATGAATGAGATTGAAATTGATGGAAAATTATCAAAAAATTAATTTGGTCTGCAAAAATAACTGTTTAATTTTTGAATTGAAAAAATTTTATATTTAAAAAAAATTTGAAAAATAGAAATTTTTGAATAAAATAAAATTTTTTAAAAATAATAATTAAGTGTTAGAAGAATTTACTGATTTTTTTAAACTTCAAAAACATTTAGGCAGATTAAAATTAACAAACTTGAAAAAAAAAATTTTATCAGTTAAAAAATTGCAAATTTTGAAATCTGCTTAAATATCCTAAATACAAGGAACTTTGATAATTTTCATAAAGTAGGCGATGAAAAAATTCCGTTTTCTAGGCTACTTCATGCAATTTATCAAAAAAACAATCAAAAATCCCATACAAATTTTTGATAGTTTTTTGATATTTTGATACTTTTTTGTTAATTTGATACTTTTTTGATAATTTTTTAATAGAGTTCATACCCCTTGCTAAATACCAAAGCTTTTACTTTAGCACAAAGAAAATTTTAAGATTAAAACGCTTTAGTAACTCTTATAATTATAACTGATAAATTTCTAATAATAACGGCTTTTTCAAATTCAAAATTTCAATCCTTTAAAAACCGTTGATAAATATATATATAAACGCAAAAACCAGGAAAATATATTATTATAATACAGACTAATGACCTTAATAACATCTCATTCAAGTATTTAGAATTTAGAACTGGGTTTCTTTATATATATTTCATAAATCGTACATTATTATTACAAGCAAAGCAAGGACTTGAAAAAAGCCACTAATGGACAATTTTATACTTTAATCAAAACTTAACACCCGCTATGACATGTAAATCCAATTAAAATTCACACATGACTTTACAGTTATCAAATAATAAATTTAAATCCCAAAAACTAAAAACAAAAAGTCAACAGAAGTTGACCACATTGTGGTGCAAATGAATCTAATAAAATAAATAAAATTATTTTGTACTTACATTTACGTATCAGCACATATAGCAATGCTTCAACAAAAACTACATACTTCATTCACATTCCATGCATTTATTTCATTAATTTTCATTTGGCATTTACGTGTTGGCAGTGTGCCTGTTTGTTCACTATTATTGCTTGTTGTACTGCTGCTACTTGATGATAAAGTACTAAAGCCTGATGTTGACGTTGATAATTGGTTATTTGTAGTTGTAACATTTGGCGATGTGGTTAGTTGT